>OZ012735.1:950816987-951416987 GCA_963859935.3 Lathyrus sativus
CCTCAGGAATAATCCCTAAGAGATTGCCATATTATCCCCAAGAAGCCGGGATACTTTCCCCAGGAATGTCTGTTGATTTCTCCCCAGTAGGTCTGATGAACTCTCCGTAAGGAATTTTGATATATTTTATCCCCAGTCGGATGTACCTTTTCCTCAGGAAGCCGAGGTACTATTCCCAGGAAGTTGCTACACTTTTATTCATGAAGCTGCCTACGAAGCGAATATTTATTTTATCCCCAGAAGTCTCTAATTCTAAGAGTTCTTTGGGCCGATTATGGTTCATGATAGCAATCCCTCACGTGAAGTCCTGACATCATATCCCCCTGCGGAGGTCATGGATCCCCAGTTGAAGTCATGGTATCGTACTCTCCGGTAAAGCCGTATCATATCCCCATGTGGAAGTCATGATATTTTCTCCCCAGGGAAGTTAGAACTTTGAAGCCAGACTCGGTTCTACCATCAACTCTTCCTATCCCCTGATAGATGTACTATTGCAGAGGTCCCGGGGTATTCCCGTCGAGATGTTTATTTCATCTCACGTCTCTTCTCTCGTCTGTTTTGTCAGCATATGCATAATCCTAAGCATTGCATACTCATGGCATGACATTTTCATATACATGAACATACACGTTCGTATACACTTTAGCATATGCATTAGCATCTATATTGTCTCGCTATCCATGTCATCCTTTGTCGTTACCGACGAGTAACTGGGTTTGTCCGCTCTCTCCAAATAGATCGTCAGCCCTAAGCATAAAATACTTACTTGTTTCCAGTTTCCCCACAGAGTTCAAAACTCGCGGGCGATGGTTATTTCCGTTACCTTTCTGCGCTAGGATAAGGTAGTCCCTATTTGAGTTCATTTCCTCAATGAAGTCTTATTTGTCAGTTCTTTCCAACCCAATTCTAGATCGAACTTCGGTCTCGTCGATCACCGAACATACTTGAGCGTGCATTTATTTTGCACTATCTTTCAAGAAAAGCATTTACAATCCTTTGCAGATATGCGACAGTTCTCGCCCGAGAAGCTTATCATTACATTGCACAACAGACAAGTAACATGTTCCCAGCCGAGGAGCTTATCACCTTCATTACAATTTACCTTGCAACTTTCATTACAACCTTCAATACAGTTTACATTACAACTTTCATTATAACTTTTCATTACACTCTACCTTTGATCTTCTCGTACAAGGAGCTCATTACTTCATTACAACTTTCATTACAATTTTCATTACAACTTACATTACAACCTTCATTAAAATTTACCTTGCAACTTTCATTCAATCTTCACTACAATTTATATTACCTGTCACCACCTCTACAAGCAGTTCTCACCCGAGAAGCCTATCAATAAGCGGTATTTCTCGCCTGAGGAGCTTATCCTATCTTTGTCATGACTTGCAGCAAATGGCCATCTCCATCGAGCAACTGGGCTTCCATTTTCTTTTTCATTTGAAGGGTGGGGAGGTTTTCAACTGAATCATATTCAGGAGGGCATGAATCTTGAAATATGAGAAAGTTCATTTACCCTTTAGTAAAAGAAGGAGCTGAATCACATTCAGGAGAGCATGAATCTTGAAGTATGAAGAAGTTTGTTTTATCCTTTAGTAAAAGAAGAAGCTGAATCATATCCAGGAGAGCATGAATCTTGAAGTATGAGAAAGTTCGTTTTATCCTTTAGTAAAAGAAGAAACCGAATCATGTCCAGGGAGCACAAACTTGAGACGTGAAGAAGTTTATTTTATCAATCTATTATCCACAGATAAGCAACAATCTCTTTATTTGAGAGCTTATCCAGTTTGGCATATAAGTCCCTTCCAACGATAAGTGGCAGTTCTCCCTCGAGAAAGCTTATCAGGGCATTGCTCGTTAAAGTCCATTTATTTTGGCATACAGCCGGTTTTTACCCTGTATATTGTCTACGGATTCCTAAATTCCGTTTGATCCTATCACGAGGGAGAATTTCCAGAAGCTCGGATGTTATTCTTTGCTCAATGCTCCAACATCTTGTTAATCAATCCTACAGTCGTGCAAATCCAATTTTATTTTTACTCTAGAGTATCAGTCGGTCACGCCTGAACCTGTTGAACATTACTCTCAGATATTCCCCAGTAGAAGCCGTCTCACCGGCGCCATCTCCATTGAGGATCCAGTTCTTGCTATTCCCTTTCTAAAAGTGACAGTTTGTCGTGCCCGCACCAGTTAGCCATCGCTTTAGCATTCCCCAGTGTCGTGTTGTCCTCCCGGCGCGTCATACTCCCCAGTGTGGTTCGTTCATCGCGTCTGTCCCCTGTTTCGTCGTGTCGTCTGCGTCTTTGCATTTACCATTCCATCATACGCATCATATTAGATTCATGGCATTGTCAGCACTATAGTTTATTTCCGTTTTGTCCATAGCAGTGGATATTGCTGCATCTAAGGGCAAAATTTTTGGTTATCTATATTTAAATCCCTCCACCATAATTTCTCGAGTCTCTGCCGCTCAAATCATCCGATGAAGCTATTTAAATAGGGGCAACTGTAATAACCCAAATTTTACACTCAGATTAGTCAATTCATGTCACATGTCATCTCATTTTCGCATCACCTAACTATTAACGGGTTACGTAGTTTGTTTCGTTTTGCAGGAACCACGTCTGGTACACTTTAGTTGTTAAAGGACAAAATGGTCATTTTCATGTTTACCGACAGTCCTCGAAGCTGAGTTATCATCAGGGATTTATTGAATAATTAGAGCCTCCACTTCCGAGTATTTTTATTTTCGTTGAGGATAAACAGAGATTCACGGTAATTTTTTGCAGCAGGATTTTTTTGAGATACGGTAATTAATTCAATGGGCCGAGACTCTGTCGTCAGTTGAGTTCCGAGACATTTATTTTGTCACTTGGGTTTGAGTATGTCTCAGACATTAAGCTGGTTCAGTTCAAATCAGGGTAAGATTCCATTCGACAGAATTTCTGTTTCAATCGGTGTTTATTTTCTGCTTTTGCTGCTATCTGCCAGTCAGTTCTTAAAGGGGAAGCAGTGGAAATTCCGATTCGGGTGTGGATTTATTATCTGTTTAATCGTGATTTTTTGGCCGAGTCGGTTCGGGACATTGGATTTAGTTAGCAGAGACACAATTGAATTTTTAGTGCGAAGTTTAGTTCTGTTTACTGTTAATCGGATTTCTCTACTTTTTGTTGTTTTACTTCGTTTAAGGCCGGTACCGCTTCTATCACCAGGCACAACTTAATTTGGAGAAATTTGGGCTGTTTGATCTGTTTGATGAGGTTCAATCGGAATTTGTGTTGGAAACGGGATTAGTCAGACAAATTGGAAGAATTAAGAATCGTGGAAACAAAAGGATTTTCGTTTCGATGCATATTTCATATTTTCAATTAACGTCATTATATTTTTTATTAATCATATTTCATATTCTCAATTATTTGCATTACACTTTTTTTAATCATATTTCCCATTTTTCAATTCATTTTTTTCATCTTTTAAATTAATTTCATTACATTTTAAAATAAGTTCATTTCAGTTTATTTTCAATTTTTTCATTAAGTCCATTTTTCAACTTTATTTTCATGCTATACCTCTTTTTGTTAAATTTTATTATATTTGCATATCATAAATTAATAAAGATATAAAGAAAAATAACAAAGAGTTTTTTATTAGAGTTAATTTCTATACAACAAAAAAATAATAAAAAATATATAAAATTACAAAAAAAAATAAAGAAATAAAATTACAAAAATAACATTTTTATATAAAATTACGAAAATAAAAATACATTTTTCCTAAAGATAATTCCTAAAGTTTTCTAAACTTTTTCCGATTGTCCGATTCCTTCCGATTCCGGGTTTTCGACATTTTCAAACCTGCAAAATCAACAAACAACAAGAATAATCAGGTTAATATTTTCCCACGCCCTCAGCACGGTGTCATCATCGGACGTGTCGGGAGTGTAACAGATTTCTCCGTCTCCGACTCCCGACTTTTTTTTCGCGACCTCGGCCGATATCGAGAGTTTATGTTCTTAAGGCAACCGAGAAAGAAGGAAAAAGAAGTGATTATGCAAAAAGCTGGTTTTCCAAAAAGTGCTTATTAGAAAAGCACTTATTGGAAAAAGAGTTTTTTCAGAAAAAGTGTTTTGCCAAACATGGCCTTAACAACTTTTCCTAGAAATTTCTTAATGTCCACGGATCTGTCAACGAATAAACTCTGTCACAATCCAACAAACTAAAGGCAACACAAAGCCAGCGAATCATACAAAATCATCAGCAAGAATATCGCAACTGCATTTTCGGAAAAGGCTATCGTATCACAACAATCAAATTCAACAAAATCGCCTCAGCAATCACAAAAGCGCATCCCACGAATCATATAAAATGGAAAGGGTTTCAGATCAAAAAGGACCTCAAGCAGCGGCGAACCATAGAAAAGTGGATTCAGAAACTCCTTGAGTTTCATCATCATCTCCAAGTTTCAAATCATACGAAACCCCGTCGTCATCGAAAAGCTGTCGCGGCTCAGAAAAAGTCGTTGAAGGCTTCACCATCATCGCCAAGGTTCAGAGAACCTCACGGTTCATCATCATCACCTCTAAAGAAGAAGAAGAAAAGAATTGTCTCCATCGCGCCACAGAGAGGTTTAGAGAAGCATCATCGCCATCATCAAGCTCACATCGGAGATGGAGGAAGCAGCGGCTGCAAATCCCTGGAGGGTTCACTACCGCTTCGCAAACACCGCGCCGGGGAAGGATTGACGGACAACCGCGAGATCCCCTCAGCTAACCATCATCGGAGGTCGGAAAAACAAAGAACCCATTTTCACCGTGGAGCCACATCAACCGCGCACCATAATCGAAAACGCTAAGGATCTCACCGCATTTTTTTTCTTTTTCATGATTTTCAGGTGAGGCTAAGAAAAGACGAAAGGAAAGAGTCGAAAAAGGGGGAGATCGAACATGCAATCCGTCGGAAGTGGAAGGGGGGACGGAGACGAAGCGAGCCGCCGGCGGTGGTATGGAAGGAGAAGATGAGAGCTCTTCTTAAACAATACCCTAATAAAGCTAATTGAAGCTAACAGCAACAAAAGTACCACCCGTCTGTACTCGTTTTTTTTAGTATTTTATGGTATATTTTGTTTATTTTTCTTTTTGTTTTTGGTAATTAATTTGTTTTGTACTGTGGGATGGTAAGTAGAAACATCTTCCAATTTATTCAAAACTAAAGTCCTCTTTTATAATAAAAGATAAAAAATATTTTTTTATAATTAAAGGCTTGATTCTTTTATGAAAAAACTTAATCCTTGTTTTAAAAATTCAACTTTTTCTTAATTTAAAATGTAAATGTTCTCTTATGATTTAAAATAAACCACTTTTTTAAAAAATGAATTTAATCATTAGATTAGCTTTCTTAAAAAAACAAAATATAAAAGTTTATTTTCTTTTAGAATTAACCATTAATTAGTGGTTATCTAAAACTTTATTGTAATTTTTTAGTGAAAAAACTCTAAACCGTTTTTAATTCTTAATTTTCTAGTTGGACTTTTGTTTTAATCTCTAAATCTTAATTAAATCTCTAACACTTTCCGTCAGTGTTCATCCAATCTTCCTCATTTCTCATTGGGTTTGACTATTTGATTTCGTTAGTTTCCATATCTCTTTCTCAGTCATTTTTGTGAGGCAATCGTCGTTTGTACTTCGTTTTATTTTTGCGTTTTGGATTGTAATTTACGTGAGGCTATCGTCGCGGTTTATTATTCTTGCATTTTGGGGATTTTGTAATTTACACGAGTGGTCGTCGCGATGCTTATTATTTTACAACTTTCTTTATTTACCGTACTTTAATTCCGCCATATGATGATATTTGTTGCTTGCATGTTTTACCGTTACACCTTCCGAAGGATTAGGTCTAAACCGTTTGATCGCCGAGTCAATAGTCTTAACCCTTTGAACATTTCAAACCCTAATAGCCTAGGCGTCCCGCCGTGGACAAAAATGCCCTTTACCCTAACTTTAGGTCAAAGAGTCGTCGTACTCTGTTTTAGGGTTTCCCGCCGTGGAACATATAGTCAACCTTAATTTCAATTACAAGTTCAACGTAGAAATAGGAGTTTCAAAAACTCCATGTAAGCGTGTCCTTAAGATACGTTTATTCCCCATTGAAACCTTGACTACAGTCAAGACGTTTCTAACCTCCCTCTCGAGGGGAACTACGATTACTCTGATTCCATTCCCTATCCAGGATACGTAGGCACAAGATGCGACGTCTTGCCAAGTAAACTTAGGATTAACCCTTAGGTATTTAGGTCACTTTATCCTTTAGCTCAGTATATATATTAAAGCAGATAATGAATAAAAATAAAAGGCATACAATAAACGAAAGGTTCCTGTAGAGTACTACAGAAGTTTAAGGCGCTAGTACCTTCCCTAAATTTAACCATCCCCTTACCTAGGTCTCTCCCCGCATTGTGTTTACGATGCAAAAATAGGTTTTCCTTCTTTTGACCTTTTCCTTCGGATAAATCAAAGAGCGGTTGTGAATTAAAAATTGTGATTCAAGCTAATTAATAGTTTGATATCCTATTTCCACCGCAACACCTAGCCTCATGTTAGAAAGTTAACTCAGTAGTATCATTTGCAAAACTTAGGAACCTTTGCTCTTAGGTGTAAATATGAATGAAGGATGTATTTAGATAACGGTGATGTATAATTTGGCCGTCACAGGACAAAATTTACTCTGCTACGTGCTATGGTTCTTTCGACCATGGTGACCAAATTGTTATCTGTTACTACATTGTTATGTCGAACTTGTTGTACAATGTTTTCAGCATCCTGGTTTCTATTTACCAAAACTACCATTGGTGCTTCTTCTCTAGGAATTTTTAGTTGATTCCTAGGGAGTTCGAATCTAGGTCATTCGATCATTCCCTGGTTGTCTTGATTTGCCTGGGGTATATGATAACGAGAAAACGCATCGATTATATCGCTAGATTTCATTGACATTTTATCGCATATTCACCGTTTTAACACTCGATTTCCCGAGTTTTTCTTACTATTTTGCAGGTACGTCGTTATGTGAAGCTAAATCATGAATTAAGAGAAAAGGAACAAAAGAGACCACAAGGAGATGAAGAAATGCAGAAGCCTGCAAAAAGACTGCATAATTTGTTGCAGCCACGATCGTTACAAGAGTGTCACGACCGTGACACCCCAATTTGGGCCATCACGACCGTAAGAGAGTGGTCACGACCGTGACACTTAAAATCCTCAAATTACGAACGTGAAGACCTTGTCACGCCCGTGACAAGGATAAAACTTGGTTTTGACTCAGACTACGTCAAGGCACTACTTGAAGACCACTTCTCCTCTTATTTCTCCTCAAGGCAGCACGTGAAGACCACTTCTCCCATTTTTGTTGCCACGTTCCAGCATTTCCTCAACAACTTCAGCAAGGCCCATGCAACAAATGACCAAGAATCCAGCCCATTAAAGACTCTATAAATAGTACAAGCTCTGTGAACTCAAGGACGGACTTCATTATTCAAATTTCTGCGGAAGCTCTGCCGAACTGTATTGCGACCCTGCCTTTCCATTCCAGTTTCCATTCCAGCATTATTTATTTTTTTTTGCTTCTGTTTCGTTTTTATTTGTATCCAAACCAACCGTATAACAATTTCCAACATCAGGAAATTGGTATACATTTATTTGTTCTAAACCTTCAGCATTCGTTTATTTTTAATTTACGCCTACTCCAAGCTTTCCGGTCTGTGGAAGAAGGAGTCTGTTCGAATATCTGTTAATCAGGTTTTTCATTTTATTGCAATTTAATTTAATTATAATGTTTATTTATTTTTCTGCCATGAGTAAGTTATTATTTATTTCTCTGTCTGGTTCAACCTCGATGAGTAGCTAAACACCTTAGGGCGGTATGTAGTTATAACAAACTTAACCGGTAAATATAACCATAGGCTGAAAATAATTAATCACTTAGCATTCGGGCTGATACTTTTTAATTGAAACAGACCTTTTCGTTACGAGAGTAAGAAAAGGGTATTAGGTTGGGTCAAGACCACGAGAGTGTGAGATTTTAACCAGATAGCTAAAGTTAGGCATTTAAATTAAACACAGCGAGAGCGCTTTAAGATAAATTAGAATTATTTAGTTTCCAAAAATTACCTCTAAACACTTATGGGCTAGCGAGAGCAGGCCTAGGGCTTTAGGGATAAGATCTGATATAAGACCACGAGAGTGTGAGTTGAGGGTATTTAAACTAGTAATCTCTACCGAATAGATTAAGTGAACATCTCTATAAGCCTAGGTTAGATTGACCCACCTAAGTTAGTATAATTACATACCGACCGCCTTAGTATTACTTTATTAAAAACTTAAATTTAATCCCGCCTTTAATAGTCTTAAAAACCAACAACAATCGTGACAACCATTCACCTTAGCTAAACTAGAAGTTCATCTAGCACTAAGTAACAATAGAATCCCTGTGGATCGATAATCTTAAATATTACTTCGATAGGCTGTGCACTTGCAGTAAGATACCGCTAGACGCATAAGTAGACACGTCTTTAGCCCATCAAGTTTTTGGCGCCGTTGCCGGGGATTCCTTAATTTAGTTACTAGTGCATTTAGGTAGCATTGTCTAGACTAAGGTATCAACTATTTAATTTAATCTAATCTCCGAGTGTATGCCAAGTACTCGCTCTAAAAGCGAAGACTTGCAACCTCTAATCCCCGAATCGGAACGCTTCTTACACGTAAGAAGACGTATATTCGATTTCGAAAATAATTCCAATATTCCAGATCTTCAATTAGATCCGCCTAAACCAGTCATAAAATCAGAAGGCGCGGGGATGGCTGAAGAACAAACTCATCCACTCAAGTATTTCGCTAATCCTTCGCAAGGTGAACCGCATTCAAGCATTGCAGCGCCGGCTATCAACCGAAATGATTTCGAACTAAAACCTTCGTTGATATCAGCCGTGCAACAAAATCAATTCGCCGGAAATCCTACCGAGGATCCGAATCTTCATCTTTCGATCTTTGTGCAATATGCAGATACCGTAAAAGCCAATGGAGTTACCCAAGAAGCTATTAGACTACGTTTATTTCCTTTTTCGCTTCGAGACAGAGCAAAAGCTTGGCTCCAATCTCTACCTTCGAACTCAGTAACTACGCGGGCAGAACTTAAGAAAGTTTTCTTGAATAGGTATTTTCCACCTAGCAAGACAGCTATGCTGAGAGCTCAGATCAACGAATTTAAGCAAAGAGAAAGTGAATCACTATTCGAAGCTTGGGAACGCTATAAGGATCTACTTAGACTTTGTCCACATCATGGATTAATAGACTGGATGGTCATCCATACCTTCTATAATGGACTCTTGTACAATACAAGAATGACAATTGACGCTGCCGCGGGTGGTGCATTGATGGACAAAGAATATAGAGATGCCTATGCACTTATCGAAAGTATGGCTCAAAATCATTACCTTTGGGGAAGCGAGAGAGTCGCAACTGAGAAACCAACAAAGGGAGGTATGTACGAAGTAAGTAGTATGGACCAAGTCAATGCGAAGTTTGACCAACTAAGCCAAAAGATCGATAACTTGGCCATAACACCTACAGCCACCGTGGCTGCAGTAACACCTAACTGTGAGTTATGTGGAGTCCCAGGACACGAAGTCTCTGATTGTCAACTATTGGCAAGAACTCCCACCGATCAAGTGGATTATGCTCAAGGAAACCCTTACTCAAACACATACAACCCAGGTTGGAAAAATCATCCGAACTTCTCCTATAAGAATAACAATGCTTATTACGCACCAGGACAAGCACCAGCTACATCACCAGGATATCAAAAGACTGCTCCTAATATCCCTAGAAAATCGAACCTTGAATTGATGATGGAGAACTTTATAGCTAACCAATCTCAAACAAACAAGGACTTCTTAAACCAAAACATTCACACTAGTGAGCAGATTAAACAATTAGTGAGCAAAGTAGATGCATTAGCTACACATAACAAAATGCTTGAAACTCAGATTTCACAAGTAGCTCAACAGCAAGCACCTACTGCTGCACCAGCTGGAGTATTCCCTAGACAACCTCAACCTAACCCGAAAGGACATGCTAACGCTGTAATATTAAGAAGTGGCAAGGAACTTGACGGACCTACCGATCCAAGACTTGACAATCCAGCCATGTACCAAAAACCGGATAAACCGACTGAAGTGGTGAATGATCCAGAAGAAAAGGAAGATGACAATCGAGAGGTAGTGGAGAAAGAACAACCTTATGTGCCTCCACCACCCTATAAACCACCAATTCCGTACCCTCAAAGATTAGTAAGTTCCAAGACGACTGGTCAATTTAAGAAATTTGTCGAACTTCTGAAACAGTTGAATATTACTATTCCGTTTACAAAAGCAATTACCCAAATACCCTCGTATGCTAAGTTTTTAAAAGAGATCTTATCCAATAAGAAAAAGATAGAGGATAACGGAACAGTTACACTTACTGCCGAGTGTAGCGCCATAATTCAAAATAACATGCCTCCTAAGCTAAAAGATCCAGGAAGTTTCTCTATACCCTGTGTAATAGGAAAATTTGTCATTGACAAAGCTCTATGCGATTTAGGAGCCAGTATCAGTGTTATGCCCTTAACGATTTGCAAAAGGCTAGACATGGGAGACCTAAGACCAACTAAAATGTTTGTTCAACTAGCCGATCGCTCTGTTAAATATCCTGTAGGCATACTAGAAAACGTCCCAGTACGTATAGGACAATTCTACATTCCTACTGATTTTATAATCATGGACATCTCTGAATACTCCACTACACCTATCATACTAGGAAGACCATTCTTAGCTACCGCCGGAGCTATAATAGACGTAAAAAGAGGAAAGCTAACCTTTGAAGTAGGTGAAGAGAAAGTTGAATTTGTTTTAACACAATTCTTACAATCACCAGCTATAGAGGATACATGCTATCTAATGGACGTAATTGACGAATGTGTAAGAGAAATGAAACTGAAGGAGACCACTTATTCTGAAATAATGACAATTCAAATCCCTCCGATTTTTGAAGATGATAATTGGCGAAAACCGTATCAGGATGTTAGTCTGAGCGAAAGCTTAGCACTTACACCGGATCCCATGCCAAGTAAAGATAAACCTACATTAGGATTAAAAACTTTACCTCATAACCTAAGGTACGAATTCTTAGACGTTGAATGTAAAAGACCAGTTATAGTAAACTCCAGTTTAGGAACTATAGAAACAAAGAAACTTTTAGATGTCTTGAAGAAATATCCAACTGCATTAGGATATAACATATCTGATCTCAAAGGAATATGTCCTTCAGTTTGCATGCATCGTATTCTGCTAGAAGAAGATTGCAGAACCTCCAGAGAATCTCAAAGAAGAATTAACCCAACCCTTAGCACTGTAGTAAAAGAAGAAGTTAAGAAATTATTAGACGCCGGGATAATATATCCGATCTCTGATAGTGAATGGGTTAGTCCAATACATGTAGTGCCAAAGAAAGGAGGTATCACTGTTGTGAAAAACGCTCAAGGCGAATCGATATCGCAAAGAGTAGTGACGGGATATAGAGTGTGCATAGATTATCGTAAACTAAACAAAGCCACTCGAAAAGATCACTTTCCACTACCTTTCATAGATCAAATGTTAGAACGATTAGCCAAGCATTCTTACTTCTGTTATCTTGACGGGTACTCAGGATTTTTCCAAATCCCTATCTATCCTGATGATCAAGAGAAGACTACATTTACATGTCCTTATGGAATGTTCGCTTATAGGCGAATGCCCTTTGGATTATGCAACGCTCCTGCAACCTTTCAAAGATGTATGATGTCAATCTTCGCAGATTTTATAGACAACATCATGGAAGTGTTCATGGACGACTTCTCTGTATGCGGGCAAAGTTTTGAAGGATGCTTATCGAATTTAGAAATGGTGTTAGAAAGATGTGTAAAAGTAAATCTCGTGCTTAACTGGGAGAAATGTCATTTTATGGTCAACGAAGGAATAGTATTAGGTCATGTAATATCCGACAAGGGAATTGAAGTTGATAAGGCTAAGATTGAAGTAATAAAAGATCTTCAACCCCCTAAAACCGTTCGAGAAATACGAAGCTTTTTAGGACACACCGGTTTTTACCGACGATTCATCAAAGATTTCTCGAAAATCACTAAACCTCTTACTGGTTTATTAATGAAAGACGCTGAGTTCATATTCAATGAAGATTGTCTTAAAGCTTTCGAAACTCTAAAAACAGCCCTCATCACCGCACCAATCATGCAACCCCCCGACTGGAGATTGCCTTTTGAAATCATGTGCGATGCGAGTGACTATGCCGTAGGCGCAGTCCTGGGACAGAGAAAGGAAAAGAAACTTCATGCGATTTACTATGCCAGTAGAACCTTGGATTCTGCCCAGATGAACTACGCTACTACAGAAAAAGAATTGCTAGCAGTTGTCTTTGCGCTTGACAAATTCCGCTCTTACCTAATTGGAGCGAAAATAATCATTTACACAGACCATGCAGCTATCCGATATCTATTAACTAAGAAAGACGCTAAACCAAGACTCTTAAGATGGATTTTACTCTTACAAGAGTTTTATCTAGAAATAAAAGATAAAAAAAGTACTGAAAACGTCGTAGCGGACCATTTATCTAGAATAGAAGGTATTAAACCCGAACAAGTGCCGATTAACGATGATTTTCCGTATGAACAGCTGATAGCACAAATAGGAAGCGACCTAGCTCAGTTAGATATAAATGAACCAGAACCCGTGGAAACAATATAGACAACTGTAGGACTGCCATGGTACGCTGACATTGTCAACTACCTAGCCGCAAGAGCTCTTCCTCCCGATCTAACCTATCAGCAGAAAAAGAAATTCTTTCATAACCTGAAACATTACTATTGGGATGAACCATTATTGTTCAAAAGAGGACCAGATGGAATCTTTCGCCGATGTATTCCCGAAGAAGAAATAGAAGATGTCATTGCTCAATGCCATTCATCTCCTTATGGTGGACATGCAAGCACTTCCAAGACTTGTGCGAAAATCTTGCAAGCCGGCCTATTTTGGCCTAATCTATGGAAGGATGTCCACATCGCTGTTATAAATTGCGACCGGTGTCAACGCACTGGCAATATTTCAAGAAGAGATGAGATGCCCCAAAAGGGAATTTTAGAAGTAGAAATCTTCGACGTCTGGGGAATAGATTTCATGGGACCATTCTCATCATCTTTCGGTAATAATTACATACTCGTAGCTGTTGACTATGTCTCGAAATGGATTGAAGTCATAGCTTCTCCTACAAACGATACACGAGTAGTAATAAAGCTTTTCAAAAATATAATCTTTCCCAGATTTGGTGTGCCTCGACTCGTCATAAGTGACGGTGGCTCGCACTTCATTTCAAAAATCTTTGACAAATTACTATCTAAATATGGAGTAAGACACCGTGTGGCTACACCATATCACCCACAAACAAGTGGACAGGTCGAAGTCTCAAATAGAGAGATTAAACAAATCTTAGAAAAGACTGTCGCCATATCTCGGAAAGATTGGTCATCTAAACTTAATGAAGCTCTATGGGCTTATAGGACCGCTTACAAGACACCCATAGGTACTACACCTTTCAAACTAGTTTATGGAAAATCTTGTCACCTCCTAGTAGAACTAGAACACAAAGCTTATTGGGCGATCAGAACTCTCAATATAAACTATAATGCTGCAGGAGAAAAGCGAATCCTAGACATTAACGAATTAGAAGAATTAAGGTTAGATGCATATGAGAATGCTAAGATATATAAAGAAAGAACCAAGCGATGGCATGATAAACGCCTATCTAGGAAAGAATTTAGTGTGGGAGACGTTGTACTCCTCTTTAATTCAAGACTTAGGCTCTTTCCTGGAAAATTAAAGTCTAGATGGTCAGGACCCTTTGATATAACTAAAGTATTCCCAAGTGGAGCAATAGAAATTAAGGGTAAGAATAGTGAACCATTCATAGTAAACGGACAACGTCTAAAACACTATCATAAAGTTGAAAATAGAGATTATGCGAATAATCTAAAGCTTTTAGAATTGTCCACTAATTCCCCTGATTAATCTAAACCAAAGCATTACGTCAGACTTTTGACAATAAAAACAGCGCTTAGTGGGAGGCAACCCATTCACTTATTTACTTATTTTAAACTATTCTTTTCTTTTAGAGCATTGTTATTTATCGTTTTTACTATTTGTTTAAGTTGTTTTGTCAGTTTTATTTTACATTACTATTATCGCCATTACATTAAGCATTTCATTTTCTTATTTTTATCTTAAATCACTTTTTTACAGATTTTCTAAAGTCTTTTCCACTGATTTGTTTCCCCCATATTTGCACTGACCATGGCTAACCAACCAATTAACTATATGGAAACCAAATTTAGAGGTAGGAACCAAAGAATGAAGTTTGAAGAGTTATCACAGAGGCAAATGGATTTGACCCTGTACCCAGATGATAGGACTATGGAAACCCTAGGTATACATGATAGTGTCATGTACTTGTTCAACCGACTCGGATGGGAGAATGCATTGATCCAACATAAGTTTGCGACTTACCGCGAGCTTACCCTTGAGTTCCTTAGCTCCTTCCTTTACCTACCTGAGCGCGGTTTTGGATTTAGGAAAGGATTTATTAGTTTCCGCCTATTTGGAATAGAATACGACTTTAACCATAAAGAACTAGCTGACTTGTTAGGATTCCCTAGTGGACCATTCGCTTTCACTACCACACAGGTAGAATTGATGGATGTGGAGCTAGACTTCTTTTGGGAAACTCTAACCGGAAACTACCACCCTGAACCAAATAACATGAATAATGATGAGATCCATAATCCTGCTCTCCGTTACTTCCATAAATTCCTTGCCCACACCTTCTTTGGAAAAGAAGAAAACATTACTGGAGTTTCTAAAGATGAAGTATTTATTATGTCATGTTTCACTAATGGACAGTCTGTTAATGGTGTACCTTTCATGATGCAAACCTTCACCCGCATCCAAGAAGAACCTGAATTACCTATATTAGTAGGAGGTCTTGTAACCATGATTGCTGATGCCATAGGACTTAGGTACCAACTGGACAGGTGCAACCGTCTAGGAACAATCCGCCCAATGAATCTTAAATTCTGCTTCAATAGACATATCATAAGGAATTTAGGACATCCACCTTTTGAGTACCTAATCCGGAACGAAGTAGTCACCCTGTTCACATTGCCTGATCATGCTAAAGTAAGTGTTCACAATAAGGATAACTGGCTTTATGAGCTAAACCCACCTGATTATCCATCTACTCCTGAAACACCTCGGCCTTGCAGGATAAACGATGATATAATGACCGCTGTTGACACTGATCCTGAGACACCTCCTGGTTACCACGACATTGACCCAACTGACAAAGTACATGAAACCCCTGAAGTGAATCAAGGAGATTATGCTAACAACTTACAAATCATCATGAACACTCTAAATGCTTACCAAACGGACATTAATCTACTTAAAGAAGACATTAAGAGCATGCGATTGGACATTATAGGATTGACTGACATGGCCTGCGAACAATTCTATCACTTGGACTCCGCCATCGAAGACTTGAAGAAACGCTTTTGAAAATGCTATAAGTGATTTAGTTTATTTTTTTTTCCTCATTATTTTCGTTTCTAGTTAGATTTATCTTTCGCAACAATTTCATACTGTAATTTCCGTTTTTGTAATTTCATTTTTTTAATTACTTTATGCAATGCACCTTTAATTCCAAATATTTCTCCATTTTTAGCAACTTATATATTTTTTCTATATACTGTTATGCCTGGATTATTTCATATATACAATCTCTCATGCAAGTTTGTATAATACTGTGTTGCAAATTATATACAATATGTTGTTTATTTAATATAAGTGTTAATAAAGAAATTAAATTATTATTAATTTATGAATCACGTGAGGAAATGTTTCTTTTTGGGAATTATTCAGCAAAGCATGCCCTCACGGTCGTCACGCCCCTCTTACGATCGTGACGTGCTTAAATAGCGTGTCACGACCGTCACGCCCCTGTCACGACCGTGACTATCCCTATTACAGGAATCGTGAGAAACAGAACTGTTTCTCATCGTGCCCCTTCTTCTTCTTCCTCCATAACCTACCCAAAAACTACCCATTCCTTCCATAACCGCCGTAACCTCCCCATTACCCTCATTAAACCCCCATTATCATAACCCATCTCATTAACACTCTCCCGTATTTAACCCGAACCTCTATCTCCCTCATTCTACCATTTTTCTCACAAAACCTCACAAAAACCTTCTTCCCTCACTCTTCACTCTTGCATGCTATGGATTCCATCACTTTTAGAGAAGGTGAAGCTGGAGTAACCCAGAGAGACTGTTTCATCCGATTCCAAAACCGCGGTGTGCAACCTACCCGCTACATTGCCACTGACTGTTTGAGGGAACTCGGAATGCTCGCCAGCGTTCAAAGCCTACTGCAAAAGGTCGGTCTGTGGGATCTCTGCCGGCAACCTCAGCCCACATTCAAACTTCTGACGCTGGAGTTCTTAAGCTCTTACAGTTACATCACCCCTCCCGGTTCTCAGAGTCAGCTCACCGGCATCGCAACATTCAGATTGCATGGCCAAGAGTTCAATCTTCCGCAAACCAGGATAGCCGAGTTGTTAGGCTTCGATCACGGAACTGAAGCCCACCGTCGCGTGCCCGATAATTTTAGTGAACAAGCTTTCACTCTATGGCACGACTTAACCAACACCCGTGCATCCACCTTCCAAAGCCTCAACGCCACACACATCCACAACCCGGCAATCCGCTATTTTCACCGGGTCATCTGCAACACAATCTTCGCTAGAGAAAGCAACCATAAGCTCAACTCCAAGGAGCTTCTGTTCTTACACTGCGCGCTTAATGACGAGCCGATCAACGCTGCCCCTTTCATGCTTCATCATATCTAGGCCATTGCACAGAGAGGCTCCTCCCCGTTCTTCATAGGCGGCATTGTCACCGCCCTAGCCATTCAGTTGGGGCTTGGTGACGCGCTCGTTAATCAGCCTCACCTAGCCGCCGAATTCCTCACCAAGAGCTATTGCAGGTCCGCCCACCTGATCGCGCAGCGAGAGGATGGCAGGTACAGCCCTGTTGTCAATGGCACCATTTTCCACCACATCACTCTGCCGTCCCGCAACCGCATCGATCCATCCAACCGAGCCAACTGGCTCTTTGTTTTACCTGCTGCTGCCGATCACGTCCCGGTTCATGATGATCAGGCAGACCCTCCAACGGACGAGATGCAGGACGCTATGGATGCAGCTGAGCCTGTCCAGGATATACCAGAGACATCTACCTGACAGGCCCCTGCTCCCGCAGTTACACTTGAGGAAGTCCTCCTTGCGATTCATCAGCAGAACCAGATGAACGCCGCACTGGAGCGAAGGCAGCAGGCGCAGTATGATGCTTTACTCGGCACTATTACTGCAAACCAGGAAGCCACTAATGAGCGGTTTGGAGAAATTTTCAGCGAGCTAGAAGCGCTCCGCATTAGCATTACTGCTACCTCCGGCACCGGTTCTGATCCTGACGCGACTCCTTCCAGACGCCGCTCTCGCACCAGAGGCCGAGCCCGCGGTCCTCAGCAGCCATAGTTTACTTTTATGTTTGTTTTTCGTTTTAGTCTTGTACTGTATTTGTACCGCATTTATATCACAACATTGAGGACAATTCTGATATAGTGTGGGAGAGGTACCTTTCATTTCCGCACTTTTCCATTTCGTTGTACTTTCAATTCCGTTGTATTTCTTTTAGCAAATTAATGAAATGAGCAAATCTTTGCGCTATTTTCTTTAATTTCGAGCTTTCCCCGATTATTAAGCTATACCAGAAAAATCTTTAATTATTCGCATTACCCGACTTACCTACGGAATTGTAACTAGGAAGCCGAGAACGATTAAACAAGACCAATACAATCTTGACATCTTTGACTCCCTACTCAAGCAATTCCATCCCGATTACCATTGCGAGTACACCTTTAGTTTCAGTTCAAAAGTAACCCCTAGTAGTTTATACTAGCAGTCAGCACCGTCTGAACACAAACCACGTGGGGAGCCGATGAATATAAGCGTTTGATGCCTAATCAATAATGATCCTTCATATCTCGATGCAAAATGAAAAGAAACTGCACCAAAGTACACGGTCGCATATAAGAAACGAGAAATATGAGAAGGAATCCGTTGCGAGTTGGTTCAGAGGTACTGGTTCTGAACTCGGTAGGGCGTGCTACGGCTCGATCCCCCACAACCTCCAAATCGGATAAAACATGAAGGGTTACCACACTCGTGTACCAGACCCCGTGCTCAAAAAGGATCAAAATCGCTAACCGGCTACTCCACTACGTGCGTGCTAAGGCAAAGGGCTTAATGTGACTGCGCTAGAATGAAACCGGGCGAAATAAGATCAAAAAACTCTAGGTGAAATCGTAATGTGATTGCCGATTGTTTCGTTTGACGGGAAGTCGATGACATAGCTTGTTGCTTTTGTCATTAGTGTATCGGTAGTGTTCTATCAAAGTACCGGATTATCCGACAAAACGATCCACCGTACGGTTTGTTATGAGTATGCGTGAGTAAATTCGTGTCCGCCGATTTTCAACCGACTATTTGCTTGAGGACAAGCAAAGGTTTAAGTTTGGGGAAGTTTGATAACGAGAAAACGCATCGATTATATCGCTAGATTTCATTGACGTTTTATCGCATATTCACCGTTTTAACACTCGATTTCCCGAGTTTTTCTTACTATTTTGCAGGTACGTCGTTATGTGAAGCTAAATCATGAATTAAGAGAAAAGGAACAAAAGAGACCACAAGGAGATGAAGAAATGCAGAAGCCTGCAAAAAGACTGCATAATTTGTTGCAGCCACGATCGTTACAAGAGTGTCACGACCGTGACACCCCAATTTGGGCCATCACGACCGTAAGAGAGTGGTCACGACCGTGACACTTAAAATCCTCAAATTACGAACTTGAAGACCTTGTCACGCCCGTGACAAGGATAAAACTTGGTTTTGACTCAGACTACGTCAAGGCACTACTTGAAGACCACTTCTCCTCTTATTTCTCCTCAAGGCAGCACGTGAAGACCACTTCTTCCATTTTTGTTGCCACGTTCCAACATTTCCTCAACAACTTCAGCAAGGCCCATGCAACAAAGGACCAAGAATCCAGCCCATTAAAGACTCTATAAATAGTACAAGCTCTGTGAACTCAAGGACGGACTTCATTATTCAAATTTCTGCGGAAGCTCTGCCGAACTGTATTGCGACCCTGCCTTTCCATTCCAGTTTCCATTCCAGCATTATTTTTATTTTTTTTGCTTCTGTTTTGTTTTTATTTGTATCCAAACCAACCGTATAACAATTTCCAACATCAGGAAATTGGTATACATTTATTTGTTCTAAACCTTCAGCATTCGTTTATTTTTAATTTACGCCTACTTCAAGCTTTCCGGTCTGTGGAAGAAGGAGTCTGTTCGAATATCTGTTAATCAGGTTTTTCATTTTATTGCAATTTAATTTAATTATAATGTTTATTTATTTTTATGCCATGAGTAAGTTATTATTTATTTCTCTGTCTGGTTCAACCTCGATGAGTAGCTAAACACCTTAGGGCGGTATGTAGTTATAACAAACTTAACCGGTAAATATAACCATAGGCTGAAAATAATTAATCACTTAGCATTCGGGATGATACTTTTTAATTGAAACAGACCTTTTCGTTACGAGAGTAAGAAAAGGGTATTAGGTTGGGTCAAGACCACGAGAGTGTGAGATTTTAACCAGATAGCTAAAGTTAGGCATTTAAATTAAACACAGCGAGAGCGCTTTAAGATAAATTAGAATTATTTAGTTTCCAAAAATTACCTCTAAACACTTATGGGCTAGCGAGAGCAGGCATAGGGCTTTAGGGATAAGATCTGATATAAGACCACGAGAGTGTGAGTTGAGGGTATTTAAACTAGTAATCTCTACCGAATAGATTAAGTGAACATCTCTATAAGCCTAGGTTAGATTGACCCACCTAAGTTAGTATAATTACATACCGACCGCCTTAGTATTACTTTATTAAAAACTTAAATTTAATCCCGCCTTTAATAGTCTTAAAAACCAACAACAATCGTGACAACCATTCGCCTTAGCTAAACTAGAAGTTCATCTAGCACTAAGTAACAATAGAATCCCTGTGGATCGATAATCTTAAATATTACTTCGATAGGCTGTGCACTTGCAGTAAGATACCGCTAGACACATAAGTAGACACGTCTTTAGCCCATCAGTATATTTCCCGGATTTTGTTGAATTTGGTTAATAGTGGTATCTTCGTCGAAAACTACCCTTTGGTTCTCTATCATATACTCCTTTGATGGTTGTCAAGAGGGATTTGGTACATCAAAGAATTCTACAAGGCGCGTCATTTGCACTGCTAATTGTTGATTAGTTTAGGTAGTATTCTGAATAAGAGGCTAAAAGATTTCCCCCATAGTTTGGGACATCATTTGGACCATTTGAAGGTTACTCTCGTCCATCTGTTGTCTTAAGTATGACGCATAACTGGTCGTCAAATTTGGCATTTAGGCGGAATCCCCAATCCTAAAGTTTGACTATTTCGACCCATATTTACCCCAGAGCCTGATCCCTGAAATGGAAAGTCATTACAGGTTCTGTATATAATAGAGGGGTGTTTTGTAAGTTTTCCATCATCGAAGTTGGCATTCCATAGGGTGGATCTCGAGGCAAAGGTATTGCAAATCCAGGAGGAGGGACACTTCTGAATGTTGAAGCCCCTATTGGTGGTGGAGTCTTTGGAGGACCCCTTGGCCCAATATAATTCAGAATGGGTTGTGTATGAGCAATCGAATGTGTAGGTATTAAACTTACCATAGATGGTATTGCCTCAGAGACAGGCGTTGAGACTGTTGGTCCTCCTGTCAAAGATCCTATGGATGGTTCTACATTGTTACTAGGCATATCCTGAGGAATATTTGGCTGGTCAGATTTTTCCGCTCTCCTCCTATATCTTCTCCTTGTTCTATCTTCGTTAGCAGCATCTACTTTACCACTTCTTAATAACATGCAACAAAGTTTTCAAAGAGAAAGTTGACTGTATAACTAATGAATTTTCAAGAATTTAGAAGAAAACTTTATGATCACTTAGCACTACCCCACCGGGCGTGCCGATTTGTTTGCCGAGAAAATTGGTGAAAAACCGTTGGTCTTCCAAATTGAAAAAGATTTGTTTTACTCATAAGATCGACCAAACAAATCCTAGGGCATGTGCAAGTTGATCTTAAACAAAGTTTGGAAAAACAATGAACAGTTTGACAGAGTTCATGATAAAAATAACTTGTTTCAAAATGTAAATTGAATTGAACACAAGAGATTAAAGTCAAAAGACTGGTAAAAAATATAAAAAGTAACTTCTGTAAGGAAAAGATAAAATTTTAATGAAAAGACTTACCGAATTGTATTGAAATGTAAAAATGGTGTTGCATCAACGTACATTCTCACGAACTCGTTTCTCTACACGCGGGTACTTTGAGTATATTGAAAAATTTGTACACAATTAAACACACACGTATCCTAACACTAAAACTTGCTATTTATACTAATAAAAAATAACTACTATCAACGACTAGTGAACTAGATCGAGATAAGTGGCGTTCTGCATGTCTTCGATTCTTAGAAGCGTTCCACGTGTCTTCTTTAAGAAATGGATAACAACGAACTATCCCTCCTTTATTTGAATTCAAATCTTTCTGTCGAAATTCCTTCAGTAGCACCTCTGTCGAATCACATTTCCAATTGTTATGAAATATTTCTAAGTCCATAAAATAGTTCCTCCTTGCAAAGGGACACCTTCAACTCACACTCCAAAAATGTAGTTCTGGTCGAAGTCATCTGATTTCTTCAAAAACTCTATTACTTTCTTTTAATCCACTTTAGGCGTCAAAATTTAGAGCCAACAGTATCGCCAAACTCTTTTTTCGTATTATAACATGCCAATCTAATCACATGGTGAACACGTCTATCAGGTTTAGTAAAGAGTTACGAAGGGTGGTTGAAGACATCGTGGCTGCTGGAGGTCCTTTCTTCGAGTGACTTCTTTACCTATTAGAGTTGGGGATTTAGTTTGTACTCGGTAGTAGACACGGTCTCCTACATGTTTGCAACTTCTAAGGCCCAATCTTAGATGTTATAAGATCATATATATTGAGAGACAATGGGATATATGGTATGGACATTGATTTCGACAGAGCTTTGGATGAAACATTTGACTAGAAATGACAATGTCCCTCCTAAACCATAAAAACTTTTAGCGAGTTACCTTTTAAGTAAAAGTGTTCAGAACATGGATATAAAGTTTGACATGACCACAAGACAGAAAGCGGTTTTTGATTGTTTACGAGAAGCACATGCTCAAATTTTTTCCTTGCTATCCTTATGGATGGTCTAGGCCAACATATGTCCTCAGTAGAGTATCATACTATTATTAAATAACGGCTTATGATTCCCTTATTTCCCATTAATGAGATTTGCCCTATTTTTTACAAGGCGTGCATGGAACATTTGGGGAACATGTCATTCCTTGTAAGGAGCTTCTAGGATTCAAATATTGACATTACTTTGTTAGGGATGTCTTATTTAATATATTTAGGTGTGTTGGAGTACGTGTGAAGAAAGAGGCGTCTGTGAATTTCTTAACTAGCTAAACCGTATGGGGGAGATCGAAACCTAGGCCAACAGGTTTTCTAGTGTGTGCACTACTATGAATAATATATTTCATGATGACGATTTCACCTCAAGAATTAAAAAACCGAGACCAAATACCTAGACGCACCCTATTCTTTTTAGAAAAAAATATACACAATATATTTCGTCGATTATTTGGAAAACTGAGGGGTAAACCTATTAAACGTACATGCTTTGAATCCCAACAACCTCAGTTTATGTTTTTATCTCATTAAAAGTGGCGCATTTGTTAATATTTTATTTTTAATTTAAATGTATGCTACTTTTCATCTCGATTTTCTTAGCAAGCAAGGTGAATATGGTTCTCTGATATATATATATATATATATATATATATATATATATATATATATATATATATATATATATATATATATATATATATATATATATATATATATATATATATATATATATATATATATATATATATATATATATAGCTTGTAGCATTCAGTTTCATTAATCTAAACAAGATAAACAGAACCCTGACGAAGAACCTTAAACAACGAGAGCCATAAACACATACCATCTTCAATACGAAGATGTTATGTGTTTAGGGCTCTCTTTTTTTCTTCAGAGATCCAAATTATTTTCTTTTACTTCTTCTTCAAAGATCTAGTACGTCAAACGTCACTACTAATATTTTTTGTCATATTGTTGTTGTTGTTTTTGTTATTGTTGGTGTAGTTGTTGTTGTTATTTTTGTTGTTGTTGTTGTTGTTATTATTGTTATTGTTGAGTTGAGATACGAAACCCTAGAGTTTTTGTTGTTGTTATTGATGTTTTTTTCGATGTCGTTGTTCTTGTGGTTGTGACCCTAAACCCTAGATGTTGTTTATTGACGTTGTTGTTATTAATATTGTTGTTTTTTACTGATGTTGTTGTTCATGATGTTGTTGTTGTTTTCTTGTTGTTTTTGTTGTTGATGTTGATATTGAGATTATGTTTTTTGAGTTTTTGTGCATCTCTCATCTTGTTTCGTTTAGTTGAGTTTATTGTATCTAATGTCGATTGTTTGTTTCACTAACCCCTCTTTGAACATATAACCTAGTAAATTGATTTTAAAAATAATCATATGCAAAATTATGTTGTATCTGAAACTTATCATACACTGATTAATGATTTTCTAGCATTCTGCAACTCATCATTAATCTCACGTTGTTTTATTGTTAAAAGCTCTCCAATATTTCTAATTTTCGTTCAACTTTCTTACATATTTGTTTATTTTTCAAAGTAAAAAATTTTATGCTTTCAAGAATGAATCAGTAAAAAAGAAAGTGTTCAATAAAGAACTTGAAACATTAGAGAGATTTTAACCATAAAATAACATGATAAGAATGACGAGTTGTACGATGCTTCAAAATCATATTCAATGTAAATTGTTCTTCAAATATAACAAAGTTCTTCATATAATTATTTTCCTAACCAATTTTTAGAAGTTATATGTTTAGTATAAGGTTTAGTGAAATGAGCAATCCACATTAGATTTAATAAACACAAAGTTGTTTTACCCCCCGGTTTTATGATATAATCGAGGTGAAAATGTGGTATATTTGTCGGTGCAATTACAAAACCGACGAGACACGTGTTTTCACCATTTCAGAATTCCAAAAAGGTATTGGGGATCGAACCCATGACTTTTTCACATACTGCGGTTTTTTTAAAACCGAGAGGTAAAGTGTGAAATTTTCATTACGCCTTTCGTTACCTCGCCTTTGTAGTTGAGGTTAAATGCATTTCACGTCCGAGGTTAAATGTGCTTTTTCTAGTAGGATTGAGGACTGAGGGTTTTATTGTAGGACAAATAACTCACAAAGCCACTTCATGTAAAGTGGATAATCATGAGAAAGTATGTTCTGGCAATCAAATACTATTGTTTTTTTTTAAGCTTTTGAATTTTTAGCACTAGAAGTAGTGGATCTTTCATAGAGAGTGTAAAGACTCATGCATAACAATATTGTGTCTCTTAGAAAAAAAAATGTAATTTTAAAATAATTGGTTTTGTCATCTAAAAAAAGATAGTAGCAGAACATGTTGCCCGTTTACCTGTTATTTATCTATAATCTTGATTATTTATGAATTCATTGGATAATACACAATTTTCCTTTGTAATTTTGATTAAAAAAAGAATTGTTGGTGTATATAGTTATTTGAGATCAAATTTATAGTTATTTCTTTAAAATTATAAGTGTTGTTAAACTATTTGATAAAAAAAATATTTTTGTCATTGTTTTAAGAGTTTCACATCATAATATGTGCTCTCAACTTATGTTTTTTTTTTAATTTTTAATATAACATATCACCTTCTTATAAACTAATTTTATAGAATTAAGTCAAATTCTAATATATAATATAGTAAATATCAATTAATTAGGTCATAAATCGTCGTTCAGGTGTGAACGGGTGGAGTGAAAAAAATCCAAATATCATACTGGTTAAAGGTATATCATAAACTAGAGTTTTGTGGTAAATAATGAAGATTATGAAAACAAAACCTGTATTTGTAAAAGTTTTTGTAGCGTTTGTTGAGAGAGTGAGTTTGTGGTGGGATTTTTTGAGGGGTGTCTTTGGAATTTTAGTGTATTATTGAGGTGATTTCTATAATGCCTAGTGTGACAGAGGCCATGAAGTATATTTGAAACCAACACGAACATGATGGAGCCATGAAGAAGAAGAAGGTGGAGAAAGAATGGTTGTTTAGGAGAGAGAAGGAGAAAGGGGAGGAAAAATTGTTATTTTTTTTCAGGGTGAAAGGTAGGGTTGGACATCGGTCGATTTGGGCTGGGCTCGGGCCAAATATGTCAAATCGGCCGAAATCATGAATGCATTTGGCAAGCCCAATTTTGACCAAATGTTCAATCGATTTGTTCGGGTTCGTTTTAATTAGTTGATCGATTAAATTGGATCGGTTGATTGGTTAATTTGTATTAAACTTTGTCATATAAAATCCTGCTTCAATTTTAATTTTTTGCATCAATAAATAAATTTGGCATTCAAATAATACAAATGTCTTACAAGTTTAATACACAAAACCTAATAGTATATCTCACAATCTTCCGAATCAACTTTCATGAAATTGTAAATAAGTCATTCAAGTTATTTACAATGAACCCCTTGTTAGATTCTGTTCAATATTTGTAGTTCAAAGATTATCACCAAAGCATGGTATTTGCCTCCACTTTGCAACAATTGTCTTGCACTTACGCCCCAGTTGGTCAAAGATTATCACTAAAGCATGGTATCAGTTGGTCTTTGATATAATTATCAAACACTTAAGCCTCAAAAGTACTGTTTTCAAACAAAATTTAAGATCAAAGTTTGCATCAAATCCTTTAGCGTGCAAAAATAATTTATTTCAGGTAAATGTGGCAAAAGATGTTCCAAATGTCCAACTGCTACTTTTTCAAATTGATTCCTCTTCCAGACATATGCTTAATACCTATGTGACCACCATTAAGAAAAACTTGGAATTATAAAATAACATCTAACATAATAAAACAAGCTACGGAAACGCACACCCCTATACTTTCCACCTGCAACTTTCTGCTACATAAACATAGAAACTAAGAGCATTTCAGTTTATAAACCAAAAACTAAAATGATCATTATAAACTGATAAGTGAGAGATCTCTTACCCATGAAATGGTGCAAAAAAAGTTGCAACATAACTCACACACGTCAAAATGTCAAAATATGAGTTTCAAAAAGATAGGATTGTTATTGAGTCCAAGAGTGACTCCAAAATATTCAAAAAATTCACATATGCAGTTAAATTTATAAAATCAAATTAGTATAGTAAAAACCATGTAAGA
The DNA here is from genome assembly GCA_963859935.3 of Lathyrus sativus. NCBI lineage: Eukaryota > Viridiplantae > Streptophyta > Magnoliopsida > Fabales > Fabaceae > Lathyrus > Lathyrus sativus. The sequence continues at coordinate 950,843,694 of OZ012735.1, forward strand.
TAACAAAAAAAAAAAACATAAGAACAATCACCCACATATGATTTGTGTATACATTTAAAGGCTAATCTCTAACTAACAAACTTCTTTAATAATTCTTAACTACTTTAATTAGTTTTTATTCTATATCCACACAACTTACTAGTTGATCACTTGTGGGGGAAAATTGCCTTATTATGGCATTGCTTAGGAAGCAGTATTTAATAATTGCTCTTGAGAAAAATGTTTCAAGTGGTCTTTATTTAATAATAAATAAATAGATGTGTTGAAGTATGTTATTTAAGATATAAAATGAACTTTGTCTTTTGGAACAAACTCTCCCGGCCATAGCTTAAATAAGTCCTAACCGAATATCCCAAGTTCTACTTTCAATTCAATTTATTCACTGTTTCAATAAAAAATGAATATCCTTTTAAAAATCAGTAGATGTTTTTTTGTATTTAAAAACAAATGTTCCAAGTAATAAGCTATGGTCAAATGATCTGAAATTGAATGGCTAAAACTTAAAATCATTCATACCAATCAATTAATTTCAGATCCATTTCATTTCTTCTAAGTTTTGGTCAAGGGTGAACAAAGTTAAGAAGATTTCAAATTTAAAAATCATAGAAGAAAAACATAAGGAATAGCTTATTAGTTTTGAGATGAGTTGGTGGATATTGACACTTTAATGGGAAATTTTTTTTTAGTATAACCATGTTATTGGATTAAATTTCCATTTAAATCAAAATTTCAAAAAAAAAATTTAAAGTGGCTAACATTCAATAGTCAGTCGCCAAATCAGATGGCGACTCAGTGTAAAATGAATTTGAGCTTTAATGTTGTCGCCAAACCGTTTGGCGACTCAGTGTAAAATGCATTTGGGCTTTAATGTTGTCGCCAAACCGTTTGGCCAGTTGGGCCATGCAATTTTATTTTATTTTTTTCGTTTAGGGTTTACGCAATAATTAATGTTTTAATAATTAATTTCAATTATGTTTTTATAAAAAATATTAAATTATGTATTAATAAATATTTATTATGACAAAAAAATAAATGGAATAAATATTAATTTATGTCTTTTATTTTTCATAATTAATTAAATTTTAAATAATGTTAAAAAATAAAAAATTGAATAAATATTAAATTATGTTTTTTGTTTTTCATAATTAATTAAAATGTAAATAATGAAAAAAATGGAATAAATATTAAATTATAGTTTATGTTTTTCATAATTAATTGAAATTTAAATAACATTAAAAAATATAGACATGTAATAAATATTAAAATATATTAATTTACAATATAATGAAAATTACAATTGAACAAAAAAAGAACTAATGACTGGCTCTATCCAAGCGACCACCGGTGCCACATTGTGGAGGATACGCATTGCGACGACGTCTACGACGAGGTTGCTGTAGCGTGTCCGGTCTTTGTGTGTTGAGTTGTGGAAGAGGATTTTGTTGGGACGGCCCCGACGTATCAGATAAATTTTGAATCATTTGACCCCAATAGCCGGGAGGTCCACTATCAACGACGCTTCCGTAGTTAAGCCCAATGCCCATATTTTTGTAGGATTGTCGGGGAGGTTGGGTGGAGTATGGATGGTATGGTTGTCCGAATTCGTACATCGAATTGGGTTGGAAATGGTGTGTTGGTTGTTGTGGGATTTGGTAGTCAAATAGTGGATAGTTGGAGGGGGTAGGGTCAAATGAGTTATTTGGACTATAGGTGGAGGGGTAGGCTCAAAAGACGTTTCAGGGCTATATTGGTATGGTGGTTGATGTTGTGACTGGGTGGGTGGCATGTACGGGTCATGGTAAGGATGTTGTTGTTGATGTTGGGCATTGGATTGTTGTTGTTTGTTTGATGAAGAAGCGCGTTGCCTTGGGTCAATCAAATAGGTTGGCTGAGACAAAATTGGCTAATTAAGATGTTGTAACCGACCTAAACCAAGTCATATATTGATAACTTGGCCTAGCCCCTTCCACAATTTGGTCGGTTAATATGTGTTGCCTTCTATTCTTCCAATGTTGACACATCTCCTTTGCAAACTCCTTCTAATGATTGACACTCCACTGTGAGTCCACCTGTTTCTGATGCCACTCCCTCAGTGATGTTGGAGCATCTGGAATATCCTGATGCATCCCAAATTGTAGCTTTACCCGGTCACTTTGGTGCATCTCCACCGTAGTGAACCTAATGATGGGTGTTTTTGATATCCACACAGCAGCATCATTGGCGTCAGGTTGGTGGTCGAGACCCTCGTACGACATCTAGACAAACTACAATAAAGGTAGATACATTTAGTCAGACAAAGATAGACAAGTTTATGCATATAAGTTAGACAAAGTAAAGGTAGATAACTTACATCATCTGTCCCAACGTGGTCGATGAGGTTCCGGTACACAATTATAGAGTTCCTGTGACATCTCTAATAATTCATCCCTGGAACAGACCACCTAAAAAAGCATAAACACAGATAAGTTAGTATCTAAAACGCATCTCATAAATTATTAACTTACAAAGAAACTTTGGTTGCTAAATAGTCTTGAAAAGAAACTTACTTGTTGGCGTACGGGAATGTAAACGGATTCCAGTTTACTGGAGTAAGCATTGGCATCCTAGACCAACCCCATGCTTGAAGGAGATAGGCGCAGCCATAAAAAGTACAGGAATATTTTTTGGAATTTTTACACAATGCACTATAAAGATGGGCGAGGACAGCTGATCCCCAACTATATTCGCACACTTTGTTTATGTTTTATAGCAATGGTAAATACATTATATTTACGGTATTTCCAGTGCCCTCTGGAAATAAAAAATGACCAAACAAAATCATAATATAGCACCGAGTTTTGACTATTTTCTCATAGTCGGTGATATCCTCACTTAAGACAATACGGTTGTAATGTTCTCTTAGGTATTTAAGATTTATTCCCTGAACCCTCGGGCGACCCTCGTGTTCTCTCTCAATTGCGTCCACACAAAGAGGGACGCCCAATAAATCTTCGCAAAGTTGGTCATTAACGGCCTTACCATTGATGTGTACGCCGAGCAACATGTAGACATCTTGAAGAGTCACAGTGCACTCACCGAAAGGCAGGTGAAATGTATGTGTCTCTGGTCTCTAGTGTTCTAACAACGCTAGAATGAACTTCGTATCGAGTGAGTATGATTTGATTTTAATCAAATTACCAAACCCACAATGTTGAAGGTATCCCTCTATGAGGGGGTCGTGTGGTATGTAATCATGCACACGACATTGAAACCTTGATGCATCCTGCAAAATAAATAGTTTCGTTAGTTTTATAGGAGAACTAAAGATCGTAAAATAGACAAAAACAAAAAACTTACAAACTCAGCGATTTCTCAATTGTGCCTCTATGAGAGTGGCCCATTGTAAGTAGAGACATTGTGGTTTGCGAATTTACTGGGTGAGTACAGTTTGACAGTTTGAGAGTTTGAGAGTTTGAGTGTGGGCAGATTTTGTTGGGTAAAGAACCTCTATTTATATTCCACGAATGCATGTGACCTATAGTTGGATGCAGAGCAAGTGTCTTGATGCATGTGTCTTGTAAATGCATGTAGCTCAAGTGTCTTGATGCATGTGTCTTGTAAATGCATGTAGCTCAAGTGTCTTGATGCACGTGTCTTATAAATGCATGTAGGGCAAGTGTCTTGATGCATGTGATTTGTAAATACATGCAGGGCAAGTGTCTTGATGCATTTGAGGCGTGCAGCTAGTAAGCAATGTGTTGTCTTGTCACGCATGCTGCATGAAGAGTAAGAATCTCGTAGGCCTGCAGGAAGGGTCATCGTAGGCATGCAGGGTCATTGATAGGCATGCAGAGTAAGAGTTACTCTAGATAGAGTGCAGCTGGTAAGAAAAGTGTTGTCTTGTCAAGCGCGCTGCATGTAGAGTAAGAATCTCGTAGGCCTGCATGCAGGGTCATCGTAGGCATGCAGGGTCATTGATAGGCATGCAGAGTAAAAGTTACTGTAGACAGAATGCAACTGTTAAGCAATGTGTTGTCTTGTCAAAGAAACTGAGTTGCGTCTTTTATTAAAATTGACTCGTTACCTTAGGTTTAATATATTTTTAATTAGTAAGAGTGTAATAGTAATATTGGCTTCATAAATGTAAACATATTATTTTTAGCGTCAAACATAATATTACAAGTAACGCAGCAGAAAATATATTCAACATTAAATTTCAAAAATGCATTATATGGTGTTCAGACTGTTACTGTGGCCATGTGACATGCATTATATGGTGTTCAGACTGTCATCGTAGGCATGCAGGGAATCAGTTCACAATGTGTTGTCTTGTCAAAGAAACTGAGTTGTGTCTTTTCTTAAAACTGACTCGTTACCTTAGGTTTAATATATTTTTAATTAATAAGAGTGTAATAATAATATTGGCTTAATAAATGTAAACATAATATTTTTAGCATCAAACATAATATTACAAGTAACGCAGCAACAAATATATTTAACATTAAATTTCAAAAATGCATTATATGGTGTTCAGACTGTTACTGTGGCCATGTGACATGCATTATATGGTGTTCAGACTGTCATCGTAGGCATGCAGGGAATCAGTTCACTAGGCAGAGTGTAGCTGTTAAGCAATGTGTTGTCTTGTCAAAAAAACTGAGTTGTGTCTTTTATTAAAACTGACTCGTTACCTTAGGTTTAATATATTTTTAATTAATAAGAGTGTAATAATAATATTGGCTTAATAAATGTAAACATAATATTTTTAGCGTCAAACATAATATTACAAGTAACGCAGCAACAAATATATTCAACATTAAATTTCAAAAATGCATTATATGATGTTCAGACTGTTACTGTGGCCATGTGACATGCATTATATGGTGTTCAGACTGTCATCGTAGGCATGCAGGGTATCAGTTCACTAGGCAGAGTGCAGCTGTTAAGCAATGTGTTGTCTTGTCAAAGAAACTGAGTTGCGTCTTTTATTAAAATTGACTCGTTACCTTAGGTTTAATATATTTTTAATTAATAAGAGTGTAATAATAATATTGGCTTAATAAATGTAAACATAATATTTTTAGCATCAAACATAATATTACAAGTAACGCAGCAGCAAATATATTCAACATTAAATTTCAAAAATGCATTATATAGTGTTCAGACTGTTACTGTGGCCATGTGACATGCATTATATGGTGTTCAGACTGTCATCGTAGGCATGCAGGGAATCAGTTCACTAGGCAGAGTGCAATTGTTAAGCAATGTGTTGTCTTGTCAAGCCTCATGCATGCAGAGTAAGAATCTCGTAGGCCTGCAGGGTCATTATAGGCATTCAGGATTACATGTGAACCGCAGAGTGTTGTCATACAGCTCACCAATTGTTATTAATACTAAAGCTTACATGTAGCATTATCATATCAATTAGTTAAATAGTCTTTCCAAACACAATTTTCACTATGTCTCAAACACCACAATATATGATTTCTGCACATCTTAACGGTGAAGTTTTTGAATGTGAAATAGCAGGTTACAATTTTAGAAACACTGATGTTATGAGATTTTTAATTGACAGAAGGTCTAATTTTTTACACCTGAAGTCGAGATTAGGAAAAAAAACTGCAACGTGGTCTAGTTGGCCGAATAATATACAAAAATCTAGTGTTTTTTGCCGGGCATGGTGAATGCAAAATTTTTCAGTTAAAGGTTCGAGACGATGAAGATGTGTGTAACATGTTCCGCAGTCATGAGTATTATGGTTTCTCAGATATCATGTTACATGTTACGTTACAACAACAATAACTTTCTCAACAACTTGATTCTTCTCAAGTTTTTTGCGTATCTGACGAGGAACACGCTGAAGTCAATGTCATTTACGAAGAAGAAGAAGAAGAAGTTGAATTCACTGTTGACGAGATGGTGAACAACGAGGAAGAGGGGGTTCCACTCGACCATGTTTATTGCCCACCTCAACATATGACAACTCTCGACTTAGGTGGTGATGAACCTTCGACGGATATTTTCTACAACCCCAACTACGTAACAGAAGGGCAAATAAAAGAGCGTGACAAGTTTCGTACCAAAGAAGATTGTGTCTGGAAAATCAAAAAATTTCACATGGAGTTGTCAGCCGATTATAAAGTCGATCGAACAAATCCGACGGGGTATACAATCTATTGTCGTAACGAGGAGTGCTCATTTCGATTAACTGCGTCTTTTAGGAAGAGAAACGATTCCTGGAAGATAGGGTCAATGGGTTTGGCCCACACTTGTATAATCTCGAATCCGATGCAGGACCATCGCAAATTCAGCTCTCGATTGATTTGCGATGAGATTCTGTCAGTCGTTAGCAACAACCCATCTTTGAAGGTGAGTACCATAATTGCACATATGGTGCAAATGTACAATTACACTCCTTCATACCGAAAAGCCTGGATTGTTAGGACTAAAGCGGTTGAAAGGGTGTTTGGAAATTAGGAGGAATTATACAAGGAACTTCCAAAATTCCTGGAGGCTCTTAAACACTACTCTCCAGGGACTGTTGCCATATTGGAGACAATGCCTGCATGTACACCAGACGGGATTTGCGTGAGTGGAAATGGAATTTTTCACAGACTCTTTGGGGCGTTTGAACCATGCATCAAAGGGTTTGCATATTGTAAACCTATCATTCAAATTGACGGCACATGGTTATACGAGAAATATAAGGGCACCCTACTCATGGTTGTGGCATAGAACGGGAACAACAACGTTTTTCCAATAGCCTTCGCTATAGTTAAAGGGGAGACTGTTGGGGTTGGAGTTTTTTCTTAAAAAATCTCCGCTTTTACGTGTCTCCCCAACCTAACTTATGTTTGATCTCTGATAGACACCCATCAATCAAGAGTGCATACAACAACCTTGATAATGGTTGGCAGGATCCTCCCTCGACCCACGTCTATTGCATAAGACATATCGCCCAAATTTTCATGCAGGAAATCAAAGACAAGACGCTACAGAAGAAGGTTGTCAATGCAAGATATGCACTAACAGAACCCACATTCAAATACTACCGTGACGAGATCAAACTAACAAACGTGGATGCATTGAGATGGATTGATAACATTGATAAAGAGAAATGGACACGGGCATACGACAACAGGGTGCGATGGGGCCACATGACAACTAACCTCGTTGAATCAATGAATTGTGTTTTCAAGGGAATCCGAAACCTACCGATAACTGCCTTGGTAAAGGCAACATATTTTAGGCTAGGCGCACTCTTTGATAGCAGACGTACGAAGTGGGGTTCAGTATTACAATTGGGTCAGCTGTACAGTGATACTTCAATGAAATTCATGAAAGACGAAGCTTCCAAAGCCAACACACATGTGGTCACAATCTTTGACCGTAATAAAGGTTGGTTCAGTGTTTCTGAGTCGATTGATCACAACGAAGGAAGGCCTAGGGGATGTTACTGTGTTGAGCTGGATAGAAGCTGGTGTGATTGTGGGAAGTTTCAGGCATTTCGTATGCCTTGCTCACATGTTATAGCAGCATGTTCGAAGGTGCGACAGGACCCTGCCAACCTTCTTTCTACAATGCACCAAGTGATAAGTCTATGCAATGTCTACACATGTAGCTTTCAGGTGGTGGAAAAGGAGGATTATTGGCCTCAATATGAAGGCGAAATTGTCTGGCATAATGACTTGATGCACAGAAGGATTTTCAAAAATTTTAAAATGTTAAAGCATGTAATCGATTACCCATTTGGGGTAACCGATTACCACTGGTGCTGTAGGCCAGAATGTTGCATCTCTTGGCAGAAATTCCCATTTTTCTTTTCGACTTGAACCATGGCAACCCTTGATCATTTGCACTCCTTTGTAGAGGTGTTTAGAGGCTATAAAAACCTCATAATCTCAGATTTTGATTGACACCTTCTTGCAAACAAATTTTCTCAAACTTTTATTATCATTCAAACTCTCAAAATTTTCAAGTGTGAAAACCTGAAATTTTCAAAAGAGTGAAACCTTGCATTTGAACTTTCATACAAATCATTTTTTAAGTTTCATTCTACCATTACACTTGTATATCCTATATAGAGTTTGTAATTTCAAGAAGAAGATCAATCGTTTGATTGATATTTGAAAATTAACTTCAAGCACTCCAACAAAATCAGAATTAAGTATTTTGCTCATTACTTCTTATTTTCAGGATTGTTGAACTTAAGATTGTAAGGTTGTATTCCTTGTTGTCCAGGATTGTTGGAAGCAAGAGAGTTGATTTTGAGAGGATTGTTCTCATTTCAACTTTTTTGTAAAATCCAAGAGGATTGTTCTTGGTGTAATTGTTAGAGTCTTGTATAGAGAGACTAGGATAGTCTTGTCTTAGGATCTAATATTATTGAAAAATCTCTTTCATGTTGAAAGGGGACTAGAGTACTCTTGGACTGTGAGGAAAACCAGGATATATCGTCGTGTCATTTACTTTCCGCAATTATCACTTAGTAATCTCAAAGAAAAGTACAACTTGAAACCTTCAAAAAATCCAGAAAAATTTCTAAGTACCTAATTCACCCTCCCCCCCCCCCTTAGGTGCAACTCTTACTAACAATTTAAAAGATATACGAAGAATCATCACCGACCAGAAGCTCCAATTGTTGAAAGGTACATCACAAAAAAAGTTGTTGAGTTTTGTATAAACATTTGTCTGAAGCAGAGTCTATAGGAATTCCAAAGTCTCATCATGCTGACACTGAAGGTAGAGGTATTCAAGATTTAAATGTTAAGTCAATGGCTCGGGGTGTAGTTATTCAAGCACATTTATGTATATTGAATAATCTTGAAGAAGTTCAAACTTACATGGCTACTCACAAAAGACTTTTGAAGAAAAGATATCCAGGAATGAGTGAAAAGTTGTTGTTGATCGAGCATAACAAGAAATTCCTAGATTGGTTTAATAAAAGGATACAAAATGATTATATTGCATCCGAGACAATTAAATGGTTGTCGTACATGCCAAAATTTAATGGAAACACTAGGATTCCAAATGACATTGATCATTATACCTTTTATGTAAAATTGAAAGATGATCGTAGTACAATGCAAAATAGTGGGGTTATGGTTGAGGCCGAGTCCATGTATTTCTCTAGTTCAAAAGATAAGAATCCAATATTGGCTTCTAGTGTGTTCTATGGTGTCATTGATGAGATTTGGGAGATTAATTATGTTATCTTCAAAGTGCCTTTATTTAAATTCAAGTGGGTTCCCAATAATATTAATAGTGTACAAACTAATGACTTAGGATTCAATCAGGTTGACCTTGGCAAGGCAAATTATTTGACCAGACAATTCATCATGGCTTCACAAGCAAAACAAGTTTTTTATCTGACCGACCCTTCTGACACATCGGGGAAATGGTCAACCGTTCTCCGAGGAAAATGCATTCCTAGTAGTGATGAAAGTTTTGATATTCCTTTTACTCCTTCTTATACAACACAAGTGCCTACCACATATGATGAAGTTGATAGAGATGGTGTGCATGTTATTCGTATAGATCATAATGAAGGCATGTGGGAAAATTAACAAGTAAGTATTTTATTCTTTATTCATAATTTAATCTAAGTTATTATTTCTATGTCTATTTACTAACAAGTATGATTATTTGAAATTATAGGTGTTTAAAGTCAAGACACCAAGAGACAAGAAACCAAAACACTAAGATCCAATTATGTGATGTTATATAATGTGTTGTAGGTTGTTTTGTGTAATACCCTAATTTTTACCCCTAAGATCCCACATTTCATTGGCATATCATTCCACAAACAAGGTCATATTTTTAGCTTTCGCACCCTTATGGGTTTCTTACTTTCTTTTTGTCTGTTTCTGTTTACTAACATCTAACCAAAGTATCAAAAATATTTTTCAATTTGTTTGTTTCTTTTTCTTCTCTGTGTGTTTAGAGTTTTGCAAGGAGATTAATGGCAAAGAAATTCATTCAAGTTTAAATCAGATGGACGTTTGACCTCATCTTGGTCAAACTATCAAGAGTTTGCTTCAACTATAAGTTACCCGTGGTGGTGGGCTATTTTCTCAGGAAATGTGATTTTTCAAGATCAAATTGTCTTGTGTTGAAATTCATTGATTTATCAAGCAGTGTTCTATGAGAAGTTTGGCCCAGTTTTAATCAAAGATTCAGAATTTTGTCTGTACAAGTCAGGTTTGGTGGATGTTCAAACAAGATGTTTGTTTTAGGATACAAGTCCAAAGTGCTCATTCAAGTGTGCCATTTCCAAGTAATTTTAAAGGATGATTGAAGGTTGTCAAGAGTCTAACAAGACAAGATGATTGCCACAATTCAAAATCCAATTTTCAAATGTCAATCAAAACTGATGTTGTGCTGGTACATATAATGTTAGACTTTTTGATGATTCAGAGAAATTCACAGTTGTTGACAGACTCACTAAGGACACTGGAACCAGCATCCATTTCTTTAGAGTCTACACAAAAGAGGCCAACGGCCGTGAATCCAACACTAGAACTTCCACTGCATATGGTGTTGCTTGTCATGATGAAAGAAATAAAGCTGCTATAATGAAGTCTGGAGCAATTTATGTTCTCACCGACAGGAAGCTCTTGATGTACTCTTTGCATGCTTCCTTGCCTCGGCACACAACCTCATCAGTCATTAATAAATTCTCTCCAGTCATTTCCATTCTCTATTAGTAAAATCCGTCAAGATTGTAATCCATGGCTGAAAGTTATTCGGGTTTATCAAACCATTTCCCCAACTTCTCTAGTTACTCTTAAATTCTGCATGAATTTGCATAGTTTAGCCCGTAAACAAAAAATCTACTGCTGGCAAATCGTTTGAACAAATATATCAAAGATAACATATCTGCTTGCCCAGAGGAGAAACATCACAATCTTGTTAAATTTGCAATTCGAGAGCATTTTACTGCAGTATGCTGAAAACAAATCTGAAGATGCTTTCACAAACCTTTGGTCTTTTTTATGTCCTTTTATGGTTTCTCCAACATCTAGAATATTTGATGTGGAAGAGAGAATTCTGAAGGTCAAAGCATGCTTGAAACTCGCTAGTTGGCTAAGGCAGAATTATTCAGATTGGAATCTAGAGAGTACTGTTCTAAAGATGTTAGCAGATTTTGATATGACTGAATCAACTTCAATCACCTGGATCATATGAGCAAGGACTTGTGCTGCAGCAGTTGAGATGTTGCGGGGTCCTAGAAGTGGTTCGAATATCCCGGTCAGGCTTTCCCACTAGAATGTCTCACCAAAAGTTTGCGAAAAGATATGATTTTCTTCTCCTTGAAAATGATGCATCTCAGGATCCATTTAGTGTTTCTGTTGCTATTCTTCATCAGTTTAACATTTTTCTGAGATGTATCAAGTTGGCTACACAAAGTTATTCTTCCGGACTGGGCATATTGGAGTGCTCGAAGATACTAGAAATCGTACCTTCCATGGCATTTTACGTGTGCAAAGTTGCTTCAGGGGTTATCAAGCTCGTTGTCTTCGCAAGGATCTTTGGAGAGGAATAACTACTCTTCAGTCATTTATTAGAGGAGAGAAAAGCAGAAGAGGGTTTGCAACCTCGCTTCGGAGACACAGAGCGGCTGTTATTATACAGAAGCACGTGAAAACAAGATATGCAAGAAACAGAATGAAAATGACCATTGATGTTGCAGTTGTCATTCAGTCATTTATTCGGGTGACAGTGACAGTAGCATTGTCAGAGAGACATGGGCTAGACTTATAGATCAAGCTATTTCAAGAGGCGGCATTGCCGAAGCTTGCTCAGTACTTAAGAGAGTTGGGCCCCGACTATATCCTGGTGATGGTGTGTATTCCGGTTCCACCTGCAAACAAGGAGAGATAGAATGTGTTGTCATAGCTACCGGTGTTCATACCTTTTTCGGTAAAGCCGCTCACCTTGTAGACACTACAAATCAAGTCGGTCATTTTTCAAAAGGTCTTGACTGCAATCGAGAACTTCTGCATATGTTCAATTGTTGTGGGGATGCTTATTGAGTTTGTTGTTATGTATCCCATCCAACACCGTCGCTATCGTCCTGGAATTGATAACCTCCTTGTTCTTCTCAGTGGAGGAATTCCAATTGCCATGCCTACAGTTTTATCAGTGACCATAGCCATTGGATCCCATAGGCTATCTCAGCAGGGGGCTATCACAAAGAGGATGACAGCCATTGAAGAAATGGCAGGCATGGATGTGCTTTGCAGTGATAAGACCGGAACTCTAACATTAAATAAGCTTACGGTTAACAAAAATCTTGTTGAGGTTTTTGCAAAAGGAGTGGATGCTGAAACCGTTGTTTTGATGGCTGCTCGAGCTTCAAGACTTGAGAATCAAGATGCAATAGATACTGCCATAGTTGGGACGCTAGCTGATCCAAAGGAGGCACGTGCTGGTATACAAGAAGTACATTTTCTTCCGTTCAATCCTACCGATAAGCGGACAGCATTGACTTATACTGATCAAGAGGGTAAAATGCAGAGTAAGCAAAGATGCCTGCACCCAGAACAGATCCTAAATTTGGCACACAATAAGATAGACATTGAACGAAGAGTTCATGCAGTAATAGATAAGTTTGCAGAGCGTGGCTTACGATCTCTTGCTGTAGCATACCAGGAAGTTCCAGAGGGAAGGAAAGAGAGTCCTGGAAGCCCATGGCAATTTATTGGACTCATGCCCCTTTTCGATCCACCAAGACATGACAGTGCCGAAACAGTATGGAGGGCACTAAACCTTGGAGTAAATGTCAAAATGATTACAGGGGATCAACTAGCTATAGGAAAGGAAACAGGTCGCCGTTTGGGAATGGGTACCAATATGTATCCTTCATCTGCTTTACTTGGGCAGCACAAGGACGAATCCATTGCTGCTTTACCCGTTGATGATTTAATAGAAAAGGCTGATGGATTTGCTGGCGTATTTCCTGAGCACAAGTATGAGATTGTGAAACGCTTGCAAGCTAGGAAATATATTTGCGGAATGACTGGTGATGGAGTGAATGATGCACCTGCTCGCAAGAAGGCAGACATTGGTATAGTTGTTGCAGATGCTACTGATGCAGCTCGCAGTGCATCTGATATTGTTTTAACTGAGCCTGGCCTTAGTGTTATTATAAGCGCTGTTTTGACCAGCCGAGCTATCTTCCAGAGAATGAAAAATTATACAATTTATGCAGTCTCAATTACAATTCGTATTGTGCTTGGTTTCATGTTGCTGGCTCTGATATGGAAGTTCGACTTTCCACCCTTTATGGTGCTTATTATTGCAATCCTAAATGATGGTACTATTATGACAATATCGAAAGATAGAGTAAAACCATCGCCTCTTCCAGATAGTTGGAAGCTATCCGAGACATTTACTACTGGGGTTGTGCTTGGTAGTTACTTGGCAATGATGACAGTTATATTCTTCTGGGCAGCATACAAAACAGTTTTTTTCCCGAAAGTGTTTGGAGTTGCGATTCTTGAGAAAAACGCTCATGATGATTTCCGAAAACTCGCCTCTGCAATCTATCTTCAAGTAAGCACTGTTAGTCAGGCACTTATATTCGTTACTCAATCACGAGGTTGGTCATATGTTGAAGCGTCCCGGTTTATTGCTGGTTGCTGCCTTTATCGTCGCTCAACTTATTGCAACTTTGATTGCGGTTTATGCTAGCTGGAAGTTCTCAGTGCTCATCATCAATCTGGAGGGGAACGATCAGTTTCAACCATTGTTTATCTTGTTTCCCTTCAAGATCTTACGAACTGCCCATTTAGAGTTGTTGATGAGATCAACCAAGGGATGGACCCAATAAATGAAAGGAAGATGTTTCAGCAATTAGTGAGAGCAGCAAGCAAACCAAATACACCACAGTGTTTCTTGCTTACCCCAAAGTTGTTACCAGATCTGCAATATAGTGAGGCTTCAGAGCCAGTATTCCTGTGTTCTCAATGTGAAAGGAAAGTTTGTAAAGTTTGTTGTGCTGGGAGAAGGATCACGGCAGGAAGATTCTGGTATGAACGGTTTTGCCGTATTACCGAACTCGATCCCTGTATAATTCAGAATCAGCAACAACCGCAAAACTCCAGTCCTGCACCAGAGGAACTGAGTCCTTATGAAATAAGTGAAATATATCACTACTTCAGCCATCAATCAATGTGAGCCATTAACCAAGCCATATTCACAAGCTGAAACAAAAATAAATAGCATATGAGCCAGTTGAAAAATAATCCACGTCACCCAAGTGAGCTGAAAAAGTGAAAAGAAAGAATAACATGTGATGAGCTAAAAATGAGAAAGCAAAAACGACATGAAGAAATATCACAACAGGTCACATATAACTTGCATCCCAAAACGCAGAAAAAATCTCACAAACGGCAAATCATTTTTCACTCATTCTCATCTATAAATAGAATTCATCCCTCACTCTATTCTTCAAGCTTTTCAAGCCAAAAAATCTCTGCTGATTTTCTTCCTCAATTCCTCACTACCAGAAAAACCTTCGTTCATTCTCTTCTCATACTTCATTCCACCAAATTAACTTCAAATCAACCTCAAACACAGATCAATTCAACCAGAGATTCGTTCAGAAGAAGAAGAGAAGCAAGAAGAAGTTTGGATTGATTTCTTACCTGAGTTTGAAGGTAGATTGAGCTTCACCGTCATTTTCGATCCGTTATCTTTTGTTGTGATTCTCTGAATTGTTGGTACCATTGTGAAGAGCTCTTGATTTCGATTGCAACCGTGTTAATTTTGCATCCCGTCGCTTTGATTTGAGCTTGAATTCATAGCCATGGTGAACGGTGTCGCGTGAAGTTTTGAAGAAGAAGTTGTTCTGATACTTTGGTTTTCTATTTCTCTTTCTCCTTTTCGTTTTTTCTTTACTATTTTAAATATATTTTTCTTTATTCCTTTTATTTTGTTATTTCTTTTTTTTTACTAGTTAATATTTTAAATAGTTTTTTTAAAAAGAGCTCTTAAAAAATTTTATTTAAAAAAAACTTTTGTTTTGAGCTAATTGTTGGTTGTTTTGGATTTTAAATTTTGATAAGATCTCATCAATCTCAATGGACTTTGGGTGTCGATTTTATCCACCAAAAGAGGTGATTGATATTGATGATGATTTAATCGATTTAAGATCCAAATTGTGGTTTCTTTTCATTTTAGTTCTTCTTCTTATTTTTCTTTTGATCGATGAAATCTATGGATCATAGATTGTTGTTTATCAAGGTTGATTAATCTTCATTATTTCAAAACTATGGACGAATAATCATTGAGATAATTCTCCTTACTTTGGAATAGTGATAGATTACCTTTGATTAATTGATGAAAAATCTTGATTATGATGAGATCACCACCTCTTTTCTTTTTGTGTGGCATGTTTTAGGAGAGTGATTTATATATCATTTCTCTAACATGTATTAACACTAACATTTTATTGACCGGCCTCAGATAGTCGTGGTTTCTACATAAACCCGATTACGATTGCTTAACATAGCGCTAAATTGTCCCTTAATCGGAAAATGATCATTCGTGGCTCAAACTTACGTTTAAAAGTCCAAGTATGTTTAGTTGCTTGTCTTAACTCCAATACCTATGAAAATCATTGTTAGGAGGCTTTGATTCTATCAATCCTCTAATGAATTTTCATTAATCTTGGTCTAAGTGCAAGAATTAATCATCATTGATCATATGTTCTAACCACTAACCACTAATTCACTAACAATATCCTTGTTTAATTTTGCTTATATTCTCTTCTTACTCCTTATTTTTTTACTTTTATGCTTCCATTTTATCATTTCATACCATATCTTTGTTTATGTTTATGTCATTTTTCTTTTGTCCACTTGGACCATACTTTGTTCAAAACACTAATAAAAGGATAGAACATCTAAAAATTTGGTGCTATTAATTTTGTGGTTATACTCTTGGACCATTCTTAGACATTGGACTTCATGGACATTTTGGACTTAGGATTAGGACTTTCTTCCCTATGCTTGGAGAATTTTGAATCTTAGCCTTTATTTGGCTCGATCACTGGCTTATACTTTAAATCGGATGGAATTCTTTTTGCTTGCTTTGGAGTGTGCTACAAGTCGGTTAGATCTTTCTTATCTCTAGCTCTTATTTTGTTTTTTTTAGGATAGTCACTTCATCTCCTCCCCTTCTTAAATTTTCAAAACTTTCTCCCTCTTTCAAAACCTTCTTGGTTTCAAACTTCAAAACCGCTTTCGCAATAAAACCTTGACTTTCGTCAAATGATTTTTAAACTTTGTTTTTCTTAATAAAAGTCAATCAATGTTAATCATGCTTTGACCAATTTCAAAAGACATAAAAAATACAAAAACTCATCAACTCTTTTTGTGCCTTTATGCACTTTTCACTTTAAAACTTTTTCATAAAGTTTAGACATGATTCATTTCTATAGTTGAGATGTAAATCTCCTATTCCCCATATTATTAAGACTTTGACATTTTCCACGTTGATGTTGAGTGATAGTCTTGTTGATAATCCAAGCAAATCCTCCATCTTTATGTGACGCAAATGTTGTCTTAATACTCGTGGGTGGATAGTCGCAGTTTTCTCCTTGAAATGACGACTTGTCTGAACATCTAAAATCAATCAAAACCAACAAATTTTTGTCATTTGTACCACAAACTACGGGGTTTTGATTCCATATTGCACTTTATGGGTACGTAGGCATGAGACGATAAGTCTCTCCAAACACAAAAATATAAAAAATAATTCTCTTCTCATCTCCCCAATCTCTTTTCAAACAAACCATTTTCAAACCAAAAAGCGTAAATATTTCAAAGGGCTCCTATAGAGTACTATAGACGTTTTGGGTGCTAACACCTTCCCATTGCGTAACCAACCCCCTTACCCCGATCTCTGTCTCGTGTTCTTATTTTAGAACTCTTTGGTTTTGTTCGCTCTTTTTTCCTTTCCTTTATTTGGATAAAATAAAAGTGCGGTGGCGACTCTTGTTTTCTTTGAGTTAAGTTAGTCAATAACTTACACTCACGATTTTTACCGCTACAGAAAAGTGGCGACTCTGCTGGGGACTCCAACGGTTCCTAGTGGGTTTCGCCTACTTTGATTTATTTCTCGCTTTCTGTTTGACTTGTTTGTTATTGATTGTTCTGTTTTGGTGCCTGGTAATTTGTGTGGTGAGATAAGTCCTAACCCGGACTTGAGTGCACTTATGATAGGAGGGTGGTATAGTCTTGTTGGCTTACGTGGAGTAGTCCTTACTAAGCTAACTTGAGATCCCCCGCTCGGTGGAGGCCCCTTTGGAAATTACTGATGTCTTACGAGTAGTCGTAATTGATATTACTTTTTCCGACTGGGAGCCTGAGAAGCTGAGGACCTTAGAACCCTTTAACCCATCTTGGCCTTATTAGGACGTGGTGCGGTGGCTATTCAGGTGTAGACTTGAATTGGTCGTTACGCGATACCACACTCAGATGAGTTTCTCTTGAGAATATTGTTGGCCGACGAGTAGTCGTTTAAGCCGATAATATCCAAAAGATGGAATTATGATTCTGGGAACTTTTTAGAACCTTGTTCTACAGGTGATGATATAACCATAGTACATACCATTGTGGGTTGGTTGGTTCTTACCTTTGGCTCCATGCTCGTGCCTAACCTTTGAACCTGTGTGCTTTGTATGTCTTGTTTGTGGGTGTTGCATCTTGCACTCATGCATTCATGAGCATTGTGTTTCAGCTGGTTTTTAAAGATCTCAGAGATTTTCTTTTGCAAACATCGCAGATATTGTTGATTATGGATATTGGAAGGAGAAACACTCAGAAGTACGGTTTTCGGGCTCCTGATCTTACAGAGTTGAGAAAGCTAGTGTCCTTGGTAGATGATCGTTCAGGCTTCTTATCTCGTTATGGGAGACTTTTATTTGTTCTTTCTACCAATATTGAAGACGGAATTCTGAATACCCTTATGCAGTTCTATGATCCTATTTACCGATGCTTCACTTTTCCCGATTATCAGCTCATGCCGACCTTGGAAGAATATGCTTATTTGTTAGGTGTACCGGTTTCTGATAAAGTTCCGTATACTGGTTTGGAGGAAGCTCTTAAGCCTCAAGATATCGCTGAAGCTACCCATTTGACGAAGTCGGATATTGATGCAAATCTAAAGACTAAGGGAGGCCTCAAGGGTTTAACTGCTAAGTTCTTGATTGAGAAGGCTACTTTATTTGCCGACATTGGTCGCACATTGGCGTTTGAGGCTATATTGGCTTTACTCATCTATGGACTAGTCTTGTTTCCTAATATTGATAATTTTGTGGACATTAATGCTATTAGGATTTTCTCGATTGGGAACCCTGTTCCAACTTTGCTTGGTGATACTTATTTTTCCATCCATAGTAGGACTTCTAAGGGAAACGGTACCATTGTTTGCTGTCTACCTCTGCTGTATAATTGGTTCGTTTCACACTTACCTCAGACATCTGCTTTTAGGAAAAACAAGGATTGCTTAAGGTGGTCTCAAAGGATTATGTCTCTTACGCATACTGATATCACTTGGTCTTCTTCGGTTTACGATAATGTCTGGATTATTGATAGTTGTGGAGAATTCGCCAATGTTCCTCTTCTTGGAATACAAGGCGGAATTAACTACAACCCGAGTCTAGCTCGCCGTCAGCTGGGATATATGCTGAAGGATAGGCCTAAGAATATTTTATTAGAGGGTTTATTCTTTCAAGGAGGGGATGATTCTCTTGGTTTGAGAAGAAAAATGGCTCATGCCTGGACTAAGATTCACAGGTTGGGTAGAGGGGAGCTTGGAAGACAAGTTTGCATTGCTTTAGAACCTTACACGCTTTGGGTGAAGAAGAGGGCTATGGAGCTTAAGATGCCTTACCCTATTGAGAAACCTCTGACTACTGTGATCTCTACGCCACTCCCTGTTTCTTCTGATGATGTGAAGACACTTCAAGACGCTTTGGCTAAGATGAAGGAAGAGAAAGAGATGTGGGAAAGTAAGTTTCAAGCTTCTGACAAAGAGAAGATGGAATTGCAAAAACAGATGAAGGAGAAAGATGACTTGATAGAGTTACTTGAGCGGCGCGCTGTGAAGAGGCATGCAGAGGATTTATTTTCCTCTACTACTCCATCAGCACATCCTCCTACTTCTGGTGCTTGGAAGGGTATTGTAGATCAGCTGGTGCTAGAGAAGATCACCATGAAACACAACTATGAGAAAGAGATTAAGAGACTCCGAAGGAAGTATCAGCTTGGATCGTCATCAGATGTTCCTTAGGACCTAGCTTTTTCTTATTTTGATATTATTGTATTTTGTACTTCCAAGTGTAACTCTTTCCAATATTCAATGAAATGAGATGTTTATCAGTATTTCAAGAAGTGTTATTTTTCTTTATGATGTTTGTAATTGCTTTATATCTTAAAAATCCTTGAAAACTGGTTGAAACACCTGCATTTTGCATTTGCATTCGCATCATCGTGCATTGTGTGTTGCCTTTTCCAGATGTCTTATTTGTTTCTTTTGGCCTTCCTTCAGTCAAGCTGTCGCATCACTACAACACTCGGGCTAGCTCTAAGAAAAAGATGGATCAGTTGCAACAAGAGAACCGCGAGCTCCGTGAAGAGGTATCAACTCTGAAAGATGGTTTGGAAAGACTGACTGCCGCAATGGAAGCTCTGGTGGCTGCTCAGAATCAGCCACCACTACCTCCTCCTTCTCCTGTCCAAGGAACTGTGATTTCTGAAATCGGATCAACGCCCATTTCTGTGGCCCCGATTAATGCTTCTCAATATCAAATGCCTGTTGGTTTCCCTTGGGGCATGCCTAACAATTATGTGCCAGAGGGATATCGACCTCCTGTTCCCGAAGGTTCTAGACTCCCTGCTGTCATGGCTGTACCACCTCCTGTGGTTAATGTTGTTCCTAATGCTGAAGTTCCGGTTGTTCCTACTGTCATACCTGTGCCACCGCCTGTAACTCACGCTATGCCTTATACTGAAGAACAAATTTTCCATACTGCTCCGAGCGAGAGTTTGGATGTTATGGATCGAATAGATGACTTTCAAGATCAGTTTGCTGAAATGCAAAGAGAAATCAGGGCTTTAAGGGGAAAGGAGTTATTTGGAAAGAATGCTCATGAGCTTTGCCTTGTTCCAAATGTGAAGATTCCCGCCAAGTTTAAAGTTCCGGAGTTTGAAAAATACAAAGGGAACACTTGTCCGCAAAGTCACCTGATCATGTATGCTAGAAAGATGTCTACCTATACTGACAACCATCAGTTGTTGATCCACTATTTTCAAGATAGTCTTACTGGTGCTGCGCTGAAATGGTATATGGGACTCGATAGTACACAAATCAAGACATTCAATGATCTTTGTGAAGCTTTTGTTCGTCAGTATAAGTATAATCTCGATATGGCGCCAGACCGTGATCAGCTTCGTGCAATGTCTCAAAAAGAGAAAGAAACTTTTAAAGAATATGCGCAAAGATGGCGTGAGATTGCAGCTCAGATAAGCCCTCCGCTTGAAGAGAAAGAAATGACCAAGATTTTTCTGAAGACCCTGGATTCATTTTACTATGAAAGGATGGTTGCGAGCGCTCCTAGTGATTTCACGGAAATGGTTAATATGGGGATGAGATTAGAGGAAGCTGTCCGTGAGGGACGTCTGATAAAAGAAGGAAATTCTGGAAGTACAAAAAAGCCTGGTGTTGGGTTCCCTAAGAAAAAAGAGGGAGAAACTAATGCTATATCTCAGGAAAGGTCTAGAAGACGCAGAGTTGTGAACAACAATGGTAGTCGTCGTCAGCAACAAGTAGCATCTGTTATGCCTGTTGTCAGTAACACCCCTACCGCTCAAGCTACTGCAAGTTATCAACCACGTTTCCAAGAGAAGACAACTCAACAAGGTCGTACACAGAGGAAAACACAATTTGATCCCATTCCAATGACGTATACTGAGCTCTTTCCGGCTTTAATAAAGAATAATTTGGTTCAACCTCGTGATCCGCCGGCTGTTCCAACTGAAATTCCATGGTGGTATAAGCCAGATGCTCATTGCGCATTTCATCAAGGTGCCCCGGGACACGATATCGAAAATTGCTATCCTCTGAAGCATGAAGTTGCAAAGCTCGTTAAAAGTGGTATTTTGTCTTTCGAAGATACCAACCCTAATGTGCAATCAAATCCATTTCCTAAGCATGGTAATGCAACTGTCAATATGGTATATGGTTGTCCTGGTACATACCGTATTTTCGACATTCGCTGGATTCGGAGATCGCTTGTTGAAATGCATGCTACTTTGAGTGAGTTCCATGATATTGAGCATGATTATGCCGCCTGTTGTATTTGTTCTGTGAACCCTCGAGGGTGTGTGATTGTAAAAAGGGACTTACAAAAGATGATGGATGAGAATTTGATTCAGGTTACTGCAAACAGAAATGAAGTGGAGAACAAGGTGAATGTCATAGTCCCACGTTTCAATATTCCTGAGCGGGTTGTAATTTCTTACAATAGTCAGAAATCTGCTGTGACGCCTTTGGTTATCCGTTTGCCTGGCCCGACACCGTATGAATCCGACAAAGCTGTTCCCTACAAATACAATGCTACTATGTTGGAGGATGGAAAATAGGTTCCCATTCCTTCTCTTCCCTCAGTTGTGACTATCGCTGATGTCGGACGTGTAACCAGAAGTGGTCGAGTATTTGATAATGTGCCTTCAAAGACAAGTGAAGATACTGGGAGTAAGCAAATTCAGTTAAGGACTACTGTGGAGTCTGGTCAATCAAGTGATGTAAATCAGAAGTCAGATAATGATGAGGTATTGAAATTGATCAAGAAGAGTGAATATAATGTGGTGGATCAATTGTTACATACACCGTCAAAGATATATGTTTTATCCCTGTTAATGAGCTCTGAGGCACATCGTGAATCGTTGCAGAAAGTATTGGAACAAGCTTATGTAGATCATGATGTGACTGTTAACCAGTTTGATAGCATTGTTGCCAATATCACTGCGTGTAACAATCTGAGTTTTTGTGATGAAGAGTTGACCAATCATGGAAGAAATCATAATTTGGCTCTCCATATTTCCATGAATTGCCAGGAAGACGCTCTATCCAATGTGCTGGTTGATACTGGGTCATCGTTGAATGTGATGCCAAAATCTACTTTGTCCAGATTATCTTATCAAGGTACTCCTATGAGGTTCAGTGGGGTCATTGTGAAAGCCTTTGATGGATCGAGGAAAACCGTGATTGGAGAGGTTGATCTCCCTATCAAGATTGGTCCATGTTTTTTCCAGATCACTTTTCAAGTCATGGATATTCGTCCTGCTTACAGTTGTCTTCTAGGACGCCCATGGATACATGAAGCTGGAGCTGTTACTTCGACGCTGCATCAAAAGTTAAAATTTGTGCAGAATGGTAAACTTGTCGTTGTTGGTGGAGAACAAGCTATGTTGGTAAGCAGTTTGTCGTCTTTTTCTTATATCGATGCGGAAGAGGATATTGGAACTCCGTTTCAGGCTCTTTCTGTGGTTGATAAAGCTGTTAAGAAGGATGGGGCGTCCATGTCTTCTCTAAAAGATGCACAACGTGCAGTGGATAATGGCCAAGCTGATGGATGGGGCCGAATCATTGAAGTTGCTGAGAAAAAAGATAGAGCTGGTTTGGGTTTTACATCTGGTTCAACCCAAAATGAGCTGAAGAGTATTCATGAAGTCTTTCGAAGTGCTGGGTTCATCCATTGCAAAGATCATTCTACAGCTGCAATTCTCGAAGATGACCAAGAGGAAGAAATGCCCAACTTTGTGACACGTGGATCGATATGCCAGAATTGGATCGCTGTTGATGTTCCTACTGTTGTTCATGTTTCAAAGTAATTTGTTTTTGTTTCTTTCAAAAAATCCTTTCACTCTGCCCAAGGTGAAAGTGAATTTGTGAGGGCTTTGTTTCAACTTTTATCATCATCAATAAAATGTTTTTCTGTTTATCCATATGTTGTTTTTCTTTTTTGCTTTACTTCTGAAAAATGGTAACATAAAAAACCGAAAAAGTATAATAATGTTATAATCACTCTTATCTGCATAATATTTTCATTTTTTTTTTGTTCATATTCTAAAATCAAACATAAAATCATTGTGCAGATTGATTGTTAAACCCATTGGAAACAATGACCATATGCCCCCTCCCAACTTTGAGTTCCCTGTGTTTGAAGCGGAAGAGGAGGATATTGAAGAAATTCCTGATGAGATTTCTCGATTGCTTGAGCACGAGGAGAATGCCATTCAGCCTCATGAAGAGCCGGTGGAATTGGTTAATCTGGGTTCCGATGATGATAAAAAAGAAGTCAAGATTGGGGCACTGCTTCAGTCAGATATTAAGAAGAGGATGGTAGAGCTTCTTAGAGAATATGTTGACGTGTTTGCTTGGTCCTATCAAGACATGCCTGGTCTTGATACCGGTATTGTGGAGCACCATTTGCCATTAAAGCCTGAATGTTCACCCGTGAAGCAGAAATTGAGAAGAACTCATCCTGACATGGCAGTGAAGATTAAAGAAGAGGTTCAAAAGCAGATTGATGCTGGTTTTCTTGTGACCGTAGAATATCCTCAATGGGTGGCCAATATCGTGCCTGTTCCAAAGAAAGACGGAAAAGTCCGAATGTGCGTTGACTATAGAGATTTGAATAAAGCAAGTCCAAAAGATGATTTTCCACTACCACACATTGATTTGTTGGTAGATAATACTGCTAAGTTCAATATCTTTTCATTTATGGATGGATTTTCCGGTTATAATCAAATAAAGATGGCACCTGAGGATATGGAAAAAACAACATTCATTACACCCTGGGGAACATTCTGTTACAGAGTGATGCCCTTCGGTTTAAAAAATGCTGGTGCAACGTACCAGAGAGCTATGACCACCCTGTTCCATGATATGATGCATAAAGAAATTGAGGTCTATGTGGATGATATGATTTGTAAGTCGAAGACTGAAGAAGATCATATTAAAAATTTATTGAAGTTGTTTCAACGTTTGAGAAAGTTTAAGCTCCGTCTGAATCCTAATAAATGCACTTTTGGTGTTCGTTCTGGAAAATTGTTAGGCTTTATTGTCAGTCAGAAAGGCATTGAAGTCGATCCTGGTAAAGTTAAAGCTATCCACGAGATGCCTGCACCCAGAACAGAAAAACAAGTAAGAGGATTCTTGGGACGTTTGAACTATATCTCTCGATTTATATCCAATATGACTGCCACATGTGCACCGATTTTCAAACTTCTCCGCAAAGATCAGGGTTGTGTTTGGACAGAAGATTGTCAGAAAGCTTTCGAAAGAATTAAAGAGTATCTGCTTGAACCTCCTATTTTGTCTCCTCCCGTAGAAGGAAGACCTTTGATCATGTATTTGACCGTGCTAGAAGAGTCTATGGGTTGTGTTCTGGGTCAACAAGATGAATCCGGGAGAAAAGAATTTGCCATTTATTATTTGAGTAAGAAGTTCACTGATTGTGAGTCTCGGTACACGATGCTTGAAAAGACATGTTGTGCTCTAGCTTGGGCTGCCAAGCGCCTCCGTCAGTATATGTTGAATTGTACAACTTGGTTGATATCTAAAATGGATCCAATCAAGTATATCTTTGAAAAGCCTGCTTTAACTGGGAGGATTGCTCGTTGGCAAATGTTGTTATCAGAATATGATATCGAGTACCGAACTCAAAAGGCGATAAAAGGAAGTGTTTTGGCTGATCATTTGGCACACCAGCCAACTGATGATTATCAACCTATTCAGTTTGACTTTCCTGATGAGGATGTGATGTATCTAAAGGTTAAAGATTGTGAGGAACCATTACATGAAGAAGGACCTGAGCCTGGATCCCGTTGGGGTTTGATTTTTGATGGGGCGGTTAATGAATATGGCAGAGGTATTGGTGCAATTATTGTTACTCCTCATGGTTCTCATATTCCTTTCACTGCAAGGTTGGTTTTCAATTGCACAAATAATGCGGCTGAGTATGAAGCGTGTATTATGGGCTTGGAAGAGGCTATCGATTTAAGAATCAAGATTCTTGATGTGTATGGAGATTCAGCTTTAGTGATTAATCAGATTAAAGGGAAGTGGGAGACACGTCAACCTGATTTGATTCCTTATCGTGATTATGCAAGAAGGTTGTCAACTTTCTTCAATAAAGTTGAGTTTCACCATATACCAAGAGCAGAGAATCAAATGGCAGATGCTTTAGCGACTTTATCCTCCATGATTGTGGTAAATCATTGGAATGACGTGCCAAAGATTAATGTGATGCGTCTTGATAGACCAGCTCATGTGTTTGTAGTTGAAGAGGTGGTTGATGATAAACCTTGGTATTATGATATTAAATGTTTTCTTCAGAATCAAGAGTACCCACTTGGGGCATCCAAGAAGGATAGGAAAACTTTGAGAAGATTGGCTGGTAGTTTCTTCTTGAATGATGATGTGATGTATAAGAGAAATTATGACATGATCTTGCTCAGATGCGTGGATAGACACGAAGCAGATATGTTGATGAAAGAAATCCATGAAGGATCCTTTGGCACCCATGCCAATGGACATGCGATGGCTAAGAAGATGTTAAGGGCAGGTTACTATTGGCTGACAATGGAATCTGACTGTTGTAAATACGTGAAAAAGTGCCATAAATGTCAGATTTATGCTGACAAGATTCATGTGCCTCCAACTCCTCTCAATGTTATCTCTTCTCCATGGCCTTTTTCAATGTGGGGCATTGATATGATTGGAATGATTGAGCCTAAAGCGTCGAACGGACACCGTTTCATATTGGTGGCTATTGACTATTTTACCAAATGGGTTGAAGCTGCATCATATGCAAATGTGACTAAGCAAGTAGTGGTCAGGTTTATCAAGAATCAAATCATCTGTCGGTATGGTGTTCCGAGCAAGATCATCACTGATAATGGGTCGAATTTAAATAACAAGATGATGAAGGAATTATGCGATGAGTTTAAGATTGAGCATCATAATTCTTCTCCTTATAGACCCAAGATGAATGGGGCTGTTGAAGCTGCTAATAAGAACATTAAGAAGATTATTCAAAAGATGGTTGTTACATACAAGGATTGGCATGATATGCTTCCTTTCGCTCTGCATGGGTATCGTACATCCGTTCGCACTTCAACAGGGGCAACCCCTTTTTCTCTTGTTTATGGCATGGAAGCAGTGCTCCCGATAGAGGTTGAAATCCCTTCTATGAGAGTTTTGATGGAAACTGAATTGGCTGAGGCTGAATGGTGTCAAAGTAGATACGACCAGTTGAATCTGATTGAAGAGAAAAGAATGACGGCTTTGTGTCATGGTCAATTATATCAACAAAGAATGAAGAAAGCATTTGATAAGAAGGTTCGACCCCGTGTGTTCAGAGAAGGTGACCTCGTGCTCAAAAAGATCTCGACTTTTACTACTGATTCTAGGGGCAAGTGGACTCCTAATTATGAAGGCCCATATGTTGTTAAGAGAGCCTTCTCTGGCGGTGCATTAATTCTTACAACTATGGATGGAGAAGAGTTCGCTCGTCCTGTGAATGCCGATGCAGTCAAGAAATACTTCGCCTAAAAAATAAAAGAACAACTCGCTAAGTTGAAAACCTGAAAAGGCGACTTAGGCAAAAATGAGCGTCTCGGTGGATTGAAAACCCGAAAGGGCGGTCCAGGCAAAAATTAGAGACAAAATAGAAATAATCATCCCGGTAGATTGAAAACCCGAGAGGGCAATCTAGGCAAAAGTTAGGGATCATGGCAAGTAACTGCATCTGGCCAGTCTTGATCGTTTGAAGCAACATTTCCTATCAAAGGTTTTACTTCAAATATTCCCCGCTGAAGTCTCAAGCACAGTTGGAATTCAAAGTTGTTAGGGAGAATAATGGTCATTGTATTTCAATGTAGAACTTTCCATTGTACTTACCATTTTTCAAGCTTTGTAATGATCCATGGAGTTACGCCATTTGCGAACTACCATTCTATCAATAGAATTTGGGCCTTTGTCCCTTTGTTTGCAATTCTTATTTTGTTTCTGTTTACAGAATTTCATTTTATTTTTTGATAATGATTTTTGAAACAAATGTGAATAATTGATTTAAATTTTGAAAATTATAAAAACAGTTTTCTTTGATTTGTGAAAATAAAAGAAAGAATGTCAACAGTAATCCCAAGAATGGTAGAATCTTGAAGCGAAAAGTGTTCTCGTTAGCAGGGTTCTTTCTTGCCTCTCTGGTAGAATTTATTGGCAGCTCCCCAGTAGAGTTGTGTTGATGTTTCCCCATTTGAGCTATATTGAGGTCTCTTCAGTAGAGTTTGCTGATATTCCCTTAGCAGAGTTTTGTTTCTTTGGATAAACCAGACGAGTGTTGAACGGTTTTCCACAGCAAAGTCTTGATTCAAATGATCGGACAGTTGAGAAATTTGAAGACCACTTCTCCTTGATGTTTTTGCCCAGGCGGAGATTTGTCTTTGATGATTCCTAGCGGAGGTTATGCACATTTGCTTTGGATTATTCCTCAAGTAGAGAACAATGTTGAGAAGTGTTGACATAGCAGTCACCTGTCGGGTTTTCTCTCACCTTGTGATTGGGTGTTGATTTAAAATTCCCCACAGTTTGACTTTTTGCTATGATGTTAACTTCTTATTCCCCTGGCAGGGTTGGAAGATTTATGTTGCTATGTTTTTCTCCAACAGCTTTTTTTTCTCAAAGCGGAGTTCATATTGTTGTTCCCTTTTGTTGAATTATTGATGGTTGAAGATTTTCCGTTACTGATCCCCAGCACGATCTCCAATGATATCTCTAACTCGCAGAGATTAGCCGAGTATTTCAGTGGTGTTGTGGTGTTTTGTTCACCCTCTGTTTGCCCTTTTTGTCTGATTTATCAGCATATTCATACTCATTGCATGCGCATTCATTTTGGTTGAGCATAGCATGTCTTTGTTGCATTGTGCATCCTGCATTTTTTGTTGGTATTTCCCTTTTCCCGGTGTTGTTATCCCGCGGAGTGCGTCCTCCCTTCATTAGAGTGTCGACCCCTAAGCAGAAAATACCTATCATTTTCAATTCCCCACTGAGTTTATGCCTCGTGGAAGATGTTTGTTTAGCTTTCCTCCCCAGTTTTTATCTGGATGGAATTGTTCCCCAGTTGAGTTATTTCCTCATTGGGTCGAGTCTTGTTTGACCGTTTCTTTCCAGTTTGTTCCTGGATTGAACTTTGGTCTCTTGCAGTAATTACTTTGGTTTTCCCTGGGTTGTGAAACCTGGATGATGAGAAGGTAGTTTTGAGGATTTATTTTCCTCGACAGAATCTATTATTGATCCCCATCAGAAGATGAAGATTTGATTTCCCCAGTAGTGTTTTAATAACACTCTCTTGGTAATTACTTATGCAACTTCATGTGGAAGCCTCTTTATTTGAGCAGCTTGTGTAATCTCCAGAAATTTACCATCGCAATAAATAACATTTCTCTAGCTCATCCTCAACAGAGAAGTTTTTATCTGACCAGCTTTTCTGTCAATTGGAATTTCTGTGGAATAACTCCCGATGAGAATTCTATTGCATGGTTCAACCTGCTCGTATCTCTTTTAAAGATCCCCGACAGAGTTGTTAATATCTTTTTCCAACAAATGGTTGTCTCTTTATTTGAGAAGTTTGTTGTGTGTTTGGAGCTGCTCAGTAACAAGTAGCTGATGATATATCTCTTTCTCCTACCCAGTGACAGGTAGTCGAGTATGTTTGTCCTACCCAGTGTCAGGTAGTTGACCTTTTATCTTTTTCTCCTACCCAGTAACAGGTAGTCGAGTCCGTCCTATCCAGTACCAGGTAGTTGACATGTTGTTTACCCTATCCAGTAACCGATAGATGGTAACCCCTTCCATTCAAGTTTATTATTCCCGCTAAACTACTCAGTAACCAGTAGTTGGCGTTGCTTCTTTTCCTACCCAGTAACAGGTAGTTGATTATATTTCAACGAGTGGATTACTTTTTACCCAGTAACTGGTAATAGGTAATACATTTCTTTGTTTTCTACCCAGTAACTGGTAGATAACAATTCTCTTGTGTTTTTGCACTTATTTTCTACTCAGTAACCAGTAGAAAGTATTTTACCTATTATTTTCGGTTCGAATATCTTCGCCCAGTAACTGGCAGTTGGTATCTCTTTCCCCATTGAGTCGTTTCCTTTCTCTTATCGGAATAGGATCTTGCTCTTTTGTTTTCTCATGTGGAGTCTCTCTTTTTCTCCCGAGCTTTTGTTTGTCTCCTGTGACATTATTTCCCCACAGAAGTCTTATGTTCGCATATCATTAGCATAATCATATCATTTTGTGGTCTCTTAGGGTTAAAAATTGGGTTAATTGTTATATTTAAGTCTCTTCTATCTAGTCGAGACAAAGATGTCAATCTTCATATCTCCGGATAGAAGAATCTTAAATAGGGGCAGCTGTAATACCCTAATTTTTACCCCTAAGATCCCACATTTCATTGGCATATCATTCCACAAACAAGGTCATATTTTTAGCTTTCGCACCCTTATGGGTTTCTTGCTTTCTTTTTGTCTGTTTCTGTTTACTAACATCTAACCAAAGTATCAAAAATATTTTTCAATTTGTTTGTTTCTTTTTCTTCTCTGTGTGTTTAGAGTTTTGCAAGGAGATTAATGGCAAAGAAATTCATTCAAGTTTAAATCAGATGGACGTTTGACCTCATCTTGGTCAAACTATCAAGAGTTTGCTTCAACTATAAGTTACCCGTGGTGGTGGGCTATTTTCTCAGGAAATGTGATTTTTCAAGATCAAATTGTCTTGTGTTGAAATTCATTGATTTATCAAGCAGTGTTCTATGAGAAGTTTGGCCCAGTTTTAATCAAAGATTCAGAATTTTGTCTGTACAAGTCAGGTTTGGTGGATGTTCAAACAAGATGTTTGTTTTAGGATACAAGTCCAAAGTGCTCATTCAAGTGTGCCATTTCCAAGTAATTTTAAAGGATGATTGAAGGTTGTCAAGAGTCTAACAAGACAAGATGATTGCCACAATTCAAAATCCAATTTTCAAATGTCAATCAAAACTGATGTTGTGCTGGTACATATAATGTTAGACTTTTTGATGATTCAGAGAAATTCACAGTTGTTGACAGACTCACTAAGGACACTGGAACCAGCATCCATTTCTTTAGAGTCTACACAAAAGAGGCCAACGACCGTGAATCCAACACTAGAACTTCCACTGCATATGGTGTTGCTTGTCATGATGAAAGAAATAAAGCTGCTATAATGAAGTCTGGAGCAATTTATGTTCTCACCGACAGGAAGCTCTTGATGTACTCTTTGCATGCTTCCTTGCCTCGGCACACAACCTCATCAGTCATTAATAAATTCTCTCCAGTCATTTCCATTCTCTATTAGTAAAATCCGTCAAGATTGTAATCCATGGCTGAAAGTTATTCGGGTTTATCAAACCATTTCCCCAACTTCTCTAGTTACTCTTAAATTCTGCATGAATTTGCATAGTTTAGCCCGTAAACAAAAAATCTACTGCTGGCAAATCGTTTGAACAAATATATCAAAGATAACATATCTGCTTGCCCAGAGGAGAAACATCACAATCTTGTTAAATTTGCAATTCGAGAGCATTTTACTGCAGTATGCTGAAAACAAATCTGAAGATGCTTTCACAAACCTTTGGTCTTTTTTATGTCCTTTTATGGTTTCTCCAACATCTAGAATATTTGATGTGGAAGAGAGAATTCTGAAGGTCAAAGCATGCTTGAAACTCGCTAGTTGGCTAAGGCAGAATTATTCAGATTGGAATCTAGAGAGTACTGTTCTAAAGATGTTAGCAGATTTTGATATGACTGAATCAACTTCAATCACCTGGATCATATGAGCAAGGACTTGTGCTGCAGCAGTTGAGATGTTGCGGGGTCCTAGAAGTGGTTCGAATATCCCGGTCAGGCTTTCCCACTAGAATGTCTCACCAAAAGTTTGCGAAAAGATATGATTTTCTTCTCCTTGAAAATGATGCATCTCAGGATCCACTTAGTGTTTCTGTTGCTATTCTTCATCAGTTTAACATTTTTCTGAGATGTATCAAGTTGGCTACACAAAGTTATTCTTCCGGACTGGGCATATTGGAGTGCTCGAAGATATTAGAAATCGTACCTTCCATGGCATTTTACGTGTGCAAAGTTGCTTCAGGGGTTATCAAGCTCGTTGTCTTCGCAAGGATCTTTGGAGAGGAATCACTACTCTTCAGTCATTTATTAGAGGAGAGAAAAGCAGAAGAGGGTTTGCAACCTCGCTTCGGAGACACAGAGCGGCTGTTATTATACAGAAGCACGTGAAAACAAGATATGCAAGAAACAGAATGAAAATGACCATTGATGCTGCAGTTGTCATTCAGTCATTTATTCGGGTGACAGTGACAGTAGCATTGTCAGAGAGACATGGGCTAGACTTATAGATCAAGCTATTTCAAGAGGCGGCATTGCCGAAGCTTGCTCAGTACTTAAGAGAGTTGGGCCCCGACTATATCCTGGTGATGGTGTGTATTCCGGTTCCACCTGCAAACAAGGAGAGATAGAATGTGTTGTCATAGCTACTGGTGTTCATACCTTTTTCGGTAAAGCCGCTCACCTTGTAGACACTACAAATCAAGTCGGTCATTTTTCAAAAGGTCTTGACTGCAATCGAGAACTTCTGCATATGTTCAATTGTTGTGGGGATGCTTATTGAGTTTGTTGTTATGTATCCCATCCAACACCGTCGCTATCGTCCTGGAATTGATAACCTCCTTGTTCTTCTTAGTGGAGGAATTCCAATTGCCATGCCTACAGTTTTATCAGTGACCATAGCCATTGGATCCCATAGGCTATCTCAGCAGGGGGCTATCACAAAGAGGATGACAGCCATTGAAGAAATGGCAGGCATGGATGTGCTTTGCAGTGATAAGACCGGAACTCTAACATTAAATAAGCTTACGGTTAACAAAAATCTTGTTGAGGTTTTTGCAAAAGGAGTGGATGCTGAAACCGTTGTTTTGATGGCTGCTCGAGCTTCAAGACTTGAGAATCAAGATGCAATAGATACTGCCATAGTTGGGACGCTAGCTGATCCAAAGGAGGCACGTGCTGGTATACAAGAAGTACATTTTCTTCCGTTCAATCCTACCGATAAGCGGACAGCATTGACTTATACTGATCAAGAGGGTAAAATGCAGAGTAAGCAAAGATGCCTGCACCCAGAACAGATCCTAAATTTGGCACACAATAAGATAGACATTGAACGAAGAGTTCATGCAGTAATAGATAAGTTTGCAGAGCGTGGCTTACGATCTCTTGCTGTAGCATACCAGGAAGTTCCAGAGGGAAGGAAAGAGAGTCCTGGAAGCCCATGGCAATTTATTGGACTCATGCCCCTTTTCGATCCACCAAGACATGACAGTGCCGAAACAGTATGGAGGGCACTAAACCTTGGAGTAAATGTCAAAATGATTACAGGGGATCAACTAGCTATAGGAAAGGAAACAGGTCGCCGTTTGGGAATGGGTACCAATATGTATCCTTCATCTGCTTTACTTGGGCAGCACAAGGACGAATCCATTGCTGCTTTACCCGTTGATGATTTAATAGAAAAGGCTGATGGATTTGCTGGCGTATTTCCTGAGCACAAGTATGAGATTGTGAAACGCTTGCAAGCTAGGAAATATATTTGCGGAATGACTGGTGATGGAGTGAATGATGCACCTGCTCGCAAGAAGGCAGACATTGGTATAGTTGTTGCAGATGCTACTGATGCAGCTCGCAGTGCATCTGATATTGTTTTAACTGAGCCTGGCCTTAGTGTTATTATAAGCGCTGTTTTGACCAGCCGAGCTATCTTCCAGAGAATGAAAAATTATACAATTTATGCAGTCTCAATTACAATTCGTATTGTGCTTGGTTTCATGTTGCTGGCTCTGATATGGAAGTTCGACTTTCCACCCTTTATGGTGCTTATTATTGCAATCCTAAATGATGGTACTATTATGACAATATCGAAAGATAGAGTAAAACCATCGCCTCTTCCAGATAGTTGGAAGCTATCCGAGACATTTACTACTGGGGTTGTGCTTGGTAGTTACTTGGCAATGATGACAGTTATATTCTTCTGGGCAGCATACAAAACAGTTTTTTTCCCGAAAGTGTTTGGAGTTGCGATTCTTGAGAAAAACGCTCATGATGATTTCCGAAAACTCGCCTCTGCAATCTATCTTCAAGTAAGCACTGTTAGTCAGGCACTTATATTCGTTACTCGATCACGAGGTTGGTCATATGTTGAAGCGTCCCGGTTTATTGCTGGTTGCTGCCTTTATCGTCGCTCAACTTATTGCAACTTTGATTGCGGTTTATGCTAGCTGGAATTTCTCAGTGCTCATCATCAATCTGGAGGGGAACGATCAGTTTCAACCATTGTTTATCTTGTTTCCCTTCAAGATCTTACGAACTGCCCATTTAGAGTTGTTGATGAGATCAACCAAGGGATGGACCCAATAAATGAAAGGAAGATGTTTCAGCAATTAGTGAGAGCAGCAAGCAAACCAAATACACCACAGTGTTTCTTGCTTACCCCAAAGTTGTTACCAGATCTGCAATATAGTGAGGCTTCAGAGCCAGTATTCCTGTGTTCTCAATGTGAAAGGAAAGTTTGTAAAGTTTGTTGTGCTGGGAGAAGGATCACGGCAGGAAGATTCTGGTATGAACGGTTTTGCCGTATTACCGAACTCGATCCCTGTATAATTCAGAATCAGCAACAACCGCAAAACTCCAGTCCTGCACCAGAGGAACTGAGTCCTTATGAAATAAGTGAAATATATCACTACTTCAGCCATCAATCAATGTGAGCCATTAACCAAGCCATATTCACAAGCTGAAACAAAAATAAATAGCATATGAGCCAGTTGAAAAATAATCCACGTCACCCAAGTGAGCTGAAAAAGTGAAAAGAAAGAATAACACGTGATGAGCTAAAAATGAGAAAGCAAAAACGACATGAAGAAATATCACAACAGGTCACATATAACTTGCATCCCAAAACGCAGAAAAAATCTCACAAACGGCAAATCATTTTTCACTCATTCTCATCTATAAATAGAATTCATCCCTCACTCTATTCTTCAAGCTTTTCAAGCCAAAAAATCTCTGCTGATTTTCTTCCTCAATTCCTCACTACCAGAAAAACCTTCGTTCATTCTCTTCTCATACTTCATTCCACCAAATTAACTTCAAATCAACCTCAAACACAGATCAATTCAACCAGAGATTCGTTCAGAAGAAGAAGAGAAGCAAGAAGAAGTTTGGATTGATTTCTTACCTGAGTTTGAAGGTAGATTGAGCTTCACCGTCATTTTCGATCCGTTATCTTTTGTTGTGATTCTCTGAATTGTTGGTACCATTGTGAAGAGCTCTTGATTTCGATTGCAACCGTGTTAATTTTGCATCCCGTCGCTTTGATTTGAGCTTGAATTCATAGCCATGGTGAACGGTGTCGCGTGAAGTTTTGAAGAAGAAGTTGTTCTGATACTTTGGTTTTCTATTTCTCTTTCTCCTTTTCGTTTTTTCTTTACTATTTTAAATATATTTTTCTTTATTCCTTTTATTTTGTTATTTCTTTTTTTTTTACTAGTTAATATTTTAAATAGTTTTTTTAAAAAGAGCTCTTAAAAAATTTTATTTAAAAAAAACTTTTGTTTTGAGCTAATTGTTGGTTGTTTTGGATTTTAAATTTTGATAAGATCTCATCAATCTCAATGAACTTTGGGTGTCGATTTTATCCACCAAAAGAGGTGATTGATATTGATGATGATTTAATCGATTTAAGATCCAAATTGTGGTTTCTTTTCATTTTAGTTCTTCTTCTTATTTTTCTTTTGATCGATGAAATCTATGGATCATAGATTGTTGATTATCAAGGTTGATTAATCTTCATTATTTCAAAACTATGGACGAATAATCATTGAGATAATTCTCCTTACTTTGGAATAGTGATAGATTACCTTTGATTAATTGATGAAAAATCTTGATTATGATGAGATCACCACCTCTTTTCTTTTTGTGTGGCATGTTTTAGGAGAGTGATTTATATATCATTTCTCTAACATGTATTAACACTAACATTTTATTGACCGGCCTCAGATAGTCGTGGTTTCTACATAAACCCGATTACGATTGCTTAACATAGCGCTAAATTGTCCCTTAATCGGAAAATGATCATTCGTGGCTCAAACTTACGTTTAAAAGTCCAAGTATGTTTAGTTGCTTGTCTTAACTCCAATACCTATGAAAATCATTGTTAGGAGGCTTTGATTCTATCAATCCTCTAATGAATTTTCATTAATCTTGGTCTAAGTGCAAGAATTAATCATCATTGATCATATGTTCTAACCACTAACCACTAATTCACTAACAATATCCTTGTTTAATTTTGCTTATATTCTCTTCTTACTCCTTATTTTTTTACTTTTATGCTTCCATTTTATCATTTCATACCATATCTTTGTTTATGTTTATGTCATTTTTCTTTTGTCCACTTGGACCATACTTTGTTCAAAACACTAATAAAAGGATAAAACATCTAAAAATTTGGTGCTATTAATTTTGTGGTTATACTCTTGGACCATTCTTAGACATTGGACTTCATGGACATTTTGGACTTAGGATTAGGACTTTCTTCCCTATGCTTGGAGAATTTTGAATCTTAGCCTTTATTTGGCTCGATCACTGGCTTATACTTTAAATCGGATGGAATTCTTTTTGCTTGCTTTGGAGTGTGCTACAAGTCGGTTAGATCTTTCTTATCTCTAGCTCTTATTTTGTTTTTTTTAGGATAGTCACTTCATCTCCTCCCCTTCTTAAATTTTCAAAACTTTCTCCCTCTTTCAAAACCTTCTTGGTTTCAAACTTCAAAACCGCTTTCGCAATAAAACCTTGACTTTCGTCAAATGATTTTTAAACTTTTTTTTTCTTAATAAAAGTCAATCAATGTTAATCATGCTTTGACCAATTTCAAAAGACATAAAAAATACAAAAACTCATCAACTCTTTTTGTGCCTTTATGCACTTTTCACTTTAAAACTTTTTCATAAAGTTTAGACATGATTCATTTCTATAGTTGAGATGTAAATCTCCTATTCCCCATATTATTAAGACTTTGACATTTTCCACGTTGATGTTGAGTGATAGTCTTGTTGATAATCCAAGCAAATCCTCCATCTTTATGTGACGCAAATGTTGTCTTAATACTCGTGGGTGGATAGTCGCAGTTTTCTCCTTGAAATGACGACTTGTCTGAACATCTAAAATCAATCAAAACCAACAAATTTTTGTCATTTGTACCACGAACTACGGGGTTTTGATTCCATATTGCACTTTATGGGTACGTAGGCATGAGACGATAAGTCTCTCCAAACACAAAAATATAAAAAATAATTCTCTTCTCATCTCCCCAATCTCTTTTCAAACAAACCATTTTCAAACCAAAAAGCGTAAATATTTCAAAGGGCTCCTATAGAGTACTATAGACGTTTTGGGTGCTAACACCTTCCCATTGCGTAACCAACCCCCTTACCCCGATCTCTGTCTCGTGTTCTTATTTTAGAACTCTTTGGTTTTGTTCGCTCTTTTTTCCTTTCCTTTATTTGGATAAAATAAAAGTGCGGTGGCGACTCTTGTTTTCTTTGAGTTAAGTTAGTCAATAACTTACACTCACGATTTTTACCGCTACATTTTGTGCCATTTTTCTTTTGATGTAGTATATATACAACGTTTGATTATTAATCCAATATATGGATTTGATATAATACAATTTAATTATTGTTATGATATAATTGTTGTTTCTGTTCTGATACGGTTCACAAAAATACAGGTTTAAAAATGGAAAATTTTCAAAAAGCAGAAAAATATTTTTTTTAAAAGCAGATAATTTAACGAAGATTGTTAAATATGACTATGGTTGTAGAGTGAACGTTGTCCAGAATAATATATATACCATAAAGGCGCTGCTGAAAATCAAACCTGGGACCTTTAATATATTAAAACGATTAGTTAAAGCAACTATGGTAATATGTTGTGCGCTTTCAGGTTTTCTACAATGGTCATACGACTATGATCGTAAGTAACGCATATACAACCATACGCTACTTCACAAGGGTGGGTCGCGCGTGATGGTATCCCTTTTCCAACCGTTGTTGTATATATTTTCCGTAGTAGTGAATTCTTAATGTGATTCCCCTTAACCTTATGTAATTTACACCATGTGTATGGTTCAGGCCCCATAACATCTACTTTTGAGGCTTGCAATGCAGGGATGTTATAAAGATAGACAACCTCGTGCCATATCTGCTCCCGGTGAGTGTTTAGAGGCATAAAGATCTCTCTTGCCTTGCCCACTCGTTTTAAGGGAGTTTTGACCTTAACTGGGAAGTGTAATTGCCCTTCTTTTGGTGATGTAAGCCTTCAATACTAGAAACTTATTCTTTAATGTCTCACACCTTTTTCTCAGCATTGATCTTTTCACTTTTGATGTAGCGTTCCTTCCTTGTGACCATTTATGGTAGCAAACATATTGGTTTCTAGGCGAGGGATTCATCGAAATATTCTTCCTTAAGACTGTTTTGGAACACCCCCACAAACATATCTTGGTTCAAAGGGACGAGCCTTATGGTAGCTTCATTGAAGTGGGCAAGGTAGTCTCTCAACCATTTTGAATGACCTTGTCATATGTTGAATAGGTTGGTGGCGGACATCTTTAAGTGCTTTTTGGCGAGGAATTGATGTATGAGTTTCCTCACAAACTCCTGGTAGATAGTGATGGTGGTTCGAGGAAGGCTCATGTACCATCACAAGGTTGCATCCCTAAAGGTGTTAGACAGTAATTTGCACTTCAACGAGTCAAGCTTCACATGAGAGGGAGGTTTGAACTCTTAAAAGACATGTGCTTCCCATATTTTGTCTGAAATACGATGAAGGGTCCAGTACCTTTGTCTCCTCTTGAGATTGGTCTATTGTTAGCGTTGTCAGATGTGGAGGACGTTCTCCTCCAACCTCTGGTTCTAACGATGGAGTTCATTCATGGTGGCACACATCACCGTCAAGGAATTAGCATCACTGCTAACACTAGTGTCCTCCATCATAGGGGAAGAAGTTGTCTCATTGACCATATATGGGAATGGTTGGGTATAGGAAATGAGGGTGACGATGAGTATGGTGATTGTAACGAAGGGTGTGACATGGGTTAGTTTTACTAGAGCCTCACGGTGGGCGCCATTGTACTTTTTAAAAAGTACATGAATGTGTGGATTACCTACGCGTGTAGGGGATACTCAGAGACCTTTGTAGTTAGAGGTGGTTAGGGCTTACTCAATATGGTGAGAGACCATGTTTAATGGTGGTTTTCTGTATGTATGAGAGTGCCAGCTCGCGTGAGGATAAAGACTCTATGTTTTATGTGTTACACAATGGGTATAATGTTCATTCCTTCTCCTGGTAGGGAGGAGGTATTTATAGAGGTCTTTGGACCTATGATTTAGGAAACCCTAAGGAATGGTAACCCATCCTCCCAAGAATGAAGGAGTTTGTTTACTGTCTGCTTTATAGGGAGTCATGTGTGTCTTTGTTCAGGTGGTTAGTGTCTGAATAACGGTAGTGTACACATATTCCCTGAGGGTGAACCCCTCCTGACACAAAAGTCACGCTTAAACAATGCTTCATGGGATAGGGACTCGCAGATCACTCTTATGTGAGACTCTCACAAATATATCATTACAAACATGATTTTCTGTTTCAATAATCATTACAAACATGATTTTCTAATTCGATATTTTTCTTTAAAAATAATACATACCTCAGTGATTATGTAATTATCATATTTTAATTTAGTCGTATAAAAAAAAACTTTGTATTTTTATCATATTCTTAAACCCATTATTCCTTAAACCTCATTCTAAGATGAAATCGATTTACAAAAGTAATGATAAAAGAAATAACTAACTAATCAAATATATAATATACATATTATAATAGTACCACCAAAATTAGTGTATTTCAAGACTATCTACAAAACATAAAGGCGCCGACCTTTACCTTTTTCATAAATATATAAAGTTAAAATTGATATCGGTCGTATTTACCGCACCACTCTCTTGGACAACTAAAATAATTCAATAGAATTGTAACTTAAAAAATAAGGAGATACAAAATTGATAATACAATTATTAATTTATGGTTTTTTCTAGCACCAAACCTTTTAGATTTGCGTGTTTTGCTTGAAAAGCAAGGAGTGCAGATGCTATAATTTTATACTGCTAGAGATGGGTTGATTAACAATGAAGGAATCCTGAACAGATATTTCTGCAAAAGGGTATGTAAATTTCCTAGTCACTTATTACACTTTCATATGAAAGAAAAGTACTTTACTTTCACCCTTTGCACATTCCTTTTTCAGTAAAAAATACTAATAATAAAACAATTTTGTTAATAGTTATGCAGAAATATCAATAATAAATTCTGATCTGACATCTTATTTGATCATTTTTAAAAAGTGAACTTCAGTAACTAAATTATTTTTTTAAAAAAAACTGAAAAAAATAATACAAGAAGAAGAAAATCTTCTAAATAAAAATCAATTTTGAATTTCATATATTTCCTACACATTACAATGTAAATAAACAATAATATATGAACATCAAATTTCTATCAAAAAAGAAAAAAGACAAAAGAGTTGAAGCAAAGCATATCAATAACCACCATCTCCATCACCACCATCCTTTTTCCTTGTAACACGAAGGTAACAAAAAACAACAGCAAAAGTTGCCGTAACCAACCCACCTATGATCACACCTCCACCAGCCATATCTGATGAATGAGAATGATGTTTTCCCATTCTTCTAACATCTGGACCCTCTGCTATTTCACTCTCTTCAATCTTGTGATACCTTTGGTGAACTTGTTTCTCATGTTTAAGCTTCAATGGAGCTTCGGAGGGCTCTTGTGCCATGGCTAACAAGAAGATATGAGTTATTAACGTTAGAAAAACCAAGGCAACCTTGTTCATTGTGAACATTAATGTGTGGAGTTGTAATAGTTAAGGTTTTGGTTTCTGGTTTGTAGAGAAGAGTGAGTTTTACGCAAAGAAATGTGAGGGAGTGCATATTGGGTAGAGGGGGTTTTATAGAAAAAGAATCAAGACCCACTTGTAATAAATAGTCTATGAAAGAGATGAGTAGGAGGTTGGTTTTGGGGGGTAAAAGGTAAACAAAATTTAATGATAAAAATGTTTTTTCCTATTGTATTTATTAATAGTTATTGCCATCATAATAATTCATTTATTTGATAATTTCATACCTATTATAAAAATTAAAATAAAATATATTATTACTTATTAGTATATTTACTAGGGACAATTGGATTTATTAAAGCAAAATTCATTCAATTTATTCATCAAAAAACTCATCTAATTCATCCATCACATAAAACGTAAATTAATGTATCGCATTAAATATATCCATTTATATGTATGAATTGATTCAATTCATTCAACATATTTTAATGATCCAATAAATTATTTTTATTTTTGTTAAATTTATTTTTTTTAAATAGCTAAAAATGAATTTTTTAAAGAAAAGAATCGATATTTTTCTTAAAAAAACCGATTTTTTTTCGAAAAAAAAATGATTTTGTTTAAAATTAAAATATTAATTTTTTGAAAAATACAAAACAGTCGAATTTTCTTCAAAAAAAATCAACTTTTTTTTTTAGAAAAAACTGGGTTTTTTTGAAAATTAAAATATCAATTTTTTAAAAAAATACAAAAATTCGATTTTTAAAAAAAAAAACAATTTTTTACCCCAAAAAATGATTTTTTTTTCTGAAAAAAGAATCGATTTTTTATCTCAAAAATACAAAAAATTGATTTTCTATTCAGAAAATACAAAAAAAAATTTCTTGAAAATACAAAAAAAACGGTTTTTTTAAAATCAAAAATTCGATTTTTTCATGAATATATTAAAAAAAAAATTTAAAAGACAAAAAATGAATTTTTTAAAAATAAAATAAAATTGATTTTTAAAAAAAAATATATGTTTGTTTTTTCAAAATAACATAAAAAAAAAAAAGTTAAATGGATGGATATCCATCCATTAAAAATATGTTAATGGATGGATTGAATGAATTTTATTCTTAACGGATGAATTAGATTTAATAATTTTAAGAAAATTTTTGTGGATAGTTTTGATCCATTTACTAACAATCCAATTCATATCCATCTAATCCATC
The DNA here is from genome assembly GCA_963859935.3 of Lathyrus sativus. NCBI lineage: Eukaryota > Viridiplantae > Streptophyta > Magnoliopsida > Fabales > Fabaceae > Lathyrus > Lathyrus sativus. Next base: position 950,885,033 of record OZ012735.1, read on the forward strand.
CATTTTGCCACCCCTAATATTTACTATTAATAATAAATGTAGAGTGAAATATGTTAATTTAAAAGTCATATAAATAATATTAATTAAAAAGTAAATTTAAATAATAATAAGATTTATTTTGAATTAGTAAAAGAAAAAGACAGTTGGAAAATAATTAAATAAGATATTCGAAACAAATCAACATTCCGAATTTTGTAGGTATTAAATTGAGGTAAAAATTCTGCAAGTATAACATTGATATGAAATTCAGAGTCATATTTATATAAAAGAAATCGTTGTAACCATTTATAAATTATTTGTCGTGGAGTACATATGACCATGAATAAAAATCAATAGTTCTAATTGAAAAAGAGACGTGTTTTTAGAGATGTTCAAAATTGAAACTGCAAATAATTATATTTCGTTCGGACGTGCTTTGACCATTTTTTAACAAAATTGAATAGTTTGGTTCGGTTTGCAGTTTGTATTTTGCAAACCAAACCAAATCACAATTTCACTTATCTCATATCCAACTCAAAATCCAAATCTATTATATCTTAACCTTACGATTACATACAATTTTCTTACTTATACTTAATATTTCAATTTTAGTCTTCTCTAATCTCTTTTAGTTAAATCACGCCTTCTAATCATCTTCTTTGTCATGTACATCTCACCTCTTCTACTCTCACCTCTCCTCTCTTATGTTCTTTTTTTTTTTTTTGCATCTTCTTGTTTTTATGTTATTGTTCTCTCTTCCAATTACGTTTTTATTGCACATTTCTTCTCTAACTTCACATCTCTTCTGTTATTTTTTTTCATCTACTCTAATTTCTCCTCTCCTATGTTTTTTTCTATTTCATTATAATGTTTTCGATATAGTTTTATGTTAATATTTTATGTTTTTTATTCTACTTATGTCTAATATGATTTTTTGTATATTGAATGGGAAGTTGTCCAAATATGAAGAGTTTTGTTGTTATTTAGTAATGTATGAATGACTATATACAAAGTTATATTGTTCGATCTATATATGTGTATGTATGACTAAAAAAACATTGTGAAAACCAAACCAACCGAACCAACTCAAACCGCATTGATTTGGTTTGGTTTCGTTTGGTTTTATTTCTAAAAGCAAATCAAACCAAATTGAACCGCAAAATTTTTTTCTTATGGTTCATATGGTTTTTAGTGCCCAAACCATTCAAAGCGCACTACAAACATCGCTACATACTTCTCTACAACATCATGTGATGTGGATGTGCGACAATGTGAGAAGTATCTAATGAAAATTGAACATATGTGAAAAGCGTTACATTCAAGAGAAATTTATTTATATAACATATTAACATGTGTCCTTAAACTAACAACAAATGTTATTGAGTTAAATATGTAGGGTGTAATCATTTCAGTTTGAACCGTTTTTTTGTCAAAAAATTGTCTGAACCGATGATATCTCCAATGGTTTGTTTTGGTTCAGTTTTTAGTGTTTTTTAAAAATGGAACCAAACCAAACAAACCGTTTTGATTTAGTTTGGTTTGGTTTGGTTGATCGGTTGGAAACACTTTTTTTAAAACAATATATTCATCTATGCATTCTCTGCTATCATATTTTTCGGTGTATTTTATGCTATTATGTTTTAAATAATACATTTCATATAATATATTTTATGATGTACTTTTCAATTAATTTACAAGATATTCTTAATCCATACGAAGTCTTAGCATAATTTTTATTGCATCATGAAATAAGTTTACTATCAAATACAAAAGTTGACGCTTGACATGAGAAGGTTGAGAAGGGATTTAAAAGTTTTACAAATAAAACACGACAATAAAAACAAGAGGTTTCAACATGCATAAATTAACATGTGTTTCATACCTTAAACACACATCAAAACTATTTTGTAATAAAACTAGAAAGAAGTTTGTTGAAGAAGAAGAAAAAGAACAAAGGTAAAAAAATAATATATGAAAACTGAGGAGAATTTGAACACGAATAAAGCAACCTTAACTAATAAGAATGATGGTGGTGAGAGAAACACTAGTTTGGTGAGAGTAAATTTTCGTGGCTTATGATTTCTATTTTTTATGTTTGAAATTTGCTTTTAGCTACATGTGTTGTTTAAAGGACGAAATTGTAAATAATGACTGAGAAGAGTTGGACCGATACAAAATTTGTATCTAATAATAGGCTAAATAAAAGATTAAGTAGGTATTTATAGTCATCAGTTCGGTTTAACAGATGGACCGATACAAAATTTGGACCTAACAATAGACTAATTAAAAGATTAAATAGATATTTATAGTCATCGGTACGATTCATCGGTTTGATGGTTTCTAAAATCTTAAATGAAAAATCAAACTAAACTATGTTGGCGTTTATTGATTTAGTTCGGTGTTGAACCGAACCAAAAACAATCGATATTTTTGATTTTTTTTATTTAAATTATTAATTTAATTGATTTTTTATGATCTGTTTACACTTTATAAATATAAAAAAAAATAAAAAAATTGAACACGATATTTCTATTTTTTCTTTAACTTCACATATACAATGCAAAATACATGTTAGCATGCATGACACTTTATTTATTATTGCACTATTCGTTTTAGGACAGATGAAATAATTTAAATTTAACGCATGCATGACACTTTATTTATTATTGCACCATTCGTTTTAGGACAGATGAAATAATTTAATTTAACTTAAATTTGGTAGTTGATAACTTAGCTCAGAGCAGCAATGAATTATTGCATTTAAAAACATACGCGGAATACCTTCTCAAGTCTCAACTGTGTGATTTATTATGCATCAATAATCCATTTAATGTTTGTTTTGGGCTGTTAAAATACACAATAAAAGACACTGAATTCAAATTTGGAGTATTTTAACCAACCTTTATATAATTAAAAGATTCTGCGTGAAAATATATATATATAATTCAAATATATTCTACTCTTACTCTACTTCGTATTCTTTTATTAACTTCAACCGCGGATTATTAATTAATTTTACAAATCAGACTTTTCTCCACCAAATTAGAAGTATACCTTGATATAAATTTATGAACATTTTAATATCTATGTGTTCCAAAATAATAAGAAAAATGGAATTGCGTCAATAATAATAATAAATAGAAGAAAAATAGTCTCACATATAAATATTTACTCACATTTAAAAATTTTATAAAGAGTTAAAGAATATTAATTCAACTAAAGAACAAAGAAGATAAAATATCATATGAACAAATATGGTGGTATCTGTCATTTGTCTCCTCCATACACTGTCGCCGATAATGACACAATTTTCGACTCCGGGACTAAATTCAAGGGTGTGGGTGTAGAGGCATTAGTGGCGGTTTGTAGGCGACACTTGAGACATACATCGGAACAATCGGCCTACTCGCGACGTTTGGAGACATCTCCGACGGGTGGCAGCCTGCCTTTGGTCAAGCTTGCTATTACACTCGTTTGGATCAATGCATGCGTTTGAATTTTAAATTCGAAGAGAAGTAACACTTCATGAAGTATTCCATAAGGAAAGAAAATAGACAACATTTAAAAATAATGCAATTTTTAATAAAAATACTATTAAAAGGTGATGTTTTATCAAGGTTCGCAACCTTGTGAAATAATATATACATGATTTTCATTTTGAAATTAAAAAAATCAAATCACAAACCGAATATCTTCTTGAATAAGTTCCAAACTTTCTTTGTTACAAATCGAATTTTCATCGATAATACGAAAATTTGATATAAAACTGAATTATCTTGAATATTCTTTTGTTCGAACTCTAATACATATTTAAGAATATTTGAAATACTTTAAAAAAAATTGATTTTGTTCACCATATATTCATTCAATTTTATCGGTATTTCTAACAACCGATTCACAAATTATTTTTAGTATAAGAAATTAATTGTTTAGATCTGTATAAAATTGATTTTGATCACCATATATTCATTCAATTTTATCGGTATTTCTAACAACCAATTCACAAATTATTTTTAGTATAAGAAATTAATTGTTTAGATCTGTATAATTCAATTAATACTCATTCAAAACTCTATGTTTGCAACTTTTGATCTAAACTGATTACCTCAACGGCCATATGGACAGTAGCATGATGCATAGAATTTACTTTACCAAAACGTTATCGCATTTATTTCAAATTTCATATGACTCATATGAGGAGTAGAATAAAACCGTATTCAAAACTTTCCTAATAGAGTTTGGAAAACTTGGAAGAAAACAGTTGACATCACTTTGTAGCTGGAAATTAGAAGATAGCAAGATTAATGCATTCATTTCCAATCACTTTCATCATATATAGATATACCTTTCGGGTATAACTAACACTAGACAACAGTTCTTAGTCATTAGCCTCTCCCCACATGATTTTGTGTACGTGGCAAATTGAGTCTTTCATGATTTTGTAGTTTGATCAAACTATTATTAAGCATGTTACGATAATTAAAGGCCTAAAGTCACAATTCGAGTTTGCAAGATGCCAAATTTAGTGATGTGACTCATGACAAACTTGGAAACATAATTATTATTTAAAGCTAATTATTAAACTGTGGCTAGAAGCCAAGTGATGATGATATGGTTCATGTTAGGGGTGGACATTCGAAAACCAACCGATGCTAACCGACCGAACCGAATTCAATTTTGCTCAACGGTTCGAGTTACTTCGGGTTACGGGTAAGTGCGGAGGATTCAGATGGATCGTAAAGGATAGTGGCGGTCGGGTTCAGATTTGCATATTGGAACCGTCGGAATCCGAATCCGACCGATTCACACTTTGGCCCAGAATTTTTTTCCCAATTTCTAGGGTTACTTTCGATCTTTATTCAGTTCTTTTTCATTCCTCCGTTCTCACTCCCTCACCAATTCTTGTATATTCAGTTCTTTTATTTTTTTCCCTCATGATAAAACTTCGCATTGTATCACATCTGAGGCGGCTGAACTAGGTGGTGTTCGTAAAGCTTTGTTGTCTGACTTGATGAGTCTGCACCTTTCAGGCATTGATATACCTCAAATTTCATTGCATCCTCTCATCTACCCAAATAGGACATTCTATATCTCGAGGCCTTTGCTTGATATTTTTCAAGATTCAGCTCTAATTTCATTGTCTCCAACTTTCAGGTTAACACTCACTCTCTCTCTCTCTCTCTCTCTCTCTCTCTCTCTCTCTCTCTCTCTCTAAACTAACACACAAATCATCATCCTTGTTGGTTTCAGGTCAGGGTTAACGCAGCTCCATCATTGTCTCTCTCGGTACCGCCATTATCGTCTCTCTTAAGCTTTTGATTCAGTTGCTTATTTGTGTTAGTTGCTTATTTGTGTCTATGTTTGGTTATTCATTTGTGTTTGTTTTTGGATTTGCTTATTTGTTCAGTTATGGAGCAAGACACTCTAATTACCAATGAACATTTTCTAACCTCACCTAATGTACCAACAACCGCAACACCTATTGAATCAACCACAAATCTTCTGCCTATTCCTAAGAAAAGAAGACCTAATGCTAATGGTAATAGAAAGAGATCTGAGGTTTGGGATTGCTTTAACCTTATTCCTAATAGTGACCCCCCTACTGCTGCCTGTAAATACTGCCATCAAATGTACATGTGTGACTCTAAGAAACATGGAACTTCAAACTTAAAGAGTCACATGAAAACATGCCCTAAGTATCCGTTGAACTTGTCAACTGACCCCACCCAAACAATCTTGACATTCTCAACAACTCAAGGAGCTGGGCTGGTTCCAACAAGTTCTAGGTTAGATCCTGTAGGTTGTAGAAAGGGGTTAGCTTATTTTATCATTTTGGATGAGAAACCCTTTATTACAGTTGAAGGAGAGGGGTTCAAGTACTTTTGTAAGCAAATGCAGCCCCAATTTTCTATACCGTCAAGGAGAACCATAGCTAGGGACTGTTTTCAATTATATCTTGATGAGAAAGTGAGGTTGAAGGCATTCTTTAAATCTGATTGTAGTAGGGTGGCAATAACAACAGATTGTTGGACATCTGTCCAAAATCTAAACTATTTGACCCTAACTGCCCATTTTATTGATAGGGATTGGAATTACCAAAAGAGGATTATTAGCTTTACCGTTATTCCAAATCACCGTGGTAGAACGGTTGGTAAGAAGGTTGAGGATGTATTGAAGGAGTGGGGGCTGAGAAATGTTTCTACCATTACGGTTGATAATGCGACATCAAATGATGTTGCTGTTAAATATTTAGAGCAGAAAGTAAGAAATATGAATGGACTTTTAATGGATGGGTTTGGGTTTCATATGAGGTGTTGTGCGCATATACTGAATTTGGTTGTTAGAGATGGATTAAAAGTAGCCAGCACCTCAATTTCAAGTGTTAGAAATGCTATTAGGTTTGTGAGATCTTCACCCCATAGAGCTTTAAAGTTCAAGGAATGTGTGGAATATGCCGGGATTACATGTAAGAAGTCAGTATGTCTTGATGTTTCAACTAGATGGAACTCGACATATTTGATGTTAGATGCGGCGGAGAAATTTCAAACCGCTTTTGATAAACTAGAAGATGGGGATGAAGACTATAGGGATTTCTTTGACGGTGATTCCCCCCCTAGTAGTCAAGATTGGGATAATGTTAGAGTTTTTATTAAGTTCTTGAAGAAGTATTATGAAGCGACAAAGGTTTTTTCTGTTTCAACAAAAGCAAGTTTGCATACTGCTTTTCCATTCTTGGCTGAAATCTACATTGAACTTAAGAAATTAAACATGGACCTTAATGGATTATTTGCAAATGTGGCATGGGACATGTTGGAAAAGTTTTGTAAGTACTGGGTTGATATCACTAAGATGAACCAACTCCTTTATTTTGGTATTATTTTTGATCCCCGGTATAAGTTAAGATATGTGGAATGGTGCTTTGATGATATGTATGGAAAAGATTCAGACACTAAGAAATCCGTATTAAAAGATATCAATGACAATCTTTCAAAGATGTTTGATCTTTACAAACAAGCCCATGACATTGCTGGAGGCTCAGTCACATCTGTTGCAGCTGCTGTTTCTCATGGTGAAACGGCTGCCAGTGACGCATTGCCCACATATATAGCTAGAGAAAATGCTTTTCAGGAACATTTGATGTCTATTGATTCAGTGGAAGAAGAAACCGAGCTTCAGAGTTATATTGCTGGAAAATGTTTAACTTTCAATGAAAAAGATAAAGAAAAGTTCGACATTCTTTGTTGGTGGAAACATAATGCTGGTCAATACCCGGTTCTGTCCCAAATAGTTAGAGATATCATGCCTACACCAGTTTCAACTGTGGCTTCTGAGAGTGCATTTAGCATGGGTGGAAGGGTTTTAGAGGTATACAGAAGCTCTCTCAAATCAGAAATGGCCGAAGCTTTAATTTGTACTCAGAACTGGTTGAGACCTACCTTTTACCAATTCAAAGGCATGGAATTTAACGAGGATTATGAGATATCTGAAGATGCTTTACTAGGTATTGCGTCTATTTTTCTTTAAGTGTAATTTTTTATTCTGTTTGTAAAATGTTAAAGTTAAGGTTTTTTTAAATATATTTTAGGATTTACTGAAACTTCAGTTGGAAGTGGAGCACTATCTTCTTCTCATACTCAGTCACAGACTTCGGTCTGTACCTGAAAAACATATCCAGGTTCAATTCCCTTGTATTTTTGTTCATGTGTTTTTGTTAAATAAAACATGTATTCTTATGTTTTTCCTTATATTTGCAGCAGGCACTTTTTGAATTTTTTGGAGTCATGAGTGACTCATATTTTGAATCCATGTATAACCAACCGAACACTTTTTGAAAGAATATCTGCAAGTTAGAGAACAATAAAATAAGTTGGGCAGTTGAAGGTTCTGGAGCTCAGAGGAAATAATCTGCTTCTGATGTCATTGTTGTTACTACTGGTGAGGTATTGCTATCATTGCTGTTACTGCTGTTCTAGTGAAACATAACACTATGATAGAATCAGAAGCAGTTTCTATCATTTCTACTGATACGTAATTTCTATCATTGCTGTTACTGTTGTTCATATAAAATCAGAAGCAATGGTTTTGAATAAGAAAAAGTATATGCTACTGATTATGATTGTGCATTAGGCTATGGTTTTGAATTATGAATTATGAATTATGATTGTGCATTAGGCTTTGGTTTTGAATTATACTGATATTGGCTATGATTGTGCATTAGGCTTTGGTTTTGTTATTTTTAGGCTTATGAATTATTTTTAGGCTTATGAATTTGAGACAATGTGCTACTGATATGCTCTTATGTGAGGTATCAGTTTAAAATGGAGTAATTTCCTTTGAGTTCTATTTTATAACCCTTTGATGCAGTTGTGATATACCCTTTGATGCTACTGATATGCTTATATGCTACTGGTACTTATACTAATTGCTACTGATTGCTACTGATATACTATATGCTTATATGCTACTAATTGCTACCCTTTGATTGCTACTGATATACTATATGCTTATATGCTTATATACTATACTTAAAATGGAGTAAAATGTGCTACTGATATTATATGCTATATTGCTACTAATGATATTATATGATATTATGTGCTACTAATTGCTACTAATTGCCTTTATAGTATATGCTATATTATATGCTACTAATTGATACTAATTGCCTTTTAAGTAAAATGTGCTAATGATATTATATGATATTAGATGTGCTGCTAATGATATTAAAATGATATTATGTGCTACTAATGATATTAAAATGGAGTAAAATGTGCTACTGATATTATATGATATTATGAGCTACTAATTGCTACTAATTGCCTTTTAAGTATATGCTATATTATATGCTACTAATTGCCTTTTAAGTATATGTTGTGTTTTGAAACTGAAGATAAAGCGCGGAGACTTCTTCAAAATCTGATTGTAGTAACAGATTGTTGGACAACAGATTGGGCAATAACAACATATTGTTAGAAATGCTATATGGCAGAGCGTGTTGTAGGACATGGATCATTTGGAGTTGTCTTCCAGGTATCAACATGGATCCTGTTGACTCGATCATGACATGCGTTACTTTTTCCGTTTCAACATAGTAGCATATCATGGCTTCAGTTCTGATATCATGTATAATTGCAGGCTAAGTGCTTGGAAACAGGTGAAACTGTGGCTATCAAAAAGGTGAAACTGTGGCTAAGTGCTTTTGAATTCGCTTTCAGTAGAAATTACATAGTGTTATGTTTTATTTTCAGCATGTATTTTCTTACCTATGAAACAAGTGAAGTGGAGCAAGGTATTTTCAGCAGCAGAAGCAGTACCACATGAAATATTTTCATCTACTCAGAATGTTATATTTGCAGCAGAAGCAAATAATCACATGAGATTATTTGCAGCAGAATGTCAACATTAGTGCAGTTTCTCTCTACTTTGGTTAAAGGTATATTTGCAGTAGAAGCAGAAGCAGTTTCTCTCTACTTTGGTTAAAGGTACATTAGTGCAGTTTCTTATGAGACAATGTTTTGAGAATTTTAGGCTTTGGTTTTGTTATTTTTCCTTTGTTGAGATATGAATCTAGTGGTGTTTAAAGTCTGAACTGAATCACTTCTTGCAGGGTCTATCAGCTGGGTTACTCAGGCAATCTACATACATCACTGCTCGACTTGGAACGTTTAGGTGAATCTAGTGGTGTTTGTGACTCATTCCCTGCACTTCACAATGGTGCTTTGGTTGTGTTACTACATGGAATTTATGCCGATTAAATGCTTTTAATGCTGACTTAATTAAATTCTGATGGAATTAATGTCGTCAATGACCGTTTTAAGTAATCAATTTATGTTTGGATGATTGTTTGTTAATAGGAACATGCAACTGTTTGTGAAATTGTTTGGATGATTGTAAAGCTGTTTGTGAAATTCTTTGAGTCAGCAACAAAATTCTGTTTTAAAACATAACTTATGATAGTAATACTTATTTGAAAAATGGAGTTTCTATTTGAATTGAAAGTAAATTTATGGAATGAAAAAATAACTTATGATAGGAATACTTATTTGAAAGTAAATTGTCTGATTCTACAATTATGGAATGACAGATGAAGTAAAAAAAAATCATAATTTTTAAGTGGGTTTAAAATTGGATTGGCCCAATAATTAGCTAAAACCGAAAAAAACCGTTCTAGTTAACCGAACCCGAAAAAATCCGAATCCGAACAAACCGATAGTTGAATTGGTTAAAATTGGGTTAATATATATCACCCGAGGGTTGGGTCGGATTGGGGTTTTGGGCCCGAACCCGAACCGATGTCCACCCCTAGTTCATGTGTTACCACTGACAATTTTTATTGGACAATAGAAAGAAATTTATATATTGTAAGGTGAAGGCCCAATTGATTATAACATGAGGAGAGTTATTGATCCAAACTTTATTTGGATCATTAATGGCTAATTAGGCCATGGCAAGTGCAGATCAGTTTCTATTCCTACAAATAGAGTTTTGAATATGAGGTTTTATCAAAATCCATAAACCTTTTATTTACCCTGTTTAGAAATTTATATATGGGAAGGTCAAGGCCCAATTGATTGTAAGGTCAAGGCCCAATTGATTATTGCGTTATTATGATTTTTCAGTGATTACGACGATTTAACTTGATTATTGTACCCAATTCATTTCTGTATAACTCACTACTCTACAAAACAACTCCTTAATCCCTTAAGTCGGCTGAATAGCTAAGACATGCAATATTAGGTGCGTTAAACCTTAAGTCACAATTTATAATTTCTTATCCTTAATCAATTACTAAAATGAATAATTGATTTAGATCAAACTCGTATAGTTATAGTTAGTAATTGACACGATTCCAAGTTTGATATATGAATTTGTCAACACATATAAAGTAATTATTATAAAGTTAACTGAATAACAATATTGAATTAATCAAAAGTGACAATAGTACCATACACAGACATAGATTCATACAAGTCCATCAATCAATCCCTAATCAATATAAATTTAGCTACTCGTAGTAATAGGAATCATAACTCAAGGAAATAAAGAAAAGGGCATGAATCTTCAATTAAATTTTGCTTTTGATGATGAAAACCTTCATTCCGGAGCTCCAAAATTTTCTTTGTCGTAAACATTTTGTACCAAAATCGTCCAACCCCTTTTTCATACATGTTTCCCCTTTTTATAGAACTCAAAACATGTCAAGAAAAAGGTTATATCGTGCCAAAATAACTTTTATCTCGTCATGATTTGTTGTGTGAGAAATGGGTCACACCGCGGTCACTTTTCATCGCTCCATGATGCTAAAAAAATCCACCACTTTCTATTCGAAAACACGTTTTTGAGTTCTTTTAAAGGTTGTAATGTGGCTTATGTCATGGAGGGATATATTTTGCCCAGTAGTTTTAATTCATTGGAGTTAAGTAGCTGCTACCTTCCTATTTTCACACCATCCTTACATATTCTTCTTTTTTTAACTGATGGATACTCGAACTTCAAGGGACATGCAAATGAAAGGTGCTTTTTGGAAGGATCGAGTGGAGAAGATCAATTTTCTAATTTCCAGACAAATAACCTTTATTCCAACACCTACAATCCGGAATGGAAGGATCACCTAAATTTCAGATGGAGCAATAACCAGAATACAGGTGCTAATCAAGCTATTCAGTAAAATCAACAAGCTTCAATCAAAAGGAATCCTTCACCACTGGAAGAGACCCTACAAAAATTCATCCAAGCAACCCAGAGCAGTTTTGAACAGGTGAATAAACAGTATGAAACAATGAGTAAGGACCATGATGCGTCTATAAAAAAATTGCAGATTTAAATAGGTCGGGTATCTCAAAAAGTAGTTGTTTTACATAGTTCTAGTGGAGGATTTATAGGTAACATTGTGGATAATCCTAAAAATGAGACTTACAAGGCTGTAGAAACAAATTTTGAGGTAATCGCCCATAGGTGAGGATGAAATAGTGGATGAAGACTGGAGTGAAGAGAAATGAGTAAGGACTTAGAAATAGGATAATAAAAATTAGAGTGACCGAGCTGAGAAGGGAGTCACCATTGAAAAATTAATAGACAAAAACTCCCTTGGAGAAGGACTAAGAAGAAGATTTTTAATGACCACAATCCAGAACTACCTTATTATCTAAAACTGCCATATCTAATAATTAAGAAAAAACCATTACAGGAAGATGAGGCAGGATTGTTTTCCAAATTCAAAGAGATGTTAACCATGCTTCAGGTAAGTATTTCTTTTTAGGAAATTTGAGAGCTAATGCCCAAATTTGCTACATTTATGAAGGCATTGGTGAAGGGTACCAAGCATAAATTGGACAAAGAACAGGTAAACATGACTGAGAAATGCGATACGGCGGCGCCTCAAACACTGCCACCAAAGTTGACTGGTCCAGGTAAGTTTATCATCTCTTGCACCATTAGTAAGGATATCACAATCTTTATGTGATTTAGGGTCTAGTATCAGTGTCATGCCATTAAATAAGGCTAAAGAATTAAAATTGGGAGAGATCATACCGAGTAATATGACTCTCACTTTGGCTGATTTATTTGCTACTCATCTTCATGGTATCTTAAAAACTTGTTAATACATGCCGATGGTTTAGTTTTTCCTACAGATTTTGTGGTGGTTGACATGAAAGGAGACACGGGAGAGTCAGTTATTCTCGGACGCCCATTCTTGGCACCTAGAAGGCATTAATAGATGTGAAAATTGGTGAGCTTAACTTAAAGTTCAACAAGAAAAATTGGTGTTTAATGCGAATGAATGGACAACGTATGTAGATGATCTGGAGACATGCTATCGGCTTGAAGAAAAAGGTAGAAAAGTTGACAAAGGAAAGAATTAATATGGATTAACCAGTGAGGTTATCCCCTGCGCCTAACGTACCTTAGGCATAGACCGTCAAACTAATGAGTAAGTAAGTCTTTTTATATTTTTAAGTTTAATTTTGATTATTAAAACATGTACATTTTAAGCGTTGTGTTGTAAGAAAAGAAAGTAGATGAAAGAGAAGAAGGAAAGAAAATAAAAGAGAAGAAGAGAAGAAGAAAATGGTGAAGCCCCTGAAATAACCACACAGGCCATCGCACGCGTGATAGGGCAATATCACGCGCGATTCTGCATAACTGTGCGATAGAGACATTAGGGAATCAAAAGATTGTAATTATCGCGTGCGATGGAAACATAAATTGCACGATATAGACGTTAGTTGAGAGAAGTTGGTAAGACAGTTAGCATCGTGCACACGATGGATGCATAACGCGCACGATGGCAACCGATACATGGCCTATAAATAGAGAGTTTAAATATTTTTCCCCTCAACTCTCTTTCTACTCTTTCTTATTCATAAAATTCCTCTGAGCACACTCTCTGCTTAATATTTTTTCTCTGTGCAGTGTTATTTTATTGTGTTGTTACAAGCAATATGGCTTCAAAAAGGGGAAGAATGACAAGAGGTTCATCTTCAATAGCTGCCCCGCACCTAATACTTAAACCTTTCCCAATCTCAAGTTTCTCTTAGAGACTAATGCGGAAAAATATCTCAAGTTGGTTGATTACCATATTATGAGGGAGAGAGCATTCGCATCCGAAGATCTACGAGGCTTCGGATAGGTGGTGTAAATGTTGCAACAACGGAATTTGGTAAGTTTCAATAATTTTATTCAGGAGACCAATAAAAATGTAGGCCTAAAATTTTATGCAAATAGGACATTTAGTGAAGTGGGCGTCACACTTCTTATGTGCGAGGTAAGTATATTGAATACTTTGTTAATGCTATTAACTCTCTTTTCAATCTTTAACCTCCTCCTGTCCCTGCTCTTAGGACCTACAGAAATGAGCATCGGGTGATAAACGATGCCATTACCCAAGATTTTCTTGAAGCTTTTTGTAGGTAGGACAAAATGGGTGGTTGAGCATGGCTTAGCGCTGCAGCTTAAAATCGCTGAATCTCGCCAAATTCTAAGGGTTTGGGCCTCAATTTTTGTGCAGTCTTTAGAAGTCGCGTCTGACCAATCACAATTTATTATGGACTTGTGACTCTTTTGAGGGAGGGAATCAATTTATTTGGGGCGTTTAATTTCTGAAAATGTCAAATACATGGCTAACGCTGCACAACGAGCTTGTGGGCATTTTTGTGTTATTAATGAATTATGCAGGAGAGCCAAAGTGCCCGTGTACCCCGACGATGAGATGAGAGGTCCAAAAGCACCTATCAATGCTTCAGCAATTAGGCGGCTACAACATAATCACACAACATAAGCAATTCAACATGATCAAGAAGATAACCCAACAGAAAATGACAAAGATTTCTACCAACCTCAGATGCAGCAACATCAAGTGCAAATGCAAGGAAATCAACAGGCATCAGAGTTTCAAAGAAGGATAGAAGCTCATGTAGTGGGGTTGCGAGGTGGATAACGTAAGTTTCACCCACTTTGTATGTTGAACCCCCGAGTTTCGCTCTTGTATTCAGATACTTTTACAACCAATAAGAAAACCGCATTTATGCTCAAAGGTTTAAGAGCACGCTCTACAACAGCTGAAGAGATGGAGAATTACTTCACTAATCAAGATCAAGAGCAAGCGAGGAAAATAGAGCACATGTGAGTAGAACGAACCATGCAGAATAACAACTTCAACAACATTATAAATGACATGCATGATCTTTTTCGTAATGATAACATATGAAAAGACATGTAACTAGTTTTTTTAAGAAGACTTTCTTTTTATTTTCAAATGTATACCTAACGAAGAGTAATAGCAATTATAAGTACTTTTCCTCCATTGTATTAATTCAGTGATTTTTGTCTTTAATGAACATGTTTGTAGCTATTGTTTCTTTCAGAGTTACAAAATTTGCACTTTTAGTATTGAACAAAAGTATCATCTGAGAAAACTTGATCATCAGAAAAACGACTTACAAATTGAAGGAAAAGAATGAAAAGGAATATAGGGAATTATACTCAACCTTCAGACACCTCAACTAGTAAGGATTGAGCCAAATAAAATCCATTATTTACTATTCCTTTTATTGACTATATCCATGCATTATTCTTTTATCAGGTTTGAACTATTTCTGATTAAATTTGTTTGGTTTGATTGACATACATTGGGGAAGTTGTTTTCTTTGAACTCTAATTCTTTTAACCACCTTGTAGTAATATGATACATCCATTGCAAACAACTTTAAGCTTGGTCTTTCTTTCGGTGACTTAGCATTATTTCTTAGCCATATAACTTGAAAGATTTTATCTTTCCACCCTCTCTTTGGAGTTAGGTAGATATGATTAATTCTTAAGTTGTATGAAAAATAATAAGTTTGGAGTTACTCTTACAAGTGAGAAAAGTTTAAAGTTTAGGGTTAGGGTATTAGAGAAAAACAGTCAAAATTCAAAATTTTAAAATTTGAGAAATAAGAAGTTGTAAAAAGGAACTTCTTAAAAAAAGAGATAAAAAGAATGCAAATGCATATTGAGGACCATATTAGCAATATCTCTAGTACCATAATTGGTATGATAAAAAAAGGAAAACTAGGCACCTAACTCAAAAGGTTTAAACCTACTTTCCCAAAAATGTCCTACCCGAACATAAGTCAAGATACAACCGGAAAACCCTCAAATGTGTGTGTTTTGATTTCTTTAACGAATTATATGAGAACACGATCAAATATAGTATAAACTATTTTGCATGTTGATTGAGAGACTAACCTATCAATTGAGTGATTCAAGGTCAGGTGAGAGACAGGTTGAGTACTTATCAAAAATTTGGGATGTTTTCTGAATTTGCTGGATTGAAGTTGGAAGCTAGAACGATGTTCAGATAAAGAAAATTTCATATGGTGATGTTCAATTATTATTATTGTGAAATTTATTTTACTATTTGGAATTGGCAGTGCAGGCAAGTTACTTGTGGACAAGCAACGATTCAAATTTGGGGTTGTGATGACACTCTATCATTGCATATTTTTGGTTAAAAAACATATCAAAACAGGTTAAAGAGGAACAAAAATGAATAATAAAGGCCAAAGAAAGATGCAAAAATGACTAAGTATGGAAAATAAGGACTTAGTGAAAATCGGGTAGAAAAAGGAGCAAAAACGTGCAGTGATAAGTGCTAAATTGTATTGATTTTGAGTGTGAATAATTGGCACTTATTGGCTTTATTCGTTATTTTTCATTAATAATCCCCCATTTTTGTGTATATTTTGTATCGTTTACATTATTTTGTGTAATATGCGTTTTTGTGTACATGTTGTTGAGTTTGATAGATTTTCATATGTTTTTATAGGTAATAATGCATGGTTGAAGTATGGAACTGTTTGATCCAAGAAGGATGCTTCAAATGCATAAATTTGGAGTCAAAATATTGTCATTCACGCTTAGCGCGATTTTTAGCGCGCTGAGAACTGTATGGCAGTAGTTGGAGGATTTTTGTTTTCCTGACTACGCTTAGCGCGAGCAGGACGACGCTTAGCGCACTTTAAGGAGGTTTAAGGGTATTTTAAGTGAGATCGCCCTTAGCGCGACCTGAGGGCGCTTAGCGCGGTTGTAATAAATTTCATTATTTCTAATTTTTGTTTATTCCATTTTTATAGGTATTCAAGCAAGGATATTTTGTCATTGTTGTATAGAGCATTGAATAAGCTTTCCAACTCTTCCGACTGTGCGTCAATCAAATTTATGGTTCGAAATTTATGAAAAAAAAAGAATTATGATTTTGTTGATGGCGTTAAGCGCCTTCATAGCGCGGTTTGTGTCATTTCAGCCCCTATTTAAGTCATTTTTCTGTATTTTTTAGGTTATGTTTTTGGAAACTTTTAACTCCAACTTCTTCAAACACATTATGTGAATAGGGTAGCTTAAAAACAACAAAGGAGAGTGCATCTTAACGATCCGGAGTCGAATCCACTTCAATCGGAGTTGACAAACCGTGAGATTTGTGTTCTTCTTCTGTCTTCTCTTTGTATCCTCTATTTGTTGGGGGTTTTATGTAAGTTTATCTTGATTGTATGTATATTTATGGATCTTTTTATAAAATCTCTTTTACAACTCTTAATCGATGTCCTCTTTGATTTACTATCTATCTCAATGGGTTTGGATCGTTATAGACATATACTTTTCGAACTCGACCTAAAATAAGCGTCTATTAGTTGTGAGAAACGGTTTAATATTCACATGTGTGTCGGATCTTAATGTTTCGATTTGTTTAGTTGCGTGAGAAATCACCTCTGAGAAAATGTGGTTGATCTCTCAACGTTTTCGTTAGACATAACCTTTTGTTGTGAGTGATATGTGGGGATTTTGACGAGTGATTTAGGTTGCATGCATTTGATCCATATATTTTTTAGTACATGATGGATAGAACGAAATACAACTCCTGACAAGTTTTCTCATGTCTTAAGAATGTATTTATTTTCTTATTTTATGTTTTACTTTTGTATCTTACTCTTTAAAACCATTCAAACTCAAGCTTAGAGACGTGAAGATTGTCGAACGGCATTCTTTCTCTCGCACTAATCTCTGTGGAGATGATATGAATTCCAGAGGAAATTCTTCTAAAAATACTTTTTGCTTCCGCTTTACCGTTTCAACATAATGGCTGAGTTGTCCGGGACTAGTTTTGATATTGAATTGCATTGCAATAGTTTCTATGTTTTAAAGCTTGTATATACTTGTTTATAGTTGTTTTCCATAAGTGATTGTATATATGTGTTTTCTATCTTGTTTATGTGTTTGTGCATATTTTTATTTTTGGTTTATGTTTGCTCAAGTGTTGTGCAAGTTTATTTGATATTAGTCGGTGAACCAAGCAACATGGAGGAGCATGTGCATGAATAAAGGTATTGAGCTAACGATATGAAACAAGCTCTTGTTGGGAGGCAACCCAACGATTTTTGAGTTTGTAAAATTTTATATTTATTAGTATAGTTAATATAAAGTTAGAATGGATGGACCACATGTGAGAAAGAACTTGAAAAACTAAGCAAGCCTGTTCACGCTTAGCACACTCAAAGGGCGCTTAACGCGCCCTATTTTGTGTGGAAAAATATCTCATTTTCCATCCACCTTCACCAATTTTGGTCTTTGTGTTTAGTTATTTTTAGTTTAATTTTTTTAGGTTGTTAGAATAATGTTTGTGTTTGCTCTCAAGTTTGTTTTTTATTAGCTTGAGAATTCATTTTGTGATTGTCCAAGTTTGATCGTTTCAACTTGCAAATGTATCGTATTGATATTGTTTGAAGTTGGTACTTTGCAAGGTACTTATTTATTGCTTTCTAGAACATAGCATGATTATGAGACTTTTCATTTGTACAATTATCATGTCATTCATTCTTTTGCCATACTTGTTCAGTTTTAAATCACTTTAGAACAAAACCCTTTTTGTGAAGAGTTTTCCATTGTTTACTATATGAAGGAGATCAACATTCTTGTTTAACTCGGTTTTATTATGTTTATTCTTGTATTTATGTTAATTTGTATGATGATACTAAAATGATCAAGACATTTTGTTTGACTTTGAGCATAACCACTTGACCAAATAGTCAATCTACCTTGTGATTAAGTGAGAATTTGCTTACCCCTTTTGAGCCTTTGTTAGAATCTATGTTGGTACTGTTAAGTTCATTTTTACATGAATTCTAATACTTTTTCTTGAACTATAACTATGACTTGTTATTTGAGTTTTTTTTACCCTTGCCTAATAAGTTTGGGAGCATTCATGTCACTATGTGTGGTTGTATTCAAGTTGGGGAGAAAAGGTTGGTTGCTATGAAGTTGAGAAAAAGGAAAATGTTTGAAAAAGAAAAAAAAAGTGAAAAAGAAAAGAAAAGGAAAAAAGGAAAAAAACATTGAAAAAAAGAAGAAAAAAAGAAGAAAAAAAAATGTTGTACTAATAAGTTGTGTGGAATGGTGTAACAATTTGGAAAAAAGAAAAAGGTGATTGAAATTTGTGAGGGCTTGAAATTTGTTTCTTTTACCTTGAGAAATACAATTGTTTGTTACACAAGCCACATTACAACACTTAAAGCCCTTGTGATTTTTGCTTTTATACTATTCAATATGAGTTTTTTCTTGATGAATGCATAATTTAACTTGTTGTTAGCTTGATTGTTGGGTGATAGTTAAGCCCCTCATGTTTTTGTATTCATCTACCGATGAAGTGTGTGCTAGATGTGATTCATTTTTGAACATTGTATTGCATTAGAATTTTTGACATGTATTTTGTATTTAGGAGTTATTTCGTTTTCATGTAATAGTTGTAGTTTAGTGGTAAGTTTTGTTTTGCTTGTACGTTTTTGTATTGAACCATACATTTGTTTTTGTTTTTCAAAACTTGTTGAGTCAGAATTGCTTGGTTGTTATTTTGTTTCTTTGAGTTGTTCGATTCTTGTTTGAGGACAAACAAGTTTAAGTTGGGGAAAGTTGATAAGTGCTAAATTGTACTGATTTTGAGTGTGAATAATTGGCACTTATTGACTTGATTAGTTGGTTTTCCATTAATAATCCCCCATTTTTGTGTATATTTTGTATAGTTTATATTATAGTGTGTAATATGCGTTTTTGTGTACATAGTTTTAAGTTTGACAGTTTTTCATCTGTTTTTATAGGTAATAATGCATGGTTGATGTATGGACCCGTTTGAGTCAAAAGGGATGCTTCAAATGCAGAATTTTGGAGTCAAAATACCGTCATTCATGCTTAGCGCGATTTTTAGCGTGCTGGGAACAGGATGGCAGTAGCTGGAGAATTTTTATTTTCCTAACCGCACTTAGCGCGAGCAGGATAACACTTAGCGCACTTTAAGACGGTTTAAGGGTATTTTAAGTGAGATCGCGTTTAGCGCGATCTAAGGGTGCTTAGGGCGGTCGTAATAAATTTCAGTATTTCTAATTTTATTTTATCTCATTTTTGTAGGTAGTCAAGCAAGGATATTTTGTCATTATTGTATAGAATATTGAATAAGCTTTCCAACGCTTCCGACTGTGCGTCAATCGGAGTTACGGTTTGAAAGTTTTGAAGAAAATAAAAATTATGATTTTGCTGATGACGCTAAGTGGCCTCATATTGCGCTTAGCGCGGTTCGCATCATTTCAGCCCCTATTTAAGTCACTTTTCAGTATTTTTTAGGTTATGTTATTGGAAACATTTAAGCCCAACTTCATCAAACACATTTTGTGAGTATAGTAGCTTAGAAACAACATTGAAGAATGCATCTTGACGATCCGAAGTCGAATCCACTTCAATCGGAGTTAACTGTGAAATTTGTGTTCTTCTTCTCTCTTCTCTTTGTATCATCTATTTGTTAGAGTTTTGTATGTAAATTTATTTTGATTATATGTATATTTATGAATCTGTGTATAAAATCTCTCTTATAACTCTTAATCGATGTCATCTTTGATTTACTATCTATCTCAATAGGTTTGGATTGTTATAGACATATACTTTTCTAACTCGACCTAAGATGAGCGTCTATTGGTTGAGGGAAGCGGTTTAATATTCATATGTTTGTCAGATCTTAATGCTCTATGTTGTTTATTTGCGTGAGACATCACCACCAAGAGAATGCGATTGATCTCTCAACGTTTGCGTTAGACATAACCTCTTGTTGTGAGTGATACATAGGGATTTTGACGAGTGATTTAGGTTGCGTGCATTTAATCCATAAATTTTTTAGTACATGATGAGTAAAACGAAATACAACTCATGACAAATTTTCTCATGTCTTCAGAATGTATTTAATTTCTTGTTTTATATTTTTCTTTTACATCTTACTCTTTAAATTCATTCAAACTCAAGCTTAGAGACATAGAGATTATTGAACGATATTTTTCCCCTCGCACCGATCCCTGTGGAGACGATATAAATTCCTGAGGGAATTCTTCCGAAAATAATTTTTGCTTGCCCCTCCAACAAAATAGTTGATAAGTGTTAAATTGTACTAATTTTGAGTGTAAATAATTGGCACTTATTGGCTTGATTCGTTGATTTTCTGTTAATAATTCCCCATTTTTATGTATATTTTGTATAGTTTACATTATAGTGTGTAATATTCGTTTTTGTGTACATATTGTTGAGTTTGACACTTTTTCATCTATTTAGGTAATAATGCATGGTTGAAGTATTGACCCGTTTGAGCCAAGAGGGATGCTTCAAATGCAGAATTTTGGAGTCAAAATATTGTCAATCGCGCTTAGCGCGATTTTTAGCACGCTGGGAACTGGATGGCAGTAGCTGAAGGATTTTTGTTTTCCAGACCGTGCTTAGCACACTTTAAGGTGGTTTAAGTGTATTTTAACATAGATTGCGCTTAGCGCAATCTTAGGGCGCTTAGCGTTGTTGTAATAAATTTCAATATTTCTAATTTTAGTTTATCACATTTTTGTAGGTAATCAAGCAATGACATTTTTTCATTGTTGTATAAAGCATTGAATAAGATTTCCAACGCTTCCGACCATGCGTCAATCAGAATTACGGTTCGAAAGTTATGAAGAAAATAAGAATTGTGATTTTGTTGATGGCGCTGAGCACACTCAAAGCGTGGTTCGCATCATTTCAGCCCCTATTTAAGTCACTTTTCATTATTTTTAAGGTTATATTATTGGGTACTTTTAAGCTCAACTTCATCAAACACATTCGGTGAGTAGAGTAGCTTAGAAACAACATTGAAGGATACATCTTGACGACCCGAAGTCGAATCCACTTCAATTGGAGTTGACAAACCGTGAGATTTATGTTCTTCTTCTCTCTTCTCTTTTTATCTTCTATTTGTTGGGGTTTTGTATGTATGTTTATCTTAATTGTATGTATATTTATGGATCTTTGTATAAAATCTCTTTTACAACTCTTAATCAATGGCATCTTTGATTTACTATTTATCTCAGTGGGTTTGGATCGTTATAGACATATATTTTTCAAACTCCACGTAAGATGGGCGTCTATTGGCTGTGAAAAGCGGTTTAATATTCACACGTGTGTCAGATCTTAATGCTTCGTGTTGTTTAGTTGTGTGAGACATCACCTCCGAGAGAATGCAGTTGATCTCTCAATGTTTGTGTTAGACATAACCTCTTGTTATGAGTGATACTTGGAAATTTTGACGAGTGATTTAGGTTGCGTGCATTTGATCCTAGACTTTTTAGTACATGATGGATAGAATAAAATACAACTCCTGGCAAATTTTCTCATGTCTTAAGAATGTATCTATTTTCTGGTTTTATGTTTTTCTTTTGCATCTTACTCTTTAAAACCATTCAAACCCAAACTTAGAGACATGGAAATTGTTGAACGAAATTTTTTCCCTCGCACAGATTCCGGTGGAGACGATATAAATCACGGAGAAAATTCTTCCGAAAATAATTTTTAGTTGTCGTTTTACCACTTCAACATGCAGCTTCTAGAATAATTACGCGCGATGTTGCGCAATGCAAGTTATAACGCGTGTGATGGTACCTATTTTGGTCTTTTTCTGATGTGTATCTGATTCGTTTTGACTGCTTTAACAGGGAAAGCTTGGTACGTTTTCAAGGTTCTACAATTTTACACTGCAAGTAACGATTTACAACATCGAAAGGCATATTTGGAGTGCGTTTAAAATCATTGAAGGTCAGTTCTTCAAATGATCTCTTATGTAAACCTCTTATTTTTATTTGATATTGCAATTTGCATTATGAATAGTTAATTCTCTCTAGATTAGGTTTTGTTTGATGAACCTATTTTAATATTGTTGGGACATGTTTTTTATTTGCTATTTCATGAATAATTTGAGTTACAATTCTATTCAATTATACATTGTTCTTAATACTTTTTATGTGAGATACTCTTTTAATATGAATTTGGACACATACAAAATACTGACCATTAGTCTATGTGTCAACCCCCCTCCAATTAGTATTTTCTAAACATTGCACAATATTGCCTTGTTAAATAGCAGTCCTTGTGAATTCGATCTTTTTATTACGGCAACATTATCGATACATATGCCAAGAAGTCATTCCCTTTAACAACCAGTTGTGTGTTATAAACATGTATCTTACAATCCATGTTAGTCTTCTTTTTGAAGACTCATTTGCATCTTATAGGATTAACTCCTTCAGAAGATTATATGAAGGTCCAAACATGATTTGTGTACATGAATTTCATTTTAGATTTCATGGCTTTTCATTTTAGATTTCGTGGCTAGTCCAAACATGATTTGTGTACATGAATTTCATTTTAGATTTCATGGCTTTTCATTTTAGATTTCATGGCTTTTAGCCACTTCTCATACTTATGACCATTAATGACCTCATGTTAGTTCACAAACTCATTTATATTCAGTTATGAGATATCCGTATCTCTTTTGTTATTGATGTATTTTATTTGACCTACATTGACCTTGTTTTACTAGAGCAAGTTTCTCTTCACAATTTTTTTGTGTTTCATGTTCTTGTTCCTCCATGTGTGTCACACTGATTTAGGATTCTTGAAATTATTTAATCTCTAGGATTCTTGAAATTATTTAATCTCTACTTCTCTTCCACTAATTCAATGGTTGTCTTACCTCCTTCAAGATTTCAAATTACAAAATTTTAACACACCTATGTTGTATTGTGACAATCAATCTGCTTAACATATTGATGCAAACTCCTCCTTCTGTGAGAGGACAAAACACAGAATTGGACTGTCAGTTAACGAAAAATTTATTGCAAAAAGTATTTTATCTCTTAGTCACAACAACTATTCTCACAAAGGTTCTTAATCCTACATCTTTACTACCGTTTGTATACAAGATCATCATGCTTAACATTTGTAGTACAGCTTGAGAGACATATTAGTTAGTTGTTAATTAAGTAAACTAATTCCATCTATTCACAAAAGTTTGTTTGGCAATTGTTCACTAGTTAGTTAGGTCGATCAATAGATATAGATTGACCACATTGTACACTTGATATACAATTCAAAACATACAACAATGAACTCATTATTCTCTTTTTACTATATTTTCCATTGCTATTCTCTTTTTACTATGTTTTCCATCCTATTTTCACACAGTGAAAATAAACAAAAATTTATATTCATGTCCCTGTGCCAATTTGTGAGATAACTTTTCCATTGTTCAGTTTTTATTTGGTCATTTCCACCTACTATGATCTGATATAAATTTAGCAGCATACCAGACATTATGCAGTGTAATAGAGACAAGAACAAAAATGTAGAACATAGAATACTACATTTCAGCATTTATCACATGGGTGCATAAGCCCACTTTCCAACCAAGTTCATTTTAGTTTTGAAAATTACAACACCTAATCAACAGGACCAAACATCAAGATTCAGTACTCTTAAGTTGATCACTAACAAGTACTACAAGAGCTAGAGATATTCATGACACATCGAAAACACAGTTTCAAAACTACAAATTTATCACCTGATTCACCTTACTCAGTCTCCTGTTTTACACTTGCGGGTAAGGAAATCGGTTCCATTTCATTACTGACAACGTCTATTCCTATCCCTGAGTTATTTGGTATTACCATGGACTCGGTGTTTTCAGACACTACCATCGACGAACCAGACTGGTTTTCAACCGGAGAATCACTTGAAGATTCCTCGGGGAATCTCGGGACTGAAACATTAGGAAAGTTCAAACGGGCACAAGAACCATACATTGCCCGGGCCGCTTCATCATAAGCAAGAGCAGCACCAATGGCAGTAGAAAAAGTACCTAACCATAACCTACTCCCCCGATTCGGCTCGCGAATTTCAGCAACCCATTTCCCCCAAGTCCTTTGTCTAACACCTCTATAATTACACCGCGAGTTTTCAGGTCCTCCTTTGCCTTTCATACACCCTTTCTTCGATCCCTTCGCCGCAACTTTTCGAACAGGCTTATCTGCGTCATTGCTGGCATCAAGTTGAGCATTATACTCTTTCCATTTTGCCAGTATCTTACCCAGGGACTTAGATCCATCCCCTTTCTCACAAGCTTTCGCCAACATACGCAATAAATGGCACTACACTACATAATAATCAACAACAAAAATCTGAAAAATGTTAACATATCTATCATTGATAATTTCATAACCTCTTTCATAATACAATAATCATCACTCTCATCTAAACATGTTTCTATCAACCCAATTCAGAGTTTTCAACAGTATAACAAAATAAAAACATAGCGTGTGAAAAAAATTGAACCGTCACAAATTCACAGAACATCTTCCTATAAAAAACCAAAAACGAGGAATTATGAAAAGATGGGTTTACCTGAGTGGAGGTGGAGAATGATTCGGTGAAGAGGTGGGTGAAATTGGAAGCGCTCCTTAGAGAGCTTCAAAGATGAAAGAATCAATGTGAATAAGATGGGTGCATATTGGGATGAGGGAAATGATGAAGAAAACAGAGATGTGAGTTTTTTCAAGACAACACGACACCGACAAGGAACTAGGGTTATACTTCTGGAAGCCGCTAACATCGTTTTCGAGACTTGACTTTGTTGTTTGTTTGGTTTTGAAAGGAAAATGAGAGGAAAAAGGTTGAGAGAAAAGAAAGTGGAAGGAAAGATAAGAGGTAGAAAATAGATAGTTTTACACCTATAAAGTTTAATAACTAAACTAATTATTTGAATAAGTTAAGACTTTGTTTAGATATTTTTAAATAAACGGGATAAAATGATCGAGTAGAATAGAGAAGAATTGAATATAGCGAATAAGAAATTATATTTTATTGTTTAAATATTTTATTATAAAGGTGAATAAAGTTTACATTCTGCCTAAATCCAATAGAAAGAATGGAATAGATATCGTAGAAATGTCTTGGAAATTGTGCTTTGAGTGATAAAGAGAAAATTACATATTTTGAAATTGTCAGAAATAAAAAAGGCGAAAAGCATTAAGAATATCGACGGAATCGGTGGCCGATGGCGGCGTTGGGAGCCAAGTTGATGGTCGTCAGACGGTCAGTCAAAATTTGGTGGGTGACGAAGCATATGGCGCCGAAGTCACGATTACAGTGGTCTAGTGACGTCAGAGGTGGGTGTCTGCAGTAGAGCTCTGGGCGGCGACAGTCAACGGACGACACCAAAAGGCAAAATCACTAGTCGATTGTATTGGGAAGCTCGTTAGTATCTAGCATCAGGTTTGCTTTAGTCAGCTCACATGTATCGAGCATGGTTGTTTTGGTTCATGGATTCATTTATTAATGGTTGTGATTTTGTTCTATTAAGGGTCCATTGAGTTTCAAAATTTATAAATATGAATATCTTTCATTATTGTATTTACAACTTTCAAAATTTCAGAGCTGAAGACAAAGAGAAAGGTTATGAGCTCTATTGGGAAATTTAGAAATGTAAGGGTATAAATTTCTTAGAGCTCTTGAAATTTGGAAAACTCTTAGAGGTATCTAAGGATATTGAAAAACATTTCTAAACACAATGTACTTGCGTGATTCATATATAAAGGGAGAGTTTGAGAGATTGAGAAACATTTTTGACGGAGTGACTCTAAACATAAGAGAAAGGTGAATTGTGTTTATTGAAAGATAAAGTTCAATAATATAAGTTTTAATTTTTAAAAATTTTAAGTTAATTTTATAAAACAAATTGAGATTTAGCATCGGGATATTTAGATCAAAGAATATCAAGAGATGAAGAGAAGGAAATGTACCAGAAAGAAATAAGGAACAGAAAGACCAATAGATAAGAGAATAGAGAAATGCACCAGAGATTTATACAGGTTATGCCTAACCACTTTGAAGCTAGAGAAAAATACAAAAAAATGGGGGTTTGAATTGGGTTTTTACCAAATATAAACTTTTAGAACATTCAGCACAAGGTTAACACAAGAATAAGAGTAAGAAGACACAAATATTTTTATCCTGGTTCACTGTTAGCAAAGTTACTCCAGTCCACTTGCCAAGTGATTTTTTCTTAAAAAAGGACATAATCCACTAATCTAGAAAGATTACAACAAATCCACCTAAGTGTTTAAAAAAACACCTTAACTCTCTCAAGTCTACAAACTAACACTAAGTCACTTGAGGAAAATGATATCAAAGAGGATACAAAGAAAGTGTTTACATAGGTGCTTCTTTAAAGTAGATGAAACAAATTTAAGAATAAAATATTACACAAATATGAGCAACAACTCTTTATGTTTTGATAGAATTTCTAGACTTAGCGTATTTTTCTTGTAATATTGATCGTTGTTGTTTTGTCTTTTAGCAATGAGGTAGAGACTTTTTTAGATAGCTGAATGTTTGAACGTTGAAGGGTACAAACGTAAATCTTGATGCCAGCTATTGCAATGGTAATAACAAGACCGTGTGAGATAACAGTGATAAAGTCTCATCGTATCCCATATATCAGTACTGATGTAAAATCAATTTATACCAAAATGGGCATGAACTTTTGTATGGATTCTTTCATCACACGTTTCTGTCTTTGACCTTATCTTTTTATCAACTTTTTCTAAGAGAAGTGATGATGAGTTCAGAAGATAAACGACTGAGTGGTATCAAAGACTTCAGAGTCTTTAGAAGTAATATTTTCAGAGCTTGGTATCAGAGCTGGAAGTGAAACTTTTCTTAGAAGCACATAACTTTCATTTTCTTCAGAAGCATTCAACATTCATCAGAACTGCTGTTGTTTCTTTAGAGACGAACAAAGTAAATTCTTGAGGCGTGTCAGAAGGATTTTGATGAAACTTCTGGAGAGTTATTCAGAATTAATTTAAAGTTAATAACTGCACACTTCAGAAATTCATTAGAGTACCGAATTTTTACATATAAAATATATGCATTGTTATCATCAAAACTTAGAGATTATATGCAGAACCAAAATCTTATTCTAACAATCTCCTCCTTTTTTATAATGACAAAATCATGTATTTTTATGGAAAAATGTGTACGAAAATATATGTAGGAGATATTAGAACTCAGAGAATTATCAGAGTTAAGTTAGAAAACTCCCCATGAGATAAACAAGATCCCCCTGAGTCAGAACATAGTTGTCTTATAATAATCTTATCATCAGAACCTGGTTGACTTATTAAAGCTTGAATTATCAGAACCTTTTGCAATACTTCTATTAGGCTTGATCCATTCAGAAATTTCCTAAAAGAGACATAAATATACTTTGCATATATTAAGGTTAGAATGTAAGCACTGAGATTAGAGAATCAGATATGTATCAAAATCATTACGTATTCTACTCCCCTTTTTTGTCATAATAAAAAAGTCATATTATATTAAAGATGACTCAAAATGACACAAGAGAGAAAAAATAACTTATAACATATCAAAAAGACAAAAAAAGGAAAGCTTAAATGCCTAAGGTTGAGAAGAGGGATGAGGGATCGTCTGCATAAGTTGAGCAAGCATGTTCTGAATGCTGGTGTTGACTTCATCTTGCTTACCGAGTCTAGTTCTAACTTTCTGTTGTTCTCACTGCATCTCTTCCAGAGTTTTCATCATGAGAGGGAAAATGTCAGTGTCAGAAGTGAGCGCTCTATTAGAGCCTTCTACAGTTTCCTTTTCAGCTGCTGTTATTCTAGCTTGTTGTTCTGCAGCTTCCTTCCCAGCAACCTTTTTCTCTGCAGCTTCTCTAGCAGCAGCTTCAACAACTTCTCTTTCAGCAGCCTTCTGAGCTTCTAATCTGTCTTCACCTTCCTTAACAAAGTTATCCTTTACTTGGACACAAAGATTTCTGATTTTATCAAACTCAATAGCTAACCATTTGTTTAAACTATTTCATCTAGTATCCAGATATGAAGGATCGTTGCTAGATTCGGACTGCACATAGAGCTTCTAAACTCTCCTTTTCTGAATTAGCCTTGAAACTATATATTACTTCATCATGGTTTAGGTTAGGAGGTTGAAAAAATGAGGTGTTATGATCAGAGTTTGTTTCTTCATCAGAATCAGATTTCTCAGTAAAGATGTTATTGGATTATGAAGGGGAATTTGTCATGGTTTGATCATCGTTCTGATCAGGTGAGTGTGGGTCAGAAGGTTCATAAGTGAAGGATTGGAATGCTGAAGTGACGTTTGTTGTGGAGATGGAAATAGGTGTGGATTCTAAGGTAGGTATGGGTTTGGAAGTAGTATTTTCAGAAATTGGTTGAGTGATGTTAGTGGGGAAAGTATCTTGAAATACATCATTGGCAGTAGATAAGAAGGCAAAACATAAAAGTGATTTTGATACAGCTGTTGTGGAAATGGTTGTGGGGACAAATATTTTAGGATTTATAGTTGGTATAATTTCAGAATTTATAGTCGTGTTGGGAATGGTTTCAGATGTAGTTGTTATTTGGGAAATAGGTTCAAAATTAGTGGTTGTTGTTTGTAGGGTAGATTGGGGGCAGTTGATTTAGATGGTGTTGGTGGTAATTTGGATTTTTCAGAAGGAGCTGAAGTAGTAGATGGTGAAGGTGGGATGGATGTAGTTGTGAATGTGGTCGAGATAAGTGGAGGAGGTGGAGGTATTGACGAAGTAAGGGTTCTAGTATCTGAACCAAATGCAACAGATTGAGAGCCAAAAGACTTACTAGAATGAGTTAAATAGGAACCCAGTGCAGAAGACTTCTGAAATTCTACATATTCTCCCATATTGAGTTTCTTCTTCTTAGACTTCTTCAAATATGATTCACGTGGTATATTCATCATATTAGGAGGAGCATCTAGAAGATCATCATAGGTGAATCTAGATACATCATGACCTTCATCTTCAAGCATTTTGAGATATTCTTCAATAACTTTTGGTGCATCAACCTTGGTGAAGAGAGGAAATTCATCAATAGCCAACCTTCTATCCTTTAGACTTTCCCAATCCATAGGAATATTTGGTTTAACTAAAACCTTCTCAATGATGCCCATACTCTTGAGATTTCTTCCGTTTAAAGGTGTTCCAGTATCCACTATAATATCATCCATCAATTTCAAACGAATTAAATGATCTACAAGAACACTTTTGATAAAAATGTATAAAGAACTAGTCAGAAGAATGGAAGGCAGGTTTGAGGTGTTGTAAAATAATGGAAGGCAGGTGCATCCGTTCTCCCTTCATCAGAAAGTACAACATAAACTATTGATCAGTGTTGACAAAGTCAGAAGAACTAGATGTTGGTTTTTGATGAATGCATCCCAGTATGATTTTCAGCCATACCCGGAGGTTTTTGTGAAGTTCCTGATTTTTGGATTTGCTCTAAGAGGTTTGAGTAAAGATTACAGGGTTAATTTCTTGAATCAGAAATTTTGACTTATGGATAATGTTGTAGACCCTTTTCCTCTTGTTTGTTCCATTCCAAGCAAGGTAGCGATTGATTTCTTAGTGATAACACACTTAACACCTAAAACATGAGAAACAATATATTTTTTATCAGCATTTGCATATCTCTAGAATTCTTTTATCAAGTTTGTGTAGATTGGACCGTAAGGACGATCAAAATAGTTTTTCCATCCTTGCTTGTGGAGTTCCTTAGTCAAATCCAAGCCATTTTCCTTTAGGTTATCAAAATCTACTAGCAGTTCACAAAGCACTTCAAGTTGCTCAAATAGTGTTACCAAGTTGATGTGAGACGGACGATCGAGAATATGATCAACACACAATGGTTGAAAAGTAAAAAAAGATTGACACATTGTTGTAGATTTT
The DNA here is from genome assembly GCA_963859935.3 of Lathyrus sativus. NCBI lineage: Eukaryota > Viridiplantae > Streptophyta > Magnoliopsida > Fabales > Fabaceae > Lathyrus > Lathyrus sativus. Next base: position 950,915,655 of record OZ012735.1, read on the forward strand.
GCAGGCATAGTGCTAGCAGCCAAGGGTTGAGATGATTGACTTTGTTGTTGCATTTGTTGAGAGTATTCGTAAGCAGCAGCTTGTTGTGCATCCATGGATGAAGGTAGTTAACAAAGAAGAAGGGTTTTAGGGTTAAAGAAAACGAAGTGTGGTCAATAAGTAGCGTAGTGTGTGAGAGTGAGAAGCGTGAACATATATATATATATATATATATATATATATATATATATATATATATATATATATATATATATATATATATATATATATATATATATATATATATATATATATATATATATATATATATATATATATATATATATATATATATATATATATATATATATATAAAGAGAAGAATGAAATGATTACTAATGCATTGAAAATCTATAACTATTTATAAAGAGAATACATCTTTTTGGAGTGGCATATTTTAGTTCCTAAAATACCCTTTTTTATAATAAAAAAATTAAAATTAAAAATGATAGTTTTATTAATAACTTCCGTCAGTTTCCAACTTCATCTTTGCGTTATAGTATTTTCTTAAGTATATTAATTTCAAAAAGAAATTATTATTATTATTACCTGCTTATATATTACTAACTGTATATGTTAAACTCCCTTACTTCTTTATATAGTAGCACTTTAATCTCATTTTTTTAATGTAAACTGTACTTTCTTTTTTCAAAAATACAATTTCTTTTTTCAAAGACACAATGGATATTCAACGAACCTTTTGTTCTTAATAGCAGTTTTTGTCAACAAATCTTCCAATTATTTATGACAATAGCAATTTTTGTCAATCACCTTGAAGAAACAATTTAAGAAAATCTTTTTTTTCTTTTCATTGCCGACAATGAATTTTCATTTGCTGCATGTGATAGAGATCAAAAGTTTATTTTTTCCATGGCATAATATTATTGATATACTTTAAGAAATTATAATATAATATTAATATTTTAATTAATATTCATGGTATTCAAATATATATATATATATATATATATATATATATATATATATATATATATATATATATATATATATATATATATATATATATATATATATATATCTTTATTTTTTATGTTGGTTTTGGAAAGATTTACACGAATACATAAGAGAGTAAATAGTTATTGTCTTTTTTTTGTCAAGATAATTATTGTCATTATTTTTATTGTTTTTTATTTCAAAACATATTTTATTTTTTGTATTATTTTTTAATCAATAATGTCAAAAATATTGATTTTGCATGTCCTTTTCAATTGCAAGTCTTTGTAAATACATTTTTAAAGAATATTGCTAACCATAAAATTGATAAAGATCGAAAATAAAAACTGCCAATGGTATTAAATTTTAAGGCACACGTTCATTGTCTTCCACATCATAATATCTCTTTTTTATTAAGTTTTTTTTTATCATACTAACATGTGTTTTTTTTGTTCTATTTTTTGTATAAAAGAAGTTAAATTTTAATATTTATGAATATTTCTATTTTAGAAATTAAAAAAATTCACAATTTTTTTATTAAAACGCACACATGCACAACTTTACAGATTAAAACAAACAAATTCACATTTGTCGTAATTTCATTACTCAAAGAGCATAAAACTTGCAGATTGTTCAAAGTGGAAAGAAGTTTACATATTTTATCTTTTTTCTCTTCTCAAAATGTATGGCTCTCATTTTTATTTATTACATATTCTTCAAAATTTATGCAACAATATATAATAGTTATTGTCTTCTTAATGTAACTGTGATCATACTTTATTTCAATAATCCTTATTTTAACCATTATACATACAATTATTTATTTTTTCTTATGCGTAATAATTTGTCTGATATTTTTTATTGGGTTACTCATATTTACCATAGATTACAAATGTTTTACAATTTAGGTTTAATCGAAATTCCATTTTAATTTAAATTGCTTTATATTGTATTTTTATTTTCTCTTTTTTAATTGTTTTTAATATTATTTATTCAATTAGAGAGAGAGAGAGAGAGAGAGAGAGAGAGAGAGAGAGAGAGAGAGAGAGAGAGAGAGAGAGAGAGAGAGAGAGCTTATCACAAAGTTTACACAAAAAATATCCGTTTATATATTGACATGTGCGCATACTAACAAAAGCGGACAAACGGGCACGGGAGTGCCCGTTTGGACGCTAATGAACAATAAGGAGAGTAATAAATAGCAATAATGATTTTAACAACTGTTCTCAAGATATCCCATTGCTCAATGTGTCGTTTCAGCCGGTAACGTATAATGTTTAGTTAGACAGGTGTCCAAAACAAATCATAGCCACTCGTTTAAAAATACACGATTTAGATGTTCTTAGAGTCTCGAATATCAAAAGATTTCTGACTAGAGATATTTCTAACAAGGACAACTTCTAACTTATAGAAGAATCATTGAAAAAAATTTGCACAAGTCCGAATCAAAATTTTACAGAGAGAGTTGAACACATTAGGGAGGAAAATTCATTCTAGATAGAGTTCCATTTTTAAATGCTTAAGAATGAACAAAAGTCTATCTTCAACTAAGGGTTTTGTAAAGATATCAGCCCACTAGTGGTCTGTATCTATAAACTCTAAAATAATAACCCCTTTCTGAACATAGTCTCGAATAAAATGGTGTTTGATTTCTATGTGTTTAGCTCTAGAGTTTAAAATGAGATTCTTACTCAGGAAAATAGCAGCCATGTTATCACAGAAGATATGGATGTTACTCTCATATATCTGGAAGTCTTTCAATTGACTTTTCATCCAGAGCATCTGAGTGCTGAAAGTGATGGCTTTTGAATCAACTAGCTCTTATACTATATACATGAGAGTTTTGCAATTTTTGATATTATGACCAGGAGCTCAAGAGTGGAACTCGCAATGGGCATTTGAATCATAGCCAGGAGGAAGAACAGTTGGTGGAGGCTTCATGTCTCTCAGTTGCACCATCGATTCTCTAAGTAAAAATGAGAGTAATTTTGCATAAGTTGTGGGGGTATTATCAAATTTCTTGTCAGGCCTTCTCTGTCTTGGCTGACCTTGATAGTAATTCTAACGCTAAGGAGCATATTATTGTTGGTATGGAGCCAGTTGTTGAACAGTGGGTTGACTGGCAGGGATGGCAATGGGTTGTTGAGGGTATTGATTTGGCGCAACTGCAGCTACATGATGATAAGACCCTTGATATGCTCTAGCTTTCCCCTTGTCCATTAAAGCAACATTTGTTTCTCCTTCTCTTTTTTAATGAAACTTGAACAAGGCTTTTTAGGTCCACTAGAAATACCAACAACATTATGAATTTTCCCCATCTTTAATATGTTCTTAATTCTTTCTTCAGCTCTAACCAATTCTGAAAAACTAGACGATGTACATCCCATCGTACGCTCTATGAAAGGTCCTTGGGGGGTTCCCATGAACATGTCGGTGAGTTCCCTTTCAAGGAGAGGTGGTTGAATCCTAGAAGTTAGGTCCCTCCATCTTTGGGCATATTCTTTAAACGACTCATCAGCCTTCTGAATCAAGATTTGGAGTTGAGTGTGGTTGGGTGCCATGTCAGAGTTGTATTGATAGTGCTTCAAAGAGGCTTCAGCCAATTCTTTCCAGGTCCAAATATCGATACGCTCCAGCTGCATGTGCCATTCTAGAGAGGCCCCACTGAGTCTGTCCTAGAAAAAGTGCATGAGCAGTTTTTCGTCGTCGGAGTAAGCGGCTATCTTTTTGCAATATGATCGGATGTGTTTCTTTGGATAACTGACTCCTTTATATTTTCAAAGTCATAGGGACCTTGAATTTGGGAGGGATTCTAACATCGAGCATTAAGCACATGTCAGCAGCATTTAATCCAAACGTGTTTGGTCCTTGCATAAATTTCACTGTCTCTTCTAGGGCGAACACCTTATTCTCCATTTCACTCGCTGGTGGTCCAAAAGCATTTAGAACCGATTCATCATGAGGGTTGTAGAAATCTTCATGATCATCAAAATTAACTAGGACTGGAATTGCACCGATAAGGGGTGGGATAGAACCACCAAAATAAGGAATTGCACCATGGGGAGGAGGAATCACACCACCAAGAGGGGGTTTTCTCCACCAGGAGGTGGAGGAGGAGAATTGCCAGCCTTCCTTTCTGTAACTTATCTTAACTCTTCTTGTCCTATAGCTATGTTTTGCATGACTTCCATCAGTTGACCCATCTGGGTTCTCATATTCAACATCTCTTCTCTCATTGAAACTTAGTTATGTTCCAATTGATCCATGATCTTCCTTTGATTGCTCTGGCAATAATAGGAATACCGGGAATCCAGCTTGCTCTGGATGAGAAATGATAGAGTGTATAAGCTGGTTGTAGCAGAAGATGAATGCATGTTGAAATGAAAATGGTATGCATTTTGCTTTCTAGGGAATCATTCGAGTTAGTTGTTAGTTACTCAAAAATACTTAAGGATATATTAACCAATCATGAAGCAAAGCCTAAACACATTCATTTATTAAAAAAGCAAGTGTGTAATACATAGTAAAAGTAGCAAAATGTTAAGTACAACTCATAATGAAAAGGTACAAGAAAGCAAAATGATCATCAAGCTTTAGGCCTTCGGGCTTCACACTCCTCTAGATCTTCTTTGAATCTATTCATCATAGCCTTGCAGAGGCAAAGAAAATCACATATGACCAGAGGAGTGGTATCTTCATCTACAACCTCCATAGCAACTCTGAGCTTCAAAGGTAGATCTTTGGCCAACCAATTACCGAACTCGGCCAAACCATTGAGCTTGGTGTGATACATATCTCAATCATTCTTTAGAAGGAGTGTAGACCGTTCATAATTATCATAATGACGGGCCACTTCTTCTCCTTTAGCCAGCCATATCTCACTATCTTTTACCAAAGCATCGAAACGATTTTCCCAGTATTCAACTTTCCTCTTGTTATCATCCAGATCTCTACAAAACTGCTCCCATTCCTTGGGTGTAATTTGGGAAGCTCTTCTAGCTGCTTTCTTAAGATGATGCTATGTTGCTTCATTTGCTCTTGAAAGAGCGCAGAGCAGTAGTGAGTTATTTGACTTCGACTCCAAGTTTAGTTCTTATCCTTTTGGTTTCTTGAGTTACAAGGAGCCACCACTTTTCATTCTCCTGGCACTTGCTCCAAGCATGATTTAGTTCATTTTTCAATTCACTTAGACAACCATCTGCCTGATCAATATGCACCTTGGTCTTTTTCCTTTTATGCTCTTCTTCATCCACCTTTTCTTCGATAGCCCCAAGTCGATTACTCTTCAGCTTAAGCTCCCACTTCACCTTATTTTTATCTTCATAAGCTTGATAAAGTCTTGCTTCCAACTTTTCATTTTCTTTTACCAGCCAAGCTATGGTAGCCTTCAATCCTTCAACCTTATCAATCGGGACATAAGTGGGTTTAGGTTAGGGAAGGGGATCGGGTGTCCTAATCTCAAAAGGCAACTTAATTACCTCCACCCTATCCTTAACCCGTTAGAAGTAAGGCTCTTTTGTAATGCTATTTTTTCTTCCCAATTCGGCCTCCCATTTCTTCTTGATATTCCTCCAAGCTTTTGTGATCTTCTTGAATAACTCGGGATTTCCCAAGCTATGTATCATGAAGGCTTCCAAGTCTTTTCCTTCGGGAGGAGCCACCATCAGCCTCGAGTTCCAATCAGTGGGATGTTGGGGAACTCACCACAATTGGAGATAACTTTATTGTAGTCCTGGGAGTACTAGGAAAAATCAGTAGATTGAAAGGACCCCGTCCTTCGAGCCCAACTATCACTAGTTTGATCAACAAATGGCCCTTTCGTGGGTAGGTACATCTTTAACCATTAATGTAAGAGAGGTGCATAGTAGACAATCAATCCTCCCTTTTTCTTATTCCTTTAGCTCAAATAATAAAAAGTGTCTGCCAAAAGAGTTGGAACATGATTCCTTGTCAAGAATATGTGGATGACAGTCATATCCACGAAATCGTCTATGTCAGGGAATAAAATGATCCCATGAGTTGCCAAAGCAACAGCAGCATAGCAAGCGTCCCAACTCTGAGCTTCTATAAGAATATTTTCCTTCTCAATAAGGATCTTAAGAGGAAGCCATTTGACGCCTCCCTTAATCTTCCAATTAGCAGTGACCTCATTCTTGTGCATGTGGACACGTCCACTCCCATAAACGGTAACTCGCCCTTCATTGTAATGACAACCAAACTCTTATATTCCTCAAGTGTTAGGGCTAGCTGAAAGTCTTGAAATGTAAAACATATCAAGGGAGAGTCATAAAACTGAGCCAAAGCGACGAGTGCTCGTTGATCCACCTCTTGATTCAGGATGTGGATAAGCTTGCCATAGTATTTTCTGAAGTTGATTCCGAACATGACAAGGATACGAGAAACTAGCTCACGCAAACCATCCAACTTGGGCTTTCTGAAACTATATGAGTAGGTACTTATGGTCTTCAATCCCATGATTTCTGAATGCCTGTAACGTAATTCTTAAATTCCCTGGAAACCAAAGAACATGAATATTATGATATGAGCATGAAATGAAAATGAAAGGTTTATGACCATGAGTATTATTCTGAAGTTAATGAAAATGGGTATCTCTGATTTTCGAAACCTCTTGGGTAGGCTCTAAAATAGGTGGGTTCCTGGAGTCATGGATCTTCTCAAAAATATCATTGCCATGACGAAGGCTCATCATACAACAAAATCTTTGAAATGATCTCTTCTAGGTGAAGGTTTCGTATTGTCTCAACGAGGAACCCTCCTCGTGAGTATCTATTACACAACTATCGGGTCCAAGGTTACTTAATAGGTATCTCAGAGTCATAGATCAAGGTTAAAAATATCATTGTCAAAGTAACGATACGTTCAAGGGATCTCATCTGATTGAGGCGTTTGTGTCAACCCACCAAGGAGTGAACCTCATGGGTTAACACTACCAACCATCATGGAAATGGTTAAAAAGGTCCTTAAAGTTATTGATTCAACTTAAAAACGTTATCACCTTGACGAAGGCTCGTTAGACACTCCAAGAGAATCTACTTTAAGCGGGGTTTTTGTATCATCCCAACGAGAAAGGCTCCTCGTGGGCCTCCACTACACAACCACCATCCTAATCCTATGTTTTTCTCAGACTCAGGTAGGGATCCTATCTCACAAAGCCAATAATCAAAGAACCCTCAAACAGTGTCACAAGAAAATAATAATAGGATACTATAAAGATAAGCAAGCAAGTAGATAATAAACAATCACACAAGCAAGCAATCAATAAGAGAAGACAAAGAAGAAAACAAACAAGCGAAGCTAACACTCAATAACCGAATCAAGTTAGGCTTTACTATCTCATGCATAGAGCAATATATCCCCAACAGAGTCGCCAGCTGTCGCACCTCAAAAAATAATACGATCTTCGCGATGGGACACGGAAAAAGTTGTTCGAACAGAGTCGCCATCAAACTTTATTCATTCCTATAAGGAATAGGAAGATATAGATAAAACCTTTAGGGAAAGAACATGGTCATCGCAACCAAGTTCTAGGTTCAGAAGTCGGTTACGTGAGGGGAAGGTATTAAAACCCCCTCACGTCCATTGTACTCAATGGGAACCTCTTAATTCAATTAGTGAGGAATGTTATCTAAGGTTATTTGTTTTCTTCTAGGAGAATAAAGCAAAAAGATAAGGTAAAAGGATTCATGCTAAGGGAAAATGAGTGATTTTTTATTAGGGTGCTCGCCAAGGATTTATGCATCAAGGGAGCAAAAGATTTAAAATTGGATGCACCTCTCGAAGTTGCCTTAGGGACAATACATCACTTTTTGTAATTATACAAATCTTTGTAATTTTAATTCTTTGTAATCTTGACATGTGATTGAATTTGGACATAGATTTGGAAATGGACTTGTAATTTGAGTTGAAACTTTTAATTGGAACTTAGACTTGAAATTTTGAATAACCTTTTGAATCATGAACCTTAATTGATACTTGAATTAGAATGGCAACATGATAGAGAAACTTGAAAATTGGTTTTGTAGTGAAACTTGAAATGAGGCTTGAAATTTGGAATGAATTGGGATTTAAAATTTGGCATATGGAATGAAACTAGCTTGTAATAAGATTATAACTTGATAGCTCTTCAGTAAACTTGGAAATTTTGAATCACAACTTGGACTCCTTGGAATTGAGTTTTAATTGAATGGGGTTTTGGAGTATGTCATTATTACTTGATTACTAAGAAGACCTCTTAGATAAACCTCTCAATTTTACACGCTAGCATCTTAAGCACACTGATTATTTTTTAGGCATCTTGAACTCAACCCATTGGTCACTTGAATGAATTCCATTTAATCTTCAATTCAAATCTAAATCAACTTTCATGTCAAGCAATAAACAATGATGATGCCTTGCTACCTTGACTTAAATTTGCAATTCAATCCACTAAAACACCTTGTCATGATAAAGGCCTCCCACAATGGATGATCTTACACCAATAACATTACTTTTGAAGAGTTTTCTTTGAGAATGATGAAACTCGAAGTATGGAGGGATACTTGACATGTAAACCCTAAAGTGACTTGGTAGCTTGATGAATCTTGACAAAGAAGATGTCTATGATCTCATGATTCAAAACCCTAATTCCAATCTTGAGTGAAGTGTGAGCCAAATGAGTCACCTTTGAGAACAAACATTTTTCATCAATCTTGAGCATCAGGTTGCTCATATTGTCAAGATCATAAACCCTAGTCATTTGATGGTTTCCAATAACACTTGTATGTAAAATGGCCCATGACAAGAAGTTACTAGTAGGTGCAATCTCTCATTGATATTCCTTTGCAATCCCATATGCCTGACATGCACCAAAGTATGATGATGATGACTCATATACATAATTACTTAAGATTTTGAGTAAAAATGTGATGTCAAACTCACTTATGTGTATGTTCTTAACCTAGTGTGTTGATCCAATATGGTAGTAAAGACTCTCCCTCGAGTCCGAACTATGATATTAGATACTAGTTTTACTTTGTGAGGGTATGGGTGATGGTCGAGATAATTGGAGTTAGATCATGGACATGAAGATTCTCACATATGAAGAGTTAAAATTGAGCATCTTATCAATGAGAATACTTATATACCTAATTCATTTAGATTTTAGGTGAAGATGTGGTGTCAAATTCAGTAATGTTATTGCTTTTAACATAATATGTTATACCAAACCAGTATGAAGGCTTGTTTTAAGTCCCAACATGATTTTTTCTATAACATATCATATCATCTTAATTATTTTCTTTGGTTCTTTTAATTTTATTGAAGTATGTCATGCCACAAAAAATACAAAGTCGCCACTGGACTTTATATGTTCCAAAGAAAAGGAAAAATATCAATAAAACCCCAAAAGTAAAGAGAATGATCATCACAACTAAATGCGGGTTTAAAAGTCGGTTATGAAAGGAGAAGGTATTAGCACCCCTCACATCTGTTGTACTCAACAAGAACCGTTTTATTTGTTCTTTGCATGGATGAGTGTTGTTATCTAAAGGTTACTTGTGATTGGTTTTAATTGAGGGGAAAATAAGTTTTTAATTAATGTGCTCGCCAAGATTTCAAAATCCCGTGCCTACAAATTCTCATAGTGCAATGAGAAAATCAGAGCTCTATAGTTCGTGGAGTAGAAAATAAGTGTTTGTTGGTTGATTTTATTGAACGATGTTAACGTTTGCATTCTAGTAGTTAAACGTTGCTTGTATACTCGCACATGGGAGGTTTAAACGTTATTTATATTGCGATATAACAGAAGTAACATGTCATTTGTGAAAAGCTTTTGAATTCCCTAAGGCAAAAAATTGAATTTGATTGGTTGTGATTGATTTTAGTCTAAAGACGGATATTCAGACAAGAAGTTCTACATCAGTATATGGACATTCGGGGAGAGAGAATCTACATCCTCCTCCTTTTTCTTCCTTTTATTATCAAAATTTGTCTTAATTTGAATTGCACTAAAGTTTATGAATGAAGATGAATACTTTGAACAACTGGGACATATATATGCCATGTATCCAAAGATATTCAGAAAAAGGATGGGAATACATCTCTATCATTCTTCTCCATTTCTTAAGGCTCATGGCACACAATTCACATAGTATTTTTAAAGTATTTTGGTTTATTTGCAAAATGAGACTTTAGTTTTAAATGGACAAAGGAAAAGACATGAATAAGTGAAGGGATATGGTACTAAAATGGGACTAAAGCATAATGTTGTCATGCATTGACTTTTTTTCCCTTCTATTTTCTAGGGTTTTGAATGTGAAGGAATTTAAGATTAACCTAAAAGATCATGTGTAGTACAAGTCTTATGATGACACGAGTCTTAAGGTTCATCTAATTAAGTGATCTAGAGACTTGTGTATATTTAATTGAATGAAGTAAGATCCTAAGAGAGTATGTAATTGATCGGTAATATTGTCTATTTTGTTCAAGCAAACAAGTAAACAATTCAAGAAGTAATCAAACTTACAAGTTATGAATTAAAGGATAAAAGTAAGACTACAACTCTAACCTTAAATTAATTTTTCAATTATGCTCTAAAAACCTTCTAATAATTAAAAACTAAATTGGGAGTTAAATGTATTATTTTATTAATCCTAAAGGTTTATTATTTCCTAAACTCTTCTAATTACCGATCCAACCATTAAATAATTAGTGTACTAAAAAAAGAATACTAGTAAAAAAACAAAGAGGTTATAGTATACATGTGGTGGTGTGTGACACACTTTTAGACTATTATTTGAAGACACACTTTTATCAATCCATGAGATAATTTCACGGACATGTGCTTTCCCTTTAACCATGCCGTTGAGATTTCCAGACAGCAGGTGTTCATTGTTTTCTTTACCATCTTCTACACCGAGAATGAAATTTGGTCCACCCTTCAGAGGAAGCAATTCCTCTAAGCCAGATGCATTTTCAATGCTCTTCTTGACTTTGTCCCAGTATGACAAGCAAACTTCCCTCTCCAAAACCTCTTGAACAAAAACACATTAAGGTGCCCACCTAGAGAGATCTAACACATAAGCCCACTCTTCCCAAGGCCAGATGAACTGAACATTTGACAAATAATGTGAGAACCAAAGGATTAGTCGTGTTTGGCATTCCATATCTAAATCAACAATCTTTTCAAAGAGAGCATAAATTGCTCCACCAACAACTGCGGGAAAAGCTCCAAGAAGATCCTTACAGAGGTCAATAATAACGAGTGTGTAATACACACGTTCGAAAGGTGGTTGTGGTTTGATGTTAGTGGGAGCATGTTGTCTGGTTCAGTTCCTAATTTCTACAACAACGTTTGTTCTCCCTTTCTTTCCTGGAATGGGGATCTGTTCCAAACTAACGACATGTCATCTCCTTATTCATCATAAAAATCAGTGAGAGAAACCTTTTCGCATCAGTAGGTGGAGCTCGTCTTTAAGTTTTTTTGCAACATTGAGCAAAACAACTTTAGTGGCGTTCAGTCATTGCCAATAACGTGTGACATGATGGAGAAGAGTGGTTACACACTTCTTTTGGGAGAGAACAAGCTCACGAGATCATTTCCTACGTGGTTGTTTGAGAAATGCGACGGACTAAATGCATTGCTTTTGAATGTGAGTTATAATAAGCTTTTCAGTGAAATTCCTTCAAATATTAGTGGAACGTGCAAATCACCTATAGGGGATTTAGTCTCTCTGTGATTCTATGTTGTTATTGTTGATTGATTCTGAATTTTGCCTTGTGAATTGGTTAACACATTTGACGTTCCGTAACTTGTACACCAAGTATTCGGTGAAATCAAATATCTATGGTAGTTCTTGCTTCAATTTCTTGGTGTTTAATATTCTGAATTTTTTTATTGTTGATCAACGTTGGATTATGGTTGTTGGAAATTGGACGTTGTTGTTTTGTGGGTGATGATGATCATGGAGAAAGTAAAGACTATATAGTCTTTGTGTTCAATGTCATGGTTGGATTTTCGCCTGAAATAAATGATTATTCTAATAAGATACTTCATGCTATATGCCTAAACTCTATTCTAATGCAATGCCTAATTCAATGATATGCTAAGTTATGTTAGAAATTATGTCATTACTACAAAAAACACATACAACAACGGTTAAAAAGGATATACTATCACGCAGGACCGGTCGTTGTTACGTAGCGTGTGGTTATATATGCGTTACTTACAATCACGGTCGTATGACTGTTGTAAAAAACTGAAAAGTGTGCTACATATAGTCACGGTTGCTTTAAATATCCGTTGTGAAAGTATCAACATTTTTTTGCCACATGTTTTTCCAGACTACATTTATAAATTTTGTCACAATATACAATATTAAATATTTTAACACAACAACAACAAGAACAAAAAGATTAACAAGAATAATAAGAACAATAGCAAGAAGAACAAGAACAACAACAATAACAATAACAATAACAACAAGAACACTAAGAACAACAAAAACAACGACAAGAACAAAAAAAATAATAACAAGAACAATAACAACATTAAGATAGCTTCTCCCTTTTCAATCCCAACTCTAGGAACACATTGCATGACAACATTAGGGTTGATCAGCTCCCCTTAGAGTTTGTGTCTTCTCTTCTCATCTCATAACTTATTAAGACACTTAATAAAGGATAATAAATGTTGTACGCTATGAGCATTAAGTACTTGAGGAATGATAGTTGGGGGGCCTCCTCTCATACCATCTAGAGTGTTTAGCGTATGCCCTTTGGGCGATATACGACGCATTCGCCCTTATGTCATAGTCTTTAGTGCAACATGAGTTTCAAACTAACTCAATTCACTTCTTATCTAAAAAACACAAAACAAAATCAAACATTTTTTATCCTTTGGGATTGTGTTGCAAATCATTTTTAGAAAGAGTGTGTTAAGTTTTTGTTCTACCGCAAACATGCGTTGTCCCTAATTGCTAGAACGAGGATTTAACCATACTCAGTTAAAACACTTGAACCAACCAGTGGTCGTGTCAACCCGAACTATATTTGCTCTGATTTCTCATACCAGATGAGGATACGTAGGCACAAGACGGTGATGTCTTGGCGAGAAACCTTCCCCCATCACCCGTAGTTTTCCGAACTACGTTGACTCTGACTTTCCCATTGCACGAGGGAATACGTAGGCATAGGGCGACGATGTCCTATCGAGTAAATTCTTTTCGTTCATCCCCATTTAGCAGTAGCATTAGATAGTTTTCACCCATAGATTAGACAACAAGTGTGGATTCCGTTGAGTACAACGGATGTGAGGGGTGCTCATACCTTCCCCTTGCGTAACCGACTCCCAAACCTAAGATTTGGTTGCGATGACCTTGTCTTTCCCCTTTTCGTAGGTTTTCTTCGATCGTTTCCTTTCCCTCTCTTTGGGATAAATAATGAATGGTGGCGACTCTTCTGTCTTTGCCGGCCCTTTTTCGCAGCGATGCGACAGTAATCATTTTAAACCCTGAATGAGAAAAGAATAGAAAACAGTTGTCCAAAATCCTATTCTCTTTCTTTCTTCTTTATTCTTTCTTCTCTCTCTCTCTCTCTCTCTCTCTCTCTCTCTCTCTCTCTCTATCTATCTATCTATCTATCTATCTATCTATCTCTTTGTTCTAACCATTTAATTGTTCACTCAAGAAACTCTATTTCTCAATATCTATCTATCTATCTCTTTGTTCTAACCATTTAATTGTTCACTCAAGAAACTCTATTTCTCAATCAAGAATTTGTTAATCGGTATCGTTTGTCACAACATAATGTGTGAATTATTGAAACTTGATTGCTGATTTCTTGAAATTGGATTGTGGCTAATTTCCACAAAATTTAGAACTTCAATGTGAAGTTCTAGATGGTGATTAATATGAACTTTGGTGATAGTGGGGGAGTGAAGAAAATAGAGAATTATGAGAGAACTTAAGAAAAAAATCGTGGGAAAATTTGGTTAAAGATAAATATTCGTCTTGTGAAATATGACATGTTTATATAAGTTTTGTAAATAAATGAGCACTCTTTGATTATGATCCAAGTATAAGGTTTATTAATGGTTGGAAATTAATCTAAGCCTTAGTTGCAGACCACTAATTTCATCTGTTGGATTGATTGTTATGAATGGTTAGGATTGAATGGAAATTTGATTGAAAATGGAAGTTGGAATTTGTGTTAGTTTTGTAGGATTTGTGTTAGTTTGGTAGTTATGGTAGTTAAGGATTAATTGTATAATTGAATGATTGTGGATGCATAGGTAGTTAGAGACAAATGGTGTTTGGTTTTTGCAAAAGTGTCAATTTGGAATGTAAGATAGAAGGCCATTGGTGATTATGCATGAAACTTGAAATTTTTGAATGCTTTTACCTTTGATATTTTTACCACTTTTGCCTTGAATTTTTGGTGAATTATCCCATGACTTTAAGTGCTTTTGAGAAGTGGTTTTGTGTTGAAAATAAACACTTTTGAATGGTGTAAACTCAGGGATCAAATTCTGGTTTTTTTGGCATGAATCAAAATTGGAAAGTGTTGAAAGACAAGTCTTGAAATCACTACATAGTGCATAATTTTTCTAAGTTTTCTTGAATTCTCCATGACTTTTTGATTGCTTTTTGATGACTTGCGCTTATGATTCATGGAGACTAACTTGATCCTAATTTTCCTTGTAGAAAAGTGAGCGTTGTAGTGGAATAATGAATTTGAAGCAACATTGGAAGGTGAAGAACAAGCCATGAAAGTGAAGCTTGATGGAAGATAGAATTTGTTGAAAGTTAGCATTTAACATAATCATGACATAAATCTTTTTTTTATATATAAATAATGATGAATTCTTTGATCACGTGCTTGTAGAAAAAAAGTCTAGGACAACTCAAGAGTCAAAATCGAGTCAATGGTCAATAGTTGACCAAAAGTCAACAGTTGACCAACAAAGTCAACCATTTGACCAAAAAATCAAATGTATTCAAAAGATGTAGTTTTTTTACCCTGCTCCCTTGTAATATAGTCTTTTGATTTGCATCTCAAGCAATATACATTGTACCATGAACCTCCAATAAATGAATGAAATATTCTTTTTATTCCAACTTTACCATTTTCTTTGAATTCAAGGAATCTTTCGAATTAAGTGACAGTTATTTCAATCCCTCTGCTAACCATAAATCTCGAATAAAGAGATGATCCGCACAAGTAATATGGAAAATAAACTCGAATAATCACCAAATAATATGTGTCTTCAAAAATTCACTTAAACTAATTAAATCCATTATTACGAACCTTTGGCCCACGGGCAAAATATGCAAAATGCGATGAATGAAATATTAAAACAAATGATCTAATTAAATAACTCGATAACCATGCATACAAATGATTTAAGCATGAAACATATAGAAATAAAAATAGACACGACAAATTTCGAAATATGACAAAGTATCCTATGCATAATATATTTAGATGTTTAAAAGACACCTAAATGTAATTTCTTTGTAGAAACATGTCAATCACTTTACTGTGTCTACTTTCTTCAAAAATAAAATAAATTATTATCAATAAATGAAGTCAACGAGCAATCCAAAATACAAGTTAAATCCTTTTGAGTTTTAAGTTGCAAAGTTTAATTAATTGATTAATATGACTAATGAAAAATATTCGAATATATTAAAGTATACTTAGGAATAAGTAAAACTACTCCTACAAATGCTAAGTAAAACTAAAAATGATTGTAAAAGTATTGGTTTTATTATTTAAATTTGAGTAACTTATTTCATATATATTTCCTCAAACTTTTAATCCTAAGAGAACCGATGTTGCATCTATAATAGTTCTTAAACAAGTCTTTAAAACAATTATCTTTGCAATTTAGTATTGTTAGTGTTTTGGTCTGGGCTTTTGGATTATACAAGTCCAAGAAAATAATTTCAAAACTATATATGGTTAACACTACTAACACTCAAGATACACCATTTTAATCCTAAAATATCTCACATTCGACCGTCATTAACTTAGATTCCATAGTGCTTGCAAATACTACCCCTATCCATTGGGGTAAAGGAATTTGGATCGACACTATAATTGAGATATTATTCACTGGTTCTTTGTCAACATTGTGAACCTCAGTTCTTCAACATAGGATTGATGTCATTAGTAGAAATGATTACTCGTTCTCATTTTACATTCACAACTCTGACAATCTGGATTTGAAATTCTCATTTGCAAGAGGATTTTTTTCATCCCCAAATTTGATTTTTTTTATAATCATAAAACCAAAAACAAAAACAAAAAAGAATGGAGGAAGCCACTGTCGCTTGTATTTGAATCTTAATGGTTTTTTTTCTTTCACAAATGTCATTTGAATTTCCTCCACTCACAAGCTCTCCTAAATTCTAATTTTCAAAAGTTACAATTCATTTTCAAAGTTGAAGCTTAAGTTCTTAATCACGTGGAAATTAAACCCTAAAATCATTCTCTTATAGTTATTTACGTCTTTAGGTAAAATGAACTTTTTTTTTTGGAATAGCTAATCTAGTATAAGACGAGGAGTTTTAAACTATGATTCAGATGAGCAAGATGCTGAATCTAAAACACAGTAACTTTATAAAAGAAAACATCAATGTTGTTTCAAGTTAGTCATATGATTCGTAAAAATATAAGAGTCTCAAATAGGGACCCATGGTCAAGACGACTGAGGAAAAGATAAAGATCACAAACATTAAATAAGGCTAGTGTGTTGAGAAAAAATAATCTCATTTATGTGATTTATTTAGCTCTCTTATGTGTTTAGAGTTAGGTTTAGATGTTTTAAAGTATTTTATTAGGTTTTGTAATGACCAGACTAGATGTTCCATATTTTAGTTTTACTTTTTTTTAATGTGCATGTTTAACAATTCTAACGATCCATGTTGCGTCAGTTATGCGAGATTCATTTTAAGGAAACTTTAAGTCAGATGAAGCTGGTTATGGTTTTGACTTCTACGATTGGCACACACTTGAAGAATATTCTAGATTTTTTAATTAGGGTTTAGTTGTCACACTAATGAATAAAGATGGACAAAATTAATAAAATTTGCTAATCAAAGGATCGTTTTTTCTCATATGTGCACTTTGTCGTGGCGTGAAAAATACCCGAGCATGCAAACACTCGAAATAACTACAGAGAAGCCGCCAATGTTTTAATTTTAAAGGGAAATATTAATGAAACCCTTAAAGAATGAAAACATGGTCTTCGCAACCAGTTTCGAGTTTAGAAGTCGGTTATGCGAGGGGAAGATATTAACACCTCTCACATCCATTGTACTCAACGGAAACCTTTTAATTAACTTAGGGAATATAGTTCTTGGATTAAAGATGTTTTCAATTCTATGTTTATTAAAATGACATTTATATGAAGGGGAAATTTTAGTTTTGTATTAATGTGTCTGACAAGATGTTGAGTCTCGCTTCTACGTATCCCTAGGTATGATGGGGAACTCAAGGCTACGTAGTTCTTTGGCATAAAATGTTTGTGTTTTAGTTTTTTTATAGAATAGTGTGTAAGACATATTCGAGCAATTAAACTTTTTCTCGTATTCTCGCACTATAGAGGCGGAAGTGATTGTTTGTATTTCACGTCAAAATGAATAAAACACTATCTTTTTGTGAAAAAAGTTTATTTTGGTTGCACATGGGCGAAAAATTAAGAGCATTTCTTATTGCACCCCGTGTATTTCTTAGACACCATGCGGATTTCCTATAATGCCCATAATTTCCCGAGATATATCTCCCGACGTACCGTTTTTACACTCAAGAAATGCCATTCTGGATGGCGCCCCATGCATTTGCCAAAGTTTTATTCTGGAGATATATGTCTGGAACGATTTGGAGAAAATATGAGTATTAATCAGTTTAGTGAATGTTCTGAAGATATATCTCTGGAATATGTGGACGAAAAGTTTAATTTTCCTGTCACCTTTGCATGTCATATTATTACGGAAATATATCTCTGGAAGTATTTAATATATTTTCCAACTACATGATCAGTCCCCATTGTTGCCATACTTCTTTTTCAACTCAAACCCTCACCCCTAAAAACCCTACATTCTCAATCCTATTTTTCACTCTAAATTTTCATCCTTTTGGTTCAACATATCACAGGGTGCAAAAGAAGATCAAATTTCAGGTAAAGATTGTTCATCTCCGGAGATGAATCTCCGGAACAAGATAATATGGTGTCGTTCCATAAATATATATCTGGAATAATAATGACAGCCAATAAGTGGTCCATATTGAACTAGGTCTTCTATAAATTTGGGTGTTCATGTGTTATACTTCACATAAACTTAAAATGTCTCAAATGTGTGAAACAAACATCAGTTGGTATGTCGCAAGTGTCTCCTACTTCGACAACAAAACACCCGGGAGGATGTTTAAACTCACCGGTCTCACCTCCCTCGAAGATATCCTAGACGAAATTTATTATCTTCTACTTTACGAAGCCAAACGAAGGATTGTGAAGCTCAAGTACCGTTCACCTTCTGTTGACAATGAAGGGAACAATGTGTTCAGCAAATTTGAGCTCAAGACTCGAGCATATGTTATGGCGATGTGGCAGACGTTTTTGGATTTCAAAGAAATAGTTTCGCTTGAGATGGAAGAGACACTACGGAACATTGAAATGTAGTATGTAATTTTCTGTTGAAATTATCATTGTAATGCTCATTTTATGTTATGAGTGTTCATTTTATGTTTGGAAAGTTCATCTTGTGTTGATTCTGTCTCTGGTTTTATTCTGAAAATATAACTAGAATATTGTTCTGGAGATATATCTCTGGAACTAATCAAATCCAAATGCATGGGGCGCCATCCATAATGACTTTCCTTTAGTGTAAAAAAGGTGCGTCCGGAGATATATTTTTAGAAATTATGGGCATTATAGAAAATCTGTATGGCGTCTAAGAAATACATGGGATGCAATAAGAAATTCTCAAAATTAATATGATGAGATGATATTATATTTAGATGTGGAGAATGGATAGCCGATTCGGGAAAAGCATACATTAAGCTTTCGATTGTTCGAAAAACAAACGAATATACAATCATTATTTTCTCTTTTAATCCTAAATTTATCGTAAAAATCGTTTGCAGAAGAAATGACCGTTCAGACAAAGCATGCGCTAAACCCTTGATTATTTGACAACAAATAAATGTGCATTCACTAATTCCTCCATGTTTAATTAAAAGTATATTAAAGAGAATTTAATTTTAAAAAATAAAATAAAAACTATTTTTGCAATGATGTATAAATACCCCATTTTAAATTGTTAATGAAATGCCACTGTTTTCCATCATATTTTATATAAGGGGAATGCTATCAAGTGCCCTGAGGGCACTGGTTAAGGTGCATTAAATTAGCTATGATCCCACTTATTTTATTGTGAAATGAACAACAATAAATTGTTAATTAAAATTGAAATGTGTGGTATACACTACTCTCCCATATTAACAAGACTTAACATATGATAATAATAAGTAGCTTTAAATATGACAGCCGTGTAAATCTTTATTATTTTAATTATTAAACTTAACAATGATTTATTTCAAAGTTACATGGATGGGGCCATAACTATATTAATTCTCCTTAAACAGTGCCCTAAGGGCACTAGATAGCAGAACCCTTTATATAATTCTTTCACCCTTTCTACATTGCTCATATTGATCATTAATGTATCTTGTAATTGTGATTGGTTTGCCTCAACAAAAATTACCTACAAAAATATTTATTCATATTTAAGGATTCATACTCAAACTTCAATATATCACTATAATCCAATTAACATATAGATTATATAAATTATAGATTATAGAAGTAACTTCTTATATACAACATTAATTCCAACTTGATTTAGGTTCCCATAAAAAGGAAAATGTAAAGTTCTTCAATAATGCATGTCACTTTGAAAAACTTAATTATTAAAAGGTGAAAAATTCCATGGATAATGCCCATTTAAGAAACATAAAGCAACCTTACCTCTAACCTTCATGGATTAAAAACATAAGAAAATAGTCGTCGTATAAGATACATACACACAAACTCAAGACATATATTATATGTCCAACTATTAAGAAATAGTTGGAGGGAGTGGCGTCTAATGTCACCTCCATGTTAAACTTCATAAAAGTCAAACAAAACTCAATCTAATTTAAAATAGTTTAATAGACATATAAAAAATATAATCCTTCTTGAATGTCCTTAATGCAACAAACTCAATCACCATGCTTACAGTACAGGACTAGAAGAAGAACAGATAAATGATAACCATTTTTAAATATTATAAGCGACACAACAAATAACTTAATAGAACCCTTATCTAAAAATAGATAATACTCCTTCATTATGCTTTCATCAACCTAAATGTACTCGACAAATTCCTATCAGCAAATTTTTTATTTACTTTGTGCAATAAAATTCAAAGTCACAATTAAATTTCGTAAAAGAGAATGAGATTATCTTTTCTCAAATCTCTAAATAAGGATTTTATCAAGAATTTAAAAACTATAATGGTTCTTGCAAAGTCGTTAATCTCAACTACAATAGAATCAGTTATTTTAACGACACAAATATAAATAAAGGAATAGAAATCAAACATACTAGAAAAACTTACTTGAGAAACAAAGATGAAACACATGTCATATTATAAAAATTTTGAAAATTGCCGCTAAGAAAATCATTAAAAATAAAATAAAATAAATAATAATAATAATAATAAAAGGCATAAGGCCATTGATGGCAACATTACCCTACTTTGGGTGCAAATGCTTCATATTTTTTTGACTAATTGACACTTCTAAAAAAGATTGGAGACAAACTTAATTAAAACATATTGTTGTTTAGTTTTTGAACAGCTCATCAATTCATTTATATAGGGCCCTCAACTAAATCATTGACCTAAAAAAAGGGACTTGTGTCAACCTTTTTTATGTCAGCCCTGATTTAAAATGATCCATAACCACCCAACTAAAAGAGTAGTCCTTGGCCCACACTTTGGGACCCTTAATTACATGGTATTTTGATATTTGTGTAATTAAAAATTATTGGTTTCTATTATACATAATGACATATATAAGCATATGTTTCACGGATCAACATGATTGTTGAGTTGTTGTCATGTCATATCAAGTGACTCAAGTTGGACAACATTGGGAAATTTTTGAAGCTTGCTCCATGACAATCATCAATATTTGTCCTTAGTGAAACACAAAAGTGTAAATGTAAAACAAGCTTTAAAGTTCACATCGTGTTAGTTAATGTCATTAACTACTTTTAGCTTATTTGGACTAGCATCAAAGATTATAGATGGCAAATGGTTATGCATATTTAGTATTGGTATTCAAATTTAAATCGATTTAAATAAAAATTATAAATTAATTTTAAAAAATTAAAAATTGTAAATTACTGATTTTTTTAATGTATTTGAATGTTATTTTATAAAAGCCGTTCGATTTGAATCGAATTTTGAATTGATATCTCAAAATTGATCTAACCTAATATATATATATATATATATATATATATATATATATATATATATATATATATATATATATATATATATATATATATATATATATATATATATATATATATATATATATATATATATATATATATATATATATATTATACTTATTTATGTTGTAACAATTTAATATTAGATAAATATTTATTTTTTTAAATACTATTTATTAGATTTATTTTATTTTATTTATTTTTATTATTTTTATCTAGTAATATTAATTGTAGTATATTATATATTATATCAAATTTATTATTTATTATTATTTTTAAAATATTAATAAAAACTATAATTTGTAATTTAAATATCTAAAAAACCGATTCAAGTTAGTCGTATGAAATTGAATTGAATTGAATTGAATTTTTTAAATCAATTATTCAAAACTGAACCAAATCACGAATAAATTTATTTTTGAATCAGATATTATTTTATTTCAAAACCGATCTAAACCGAACCACAATCACTTCTCATGTTTAGAATTTAAATTTATGAAGCAAAAAAGCGGAAAAACAATTTGGTGACACTGGATTTAAAATCTTATTTCGTCTCTTAAAAAATATGCCGATGCAAACATGTGAAATTTTGCATTTTAAAGACTAAAATTTCAAACAAAATATTATTAATACCAGTGTTCGCAGAAATCCGCCAAAAAAGAGACAAAAGATAGTTATTTTAAAATATGTAAACCTATAAAAAGATACAGATAAGATGAGCCTATCATATATCTCAAATTATGATAATTGATTACTATTAATAATAATAAGTGCATTAGAATTTTATCTAGGTAAAAGACATTGTGACCAAATCAAAGAATTATTCTCACATGACATGGAAACAAACCTTACCCCATAGATCTAGGTCCTCGAAATTTAAATATTTGGGACCACATTGTCACCTTCACCTTCTCAATTATTTTCTAACTTTATCCAAATTCTCCATACCAAGTTAACCCGTGACCTTGCCGTACCCTAAAGAAAGATAATCACATTCTCCAAAAATATCTCACCACTATTCTATTGTATGATCCACAATTCTTCAAAATTAAATAAACTAAACATCAAGAATAAAATTGGATTTTGCACAACAAACTAGGGAATAAAATAATTCACATTAAACCATAGCAAAACAAATTAATATATTACAATGTGATGCGATACATGAACAACATGTTCACAAATAAACTACTTAAAACATCCATCGCATAATGTCTAATTCTTGTCGTCAACTTCATTTCAAAACATCATTATGCACCAAAACATCTACCCTAATGGTGGTGGCGGACACATTCGGCGGGGATGACGGGGAACCTAGCGGTATCGGCGCAATAATCGTAAACCATATGATTAGCCCTAACCCAAATAAGTTGATGACTTTGATGCAAGGTGAGTTCAGACAACATAGGTTCATCCCACCAATACTTCTTATCCTCACTACTACTACATTTCTTCGCGCTATCGATCGATGTAACCGGAGTTGGACATTCGCAAGCATTGATTTCGAAATCTTTATAAGTCGCAACGAAAGGCGCATGAGACCAATCGGTTTTCACACGACCGCCTTGTGTGGCCCAATCATCGGCATTCCATATTGAACTGTAAACACCCATTGCTTGGTCTTTTGGGAAAGGGATTCCTTTGTGTTCCAAATTTGTGTGTACTCGAATTGGTGTCTCATCCACTAGAAACCTATTTTACATAATCATTAAAAAAACATTAGGATATTGATTAATGTTAGATAAGATTAATTAATTACAATTATTATGTTGGTGCTTACATTACTTGACGTTGGTTCCAAAAAATTGAGTAGGTGTGAAAATCCTTAGATGGATCAAACCATAGGTTAAGTCTTTGTTCTCTATTACCAACACCATTCACATACACATTTGTTTGAACTGAGTAAGGTTCACCAGTTGTGTTACCCAAAAACTCAAAATCAAATTCATTATGAGTTGGTCCTTCTGATGACATCTACATCAAAAAAATAAATAAAAAATTTAAAGTTAGATACAAACAATTATTATTATGAATTATTTAATGGTACGGGTGGAGTCACAATCATTCATAAAGGGACATAAAGTGTGAATAAATTCCATAAAATTATTATTAGGTTTTTTAGTAATAATAACAAAGTAAAAGTACCACATGTTTGTAATAAAGAAAAAAATACATAGCCATAGATCAATAATTACTGGTGTAATAATAATAACACTAATAAACTCTAAAATAAAATTAAATAAAAAAAAAACACAGTTAAACTAGTCATAATAAGAACATTTCAATATGAAAAAATTAACTAATTCATTAATGTAATTATTTTTTCTACTTACATAGAAGGCAGTAACAGTTCCAGCAGAGTCACCTTCCACAAGCTTAAGGTGAACAGTCACTTTTCCAAACATATATTTGCTCTTAGATCCAAATCCAGCACCTGCAATATTTTCATATTTTTCTTCATAAGTAACATTTTTTATACAATAATGTAAACCTTAATAGTTTTATTAAAACACCTATTAACAATCATAGATCTAACCTTAAACAACACAGTTAAAATTAACAAACATTCTATTTCAGGAAAAACACTTAAAATAGAATGGCTTCATTAATTAACAATGTAATAACCCAAAGTGAAATTAATTAATTAATTACCGGAATAATTGTCGAGTTTGAGTTTGAGTAAATCTCCTTCATGAACGAAATGGTCCATAGCCCAACCAGGTTGAAAAAGCTCCTCAAATTTGGAAGAAGCAACTAATGCAACAAACAAAAAACACAGAGAAAGTCCCAAGAGACAAGACATTTTTGTCATGTTGAAAAACACAGACAAAAAATTGATGAAGAAGAACAAAGAAAGAGAGAGTGAACGAGAGAAGTGAAGCTTCTACTCTGAAATTGTGTGAGGGCTCACAACAAGGGCATGATGGTATTTATAACCAACCTCATTTATTTTATTTTTTTAATTTTTTAATTTTTAAAATTTTTCCACGTAATGAAAGTGTGTGTGCCATATCACGTGCCACGTCGAGTTTATAAATTCCCAAGAAATGGACAAATGAAAAATGTAGCCGTTGGTGTGGCGAGAGATAGCTGGCGAAAGCTGTTTAAAGAGGAGTGGGTTCTGAAAAGAATGATGGCAGATTTTGTCCAATGAGGTTTTGACACGTGGCGGGTTACAGCTGGTGGATTTAATGTACAGTTGTCATTTGCTGTATGCGCACTTAAAAATCTACTGCTTTTCAGAGCAAGTGTTGGGTTTTAAATATATATATGGAGAATAGCTTTTTCTATAAAATTCAATTATTTGCTTTTTATATAAGATTCTTATTCTCAAATTCTCATTGTTTTTTATATTTAATCTTAAAAGTGATTAATTAGATAATCAGCCATATATTGTTTTAGTAAGTTACTTCAATTAGTATATGATATTATTGATATAGAGTTCGATTTCTTACAACAGTATTTATATTTTTATTTTAATAGATGTGAGGTATGAAAGTTTTGTTTTAATTTTAAACGAAGTCTCCGTTTAAATAAATTGGCTCTCTTGAATTATTAGATTGTAAGATCGGATATTATAATTTTAAAAAAATAATTATTTTTTTAAATATTAATATAGATAATTTATTATGTTTATAAATTAATAATTTAAAAAAAAAGATACCGTCTATTTGTGCAAGTTTTATTTAAACTAAACTTTTGTTAGAAGAGAGAAAAAATAATATATTATGAATTAAATTAGGTATAAGAAATGTCAAAATATATTAGAAAATGGAGACCAACCTACCAAAACTATTTGAATTTTGATGCTATAAAACGTGATGTATTAAATTTTGTTGTTGTTGTTGGAGAAATTAAAATTGAATATGTGGGATCCAAAATTTATGATATTTATTGTTACTTTACCCAAATTCATTGATGAATGTTTATGATTTCATTTGAAGTGGGTTTCTGTTTTATCCACTTTGTGTCCCGCTTTTGCTTTTGCCGACCTATTTCCAGCTGGACAGTACATATCATACTTATTTACACTAACTGCTACTCCATTGCAAGAGAAATATCATTTTTTTACATTTAATTATCATGAAATTTAATCATCACCGATTTTGTACTTTTTTATTTATTGTTAAGAACATTAAATACAAATACAATAATCTCGTCATATTTAAGTATCAACGAATTACAATTCCAAGAATATTTCTTATTATAGCTTGCAAAAATATGTTAGATAACAACAAAGTGCCTTAATTCACCAACTCCTTTTCCCACAAAAATAACACTGGTCTCCAACTCCACTTACACAAATTTCCATTAACTATTAATACCATATTTAACATATTCGTCGTAATAGTAAATTTGTTCACCACTTACCCATAAATCATACCAAATCTATCACTCAATTTTCTTCTTTTTAGTCTCAAATCTAACTAGAAGTAATAATCTTTGTCATCTCCACCTTTTAAACAACTTCACTAAGAAGCAATTGCTCTTAATTTCATTCTCATTAACTTTGATAAATCACTATTACAAAAAACACTTTTTATCTCAGACCTGAAATGTATAATATTTCGACCATAAAAGTGAGGTAATGAAAGGCGATATGAAAATTTGTCATTTATCACCTTTGTTAGTATTAAAATCGAAAATTAAAATTAAAGGCACATGGGTTCGAATCCCATCAGCAACACTTTTATTATTTTTAAAATAAACGTATCTTTTATCTCGGTTTATCTTGAAAACCGAGGAGTGAGATTATTTCTTTTTAAAAAAAATATTATATTGTTTATCCAGAATATTACATTGTTTATCTAGAATATTACATTGTTTACACAGAATATTAAAATAAAAATCAAATTCCCTAGAAATCTAGGTAAAAATCAATTCCCTGAAGAACTAAATTTTAGATCTTCGAATTATTGAATCTTGGAGAAGATCAAATGTTGGGTGCAAGATTATTCTATACGGATCTTGCATGTATTTAATTATGAAGCAAAACAAAATAAGAGTTAGATAAATAAAATGAATATTCAAATATATGATTTTGTGCTCAAATAAATATTTACAAAAACAAACCTTAAACCCAAGTAATTTTTTGCTTTTGCATTCCATCTTAGAGAAGTTTTTCAAATGTCTTTATGTTTCAAGGGCTTTATATTTCATTTAAGTTAGATTTTCAATATTATGCATGCTTTTATAACAAATGTTCCTTGGGTTTCACACGGATCACTAATGATATATTTATGAGCGTTTGTAAACATTAAATGGACGACAAATATTTGTTTAAAAGCGTTGAATTTAGTTAAAAAAAACGCTTAACTATCCTCTCGGCCAAGAAGAAACTCGAGATGAATAAGCATTTTTTTAAATACATTGTTTACACAAAATATTAAAACTACATTGTAAAATCTATTTCCCAATGAGAAATTTTATTTTACATGTCCAGATCCCAAGTAAGATGATAGAGATCTGTTTTCCAATGAGAATTTTTATTTTCTGCACTTGCAATCCATCCCAGAGGCTTGTAGTAGCAACACATGATAGAAATGGACAGTGGTGAATATTTTTTCTCTTTGGGGCAGCTACATATAATTTAGTATTAGGGTAAAATATGTTTAACAGATACTTTTATTATAAAATATGATTACTAATCATCTCGGTTTTACTACAAAACCAAGGTTTTATATTAACTATCACCTTGTTTTTAAAGAAAACCAAGGTGACTATTTCTTTTTTTTATTTTTTTAAAAATACATTGTTTACACAGAATATTAAAAAAAATTGTTTACAACAAATCTTCGGTGATATCCAAATTTTGTTGCATACCTATTAAAAAAAATTTAAAACAAGAATGATTTTTTGCACTTGCAATCTATCATCTTAGTACTCTTCAAAGGTTTTGCTCCCTTCTTTGTTGGTTAACCTTCATTCTTTGTTTAACTTGAAGAAGGAATATTTTTTGCAGTTGCAATCTATCAACTGAGTACTTTTCAAAGGTTCAACTCCCTCCATTGTTTGTTAAGCTCTATTATTTGATTAACTTGAAGCAAGAATGATTTTCTGCACTTGCAATCTATCAATTGAGTATCCTTCTTTAACTGGGGGTTATTCCAAAAAATACAACAACTACAACATCAACATCATTATGCTGGGATGGATAGCAAGGGAAGAAAAATATTTTGTTCAAGTGTTGGCTCCTAATTTCGACGCTAGTCGAGACCAGAGCTAGCTTAGGTCAAAATTATCAATACTTGGTATGTGAGAGGATTTCGACCCAATTAAGGAAAACTTCAAGTCGAAGAAAGATGGATCAAGGTGTAAAAAAAAACGCTAAGTGTTGGAAAACGCTCGACGAAGACCATGCTAAGGAAAACATGAAGACGATTTCGCCAAATTGGAGGGAATTATAAATTATTCAAAATTCAAATCAAGCAAAAGAGAACGTGTGAGCGGTTGGAATAGCAAAGAAGCGCCAAAAAGAAGTCTCAACCGCCATGTAGTAGTTATTCTATAGTACTATAAGTAGATGTAAATTTCATGTAATAAGGGTGTTCATTCATTTTATACTAGTCACTCCAAACAACTCAAAGTACCCGCGTGTAGAGAAACGAGTTAGCGAGAATGTATGTGATACAACACCAAACCCTTTTCGTTAATGCATTTTACTTGCTTTTATCCTTTATGCACCTTTACCTATCTTGCACTTTAACTTTCAATCTTTACATTTAAACCATTTTACAAGCTTTTCCTGTGTTTTACTTTAAAAGATCCCCTGGTCGAACGTGGAGTTCAGATTGGAGTTATTTCACACTCTTTAACTTTTCTGCACATTTAGTCTTTCGCCCATTTCTTTTCAAAGTCATTTACCTTCTTGCAATTTACTTTCCAAAGGTCTCTAGTCGAACGTGGAGTTCAGAGTGGAATCTTTCGCACATTTATTTTCAAAAGTTCTTTACTTTTTCGCATATTTTCAAAGTCATTTACTTTACAAAGACATTGTAGTCGAACGTGGAGTTTGATTGTAATTTCTAGCCCTCTACTTTACAGCATTTACTTTTAAAAAGTCCTTTACTTTACTGCATTTTTATATTTCGCTTGTTAATCTTCGACACATTACTTGCTTTCTTTTAAATCTTCAAAGCATCTTATTTTTTAAAAAGGTTTCACAGTCGAACGTGGAGTTCAACGTAGGGTACTTTGCACAACTTAGCACATGTTCTAGGATTTAGTATGGTCAATCCTGCAAGTTAGTCAATTTTACCCTGAATTGATAGACCAGCGGTTGTTTACCAAAATTCACAGTAAACATCAATATAGAAGAAAATTGAAGATTTTGTTGTCCTACAATCCATCCCAAAGAGTGATCTTTAGGGTGGCTTCATATTAGTAAGGATTAAGGTAAAATTTATTTAACGAATGCTTTTATAGTAAAATCTTATTATTTTAGGTTAAATAGAAAACCGAAGGGTTAGAACATTTTGTTTACACTTACAAACAAATAGAATAATAAATAGCGATAGCTGGGAATCGAAACTTGTACTGAGTAGTTTTTTCACCTCGGTTTTATGAAAAACCAAAAGCCGAGGGAATTTATGTTTTTTGTTAAATGATACAAGTTTGCGAGCCTTGCCTTTATACCTCACTTTACTATTGTTCAAGGTGAAAGTTTCATCATGAAAAGCATTATTTGTTGTAGTGAATATCTCTCCACCAACTAGAATCATTGATAAAACCTCTAATCATTTCCTTACCACTAATTCATATTTAAAATATATCAATTTATACAATAAAACCCTCCATATATGTCTTACACCGCCAACACTATTTTATCCGAGGGAGTCATGTTAAATAATCAAATACTATGAACAACGATTCCACTTTGTTATTGATCACAACAAACTTTATTAAAGTGATCAAACCTTCTTATGAATAATTTTTTAAAATGAGTACTCAATTAGTTACAGATAATGATAAACTTAGGGAATACAACTTAGATCTTAAGGAGTCATTAATATCTCTTGAAGAAGTTAACAAATCATTCAAGATAAAAATAACTAAAATTAAAAACTTAAGAGAAACGTATGAGACATGTGACTCTTTGAAAAAGGAAGTCAATGATTTACATGAAACCCTAGGCAAGTTTACCCAAGGTAAAGAAAAGTTTGACTTGATCTCATCGAGTCAAAGATCTTCCTTAAACAAGAATAGACTAGGATTCAAGAAGAATAGAAAACTTAATAAAGATATATATCACAAGAAAATCTACCCAGTTTATAAATGCACACTCTACAAAAGAGTTGGCCATTTAAATCCTTTTTGTCTTGACAAATTGAAAAGATTTAAATGTAACAACCTTAAATCTTCTGGAATTAATGCTCATAGGACTAAGAAGATGTGGCTACCAAAGGTGAAACCTTAGTGTTTTGTAGCTTAAAGCTTTAATGATTATTAATGGAGTTATGCAAAGCAAGAGCGTATTTTCAAGTATACTGTATATATGAAGTCTTTGATCCATGAATGTATGATGATGGAAAATATCAATTACAATGACCAAAGTAAGTATTTTTAGGAATATCTCAAGATTTATGATCCTAAGTGATCAGTTGAGTGAATATGTCTATAATGGACTTGTTCATATTGTTTTTTATATTAACTCTTGAATGCAACATTGTATAGACAGGGAAACACCATAATATGATTGGTGTTCCTAGTTAAGGGAAATCTTTGTTATCAAAGCTTTTTTTATATGAAATATAGCACATTATTTTATGGATGAAATGATCGGAAAACTCTGTATAATCATTTAAAATGATGGTTTTATTTTCTGATCATATTGATAAATTATTTCCACTAACCAAAAATATGAATTTCTAAGTGTTTTATAGAAAGAAGGTGCAATAAGGATGAATAGGGGGTGCAAAAAAGCAATAAAATCTAGCACAAGGCTCAAAATGCACCAAGGAGGTTGAACAACAAAAGTCGAATTGTTTGACACACTATGGAAATCGATTGAAGAAGCTTGGTGCGTTATTTTCATATCAATCCAAGTGAAACTTGTAATCCAAGTCAATCAAATCTCATCATTAATGAGGATCACTCAAGATCTTGGAAGATTTGATTAACCAATCAATTAGGGTCATTAGCCAATCGATTTACACTCCTAATTTGGAAGGTGTCCGCCCTGATATTCAATCGGCAAAAATACACGACCAAATCATGAGATGGCGTGCTATAAATATGTATTCTTCCTTAATTCTTTTGCATTGCATATTTTCTTTCAAACCTTGTGAGTGTGAGACTATTCTGTAAAAAAATCATCATGGCTCCCAAAAGATTAAGCTTCTTCACAGGCCCCTTCTCAGATTTCTTCATCACCAAACAAAAAAAAAGTGATATTTTTCCAAGAGTTTTCCAACCAAATCGTACTAAAAATTCACACACTTGATTCAAAAGCATTTAAAGAATGTGACTTCTGTAAAACTCTTGAAGAATTCACCTCTCCACCTTTATCTGCGACCCTTCAATAAAGGTTTATCCATCTTTAGTCAAGATATTCTTCTCAAATCTCTACCTCACTAACAAAATAGTTCAATCTGAAGTAAAATGGCATATAATAACTTTGTATGTAGAAGAGTTTGGAGAAATTCTAAATCTTCCTCATGAAGATATCATCCTCGAGTCCGGTGATAAAGCATACAAGTATAATTATAAGATCGCTTTACCATCTCTCATGAAACAACTAACACCTTCATACCAAATCCACTCATTGTTGGATATATCCTCCCCGGAAGTCGTATGACTCAGTATGTGATCAATCACATACTTCTTCCAAGAAAAAGTAACTTTAGCCTCATAACCCAATACGATGTTGAAGCTATATGGTATAAAGAGAACAAAATCAAGGTGAACTGGGCAAGACAAGTAATTGAGTACATGATGGAAACAAGAGAAAAAAAAAGTATGCCTACCATATGGAAATCTGATCATAAAAGTTATAGAAAGAAATGGATTCAATTTTAGAGATGAAGAACACAAAGATGAAACAACCATAATAGGAAGATCTGTCTTACCATCTATGAGATTTGAGAGCATCAATGGAAAAGTGACTAAAAATCCACCATCAAATGAAAAGAAAATGAAAGCAAACAATCAAGAAGCAACCATAGTGATAGACGACTTTGACTACCTCATTCGTCGACTTCCTCAACTACCCAGAACTGATGACCTACTCAAGGTCTTAAATGGAAAGATAAATGTGATTAATGACAAGCTCGACTTTATAACTTGACATTTCATCCCAGACCAAACACAACTTCCACGAGACTTATTCTTTAATGATAATTTTGATAATGAATAGTGTCCTCTAGATGTCTAAGTGAGTTTAATTATGCAGTTTTCTGTTTTTCACACTATTTCAATTTCACAATTTCCCTTTTGAACTTTCAATTCCTAGAAATTTCTATTAATGAATAAAACAAGGCTTTTCCTTTCCAAATTTTTAATTACCCATGTTTGCATATTTAAATTATTGCAATGCATCTTTATCCCCCTTTTTGATTTTGACAAAGGACATGAGTATACTTTTAGGGAGAGTAGAGTATGCTCTCTACATAATTGAAGGGGAGTTTGATTACTCTAAATATTTTTGTTTTTTTTTTGTTCACCACATCCATGAGATATATATTATCATCATAAAAAGGTGGAGAATGAGGAACCTTGTCTTGCATGTCATATAATTCTTTTGATGATGACATGTATTAAAGATTAACATGCATTTAATAAATGACAACAAGACTACAAGGATAACCAAAGAGCGATTAAAGATAAAACCTAAACATTAGGGTTTAATGGACTTGACTCACTAATGACGGTAATCAACTAGAATACAACTCACGGCTCATATCATGTTCAAGAAAGCGTCTACAGGGATTAAATCATTTGACAAGTATTAAAGTATATAAAATTCTGCCTCGACTCGTTTGAGTGAATACATTGTAAAAGCATTAGGGATTTCTTGTAAAAGCGCATGGCTAAATCACACACACATATAAAAAAATTTCAAACATAGTTTTCTCAAGAACATACTTCTAAAAATTCTTTGAATTTGTGCCATATAATTCAAGAACTATCAGAAAAGATATGGGCGAGTTATTACTCTTGCCAATGAATTGGCACCTTATGGCAATCGATTGGAGAAGTTTAAAAATGTGCCCAAATTGATTAGGACGTCGCCTTAATGACTGGTAATGGATAAATATATTTTCTTACCATTTTGATCTCACTAATAAATTAACACGGGCCTACCAATCGATTGGAGATTAATGGTAATTGATGACTTCTCGGCAAGTGTACATATAATTTTGAAGTAATACTTAAAAGATAGTCTCCGCGAGGATTGTAATTTAATAAGGTGTACAATTGTGAAAATTAAAAGTAACAATGGGGGGGGGGGGGGGGGGGGGTTTAGATGTTTAATTCTTTATTAGTGTTTTGAACAAGATATGGTCCAAGTGGGCAAAATAAAAATGACATAAACATAAACAAAAATATAATATGAGATGATAATAATGGAGCATAAAAAAGAGAGATAGGGAGCAAGAATGTAACATAAACAAAATTAGTACAATGATATTGTTACTGAGTTAATGATTAGTCGTTAGAACAAATAATCAACGATGGTTAACTCATGCATTTAGGTTAAAGTTAATGAAAACTCATTAGAGGATTGATAAAATCAAAGCCTCATAACAACAAGTTTCATAGGTAATGGACATAAGACAAATAATCAACCATACTTGGACTTTCAAAGATAAGTTTGAGCCACGAATGATCATTTTCCGATTACGGGATAATTTAGCGCTATGTTAAGCAATCGTAATTGGGTTTATGTAGAAACCACGACTATCTGAGGCCAGTCAATAACAATGTTAGTTTTAATGCATGCTAGAAAAGTAATATATAAATTACTCTCCGAAAGCAATACCGCATAAAAAATAAGAGAAGGTTGTGATCTCATCTTAATCAAGATTTTTTATCTATTAGTCAAAGATAATCTATCACTATTTCAAAGTACGGAGAATTATCTCAATGATCATTCATCTATAGATTTGAAATAATGAAGATTAAACATCCTTGACAACCAACAATCCATGATCCATAGATTTCATCGATCAAAAGAAAAAGAAGAAGAAGAAAGAGGACCAAAATGAATCTTAATTCGATTAAATCATCATTAATATCAATCACCTCTCTTGGCAGATTCAGAATTTCTCCTATCGACGCCCATGGTCCATTGAGATTAACAAGATCATGCTTAAAGTTTACGATCTAACCAACAACAATCAATAAATCAAGAAATAATATAAGAAATAGAAAGTCAAGAATTATGAATCACATGTATTTTTTTAAATGAGACTTTAAACAAAATGTCAAAAGCATCAAAATCAAGGAAGTGAAAACAATATCTAACAAAATCAAATCAAAAGAGAAAATAATTTTCAGACCAAGAACATGAGAAAAGAAAAAATATGAAAAGTAAAATTTAAAATCAAAAGAAAAATAATAGACATATTTCTTGTAAGAAAAAAAAGGAAAGGGAGGTTCATGAACAAAACATGATGGTGATGTTGAAGTTCACGTACACATGGGCTAGGCCCAATCTAAATAGAAAACAACACAATCCTTTAAAAAAACAAAAAAAAAACTAAAATAAGAAATCAGAAGAACAAGCTTCATCATCTTCTTCTTTCACGTTCGACCGCAGGTTACTGTTCCTCAAGAGCTGGTACTTTGGAGCTCAACCGAATCGAAGCGGCGAGAAGTGAAACATACACGGTTGTAATTGAAATAAAAAATTGAACATAATAGTATCAATAATTCAAAGAATTACATCAGAAAAAAAGCAAATCAAAAACAAAGGCAACTCTCGAACTACCTTCAAATTCAAGTAAGTGATGAACTTGAAGCTCTCTTCTCCTTCTTCTTCTTCTTGCTCTGGCTAGAAATGGTTTCAAAATGAAGGTTAAATTCGGAACAGAATTGGAAGAAGGATGAAGTTCGATTTGATTTCGTGGTGTGGAAATTGAGGAGGAAAATTAGCCAAGATTTTTTTGGCTTAGCTTCAATGAAAATGAGTGAAATGGTCTCTTATTTATAGATGGAGAGTGAGTGGAAATTAATGTCGTTTGTGAAATTTTTCTTGTGTTTTGAATGATGCGTACGTGTGACTTGAAGCTAAGATTTTCATGTTGTTTTTCTTTATTTCATTTGCAGCTGCTCATGTGATGACGTGGATTTATTTGGCTCACGGTTTAAGGATTGTAGCATGATGAGTTTTGATACCATTTTCATTTAATTTGTAGCTTAACTTAAGTCGGCTCGCGTGAGGCTCGACTTGCTTTGGCATGGAAAGTATAATGTGTTTATGATTCAGACAGCCTACCAAGCTTAACATGCTGGATCACTTCATGAAGGCGCCAAAATAATAGGTTCATGGAAGTTTACTAAAAAGGCATCAGAACTTTCCGGCTTATGAAGACCAATATATGGATAGACACAGATATCCAATGATCCATATGATTGTATTGTAATGGAAAATTTCAGGATATAATCAGTCTCTGACACAGCTCTTTGAAATGATCCAGTGAGAAGGTTTCATGCTTTTGCTCATAATACAGAAATCCACGAGTTACATCATTCTTGTCTAGGTAACTAGAAGTACCACAAAATTCACTTTCAACTGCTGTTCTGAACATAGGTCGAAACTTGTAAGGACAAATTGGAAATTCAGTGCGAAGAGTAATCAACTCATTATGACCGGAGGAACATAGGAGAAAATAAATAATCATTGATGCATGAACTTGATTCAAGTTCAAGGAGTTTCCTCTTAGACATTTGATGGGTATCTGTACATTGGAAATCAAACTCTCGAGAATCAAGAAAACTGTATTTGATAGCATTTTCTACTTCATTAAAGAGAGGCCCAAGAGTAATGTCATCACTAACAGAGGCATTGAAACTTAGACTTCTACTCCGATTGCACTTAGGTGCGGTTATACTGTGCCGAGGTTGACAGTTCTCATAGTGATATGTTAGAAACTCAGTATGTGGAGTAATTATCTCACCCGAATCAAGAAACATGGGAGACAACGATTGATCATTGAAGTATGAACCTGATTCAAGTTCAAGAGACTTCCTCTTTGGTACCAGATAATGCTCCTTAAATTGAACATCTGAGTCCGACTCTCGAGAATCAAGTAAATCGTATCTAGTAGCACTTTCTATTTTTCCTTAATTTGCTTCTTAATATTTATTCTTTATAGTGCAGTAAGTGCTCATTGGAAACAACCGACCTTTTGAACATAGTTTCTCTGTATCAAGAAATAAGGTATTTGCAATACACTATCGTAGTTTCTTTCTCTTTCTAGAAAATATATCTCCATCCTCATTCTTGTTTCCTTCATGTGAAAATCTCTGGGGTTTGTTGGTGTTATCAAAACCTTGAGAGATTTTTAGCTTGCTGCTTGTAGAGTACATGTCTGACTTATTCCAAGCCCCAACAGAAGGTGGAAGAAATGAATCCATCTTAAAAGTTGACAAGTTCTTCCCGATCTCTGAAGAGTTGCAACACATAGTGCATACGCTAACATGATAAATCCTCTCTTTGGAACATTCACCAAATTCAGGCTTCTAAGAAGATAACAAATCATCCTTTTGAGCTCTCAATTTCTCACAGGCATCCTCCTCGGTCGCACCATCTAAATGTCGAAATTTTTTGATTTTGGCTTTATTATTCAATATTTGGGAAATAAGACTTTCCAATACCAGGGCTACAGACTGAGCACCTATTGCACCTCGTGCCACAGGTCTCTCAAATTTTTGAGAATCTTCAACAGCAAGACAAGGTATAGATAACATTTCTAATGGTATATAAATATCACAAAAATGACGACTAGCATGAAAAGCCTACTCATCAATCATGTGTAGTCCAGTAGCAACCAAATAAGAAAACCTCACACGGTAGAGCAGTGAAACTTTCATTATAATCCTCATCGCAATTAATATACCTCAATATGGTTTCAGAAACATCACCTTAAATATTTATAGTGTAACTCAAAAAGTCATGGACACAAGGTGACACATGAAAACCTAAACTTTTCAGCCTGACACAAACAGACCTATCTGAAGGAAATCTTTCCTCTTTAAAGTTGTATGAGTACAAGTTATTGCCACGATCTTAGCTTGCTTGGTTGCTTCATCAACTCTGTCGGTAGTCTTCCCTTTTCAATTGATGGCAAAATAATAGGGAATGGAATTTTATGGATATGGATAAAAAGAAACTTGAATAATTAGTATATAATATATTTAAATGCAGATGAATATTAAAAATTGGATAATGAATAGTGATGGATTTTGGGATTGAATATTAAATGGAAAACCGAAAAATATATTTTAAAAAAATAAACATGGTTTGGACTGAAAAATGGAATTTGGAAAAATTGATTAGAAAATGGACAATTAGAAAAATGGTTTTTGTATGGATTGGATAGAAATTGGATGATATGTATTTGGAATTATGAATTTGGTTCCCATTCATATGCGCGCGACCATGAGCTCTTGATTTCAATTCAAAACCAACTTGCACCATTTTCCACACGTCTCTTATAAAAATGAGCACAAACTACTCCTAGACCAGTGAATTACTTGTATCTAAAGCATCAACCATCAACTTTGATCCTTTGCCACAATTCTCTGAATCTCTTGATCATAATAACCTGGACCAAACTTCTCATAGAACACTTCTTGAAAGCTTGATGAATTCCAATACAGGACAACAATACCTTGAACAATCACATTGCCTGAGAAAATAGCCTACTGCCACAACCAATTTGCAATTGAAGTGATCTCCTGATAGTTTGACCAAGATTAGGTCAAACTTCTATCTGGTCTTGACCATAACTGAATAGCCACACTTGACTCCAGGCCATGCTCTTGCCATCAATCTTCCTGCAAAATCTTAAACACACAGAGAAGAAGAAACAAGAAAATTGAAAAATATTTTTGGTATTTTGGTTAGAGGTTTGTAAACATAGACAAACATAAAGCAAGTAAGAATAATACACTGATGCTTGGTGATCCGTAGAGGAAAACCCATATAGAAGGGCATGAGAACCAAAGTTTGTGATCTTATTTGTGACGCAAAAATCCAAATGATATGTGGGATGTTATGGGTAAAAATTAGGGTATTACATCTGCCCGTATTTAAGTTTCTTCTATCCGGAAATATGAAGATTGACATCTTTGTCTCGACCAAATAGAAGTGATTTAAATATAACAATAAATCTAATTTTTGGTCCTAAGATGCCATAAAATGATATGATTATGCTAATGATATGCAGACACAAGACCTCTGTAGGGAAAAATATGCCATGGGAGACAAACAAACGTTGGAGAGCAAAAGAAGAAAAGAGACTCCGCAAGGGAAAACAGAAGAACAAGATCCTATTCCGATAAAGGAAAGGAAACGACTCAATCGAGGAAGAGAAACCAACTAACGGTTACTGGGCAAGGATACTCAAACCAAAGAGAAGCGATAAAATACTTTCTACTGGTTACTGAGTAGAAAATAAGGGCAATAAATACAAAAGAATCATAATCTACCGGTTACTGGGTGGAAAACAAAGAAATGTATTACTTATTACCAGTTACTAGGCAAAAAGTAATCAACTTGACGAGAGATAATCAACTACCTATTACTGGATAGAAAAAGGAAAATTATCACAAGGAAAAATTACTGACTACCGGTTACTAGGTAGAAAATAACGGTAACTAACCAAAAGAGAGACAAATGTTACCTTCTACAAATTACTAGGTAGAAAAATAAAGGCAACAAGCTCGGGAGGAAGGATTATCTTTTACCGGCCACCGAGTAAGAACAAAGGATAACCAACCAAAAGGGGTGAGAAATATTACATGCTACCTGTTACTGGGTAGAAAATAGAGACAATAAACTCAAAAGGTGAAGAAACATTACCGGTTACCCGTCATTAGGTAGAACATAAAAGCAATGAACTCACAAGGAAATACTACCAACTACCTGTCACTGGCTAGGGTAAACAAAACTCGACTACCCGTCACTGGTAGGAGAAAGAAATAAAGGTCGACTACCTATCACTGGGAAGGATAAACATGATTCAACTACTTGTCACTGGGTAGCTCAAACCACACCATAGACTTCTTAAATAAAGAGACAACCATCTGTTGGGGATGAAATATCAATAACTCTGTCAGGGATCTTCAAAAGAGATACGGGCAGGTTAAATCATACAACAAACTTCTCAAATAAAGAGACAACCATATGTTGGGGATTTCACAACAAACTTTTCACCGGGACTTCTTCCATAGAGATTCCCTTTAATGGAAAAGCTTGTCGGAAAGGGATCCATTATTTCACAATAAACTTCTCTGTTGAGGATGAAATAGAGAACTGCTGCTTATTGCGAAGGTGCAAATAAATTTCTAGAGATTACACAAGCTGCTCAAGAAAAGAGGCTTCCACTTGTTACCAGGTAAGGTTTACCTTGCTGGGGACATGCAAGCTGCTCAAATAAAGAGGCTGCCACTTGAAGTCGTGCAAGCACTTACCAAGAGAGTGTTATCAAAATGCTGCTGGGAAAATTCAAATCGTCATCTTCGGATGAGGATCAATAAACAGATTTCTGCTAAGGAAAATAAATCCTCAACGAGGAACATATCTTCTTATCATCCAGATTTCACAGCCCAGAGAAAATCAAAATAACTGCTGCAAGAGACCAAAGTTCAATACAGGAAGAAACTGGAGAGAAACAGTCAAACAAGACTCGACTCAATGAGGAAATATCTCACCAGGGATCAATTCCATCCAGATAAAAGCTGGGGAGGAAAGCTAAAACAAACATCTTCCGCGATTCATAAACTCAGTGGGGAATTAGAAAGAATAGGAACTTTCTGCTTAGGATCGACACTGTCGCTACTGCGAAAATCGGCGCCGGCTGAACAGAAGAGTCGCCACCGTGCGTTATTTATCCCACGGGAGGGAAAGGAAATGCTCAGAGTAAACCTCGCACAACACGGGAAAGGTATGGTCATCGCAACCAAAACCTGGGTTCGGGAGTCGGTTACGCAAGGGGAAGGTATTAGCACCCCTCACGTCCGTCGTACTCGACGGGATCCACGCTTGTTTTCGGGTATGGATTGTTATTCTATCTACTCTAAAGGTCAGGGGTTAAAAAGAAAAGAGAATGAGAATAAAATGACTCGGCAAAGTATCGCACTTTATGCCTACGTATTCCCGTCTGGAACGAGAAATCAGAGTCAACGTAGTTCGCCTACCTACGGGAAAGGAGGGGAAGGTTGCTCGCTAGGATATCGCATCCTATGCCTACGTACTTTCATACAGCATGAAAGATCAGAGCAAACGTAGTTCGGGCAACGTACGACACAAGTCTGTCTTGATTGATTTTATTCCTACTAAAAAAGGTTTTCTGATCAACAGTCCCAGCGGACAAAAA
This sequence comes from Lathyrus sativus, assembly GCA_963859935.3. Classification (NCBI taxonomy): domain Eukaryota; kingdom Viridiplantae; phylum Streptophyta; class Magnoliopsida; order Fabales; family Fabaceae; genus Lathyrus; species Lathyrus sativus. The sequence goes on from OZ012735.1 coordinate 950,955,762, forward strand.
TGACGCTTTGATGAGTTCACATTCTTTTACGGAAGAAGTGTCTTTTATTGTGTTTGAAATCTTTATGTGTTTTTCTGTTTGTTTTGAGAAAGAAAGAGACAGAACTCTAACCTACGGTTGCGAAGGGAAACAAACTAACCTAATGTTATCATGCATGGGTTAAGACCTAGTGTCTATCATGCTCCTCTCTTGCACAGAGAGAAACAGAGATCCTACGGGATAGGCAGAAACAGAAACAATAACAGATATAATAAAGCAGTAAAATGCATGGATGCAACAGTACAAGCGAGGCAAGGGAGTCCCACTCAACCTCGAACCTAGAAAACAATAGGCAAAAGTGAACATACTTCACTTTCAACCCAGCAGGGTAGACAGCAAACAATACAGTCCAGAAAACCAATCAATACATCAGCAATAAAATACAACAGCAAAAGAAACAACATCAGCAGCTCTGAATCAACATCTGGCTTCAAGTAATCTCCAATCAGCTACAGGCTTCAACAAGCATCAGTCTCCATCTCCATGACCTTTAGGCAAGGGCTTTGACCATCATTCTTCCATCTGCAATGGCTTTTCTTCAAGTTCAAACCTCCAGGATGAGGAATCAGTCACAAGAGTGAATTGGGTGTTAAGCAATCAGTTGACTACCAAGGGTGGTGAACAGACTGCTTCTAACACAAAAGACATTTTCTCTCAAGAGTTCTATCTCTTAGACACTATCACCAAGCCTTCCAAAGGAAGGGGGTGAGTGTCTTAGAGAGACTCTGAATCACAGAGAAGAATGGATGCAGACAAGGCAATCCATGTTTGAAAAACAAACTTTCTAATCTAGAGCTCTGCCTAGCTCCTAAACCCTAGTCTCCTCAGCATCTGCTAGCAAGAATCTCCTCTTCAACTCTGGAAGTTGATCTTCAATCTCTGGATCTCCAATGGTCTTCATCTCCTCAAGTCTTCAGCTCTCCCAAGTCCCCAGACAACCCCAATACCCAAGCAAGCAAGCAATAATCCCCAGAGGGCACACCACACCAGTCAATCAGACATACACAGAGTATTAATAGCAGTAGGGGAGTCCTGACTTTTCTCTAAGGGATCTAATAACTACCCATAGCCCCTATAGTCCCATAACTAATCTAGTTAAACCCTAAGTCCTAAGGGAAAGAATCAAACTTCCTAAGTCATCACCTAAAAACCCTAATTTGTCCATGTTGTTCAAACCTACACTAAGCACCTAAATTTAATTTCTAAAAATGGGAACTAAATTAAATCTATAAGTTCAATATCTCATCTAAACAACCTAAAAAGAATGAACAAAAAATATGAAAGTATCTAATAGAACAAAAATTAATAAAATCATGCATGAAATGAAACTATTTAAAATGTCATTTATTTAGAAAATATGGGAAAAATATCAAATAAAAAATAAAATGCAATTTTTATTTTTTAGAATTTTCTAGACATCCTAAAGAAAATAATGTAAAAAGAAGGAATTAAAAATGATTTTTTGTCTATTTATTATGAATTTTAGAAGATGCATAAAAAATTAAAGAAAATAAAAAGAAAATAGAATGAAATAAAATGGAGGGGGTGAGAAAAGCAGAAAAGCGCGTTCAAAGTAATGGGCCTATTAAAATGGGGGGTGTGGATAGCGCTCTGAGCCCAACCCCCCAATTAATGAAACGCAGCGTTTCAAATCTTCAAAGTTTCCCTCCGTTTGAGCTTTAAATCGTGGCCGTTGGATGCGCCTTCAAGTCAAAGGTCCAAGTACGATCGTGTGGCTCATGCATCGTCTCCTACCTCCAGCAAACCCTAGGTTCTGCAACTCATCTCCATGCGCGAACCTTACACCCTTCTGTTCTCCTTCAACTCTCCATGGATTCAATCAAGGTCAAGAGCAAAATTACTCTAAATCTCTCCCTCTACACAGCCATAGCCTTAGTTCTTCCTAAAACTCACTCACAAAGCAAACTCGAGGTGTATAACAGATCTGATCCATCATGCTCAACTGATATGGATCCTCTCAATTCTCCATGAAAATCATCCTAAGCTAACCTACACCTCACCCTGGTCATTTTAAGCATTCAATCCAAGATTATTTCGCACGATTCTTGCTATTCTAAGCTTCAACAGAAATGGTGCACCATAACTAATGTCCATGAAACTTGCTCAAATTTATCCAAATCAATCATCTTCCTTACCCTAACCAGTCTACACTAACAATTCCCTAAAATTCTCATTAAACTATGCAATTCGAAGAAGATAACCAACCTGTTATGATGCTGCAAACAGTGATGGCATACACTTGATCCAATGCTTGAAAGGTGGGGAAGTTGATCAGTAATCTTGGAGATGAATTCTGTATGCAATTAGAGAAGCTCCCAAGCCTCGAATCTTCTAATTCCAAGGTGCTTGCACTTTGAATGATGATGGTGAATATCACAATTCCTTGCTCAATTCTCCAAAGAAATGTATGGATTCTGATCTTTGTGTGATGATGATGAAGATTGGATCAAGAATGTTGAGGTTTGATGAGAGATTGAGAGAATTTGAGAGACTTATGCAAAAATGGAAAATGAGTGAAAATGGAGTTTTTGACAAAATGATGGCACCAAACCTTGCAAGATTCATCTTGCATGAATATATAGGTGATCTAGGAACCTCCTAGAAACTTGGAGAAGTTTCCCTTGTGCTAAATTCCCTTGAATGTTGATTATGTTTCTTACATTGCAAGCAACCATGGATAACTCTTAAATCTTGAACTAGACTCAAAATTCCACTTTAGCCAATGTTTTTAGAATGCATTTTCCATTCAAAATGACCTATAATTTTGCATCATTTGGCCAAGATATGAAAAATACCATTTTTTAAGCCATTTTCCTTCATTAAATTCACCAATTTTGAAATCTTGTGATATGAGTCTTTCCAATCTCTCATGGTCACTTTTCTAGACTCAAAATGTCATTTGGAGCAAGTTTGATGTTGTAAGTTTTTCCATTTGAAGCTTCCTTGTATGAGTTTTGGGCATAGGTTAAAATGACCTGTAATTCACAAATGACCAAAATACCCTTTGCTTGCCAAGACCATAAGTTGAGCTCCACACATCATATGAGGGCATAATATACCATTCTAGAAAGCTAAGACAATGAGGAACAATTCTTATGTTGACCAGAAATTCATTTGAAATCTCCTTGAAGGGTAAAACTAGCTTGGAAGTCAAGCCATTTTCACAGACAAAATTTCAGATACCTCAGATGACCTGTAACTTGCAAGGACCATAACTTGAGTTCTATAAATCTCCTTGATGCCTTCCACCACTCAAATTAAAGGTCTTGAGATCCTCTACAAGTTCCATGTTGGCCAAGGATCCATTTGAAGCTAGAATTTTGACTTATCTTGCTTGGAAATTTGACCTAAACTAGGGGATTTTACACAGAAACCCTAATTTAGAAACTCCTCTTCTCCTTGATTTCTCTTGAATTCTTCTTGGCATATCTCCATATCCTTCTTTATATGTCAAATGATGCTCCCCACATCTCTCCAATGGACTTGAATGCCCTTTAAATCAGTCAATTGACTTAGGGTTGACCTAGGGTTGACCCAGATGAAACCCTAGTTGACTGCCTTCAACTGCAATTCTTGTGATCACATCAGCAACTTGTTTCCTTCTCCAAATGACTTTCTAAGTCCTCCAAGATGTCTAGATACCCTCCCTTCCTTCAACTCACAGCTCACAACCCCCTTGTTGACCCTCAGATACCCTCAGCTAGGAGATGGACTCAAGGCTTGATCTGCTGAACTCTCTGCTTTCAAATTCTTTCTTGATGACTTGAATGAGATGGAATTAAGATAATAACCTCTTGATGGGCCTCTAGAGATGAGAATAATGGTTGGTCCCCTGTTGAATGACTTGCTATGCTTATGCTATGCAGATGATTAGACTATGCACATGACTCTATATGCAAATGCTAATGACATTGAAACATAAACCAAGTGAATAAGGTTGGGCAAATTTTAGGGTGCAACAGCTGCCCCTATTCAAGCGACTTGGACCCGATTGGGTGAAGAGCGAACGACCTTCAAACATTCGAGGTACGAGACGGTTGAATACTAAGAACCCGGAAATTTGCCAACCGCAGAAATAAACTGCACCACTGTTTGGGGAACGACATTCATCAGCTGAATTTAACTGTTACAGCAACCCACTGATCTCGTGCGACCGTGCTGGGGATTCTTCTCATCATCCTGAAAAAGATTGAATCATCGGAAACTTCGTCCTTTGCTTGTCCACGTCAGGACTCTATTTGCTGTCAACTCGGAAAAAACTTCAACAACTTTGCTGGGGACGGCTCGTCTGCCTTCTCGTCAGAGATAAATCGTCCACGTTAGGAATAAACTCTTCCACATTAGGAATACCACCGTCAACGTTAGGACTCACCTTTCCACGTAAGGAATAACCGTTCCACGTTAGGAATAATACTGCTCCACGTAAGGAATCAACTTTTGCTTTCCACGTAAGGAATAAATCTTCTTTGATCTGTCCGCGTCAGGACTAAACTCTTCCACGTCAGGAATAATCTCTCTCTTTCCACGTCAGGAATCAATCTTGATATGTCCGCGTGAGGACTCAATCTTTCCACGTAAGGAAACCCATTCTTTTCCACGTAAGGAATCTCATCTTTCCACGTTAGGAATAAACTCGTCTTTCCACGTAAGGAATCTCCATCTTTTTCCACGTAAGGAAACTATTTTTCTTCCACGTAAGGAATACCTTTTGATATGTCCACGTAAGGATTCTATCTTTCCGCGTAAGGAATACCATCTTCTTTCCACGTAAGGATTAAATTCATCTTTCCACGTAAGGAGAACATCGTCCATGTTAGGACCCACCTTTCTACGTCACGAATAATAATTTCTTTGATTTGTCCACATCAGGACACTGATCTCGTCTCGATTTGTCTACGTTAGGACTCAGGCGTCTTCGACCTGCTGAGGACATAAGACTTGTCCACGTAAGGACTCACATGCTTGTCTGATCTGTCCACGTCAGGACCCATGATTTGTCAACACAAAGAAAGATAACTGCTGAGAGGAACTGGTCCACGTCAGGTCACCAACACAAAGAGTAACCACTTTTATCAACGTCATGACCTCCCATTTCACCAATTCCGAGAACCCGAATCTGTCCACGTTAGGACTAACACGCTTCACCAACCCGGGGAAATAAACCTGTCCACGTTAGGACGCCCACTTCTGAAGAAATCCCGTCCATATAGGAATAAGTTGTCCATGTCAGGACTTAGTTCTCCATTGATCCCCACCCACAAACTTCTTAGCACCGGCGTGACAGCGGCTTTGGGGCGGACTCTACTGGGGATATCTGGAAACCAAACTACCGGATGCCTGTTCTGATGTCCGGAGGCAACCTCTGAAATTCTGATTCATGGAACCCTTTTGATGACAAATAACTCTGCTTGGGAATAAAGAGAGACTTATCCTGGTAACTCTGTGGGGAGTACTGTCGAAACTGACATTATCATTGGATATCTCATGCCGAGATCTTGAGTGTTTAGTAGTTCAATTGAGCAAGTGCTTTCCCCATGAACTGCTAGAGTACAGAAACTGCTTCAGCAAAATAAATGCTGAAGATACTGCCGACTCCGCCGGGGATAGCCAGATGCTACAGAAATATTCCAGCAAAGTAAATGCTGGAAGGGTGAAGTCAACCATACTGGGAAGTTGGGAGCTCAAACCAAACACCTTGTTGAGGTAACCCCCTGCTGGGGAATATAACCTTGCTGGGGAATAGCAGATGTGCATCGTATGATCGGACTTTCTGCTGGAGAGTGAACTGATATTACACAGTATCCCTGACAAAATAAATGACAGGAACCACCATCAACTCTGCTTGGGAGGGTCTTGATCTTCGAGTTCCGCTGGGAGGAAAGAACACTTGCTGAAAAGAGAACTCCGCTGGGGATAGGATGATTCTCTCGGGGTGAAATCCACTGACTCCGCTGGGGGAGAGTGAATGACCCTGCGGGGAAATTTGAACCTGTCTGAATACAGCTTTACGATCTTGGAATCGTCAATCCCCTTTGCACACGCTACGACTAGCTGAAGAGTTCTATCCTTCTTTGGGAGGAACCTGCATGACCTGCGTGAGGGCTGAGTCTTTAGTTATTGCAATCTTTTGATCATCTTCCTTGTACGGTTATGAGACCTGCAACAACACAAACAAGACAAGACAAGCCTATGCAACCAAATCCACTCAGGTTAGTGACGTTATTTTCAGTTAATTCAAAGCTTTAGCAACTGTTGGCAAGGGCCAGCGACGTTATACTCATGCTAGTTTCATCAAACCTAGGCGTTAATCATGCACAAAAAGTAAAGAACAGTGTCAAATACTGAATAACGTATTTTATTGATCGCGCCCCTGAATGGGCGGAGTTTTGTACACGGGATGTAACTCCTGAAATGAGGAAGCTACACAAAGCAAATATACAAGTATATAAGTATGCACAAGAAGCATAAATATTGACAACTTAAATTTGTACACGTGTCGGCAACGGGATGCAGATGAACACCACGAACTGATCCTCCCATGACTCGCCCGACCCTAATGCTTTCCCGGTGTCCCCTCTTCTGAAGAGACTGTATCCAATAACTGACTCCTCAAATGTATTCTCCCGCATTGATGCTTATTGCAATTATCAAATTCGGACCGCAGTCATTCGCTTTTCAAATCCCTAACTTTTGCGTGAACCGCCCTTTACGGGTTTTCAGTTCACCGGGATACCCTTTTTTGCCGAAGCCGCCCAGTGTAGGTTTTCAACTTCGCGGGTGTACAATTTTTCAATTTTATCCCTAACTTTTGCCCGAACCTTTCATTCTGTTTTTGGTTCGCCAGGATGCCCCATTTGTGCCTGGACTCTCTTTTTCTGTCCAGCGGGTCTATTTTAAGCAAAGTATTTTTTAACTGCGTCCGAATTCACAGGTGACGTGAAGTCTTCTCCGTCCATGGTGGACAACAACAACGCTCCTCCTGAAAAGACTTTACTGACAACGTATGGACCTTCGTAGTTAGGGGTCCACTTGCCCCTGTGATCTGCTTGCGGCGGGAGAATCCTTTTCAGCACAAGGTCGCCCGTCTGAAAGCTTCGCGGATGTATCTTCTTGTCGTACGCTTTCTTCATTCGACTCTGGTACAAACGACCGTATGCTAGAGAAGCTAGCCTCTTCTCATCCATTAAGCTCAGCTGGTTCAATCTGTCTTTCACCCATTCTGCCTCGTCCAGCTGAACGTCTCGCAATACCCTCAGAGAAGGGATCTCAACCTCTAATGGTAGCACCGCTTCCATTCCGTATACTAACGAGAACGGGGTTGCCCCGGTTGATGTGCGTACCGTCGTACGATAACTGTGTAAAGCAAAAGGTAGCATTTCATGCCAATCCTTATAGGTCACCACCATTTTCTGAACAATTTTCTTGATATTTTTATTGGCCGCCTCAACAGCGCCATTCATCTTGGGTCGGTAAGGAGAGGAGTTGTGATGTTCGATCTTGAAATTCTGACAGAGCTCCTTCATCATTTTGTTGTTCAGGTTTGAACCGTTGTCCGTGATTATCCGCTCGGGGATCCCATATCGGCAAATGATATCTCTCTTGATGAATCTGGCCACCACTTGCTTCGTTACATTCGCGTAAGACGCCGCTTCCACCCACTTGGTGAAATAATCGATTGCTACTAGGATGAACCGATGCCCGTTAGAAGCTGTCGGCTCGATCTTCCCAATCATATCGATTCCCCACATCGAGAATGGCCATGGAGATGACATCACATTTAGAGGACTCGGAGGCACGTGTATCTTGTCAGCATATATTTGGCACTTGTGACACTTCCTCGCAAACTTGAAACAATCAGTTTCCATCGTCAGCCAAAAGTAACCTGCCCTCAGCAGCTTTCTCGTCATAGCATGCCCACCAGCATGCGTACCAAAGGTACCTTCGTGAATTTCCTCCATGAGAAGCTTTGCCTCTTTCTCGTCTACACAACGCAACAACACCAAATCGTGGTTTCTTCTGTACAAAACGCCATCCGGATTCAAGTAAAAATTACCCGCTAATCTCCTGAGAGTCCTCTGATCTTGACTGGATGCCCCAACCGGATACTCTTTATTCTTCAGGAAATTAAGGATATCAAAATACCACGGTTTGTCGTCAGATGCTTCATCAATAGCAAATACATAAGCTGGCCTGTCAAGCCGAGAGATAATGATTCGGGGAGCTTCGTTCCAGAAGTTGACCTTGTACATGGAAGACAAAGTGGCAAGGGCGTCAGCCATTTGATTTTCTGCCCTCGGTACGTGATGCAATTCAACCTTGTCGAAGAAAGGCAACAATCTCCTTGCATAATTCATGTAATGTATCAAATTAGGCTGCCGTGTCTCCCATTCCCCTTTTATCTGATTCACTACCAGAGCTGAGTCTCCGTATACATCTATATGTTTGATTCGCAAATCAATGGCTTCTTCAAGCCCCATTATACAAGCTTCGTATTCGGCCTCATTGTTGGTGACAGCAAAGGTCAATCGGGCAGTAAACGGGATGTGCGACCCGTGTGGCGTTGTGATGATTGCCCCTATTCCGCTACCGTAAGCATTCACAGCTCCGTCAAATATCATCTTCCATTTGGACCCCAACTCTGGTCCCTCGTCTGGCAACGGTTCTTCACAATCTTTCATCTTTAGGTACATGATATCCTCGTCAAGAAAATCAAACCTCATCGATTGGTACTCTTCAATAGGCTGCTCCGCCAGATACTCAGACAGCACACTCCCCTTTATAGCCTTTTGCGAGACGTATTGGATATCATATTCAGTCAAGACCATCTGCCAACGGGCAATTCTACCCGACAACGCTTGCTTTTCAAATACATATTTGATAGGATCCATCTTCGAGATGAGCATGGTTGTATGATTCAGCATGTACTGCCTCAAACGCTTGGCGGCCCAGGCTAGCGCGCAACAAGTTTTCTCCAGCATTGAGTACCGAGATTCACAATCTGTAAATTTCTTACTCAAGTAATAGATCGCATGCTCTTTTCTCCCTGTCTCGTCGTGTTGACCGAGAACACAACCCATGCTTCCCTCAAGAACCGTCAAATACATTATCAAGGGTCTACCTGCCACCGGGGGTATCAGAATGGGAGGTTCCTGCAAATACTGCTTTATTTTATCGAACGCCTTTTGACAATTTTCGTTCCACGTTACAGCTTGATCTTTCTTCAAGAGCTTGAATAACGGTTCACACGTGGCAGTTAGGTGAGACATGAACCGGGCGATGTAGTTCAACCTCCCTAAAAACCCGCGCACCTCTTTCTCTGTTTTAGGCGTCGGCATTTCTTGTATTGCTTTTATTTTAGCAGGATCGACCTCTATTCCTCTTTCGCTTACGATAAACCCCAGCAGCTTACCCGATCTCACCCCGAAGGTGCATTTATTAGGGTTCAGCCTTAGCCTGAACTTCCTAAGCCTTTTAAATAACTTCAGCAGATTCACCAGATGCTCTTCCTCTGTCTGGGATTTGGCAATCATATCGTCAACATAAACTTAGATCTCTTTATGCATCATGTCATGGAAAAGAGTCGTCATCGCACGCTGATATGTTGCCCCAGCATTTTTCAAACCGAAGGGCATCACTTTGTAACAAAATGTTCCCCAAGGCGTTATGAAAGTAGTCTTCTCCATATCCTCTGGCGCCATTTTAATCTGATTATAGCCTGAAAAGCCATCCATGAAGGAGAATACGGAGTACTGAGCAGTATTATCAACTAACACGTCAATGTGAGGAAGTGGAAAATCGTCTTTTGGGCTTGCTTTATTCAAATCTCTATAATCCACGCACATTCGAACCTTGCCATCTTTCTTTGGCACTGGTACGATGTTGGCAACCCATGAAGGATACTTCGTCACAGCCAGGAAACCAGCGTCCCACTGTTTCTGCACCTCCTCTTTGATCTTCATTGCCATATCTGGTCGCGTTCTGCGAAGCTTTTGTTTGACCGGCGGGCAATCTTCTTTCAGTGGCAGGCGATGCACGACCATATCTGTATCGAGCCCTGGCATATCCTCATACGACCAAGCGAATACATCACTATACTCTTGGAGCATTTCAACCAGCCTCCGCTTGATATCATCCTGCAGCGCGGCTCCGATACGAATGTTTTTCTCAACCCCTTCCGACCCCAAATTGATAATTTCGATGACCTCGTCGTGAGGCAGAATGGCTCTTTCCTCTTGCCTTACTAACCAAGACAGTTCTTCAGGAACGTCGCTATCTTCGACAACCTCTTCTTCGGCCTGAAACACCGGGTGCTCAAAGTCGGGACGAGTCATAGGTGGTTCAAGGATGTCATCTGAAAATGTTACCCTGCAAAAGGAATGGCTAAGTGCTTCAAAATGCGTATAAAGCGAATAACCATGTTGCCATTTTATTGAAAAAATATAAAACAAGAAAGACAGGGATTACAGTATTTGCACATGAAAAACGCCATTTATTTAATGATTGACACGCAATGTTTATAACAACACAGCCCTAAGCAAATCTCGATGCCCCGGGCAAGACATCAGATTATTCAACAATTAATAAAGCAAAGCAATACTGTTTAAAAGTCACAGGAACAAGCTCCTGAATAGACCAGTTGCACAGTCCTTGTCCTGGCGTGCTTGGCTGAATCCAGGCATCCATATCACAGTCGCTGTCTCCTTCATCAGACTCCGAAGCAGCATTGACAGTTTCATGACATACTCCACTGGCAGAGATGGTAATTGGCTTTCTGAAACGGGGGGCCCTCACGGAAGGAGTGGATGACGACGGTTGGTACCCCAGTCCGAACCGGTCCATCTTCACAGGAATGTCCAGCACTTTGCCCCAGCCCTTGGCTTCTCCTGCTTCCACTAGAGCTTGAGCTTCCTTATACGATGAGACAACTATCTCTGGCACTTTGCTCGGCCCGGGACCTTTGTCCTTGATGCGCAAACCTTCGAATGCCTGGCATGGTGTTTCGTGGATCTCTCCGTCGACTTCCACATACTTAAATGAAGATAAATGGCTGACCAGGATGTCCTCTTCTCCGCACACGGTGACTACGCTGTCCCCAACCATATATTTTAACTTCTGATGCAGGGTGGACGTGACGGCCCCTGCCCCATGAATCCAGGGTCTTCCAAGCAAGCAGCTATACGCAGGCTGTATATCCATGATATAAAACTCCGTTGCAAACACTTCCGACCCCACTTGCAGAGGCAAGGTAATCGATCCGAAGACTGTTCTCCGCGTGCCGTCAAATGCTCTGACTACCAAATCACTGGGTGTACACAAAATTCCTCGAACATCCAGCTTCATCATCGCCTTCTTGGGTAACACATTCAAAGATGATCTGGTGTCAACCAATACGTGCGACATTACTGATCCTCTACACTCAACAGATACGTGTAATGCCCTATTGTGATCTCTCCCTTTCGGAGTCAAGTCAAAATCGGTAAAACCCAAGCTGTGGCCTGCATTCACATGTGCCAATACTCCTTCTAGCTGATTTACGGAGACGTCTTGGGGTACAAAAGAGGTGTCCAGGACTTTCAGCAAAGCATTTCTGTGAGCTTCCGAACACAACAGCAATGATAGGATAGATATTTTGGACGGTGTCTGCTGCAGATGCTCCACAATCTTATAATCACTTTTTCGAATTAAGCGCATGAACTCTTCTACATCCTTCGATGCTGCTTCTTTTTCACTTGCTTGTACCGGAACATTTTCAACCACTTTCCCTTTTCCTTTCGCTAGTCTTTCAGCCTCCACTTCAGGAGATATAAAGATCCTGCCACTCCTCGTCATGCCTCCTGAACCAACAACATTATCCACAATCTCCGCTGGCTGCTTGTTAACATCAATTTTTATCCCGTCACAATATACTTCCAACCCGTATGACCATGGGACTGCTTTCGTGTTCTCGTACGGGATTGGCCCGGCCTTAGTTATGGTGATCGGTGGTCGCTGAGCTGGTGCCGCAATAGTGATCGTCTTCTGAGGAATCGTTACCGTGGCCACATCACTCCGATTATCCACTACTGCCCCTGCAGGCTCGTCAGTTGCCGCTCGATCAAACTGCAATATGCCCTCATCAATTAAAGCCTGAATGCCTTTCTTCAAATCCTCACACCCCCCAGCTAGGGTCCAACAGTCTAAGCAATACTCATTACATCCTGGGTAAACACCTCCTTGTAACAGTCGGCTCTTTATCTCGCTCAGCGGCGTCTTTAAATCTTCAACATTCATAATAAGATTCAGACCTTCCTCAGTCAGAACGGCGTTTGCCCCATGATTAGGCATGGGTTTCTGGACTATATTCGGACCTGCCGTTCCGAAATTGATAGTCTTGTTGTCTAAAAGATCCTGCACAACGTGCTTAAAAGCATGGCAACCTTCTATATCGTGACCCGGGGCTCCAGAATGAAACTCGCAGTGTCTGTTTGCATCGTAGCCGAACGGGGGAGCTCCCGTTATTGGTGCCAGAGTTCTTTTCTCTACCAGATTCAATCCCAACAATGTCTGCAACAAATCGGCATATGTTGAGGGAGGCTTCTCAAACACTCTTCTCGGTTTACTACCCTGGAATCTTCGTTGAGCCTGCTGTGCCCCCTGCTGAGGCTGCTGCTGCTGTGGCATTGGCTGTTGCTGAACCGGTTGTTGTTGCTGGAGTGGTTGTTGTTGATACGGGATAGTAACACTCGCCACCTGCTGCGGCTGACGATATTGACCTCGTCCCCTGCCTCGGCCCCGGCCTCGGCCTCCAAATACTGCGCTTGCCTCGCCCTGACGGCGCCCACCATAAGCTTTCCTATTACTGCCAGATGCAGTTGATTCCTCGACTTGGAACTTTCCTTGCTTAATGTTACGTTCAATCTTTTCTCCCATTAGAATCAGGTCTGAAAAACTGGCCAGAGACGTGTGAAACAGCATGTCATGAAACAGCCCTGTGAATGTGCCGACAAACATGTCATTCATTTCCTTATCTTCTACAGGAGGACGGACCCTGGCAGCCATATCGCGCCACCTTTGCGCGTACTCTTTAAAGCTCTCCCCCTTCTTTTGCGACAGCCCGGCCAACTGGACCCGATTGGGTGCCAAGTCGCTGTTATACTTGTAATGGGCTACAAATGCCTCTGCTAATTGCTTCCATGTCTTGATATCAGTTGGCTCCAACCCCATGTACCACTCTAGGGAAGGGCCCGACAGACTATCCTGAAAGAAATGCATCAGCATTCTTTCATCAGTTGAGTATGCAGACATCTTTCTGTAATAAGCTCGTACATGCACTTTCGGACATGTGTCTCCTTTATACTTATCGAACGCAGGAGCTTTGAATTTAATTGGCACCCTCAAACCAGGTACCAGACCCATGGTTGCCATGTCCAATCCCACAGCACTTTGATTTAAGACTCCCTTCATCTGCTCTTCCAGCATTCTAATCTTTTGGGAATCATCCATCGGCCCTTCAAAACCTCCTCCGGAGAAGGCGTCCTCCTGCTGATCTTCTTGCCACATACCGTTTCCAGCTCCGTACCCATCATATCCATTATTACGTCCAGCTCTGATCTGATTCATCCCCGGACCTCGGCCTCTGTTGCCGTACCCTTGAACACCTCCAGCAGGACCAAAAGCCATAAATCCAGTACCGTTTCCGTTTCCAAAGCCTCCGTAACCCTGATTGACCATACCATAACCATCTTGCCCAAAGCCTTGAGCATTAAAGCCATACTTCCCAGTGTTATCGAATCCCTGATCGTTGAATCCGAATCCAGTATTGACAAAGCCATTGCCTCCTAGATTATCTCCCAAATTGACATCACCCAGCCCAGCATTATGGACAGCAGTCTCATTCCCCACTCCGACGTTACCATTCACAGCAGCGGTAGCGTTGTTGATATTAGCAGCAGGTGTATTGACTACAGGCGGAGCCACTGGCGTGGGAGTGCCGTCTCCATGAACAGTATCGACCCGTACAGACTGATGATCTTCATTACCATGACCAGCGTTTCGGGCCAACAGAGGCTGGACCATGGCCTGCAAATTCTCCTGCCCTTTTGCTATAGCTTCCATGGTCTGCATGAAGAGAGCGAGCTTCTCGCGCACATCTTGCATCTCGTTCTGCATTTGGTCCATGATTTTTCAACAATTGGAGCGGGTAGAATAGCGGTGCGGATGTTGATCTGCAATCCTGTTAAGTACCTGTTAAAAGCAGGAAATAAGACACTATTCAAAGATTACCTGTAATGCAATATGAATGCAATGCAATGTGTCTGTGCATTAGGGAAGTTCATTCCCCCAGTTCTAGTGTGAAGGTGCCGGTGCAGTGATAGTGTTGACAATAGGAATATCGGAGCTGAATCATGGAAAGCCTCATATATTGCAGGGAAAATCAATAAGCCCAGGGTACAAAATCACTGAGAGTACAAAGAAGGCATGACCTCAACCAACAATCCTGGTGATGGTCAGCACTATACAAATAAAGCATACAAGTTACTACATGAAATGATCAAATCCTCGCAAGAGTCTGGTACTCTTCTATCAACTTCTTGGTCTCCGGATGGCTTGGTCGATCAAGCAGCCCTTCAACAAGCTGGCTTCTCCTCTTAAGGACACGGCGTACGTCTTCAGCAGTTTCTTCCCATGTTGCTTCTCCGAAGCAATCCTCTAGCTTTCGTTTCTGAGATACCGCTTCATCTCTGGATTTGATTGCCTTGTTCAGTGCATGCTGGATACTATACCGGGTCATCACTTCCTCCTCACACTTCTTGATGCTGGACTTCAACTTCTCTTCGAGGTCGGAAATTTGCTGCTTCAGCTTATCTTCCCTCTTCTTGTTGTTAGTGAGCGTAGCATTCCAAGTCTTATTGCAAGAAGAGATCTCTCGGTGAGCGATGTCAAGCGCTTTCTTCTTGGATTCAAGCACGTCATGGGAGCTTCTGAACTCTTGCCCCATACGTTCGCGCTTCTTCTTCTCCTCATTCAACTCAGCCCCTAACCTGTTTAACAGCTCGATCTGTTGTTGGAAAGCATATACGGCCTTGTTTTTCTCACTGCGTACTTGAACTAGCTCTTGCTCTAACCCTTCGTTGATCTTCATCAAGGCTTCTTTTTCCTTCACAACTTGCTCGTAGGCTTCCCTAGAAACAGTAGTTGGCTCTGCTATTGGAATAGGAACAAGGATTGGTACATCTGGAAATGGCATTAATAACTGACTTGCTCTTTCCCGGATCCAAACCCTGTAAGGTGCATAGGCCTGGCAATCGCTCTTACCTAACAGTGGTTTCCCCTTGCGGTTAATACGCGTCCAGGCATGTTGCAACTCAGCTAGCAATTCCCCCTTCAAATCACCTGTGAAGTACAGAGATTCCTGTACTTCTTCCTCCTGAGGTGGATTCTTCAGTGCATATCCGAACTGGCGAATGAATAGAGAAGGGTTGTAATTGATACACCCTTTTCTTCCTATCAACGGCACATTAGGGTACCCAGAACAACTGAAGATGAGCTCAGATCCCAACAGGTCTCGATCAAACCACTCCATATTTTCCGACGATAGCCTCATCAGGCGCTCTGGCCAACCAGCTGGGACTGTAGTCTCTGCAACAGATCTTCTCTTAGGAAGGTGACTCTCAAACCACCTACTCAACAAGGGTACACACAGATGAACATTCTTCCCTCTTCCTTTCTCATTCTTGTAATGCAGTGAGTGGTAGAGATCTCCGAGTAAGGTAGGTACAGGATTACCAGCGGCAAACAAGTAGAAGGCGTCGAAGTCCACAAAATCCGGTATATTGGGGAACAGTACTATGCCATAAATGCACAAGGCCAACAAAGCATTGAAAGCAACCCAGCACCCGCTCTTGGCATACTCTTGGGCTTTACCAACTAAGAATTGGAGTGAGAAGCCTGGAACTCCACGGGAAACAGTAGTCACAAGTTCAGAAGCATCAATATGCAAGGCTTTTGCCAAATCCTCCGGCTTGGGCTTGGCGTCATAATGGATGAATGGAACTTGGTTCTGCACGGGCAGCTCAACATACTCAGCGTATTCCTCCAGGGTTGGTCCCATAACAAAGTCAGAGAACGTGAAGCACCTCAGAGCAGGGTCGTAGAATTGCATCAAAGCATACAGCCCATCTAACTCTACCTCTGTAGGTTTGCACACCAATCTCAATAATCTACCATAGCTCATCCGGAAGCTCCTACGAACACCCTCATCAGCAAGAGAGATCAACCCAAGTAGAGGAACAATATCAGGCGTAGGGAATTTGTAAGCAACCGTTCTCCTTAAGCTAGTCATGATCAAACACTCAGAAGTCTGGGCACTAGAACTAGGGAAATGCAAATGCACCTGCAGCACAGACACACGTTAGTGAAATGCAAATGGTAATGGATATGCAGGGATGCAATGCAAGTAACATGCAACAGGGACCAAAGCTGTAGCTGAATAGCCTGAACCCAATCAAGAAAGGTCTCAGATAGACCATCCAGAAGTCCTCAAGCCCTGGTCTCTGATATACCTCAAACAAAGCTCCAATATTGGTCTCTGATAGACCCCATAATCATAACCTGAATGGTCTCTGGCAGACCTCAAATCATATCCCCCACTGGTCTCTGACAGACCTCAGAACACATCTCCAAATAGTCTCTGACAGACCTCGGAACACACCAACTGGTCTCTGACAGACCTTAGAACCCTCCATAAATATCCAAGATCCTGATCAACAAACCGGTGGTCTGAAGGTCTAGTTACCTGCATAACCCTGAATCCTCTCACAGGTGGGTGGCCCTATAACTGGCACAAGGTACGACATCCTATGCGGTCGTCGGCGTCACAGACTTTCAGGGTTGATGATACGATTCCCAGAAGGAGTGGCATCATCAATTCCTGAAGAGGCCTCACTTAGCCAACTTCCAAATGATCGGTCCCCAGAGTCGACAATCCAACTAACCAGCAACCCACGCCAACCAAAGGAAGGGGCAGGAGGCCAACCAGAGGAACCTCGTCTGAGTGTAGATTTCATGGGACACCAAAGCAAGCAAAGCAAGCGGGCGCCCACTAATTTCTACTCTAATTCTAGGTGCACTCAAGCCCAGGTCCGGCTTATCTCTCAATATCAGAACACCCGTCACACCCCAGATACAGCAACAATAAGCAATATATAAAGCTGAAAATACAAGGTTAGAAATATAAAATAACTCCATACAAAATCCTCGACGGGAAAACAAGCGTTAGGATTGACTCTCTCAAGGGACGTTGGATCCCAAATGCATAAGAACCATCGCAGTCCTTAGCAGCCAGGGGACGTTGGATCCCCAGCAGAGTCGCCAGCTGTCGCTACTGCGAAAATCGGCGCCGGCTGAACAGAAGAGTCGCCACCGTGCGTTATTTATCCCACGGGAGGGAAAGGAAACGCTCAGAGTAAACCTCGCACAACACGGGAAAGGTATGGTCATCGCAACCAAAACCTGGGTTCGGGAGTCGGTTACGCAAGGGGAAGGTATTAGCACCCCTCACGTCCGTCGTACTCGACGGGATCCACGCTTGTTTTCGGGTATGGATTGTTATTCTATCTACTCTAAAGGTCAGGGGTTAAAAAGAAAAGAGAATGAGAATAAAATGACTCGGCAAAGTATCGCACTTTATGCCTACGTATTCCCGTCTGGAACGAGAAATCAGAGTCAACGTAGTTCGCCTACCTACGGGAAAGGAGGGGAAGGTTGCTCGCTAGGATATCGCATCCTATGCCTACGTACTTTCATACAGCATGAAAGATCAGAGCAAACGTAGTTCGGGCAACGTACGACACAAGTCTGTCTTGATTGATTTTATTCCTACTGAAAAAGGTTTTCTGATCAACAGTCCCAGCGGACAAAAATGACGCTTTGATGAGTTCACATTCTTTTACGGAAGAAGTGTCTTTTATTGTGTTTGAAATCTTTATGTGTTTTTCTGTTTGTTTTGAGAAAGAAAGAGACAGAACTCTAACCTACGGTTGCGAAGGGAAACAAACTAACCTAATGTTATCATGCATGGGTTAAGACCTAGTGTCTATCATGCTCCTCTCTTGCACAGAGAGAAACAGAGATCCTACGGGATAGGCAGAAACAGAAACAATAACAGATATAATAAAGCAGTAAAATGCATGGATGCAACAGTACAAGCGAGGCAAGGGAGTCCCACTCAACCTCGAACCTAGAAAACAATAGGCAAAAGTGAACATACTTCACTTTCAACCCAGCAGGGTAGACAGCAAACAATACAGTCCAGAAAACCAATCAATACATCAGCAATAAAATACAACAGCAAAAGAAACAGCATCAGCAGCTCTGAATCAACATCTGGCTTCAAGTAATCTCCAATCAGCTACAGGCTTCAACAAGCATCAGTCTCCATCTCCATGACCTTTAGGCAAGGGCTTTGACCATCATTCTTCCATCTGCAATGGCTTTTCTTCAAGTTCAAACCTCCAGGATGAGGAATCAGTCACAAGAGTGAATTGGGTGTTAAGCAATCAGTTGACTACCAAGGGTGGTGAACAGACTGCTTCTAACACAAAAGACATTTTCTCTCAAGAGTTCTATCTCTTAGACACTATCACCAAGCCTTCCAAAGGAAGGGGGTGAGTGTCTTAGAGAGACTCTGAATCACAGAGAAGAATGGATGCAGACAAGGCAATCCATGTTTGAAAAACAAACTTTCTAATCTAGAGCTCTGCCTAGCTCCTAAGCCCTAGTCTCCTCAGCATCTGCTAGCAAGAATCTCCTCTTCAACTCTGGAAGTTGATCTTCAATCTCTGGATCTCCAATGGTCTTCATCTCCTCAAGTCTTCAGCTCTCCCAAGTCCCCAGACAACCCCAATACCCAAGCAAGCAAGCAATAATCCCCAGAGGGCACACCACACCAGTCAATCAGACATACACAGAGTATTAATAGCAGTAGGGGAGTCCTGACTTTTCTCTAAGGGATCTAATAACTACCCATAGCCCCTATAGTCCCATAACTAATCTAGTTAAACCCTAAGTCCTAAGGGAAAGAATCAAACTTCCTAAGTCATCACCTAAAAACCCTAATTTGTCCATGTTGTTCAAACCTACACTAAGCACCTAAATTTAATTTCTAAAAATGGGAACTAAATTGAATCTATAATTTCAATATCTCATCTAAACAACCTAAAAAGAATGAACAAAAAATATGAAAGTATCTAATAGAACAAAAATTAATAAAATCATGCATGAAATGAAACTATTTAAAATGTCATTTATTTAGAAAATATGGGAAAAATATCAAATAAAAAATAAAATGCAATTTTTATTTTTTAGAATTTTCTAGACATCCTAAAGAAAATAATGTAAAAAGAAGGAATTAAAAATGATTTTTTGTCTATTTATTATGAATTTTAGAAGATGCATAAAAAATTAAAGAAAATAAAAAGAAAATAGAATGAAATAAAATGGAGGGGGGTGAGAAAAGCAGAAAAGCGCGTTCAAAGTAATGGGCCTATTAAAATGGGGGGTGTGGATAGCGCTCTGAGCCCAACCCCCCAATTAATGAAACGCAGCGTTTCAAATCTTCAAAGTTTCCCTCCGTTTGAGCTTTAAATCGTGGCCGTTGGATGCGCCTTCAAGTCAAAGGTCCAAGTACGATCGTGTGGCTCATGCATCGTCTCCTACCTCCAGCAAACCCTAGGTTCTGCAACTCATCTCCATGCGCGAACCTTACACCCTTCTGTTCTCCTTCAACTCTCCATGGATTCAATCAAGGTCAAGAGCAAAATTACTCTAAATCTCTCCCTCTACACAGCCATAGCCTTAGTTCTTCCTAAAACTCACTCACAAAGCAAACTCGAGGTGTATAACAGATCTGATCCATCATGCTCAACTGATATGGATCCTCTCAATTCTCCATGAAAATCATCCTAAGCTAACCTACACCTCACCCTGGTCATTTTAAGCATTCAATCCAAGATTATTTTGCACGATTCTTGCTATTCTAAGCTTCAACAGAAATGGTGCACCATAACTAATGTCCATGAAACTTGCTCAAATTTATCCAAATCAATCATCTTCCTTACCCTAACCAGTCTACACTAACAATTCCCTAAAATTCTCATTAAACTATGCAATTCGAAGAAGATAACCAACCTGTTATGATGCTGCAAACAGTGATGGCATACACTTGATCCAATGCTTGAAAGGTGGGGAAGTTGATCAGTAATCTTGGAGATGAATTCTGTATGCAATTAGAGAAGCTCCCAAGCCTCGAATCTTCTAATTCCAAGGTGCTTGCACTTTGAATGATGATGGTGAATATCACAATTCCTTGCTCAATTCTCCAAAGAAATGTATGGATTCTGATCTTTGTGTGATGATGATGAAGATTGGATCAAGAATGTTGAGGTTTGATGAGAGATTGAGAGAATTTGAGAGACTTATGCAAAAATGGAAAATGAGTGAAAATGGAGTTTTTGACAAAATGATGGCACCAACCCTTGCAAGATTCATCTTGCATGAATATATAGGTGATCTAGGAACCTCCTAGAAACTTGGAGAAGTTTCCCTTGTGCTAAATTCCCTTGAATGTTGATTATGTTTCTTACATTGCAAGCAACCATGGATAACTCTTAAATCTTGAACTAGACTCAAAATTACACTTTAGCCAATGTTTTTAGAATGCCTTTTCCATTCAAAATGACCTATAATTTTGCATCATTTGGCCAAGATATGAAAAATACCATTTTTAAGCCATTTTCCTTCATTAAATTCACCAATTTTGAAATCTTGTGATATGAGTCTTTCCAATCTCTCATGGTCACTTTTCTAGACTCAAAATGTCATTTGGAGCAAGTTTGATGTTGTAAGTTTTTCCATTTGAAGCTTCCTTGTATGAGTTTTGGGCATAGGTTAAAATGACCTGTAATTCACAAATGACCAAAATACCCTTTGCTTGCCAAGACCATAAGTTGAGCTCCACACATCATATGAGGGCATACTATACCATTCTAGAAAGCTAAGACAATGAGGAACAATTCTTATGTTGACCAGAAATTCATTTGAAATCTCCTTGAAGGGTAAAACTAGCTTGGAAGTCAAGCCATTTTCACTGACAAAATTTCAGATACCTCAGATGACCTGTAACTTGCAAGGACCATAACTTGAGTTCTATAAATCTCCTTGATGCCTTCCACCACTCAAATTAAAGGTCTTGATATCCTCTACAAGTTCCATGTTGGCCAAGGATCCATTTGAAGCTAGAATTTTGACTTATCTTGCTTGGAAATTTGACCTAAACTAGGGGATTTTACACAGAAACCCTAATTTAGAAACTCCTCTTCTCCTTGATTTCTCTTGAATTCTTCTTGGCATATCTCCATATCCTTCTTTATATGTCAAATGATGCTCCCCACATCTCTCCAATGGACTTGAATGCCCTTTAAATCAGTCAATTGACTTAGGGTTGACCTAGGGTTGACCCAGATGAAACCCTAGTTGACTGCCTTCAACTGCAATTCTTGTGATCACATCAGCAACTTGTTTCCTTCTCCAAATTACTTTCTAAGTCCTCCAAGATGTCTAGATACCCTCCCTTCCTTCAACTCACAGCTCACAACCCCCTTGTTGACCCTCAGATACCCTCAGCTAGGAGATGTACTCAAGGCTTGATCTGCTGAACTCTCTGCTTTCAAATTCTTTCTTGATGACTTGAATGAGATGGAATTAAGATAATAACCTCTTGATGGGCCTCTAGAGATGAGAATAATGGTTGGTCCCCTGTTGAATGACTTGCTATGCTTATGCTATGCAGATGATTAGACTATGCACATGACTCTATATGCAAATGCTAATAACATTGAAACATAAACCAAGTGAATAAGGTTGGGCAAATTTTAGGGTGCAACAGACACTCTAATGGAGAGAGGACACACGCACTCCGCGGGGACAACAACATCAGAGAAAGGGAAGCCTCAACAAAAATGCAAAATTCACAATGCAACAACAATATGTCATGCTCAACAAATGAATATGCATGCAATGCATATGAGTATGAATATGCTAACAAAACATACATAAAGAATAAATAGAGGGTGAACAAACAAATCACAACACCGCTGCATACTCGGCTAATCTCAACAAGCTAGAGACATCACTAGAGATCTTGTTAGGGATTTAACTGAAGAAATCCTGCAAGAGATAAGCAAAAGCCATCAAAGGAAAATAAATCTTACTACAAGGCTCAAATCTTGCTGAGGAGTGGAAAATACTGCTTGGAGAGAAACCCAAAGATCAACCTTCAACAATCAGTAATCCACAAAGAAGATAACAACATGAAATATACTTCAAGGACAGAAGATAAACTGTTGGGGGAACGATAAACCAAATCTTCTTGACTCATCCTGGGGATAAGATTAAAATTCATATGAGCTCTACTTCAAAAGAGAAGAGAGATCTGCTGTAGGAAATAATGGATCCGCTAGAGGATTGTAATCATGTAAACAGTTACACAAACTCCACTGGCGAATATGTAAGCTCTTACAGAGGTACAATAAAGAACTCTGAGAGAAACACCCAATTTTGAGAGAGATATCCTGGACTTGCCGGGGGGAAATAAGAAGTTAACATCATAGAAAAAAGTCAAGCTGTGGGGGATTTTAAATCAATACTTAACACAAGGTGAGAGAAAACCCAACAGATGACTATTATATCAACACTTCTTAAAAGAAAGCAACATGTTTTTTACTTGGAAAATATCCAAAGTAAATAATGCATAACCTCTATTGGGAATCAACAAGAACAAATCTCTGCGTGGGCATTAACATCAAGGAGAGGTGGAACCTAAAAACTGCTCAACTGCCAGACCATAATCTGGTTGGATGAAGGAAATATACACAGCTGGAGAAAATTTGAATCAAGACTTAGCTAGGGAAAACCGAACAACATCCATCTGGTTATCCATAGGAACTCTTCTAAGGGAATATCAACAAACTCTACTGGGGAGAGTATCAAGAAGAACAAACTCCCCTAAGGAAAATAGTAAGTTTTGCGCTTCGAGATTGTACCATTCTTGGGATTACTGTTGACATTCCTTTTTATATTCATAAATCAAAGGAAAATGTTTTTATAAATTTTCAAAATTTTAAATCAATTATTCACATATGTTTCAAAAATCTTCATAAAAAATAAAATGAAATTTTGTAAACATAAACAAAATGAGAATTGCAAACAAAGGGACAAAGGCACAAATTTTATTGATAGAATGGTAATCCACAAATGGCATAACTTCACAGATCATTACAAAGTTTGAAAAATGGTAAATACAATGGAAGGGACTATATTGTAATACAATGACCACTATTCTCCCTAAAAACTTTGAATTCTAACTGTGCTTGAGACTTCAGCCGAGAACGATTGAAGTAAAGTCCTTGATAGCAAATGTTGCTTCAAACGATCAAGACTGGCCAGATGTAGTTACTTACCATAATCCCTAACTTTTGCCTAGATTTCCCTCTCGAGTTTTCAATCTACCAGGATAGTTATTTCTGTTTTTGTCTCTAATTTTTTCCTGGACCTCCCTTTCGGGTTTTCAATCCACTGAGATGCTCATTTTTGCCTAAGCCGCCCTTTCGGGTTTTCAACTTAGCGAGCTGTTCTTTTATTTTTTAGGCGAAGTATTTCTTGACTACCTCGCCATTCACAAAACGAGTGAACACTTCACTATCCATAGTTGTAAAAATTAATGCACCACTAGAGAAGGCTATCTTAATAATATATGAGCCTTCTTGATTAGGAGTCCACTTGCCCCTAGAATCATTAGTAAAATTCGAGATCTTTTTGAGCACGAGGTCGCCTTCTTTGAACACACGAGATTGAACCTTCTTGTCAAATGATTTGTTCATTCTCTGTTGATACAATTGGCCATGACACAAGGCCGTCATTCTTTTCTCTTCACTCAGATTCAACTGGTCATATCTACTCTGACACCATTTAGCCTCAAACAATTCAGCTTCCATCAAAACTCTCATAGAAGGGATTTCAACCTCTATTGGGAGCACTGCTTCCATACCATAAACAAGAGAGAAATGGGTTGCCCCTGTTGAAGTGCGGATAGATGTTTGATACCCATGCAGAGCAAAAGGGAGCATATCATACCAATCCTTGTATGTAATAACCATCTTCTAAATGATCTTCTTAATGTTCTTATTAGCTGCTTCAACAGCCCCATTCATCTTAGGTCTATAAGGAGAAGAACTATGATGCTCAATCTTAAACTCATCGCATAATTCCTTCATCATCTTGTTATTCAAATTCGACCCATTATCAATGATGATCTTGCTTGGAACACCATACCGATAGATGATTTGATTCTTGATAAACCGGGCCACTACCTGCTTGGTCACATTGGCATATGATGTCGCTTCGACCCATTTGGTAAAATAGTCAATAACCACCAATATGAAACAGTGTTTGTTCGACGCTTTAGGTTCAACCATTCCAATCATATCAATGCCCCACATGGAGAAAGGCCATGGAGAAGAGATAACATTGAGAGGAGTTAGAGGCACATGAATCTTGTCAGCATAAATCTAGCACTTATGACACTTTTTCACATATTTACAACAATCAGATTCCATTGTCAACCAATAGTAACATGTCCTTAACATTTTCTTAGCCATTGCATGTCCATTAGCATGGGTACCAAAGGATCTCTCATGAATTTCTTTTATCAGCATGTCTACTTCGTGTCTATCCATGCATCTAAGCAAGATCATGTCATAATTTCTCTTATACATCACATCATCATTCAAGAAGAAACTACCAGCCAATCTTCTCAAAGTTTTCTTATCCTTTTTGGATGCCTCAAGTGGGTACTCTTGATTCTGAAGAAAACATTTAATATCATAATACCAAGGTTTATCATCAACAACCTCTTCAACTGCAAACACATGAGCTGGTCTATCAAGGCGCATAACATCAATTTTTGGCACATCATGACACCGATTTACCATAATCATGGAGGATAAAGTTGCTAAAGCATCTGCCATTTGATTCTCTGCTCTGGGTATATGGTGAAACTCAACCTTATTGAAGAAAGTTGACAACCTTCTTGCATAATCATGATAAGAAATCAAATCAGGTTGACGTGTCTCCTACTCCCCTTTAATTTGATTAATCATCAGGGCTGAATCTCCATATACATCAAGGATCTTGATTCTTAAATCAATAGCTTTTTGCAAGCCCATGATACATGCTTCATACTCAGCCGCATTATTTGTGCAAGTGAACACCAATCTTGTAGTGAAATGAATATGATAACCATGAGGAGTAACAATAATTACTCCAATACCATTGCCATACTAATTAACAGCTCCATCAAAAATCAAACCCCATCGAGATCCAAGCTCAGGCCCTTCTTCAGGTAATGGTTCCTCACAATCTTTAACCTTTATATACATCACATTCTCATCAGGAAAATCAAACCGGATAGGTTGACAATCATCAATTGGTTGGTGTGCCAAATGATCAGCCAAAACACTTCTTTTTATCGCTTTTTGAGTTCGGTACTCAATGTCATATTCTGAAAACAACATTTGCCAACGAGCAATCCTCCTAGTTAAAACAGGCTTTTCAAAGATATACTTGATTGGATACATTTTAGATATCAACCATGTTGTTCAATTTAACATATACTGGCGGAGGTGCTTGGCAGCCCAAGCTAAAGCACAACATGCATTTTCAAGCATTGAGTACCGAGACTCACAATCGGTGAACTTCTTACTCAAATAATAAATGGAAAATTCTTTTCTCCCAGATTCACCTTGTTGACCCAGAACACAGCCACAAACTCTTCCAGCACGGTCAAATACATGATAAAAGGTCTTCTTTCCATGGAAGGAGACAAAATAGGAGGTTCAAGAAGATACTCTTTAATTATTTCAAAAGATTTCTGACTATCCTCTATCCATACACAACCCTGATCTTTGCAAAGAAGCTTGAAGATCGGCACACACGTGGTAATCATATTAGATATAAATCGGGAGATATAGTTCAAGCGTTCCAAGAATCCTCTTACTTGTTCTTCTATTTTGGGTGCAGGAATTTCCTGAATAGCTTTAACTTTACCAGGATCAACTTCAACGCCTTTCTAACTGATAATAAAGCCCAACAACTTTCCAGAACTGACACCAAAAGTTCATTTATTGGGATTCAGGCGAAGCTTAAACTTTCTCAAATGTTAAAACAACTTCAATAAGTATTCAATATGATATTCTTCAGTCTTCGACTTACAAATCATATCGTCCACATAGACCTCAATTTATTTATGTATCATATCATGGAATAGATTGATCATAGCTCTCTGGTACATTGCACCAGCATTTTTCAAACTGAAAGGCATCACTCTATAATAGAATATTCCCCAGGGTGTAATGAATGTTGTTTTTTCCATATCCTCGTGTGCCATATTTATTTGATTATAACCGGAAAATCCATCCATAAAGGAAAAGATATTGAACTTAGTAGTATTATCTACCAACAGATCAACGTGTGGCTGTGGAAAATCATCTTTCGAACTTGCTTTATTCAAATCTCTATAGTCAACGCACATTCGGACTTTTCCGTCTTTCTTTGGAACAAGCACAATATTGGCCACCCATTGAGGATACTCAGAGTCACAAGAAAACCAACATCAATCTACTTTTGAACCTCCTCTTTAATCTTCACAGCTATGTCAGAATGAGTTCTTCTCAATTTCTGCTTCACAGGTGAACATTTAGGCTTCAATGGCAAATGGTGCTCCACAATATCAGCATCAAGCCAGGCATGTCTTGATAGGACTAAGCAAACACATCAACATATTCTCTAAGAAGCTATACCATCCTCTTCTTAACATCTAACTGAAGTAGTACCCAAATCTTGACTTCTTTCTTATCATCATCAAAACCCAAATTAACCAATTCCACCGGCTCTTCATGAGGCTGAAACTCTTTTCCTCGTGCTCAAGCAATCGGGAAATTTCATCTGGAAGTTCTTCAACATCCTCTTCTATGGCTCCAAACACAGGGAACTCAAAGTTGGGAAAAGGCATAAGGTCATTGTTTTCAATGGGTTTAACAATCAATCTGCACAATGATTTATGTTTGACTTTAGAATATGAACAAGAAGTGCAAATATTATGCAGATAAAAGTGATTATCACATTATTATTATTTTGGTTATTTTATGTTACCATTTTTCAGAAATAAAGCAAAAAGGGAAAAAAATCTGGATAAACAGATTAACATTTTATTGATGATGATAAAAGTTGAAACGAAGCCCTCACAAATTCACTTTCACCTTGGGCAGAGTGAAAGGATTTTTGAAAGAAACAAAAACGAATTCTTTGAAATATGAACAACAGTAGGAATATCAACAGTGATTCAATTATGGCATATCAATCCATGCGTCACAAAGTTGGGCATTTCTTCCTCTTGATCATCCTCAATGATGGCACTGACTTCATACTCAGGTCCTTTAAGTCTCGGTCGAGGAAAGTAGAAGGGTACGTATGCATCTTTTGTCTCAAAACCATATCCAGGATCTTCCAAATAAGGTTCCCAATCTTGAGCAGGAACATAATCATCTTAAAAACCATCTGAGATATAATCTTCAGAGTCATCTTCAAGAATTGTAGCTGTAGAATGATATTTGGCATGGATGAACCCAGTACTTCGAAAAACCTCATGAATACTCTTCATCTCTTTGCAGGATGAACCAGATGTAAAACCCAAACCAACTCTATCTTTTTTCTCAGCAACTTCAATGACTCAGCCCTATCCATCAGTTTGGCCACTCTCCAACACATGTTGTGCATCTTTCAGAGAAGAAATGGACACCCCATTCTTCTCAACAACATTTTCAACTACAAAAAGAGCCTGGAATGAAGCTCTGACATCCTCGTCAACATTAATATAAGAAAAAGATGACAAAATGCTTACCAACATAGCCTGTTTTCCACCAACAACAACAAGTTTACCATTCTGGAAAAATTTCAATTTTTGGTGGAGTGTCGAAGTGACAGCTCCGGCTTCATGAATCCAAGGACGTCCCAAAAGAAAATTGTAAGTAGGACAAATATCCATGACTTAAAAAGTAATCTAGAATAAACATAAACCTATCTTGATAGGGAGATCAACCTCTCCAATCACATTTTTCCTCGAGCCATCAAAGGCTTTCATAATGACCCCACTGAATCTCATAGGAGTGCCTTGATAAAACAATCTGGATAACATGGATTTTGGCATCACATTAAGTGATGACCCGGTATCAACCAACACATTGGATATAGCGTCTTCCTGGAAATTCATGGAAATATGGAGAGCAAAATTATGATTTCTTCCATGCTCGGTAAACTCTTCATCACAAAAGCTCAGATTATTACATGTAGTGATATTAGCAACAATGCTATCAAATCGATTAACAGTCACGTCATGATCTACATAAGCTTGTTCCAATATTTTCTGCAGAGATTCTCGATAAGTCTCAAAGCTCAATAGCAGGGATATGACATATATTTTTTACGGCGTATGCAATAGTTGATCCACCACATTATACTCACTCTTTTTGATCAATTTAAGCACTTCATCATTATCTGATTTTTGGTTCATATCACTTGATTGACCAGATTCAACAGAAGTCTTCAACTGAGTTTTCTTACCCACAACATCTTCACTTGTCTTCGAGGGTACATTAGCAAATACTCGACCACTTATGGTCACGTGTCCTACATCTACAATAGTCACAACTGAGGGAAGAGAAGGAATGTGGACCTCTTTTCCATCCTCTAACATAGTAGCATTATATTTGTAGGGAACAACTTTATCTAATTCATATGGTACTGGGCCAGGTAAACGGATGACCAAATGTGTAACAGCAGACTTATGATTATTGTAAGAAATTACAACTCGTTCTGGGATGTTGAAATGCGAAACTATGACATTCACCTCATTCTCAACTTCATTTTTGTTTGTAGAAACCTGAATCAAATTTTGATCAATCATCTTTTATAAGTCCCTCTTTACAATCATACACCTACGGGGGTTTACAGAACAAATACAACAAGCAGCATAATCATGCTCAATATCATGGAATTTTCTCAAAGTAGCATGCATTTTAATAAGTGACCTCTGAATCCAACGAATATTATAAATACGGTATGTGCCAAGACACCCATATACCATATTGACAGTCGTGTTACCATGATTAGGCAACGAATTTGATTACACATTGGGATTGGTATCTTCGAAAGACAGAATACCACTTTTTACAAGCTTTAGAACTTCATATTTCAACAATTTTTAATATCATGCCCAGGGGCACCCAAATGTAATGCACAGTGAGCATCTGGCTTATACCACCATTGAATATTAGTAGGAACATCCGGCAGATCATGAGTCTGAACCAAATTCTTCTTTATCAAAGCCGGAAATAGTTCAGTATATGACATTGGAATGGGATCAAATTGAACTTTTTTCTACGCACGACCTTGCTGAGGTGTTTTCTGTTGGAAATATGGTTGATAATTTAAAGTAGCTTGAGCGGCAAAAGTGGCGCTGATGATGGGCGTAATAGAAGCTACTTGTTGCTGACAATGACTGCCATTATTGTTTACAACCCTGCGTCTTCTAGACCACTCTTAAGAGATTGTATTAATTTCTCCATCCTTTTTCTTAGAAAACCCAACAGCAAACTTCTTCGCACTTCTAGAACTACCTTCTTTTGTCAGACGTCCCTCACGGACAGCTTCCTCTAAACTCACTCCTATATTAACCATTTCCATAAAATCGCAAGGAGCACTCACAACCATCCTTTCATAGTAAAACGGACCCAAAGTCTTTAGGAAGATTTTGGTCAACTGTTTCTCTTCAAGCGGAGGGCTTATTTGAGCTGCAGTCTCGCACCATCTCTATGCATACTCTTTAAATGTTTCCTTCTCTTTCTGAGACATCACACGGAGTTAATCATGGTCCGGTGCCATATCTAGATTATACTTATACTGACAGACAAAAGCTTCTCCGAGATCATTGAATGCCTTGATTTGGGAACTATCAAGTCCCATATACAACTTCAGTGCAGCATCGATAAGACTATCTTGGAAATAATGAATCAGCAACTGATGGTTGTTAGTATGGGTAAACATCTTTCTGGAATACATGACCAAATGGCTTTGTGGACAAGTGTTCCCTTTGTATTTCTCAAAATACGGAACCTTGAACTTGGCAGGAATCTTCACATTAGGAACAAGGTAAAGCTCGTGATCATTCTTTCCAAATAACTCTTTTCCCCTTAAAGCTCTGATTTCTTTCTGCATCTCAACAAACTAATCTTGAAAATCATCCATACGATCAATAACATCTAAAATCTTGCTCGAAGCAGTGTGGAAAGTTTTCTCTTCAACATAAGGCGTGGTGTGAACTACGGGTGGTGGCACAGGTACAACGGTAGGAAAAACTGGAATCTCAGCATTAGGAACAACATTAACCACACGAGGTGGTACAACCATAACAATAGAAACTCTTAGACCTTCAGAAGCAGGAGGTCGATATCCCTATGGCACATAATTGAAAGGCATGCCCCAAGGGAAACCAGCAGGCATCTGATATTGAGAAGTGTTGCGGTGGAAATAGGATATCAAACTATTAATTAGTTTGAATCACAATTCTTGATTCACAACCGCTCTTTGATTTATCCGAAGGAAAAGGTCATAAGAGGAAAAACCTATTTTTGCATCGTAAACACAATGCGGGGAGAGACCTAGGTAAGGGGTTGGTTAAATTTAGGGAAGGTACTAGCACCCTAAACTTCTGTAGTACTCTACAGGAACCTTTTGTTTATTGTATGCTTTTTTATTTTTATTTATTATCTGCTTTAATATATATTGAGCTAAGGGATAGAGTGACCTAAAGAGACCTAAGGGTTAGTCCTAAGTTTACTCGGTAAGACATCGCATCTTGTGCCTACGTATCCTGGATAGGGAATGGAATCAGAGTAATCGTAGTTCCCCTCGAAAGGGAGGTTAGAAACTTCTTGACTATGGTCAAGGTTTCGATAGGGAGTAAGCATTTCTTAAGGAAACGCTTACGTGGAGTCTTTGAAACTCCAATTTCTATGTTAAAGTTGTTGAATTGAAATTAGGGTTAAATTAGGGATTCCACGGCGGGAAACCCTAAACAGAGTACGGCGACTCTTTGACCTAATGCTAGGGTAAATGGTATTTTCGTCCACGGCGGGACACCTAAGCTAATTAGGGTTTTGAAATGGTTGAAACTAGGGTTATTGACTCGGCGGTCAAACTGTTAATCCTAATTCCTTCGGAGGAAAATATAACGGTAAAACATGCAAGCAAGGCAAAATAATATATGGCAGAAATTAAAATGCGGAAAGTAAAGAAAGCGGTAAAAAAAGCATCGCGACGATCACTCGCGTAAATTACAAATTCCCAAAAAATGCAAAATAAAATAACCGCGACCATGGCCTCGCGTAAATTACATCCATGGAACAAAAATGAACAAATGAAATAATAACGAGTTGAAGCAAACAAATTAACGCGGGTTAGACAAAAATGAAACGGCTAAATCAAAACTTATTTTTTTTTGAGTTTTTATTGAGAAGAGGAGAGGAGAATTAATTTCATGCTTAAATGGAGAAACTATTCTAATTATTTACTAAAAATTTTAATAAAGAAACTGGTTTTAATTTTAATGAAAAAAATGTCTTGAAAAAAATGTTTTAATTTTATCAAAAATAAATGTTTTAAATTTTAATAAAAAAAATGTTTTAAATTTTAATGAAAAAATTTGATTTAAATTCAACGAAAAAGGTTTTAATTTTTGTTTTAGTGAAAGAAAGGTCATTTTTTAATTTTTGTGTTAACTTAATGAAAAATGGTTTTAATTGGAAAAAAGTTTTAATTAAGAAAAACTGTTTTATTTAGAAATATGTTTTTAAATAAAAAATGGTTTAATTTTTGAAAAAAAACTTTTTAGAAAGATCTTAATTTTTAAAAAACTGATTACGTTATGTTTTTTTTTGTTGAAATAGCTTACCTAAACTTAATTGCATTATTAATTACAAACTACATAGTTAATATAAATGAAAAAAATAAACAATTGAATAATAAAATAAATAAAAAATGAAACGTAAATAAAAAGACTTCTGCCGTTTTCTCCATGGATGGCTATCGAAACTTTTCCTCTCCTTCAATCCTTGCATGTCAATGGTTCCTTCTTCTATTTATTCTTCCCATTAATCTACAATCAATGAACAAAACAACACACAAAAATCATAAAATGCCGTAAATCAAAGGAAAGAGAAAGCTTACGGTAACGACGATGATGTTGAACGAACTGAGCCTACGCCGTTGGGACTTTTTGCTCGCCGGTAGCGCTTGGCCGATGATGAATTCAAACCTTTTAGGGTTCTTCCAAAAAAATCCTCTCTTCTGATAAATCGTGAGAACGGCCGCCGTTTTTCTCTTTTGTCTCCTTCTCCCTTTCTCAAACACAACTTATGTTTATATAGGTAACAAATTAGGGTTAACTCTAACCTAATGCCCACTTTAAAGCCCAACTTAAATAATTAGTCAAAGCTAAAAAAAACAAACTATTTTTTATGAAAATAGAAAAGTTAGAATAAAAAATAAAAGAAACAAAACAAAAAGTGAAGAATGTGGGATTTGAACTCTCAACCTCTCACACTCACAACTCCTTACACAGGGTCTCTTGCCAATTGTGCTATTTTATTCATTCAAAATAAAGTGGCACTAGAAACCCTATAAACTAAAAGAGCGCGCCACCCGTTAAACAACTACACCACCCGTTAGTGGTTAGTTTAAACGCAATGCACAATGAAATGGGATGCAAGATGAAACGACTAATCTTAGGGCAAAATTTGGGGTATTACAGTTGCCCCTATTTAAATAGCTTCACCGGATGATTTGAGCGACGAGGGCTCGAGAAATCATGGGGGAGGGATTTAAATATAGATAACCGAAAATTTTGCCCTTAGATGCAGTGATATGCAATGCTATGGACAAAACGGAAATAAATTATAATGATGACAATGCCACGAGTTTAGTATGGTGCGTATGATGGAATGGTAAATGCAGAGATGCAGACAACAGGACGACACCGGGGAAAGATGCGACGAACCACACTGGGGAATACGACGCACTAGGTGACAGCACGACCCTGGGGGAATTCTAACGATGATGGTCAACTGGTGCTAGCATGACCAATTTTCACCTTTAGAAAGGAAAGGTAAGAGCGAGATCCTCAATGGAGATGACACCGATGAGACGACCTCCACTGAGGAAAATCTATGAGTAATTATTCAACAGGTTCAGGCGTGACCGGCTGATATTCTAGAGTAAAAAATAAAACTGGATCTACACGATTGTAGGATCGATTAACAAGATGCTGGAGCATTGAGCAAAGAATAACATCCGAGCTTCTGGAAACTCTCCCTCGTGACAGGATCAGACGGAATTTAGGAATCCGTAGAAAATATACAGGATAAAACCGACTGTATGCCAAAATAAATGGACTTTAATGGGAAATGCCCTGATAAGCCTCTCGAGAGAGAACTGCCACTTATCGTTGGAAGGGACTTATATGCCAAACTGGATAAGCTCTCAAATAAAGAGACTGCTGCTTATCTGTGGATAATAGATTGATTGATAATATAAACTTCTTTACGTCTCGAGTCTGTGCTCCCTGGACATGATTTGGTTTCTTCTTTTACTAAAGGGTAAACTGAACTTCCTCATACTTCAAGATTCACACTCTCCTGAATATGATTCTGCTCCTTCTTTTACTAAAGGGTAAACGAACTTCTTCATACTTCAAGATTTGTGCTCTCCTGAATATGATTTTGTTCCTTCTTTTACTAAAGGGTAAACGAACTTCTTCATACTTCAAGACCTGTGCTCTCCTGAATATGATTTCGCTCAAATCTCCCATTTCTTCAAAATGATACGGGAAATGGAAACCAAACTGCTCGCTGGAGATGGCCATTTGCTGCAAGTCATAACGAAGATAGGATAAGCTTCTCGGGCGAGAAATGCCGCTTATTTGCAAGAGTGGCAATAATAAGCTTCTCGGGCGAGAACTGCTTGTAGAGGTGGTAACAGGTAATGTAAATTGTAAAGAAAGTTGTGATGATGGCAAACATCTAGATCACTGAGTGATAGCAGGTAACATAAATTGTAAAGAAGGTCGTGATGATGGCAAACATCTAGATCACTGTAATGTAAATTGTCAAGAATTTTGTGATGATGACAAACATCTAGATCACTGTAGTAACATGTAATTTAAATTGTAAAGAATGTTGTGATGATGGCAAACATCTAGATCACTGTAATGTAATAATGAGCTCCTTGTATGAGAAGATCAATTGTAGAGTGTATTGTAAAGTGTAAGGTAGGTGATAAGCTCCTCAGCTGGGAATTGTTGCTTGTCTATTGTGCAATGTAGTGATAAGCTTCTCAGGCGAGAACTGTCACATATCTGCAAAGGATTGTAAATGCTTTTCTTGAGAGATAGTGCAAAATAAATGCACATCAAGGTATGTTTGGTGACCGACGGGACCGAAGTTCGATCTAGAATTGGGATACAAACAACTGTCAAACAAGACTCCATTGAGGAAACAAACTCGAATGGGGACTACCTTATCTTAACGCAGAAAGGTAACAGAAATAACCATCGTCCACGAGGGTTGAACCCTGTGGGGAAACTGGAAACAAGTAGGTATTTTATGCTTAGGGCTGACGATCTACTTGGAGAGAGCGGACAAACCCAGCTACTCGGCGGTAACGACAAGGATGACGATAAATAGCAAGCATGCAAATGCTAATGCGTATGCCAAAGTGTATACGAATGTGTATGTTCATGTGTATGACAATGAAATGAAAATGAGTATGTAATGCTCATGCTCATGCTTATGCTGACAAAACAAATGAGAGAGGAGACATGAGATGAAATAAACATCTCGACAGGAATACCCAGTGACCTCTGCAATAATACATCTATTAGAAGATAGGAATAGTTGATGGTAAGACCGAATCTGGCTTCAAAGTTAAAATTTCCCTGGGGAGAAAATCTCATGACTTCCACATGGGGATGCGATACGACTTCACCGGAGAGTATGATGCCCTGACTTCAACTGGGGATTCATGACCTCCGCATGGGGATAAGATGTCATGACTTTACGTGAGGGATTGCTATCATGAACCAAATCAACTCAAGAACTCTTGGATCATAGACTTCCGGGGATAAAATAAATATCCGCTGTATGGGGAAAGTGTGGAGCTAGACAACTTCATGGAGATAGTGTAGCAACTTCCTGGGAAAAGTACCTCGGCTTCCTGGGGAAAAGGTATATCCGACTGGGGATAAGATATATCAAACTTCCCTGCGGAGAGTTCATCAGACTTACTGGGGAGAAATCAACAGACATTCTTGGGGAAGGCATCTTGACCTCTTGGGGAGAATATGGCAGTCTCCTGGGAAGTATTTCCTGAGGAAAGTAAGGCAATTTCACTGAGAAACAGATAATTCCGCTGAGAATGGGGTTCAAGAACATATATCACTTGGAGGATACCAGAGATATCTCTGCAGTCTTGAGAGTCACTGGGGATTTATCGGATGGATCCCAAAAGTGTTGTCAGCTTAAAGTCTCGTTGGGGACTGTTACTGGGAAGATGCTGGTATGATCTCTGCTGTCTTGGAGATTACCGGCTCAGCCCAAAGTGTTGTCAGCTTATAGTCTCGCTGGGGACTGTGTTGGCTTAAAGTCTCTCTGGGGACTGTGTTGAGGCAATGGTTAAGATGTAGATTCTGCAATGATGAGATTTACTGAGGAATGAAGACCGCCGGGAGTAAAATCCATCGGGTGCACGAAGAATGTCGTGAAACGAAGCTA
This sequence comes from Lathyrus sativus, assembly GCA_963859935.3. NCBI lineage: Eukaryota > Viridiplantae > Streptophyta > Magnoliopsida > Fabales > Fabaceae > Lathyrus > Lathyrus sativus. The sequence goes on from OZ012735.1 coordinate 950,991,794, forward strand.
ACTTTTATCTCAATGGACTTTGTCATAGTCGCCATTTTGAAAATATCATGCCCCAGAGTACCTGCTTCGTGAGGAAAAGTCAGCTCAAGAGGATTTTACAGAGAAACATGGAGTCCAGATGCCCCACTGTTTTCCAACTCTTGGAGAGATTTGTCAGATCACGACGTAACTGGCTCAGATCGACGGTGACATGACTGAGTCTTCAAAAATAGCTCTTAAGAATGTCAGGCTCGCATTGATGAGAAAACTGGAAACCATCTGCCCCTGTTTAGCAGGATCTGTGACATCTATATGTAAGTTTCTAAGATATCAGGCAAAACCGACACGCGTGAAATGCTATCCTGAAACTATCAATGCAACAATATATTTGTCTTGAAATTTTTGTTTTTGAAAAAGATATCGTTGTAACTCGTGACCGAAATCACTAGCTAGGATATGAATTTACTTTGTAATGCCAACGGTGAATTGAGCATAGCTCGTAGGAGTCAGGAAACATTATCTCGTCGAGTATGCTTCCAAGAGAATTCCTACTTCAATTAGGTCTTTTAATGATTGTATCGTGGCTTGGTTCACGGTTTAAGAAACAAAGGATAAAGGCTCAAAGTTTGATTGTACCCACCCCTCTTTGTGATGTTCTCCAATCCTAATTCAGTTAGTTGGATACGAGCACTCATATCTCAATCAGATTTGATATGGTCGAGAACTTATCAATACTTCAGACAATGGCAGTCATTTACCTATTTTGGTGTTCGATCAACACGACTTTGTCTTTGTTGGGGATTATTTTTTTTTTTATTTTTCGCTCCCTAACTTTTGCCTGGACAACGCCTTTTGGCTTTTTGACTTTGTAGTCCAGCGGGATGCCCCAGTTTTGCCTAAGTCTACTTCATAGGTTTTGACTTAGCGGGCTGTATGTATAATTTTTTTGTTGACTAAGTCGTGTGACTCTTTTAAAAGGCTTGTGTCTGCCCCACTCTTTTAGTAGTAAAGGGATAGTCATTGACTTCTAACTTCCTAAGATGTTAGGGATAGAATGGATCCTCGAAGATTCGCTCCTCCTTTTTGAGAGTCTGAGTGCTCAATCGATTGAACTGAAAAACTACCCTTCCCCAGGTTAAAATAAGGGTTTTAATTGGGAAAAGAAGAAAACTCCTACTTCAAGGCTCAAAGGGGTTAAAGAGGGGTTATCATCCTTATGTCTCCATTGTTTGGGATTTGAAACAATGCCTTACATCATCAGCAGGTTTCAATTGGAAGCATACGACAAGAGATTTGACGTTTTTGGTTCATCATCCTCCTCCCAATTCTCTATCAAACAAGAGATCGGGTAAAATTGGCATTATAAGTTTATGAAAAATATTTTTAATGAGTGAAACAAATGGATTTATTCAAGACAAACATGCATTGCATCAATTATTCCAAAATAAACAAGTTCGTACATGATAATTATGCTTAATCAAAGAAAATAAACATATAAATAATCAAAATGTAATGTATCAAAGTCCTTCAAGATGTGTTTATGAAGTTTTTGCGTCTGAGACTGGCATGGTAGTGGTTTCCTCTAGCGGAGCCTCACGGGAAGGAGTCGTCTTGCTTGCCCCAGCTACGTCTGTCATTACTTCATTATCGGTCTTCAAATATTCACTCAGAATAACTCTTCCAGATTCTCTGTTGATCGGGGTCGCATCATCTTGAGGATTGCTGAAATGAAAAGGACTAGGCATCTGAAGAACTACCGGCTTCGGCTGATTCACCATATGCGTCACTGGTTGAGATATGTTGAAAACAGGCTTTGCAGAGCTTGATTCTGGCCCCTGGGACGCCTTGAGAGGAGTCTTGACTTTCGGCTGAGGATCGTCAAAAGACAGGACCTTCTTTTCTAGCAAATCTCTGACAATATTCTTAAGCGCGTAACATCCTTCCAAATCGTGACCAGGCGCACCCTCATGAAATAAACAATGAGCGGCGGCATTGTAATCGACAAGTACCGGATTGGGAGGTGGATCCAAAGTTCGGGTAACAACCAGACCTTGTTGCACTAAGAAATGATACAACTCAGTGAACGTCATTGAGATCGGAGGACAAGGCTTGTATGGTCTCCTATTTTGACGAGGTATCGTCTCCTCTGATGGTTGGCACACGGGAGCGTTGGGCACTCGTTGACAGTTGACAGGAGCTTGTGTAGGCTGATAAACCGGATGCTGATAAACCGGAGCCGATTGCACAGGCTGATATGTAAGAAATTAAGGATTGACAAAAGTTGCGACAGTAGCCACATAGGGTTGTGGAGCATGCTGAACCGGATAACCTTGAGCATAATTCTGCTGATGTTGATGAGCAGCCATCAAGTGATTCCTCGGACGTGTAGCTCTTTTATGGTGGTCAGAGCTCGGAGTTTTGCACTTCGGAGGAGTAACTCGTCGAACTACTTGAGCGATGGTAGGACGCACCAAACTGGATTGAAAACCATGAGGAGGTACATTCGCAACAGTAACGGCTGGTTGAGGATCCACAACAGTATGGGTGATCTCAGAAACAACAGTGGGCTGAGAATCCAGCTTTGCATTAAGAGCTTGTAGCATCTCCATAATCTTCCCCACACTTCCTCGAAGATCTTCGAGTTCATGGCTGACACGGTCTATCTCTTGAGCTTGTTCTTCCATCCTTTTTCGAGCTTGGGATCTAGTATTGTACTGATGTGGAGGACCCAGGGTGACGAAACTGACAGGCGAGAGAACCGAGAATAAGAAACCGGGAGACACATGTGATGCAAAAATATGATGCAAAAAATGTGAAATGCGAATGAAATGATTTCATGGAATTCAAATATTTACGAATATCGCAGAATACCAAAACTTTATTTATTAATTTGAAAATGGATTATGAATAACATTCTTAGAAAAGTCTTGGCATAATAGCTAAATAAAAGCTAATAATGACCCTAAGGAAGCTTCCTGTTCTGCCCTTTGCTCTGCTCTTCGGGCTAGGCCTTTTTGAGGATGAGCCTATCTTCAAAAGTTAGATCGAGAGTTAGAGGAAAATAAATCCTTCATCAAAACCAAGCAAGGGTATGTTGGAAAAGTCTTCACAATTGTTGGTGATTAGTGTCCTTGATGTCGGAGAACTTCGAGCATATGGCTTTAGCAACGGTCTTGTCCTTTAGGGTCTTTCTCCAAGAAAGGGAACGAGTCTTATCCAAAATAGACAACCCTACGAGCTGAGAATATTCTTCCAAAGTAGGTAATAACTGATAATCAGGGAATGTGAAGCAATGGTAGTCGGGATCATAGAATTGTAGCAAAATCGAAAGAAGTTCTCCGTTTATTTTATATTCCAACAGAGATAACAATCTTCCATACCGGTTATAGAATCCTTCTTGATCTTTGATTAAAGATCCTAGCTTCCTTAGGCCATCTAGCTTAAGACTTTTAAAAGTATATTTCAAAGTTTTCCCTCAATTGTAATCCATAATCTTGCAATATTCATAAACAAAATTCGAATTCCATGAAATATAATGCAATGTGATGCTTTAATGGATGAAATGCACATATATTCGCAAGTCCTAGGTTAAAGGTATGTGCAAGGAGTTAGGGTCTACCCATCCCCATAAGGTATGTACTACGGTTAATTGTACCTGCAGAACAAGGGTTCTAAAGAAGTGCCCAAAGTAATCAGTCCATCCTTCGGATATTATCAACTTTCCAACTGACTCGGAGGTCAATAATATTCTCAAGAGAACCTCTTTTGAGTGTAGTATCGCGTAGCAACCATTGTAGGACTACTCCCACATAGTTCCCGCACTACGTCCTACATAAGGCCAAGGTGGTGTTAAGGTACTACGGTCCCCAGTATCACAGACTCCAATCGACCATGGAAAAAGTTTTCACGATTACTCGTTCAACCGAACCATTTTCGAAAGGGTCTCAACTGAGCGGTGATTCTCGAGTCAGCTTGGTCGGGATTCAACTCTCTATAAGCCTCATCGAATATATCCCCATCCTATAATAAGGTCACTCAAGTTCGGGTGTAAGACTTATCTCACAATAACGGGGTACCCCCCAAGCAAGGCACAATAATAATATATATAAGAGAATAAATAATGGAAAATATCATACAATAAACAAAACAGGGGTAACCCTTAAAAGTTATGGCAGTCTCCCCAGTGAAGTCGCCATTTTCTGTTGCGGTGAAAATAGGATATCAAACTATTAATTAGTTTGAATCACAATTCTTGATTCACAACCGCTCTTTGATTTATCCGAAGGAAAAGGTCATAAGAGGAAAAACCTATTTTTGCATCGTAAACACAATGCGGGGAGAGACCTAGGTAAGGGGTTGGTTAAATTTAGGGAAGGTACTAGCACCCTAAACTTCTGTAGTACTCTACAGGAACCTTTTGTTTATTGTATGCTTTTTTATTTTTATTTATTATCTGCTTTAATATATATTGAGCTAAGGGATAGAGTGACCTAAAGAGACCTAAGGGTTAGTCCTAAGTTTACTCGGTAAGACATCGCATCTTGTGCCTACGTATCCTGGATAGGGAATGGAATCAGAGTAATCGTAGTTCCCCTCGAAAGGGAGGTTAGAAACTTCTTGACTATGGTCAAGGTTTCGATAGGGAGTAAGCATTTCTTAAGGAAACGCTTACGTGGAGTCTTTGAAACTCCAATTTCTATGTTAAAGTTGTTGAATTGAAATTAGGGTTAAATTAGGGATTCCACGGCGGGAAACCCTAAACAGAGTACGGCGACTCTTTGACCTAATGCTAGGGTAAATGGTATTTTCGTCCACGGCGGGACACCTAAGCTAATTAGGGTTTTGAAATGGTTGAAACTAGGGTTATTGACTCGGCGGTCAAACTGTTAATCCTAATTCCTTCGGAGGAAAATATAACGGTAAAACATGCAAGCAAGGCAAAATAATATATGGCAGAAATTAAAATGCGGAAAGTAAAGAAAGCGGTAAAAAAAGCATCGCGACGATCACTCGCGTAAATTACAAATTCCCAAAAAATGCAAAATAAAATAACCGCGACCATGGCCTCGCGTAAATTACATCCATGGAACAAAAATGAACAAATGAAATAATAACGAGTTGAAGCAAACAAATTAACGCGGGTTAGACAAAAATGAAACGGCTAAATCAAAACTTATTTTTTTTTGAGTTTTTATTGAGAAGAGGAGAGGAGAATTAATTTCATGCTTAAATGGAGAAACTATTCTAATTATTTACTAAAAATTTTAATAAAGAAACTGGTTTTAATTTTAATGAAAAAAATGTCTTGAAAAAAATGTTTTAATTTTATCAAAAATAAATGTTTTAAATTTTAATAAAAAAAATGTTTTAAATTTTAATGAAAAAATTTGATTTAAATTCAACGAAAAAGGTTTTAATTTTTGTTTTAGTGAAAGAAAGGTCATTTTTTAATTTTTGTGTTAACTTAATGAAAAATGGTTTTAATTGGAAAAAAGTTTTAATTAAGAAAAACTGTTTTATTTAGAAATATGTTTTTAAATAAAAAATGGTTTAATTTTTGAAAAAAAACTTTTTAGAAAGATCTTAATTTTTAAAAAACTGATTACGTTATGTTTTTTTTTGTTGAAATAGCTTACCTAAACTTAATTGCATTATTAATTACAAACTACATAGTTAATATAAATGAAAAAAATAAACAATTGAATAATAAAATAAATAAAAAATGAAACGTAAATAAAAAGACTTCTGCCGTTTTCTCCATGGATGGCTATCGAAACTTTTCCTCTCCTTCAATCCTTGCATGTCAATGGTTCCTTCTTCTATTTATTCTTCCCATTAATCTACAATCAATGAACAAAACAACACACAAAAATCATAAAATGCCGTAAATCAAAGGAAAGAGAAAGCTTACGGTAACGACGATGATGTTGAACGAACTGAGCCTACGCCGTTGGGACTTTTTGCTCGCCGGTAGCGCTTGGCCGATGATGAATTCAAACCTTTTAGGGTTCTTCCAAAAAAATCCTCTCTTCTGATAAATCGTGAGAACGGCCGCCGTTTTTCTCTTTTGTCTCCTTCTCCCTTTCTCAAACACAACTTATGTTTATATAGGTAACAAATTAGGGTTAACTCTAACCTAATGCCCACTTTAAAGCCCAACTTAAATAATTAGTCAAAGCTAAAAAAAACAAACTAAAACAAACTTAAAATAATAAAATCTTTTCTAATATTTTTAATTTTATGATTTTTGGACGTTTTTATGAATAATATGGAAAAAAGTAAAAAAAATAATTTTTTAAAAAATAATTTAAATAAAATGCGAAAATAATAATTAAATAATAAAAAAAACTATTTTTGTTATTTTTTTTTATGAAAATAGAAAAGTTAGAATAAAAAATAAAAGAAACAAAACAAAAAGTGAAGAATGTGGGATTTGAACTCTCAACCTCTCACACTCACAACTCCTTACACAGGGTCTCTTGCCAATTGTGCTATTTTATTCATTCAAAATAAAGTGGCACTAGAAACCCTATAAACTAAAAGAGCGCGCCACCCGTTAAACAACTACACCACCCGTTAGTGGTTAGTTTAAACGCAATGCACAATGAAATGGGATGCAAGATGAAACGACTAATCTTAGGGCAAAATTTGGGGTATTACAAGAAGCATTAACCAGGGCCATAGAAATAGGCGTTGATCCGATCTCAGAAATCACAGTTCTCTGCACATGAGAAGGAGGAGGCGGTGGTGGCTGATTCTGAGCAGCCACTAATGCTTCCATCGCAGCAGTGAGCCTTTCCAAACTATCCTTCAGAGTTGTCACCTCTTCATGGAGCTCACAGTTCTCTTGTTGCAACTGATCCATCTTTTTCTTGAGATTAGCTCGAGTGTTGTAGTAATGCAACAGCTTGGCTGAACGAAGACCAAAAGAAATAATAAGACACCTGGAAAAGGCAAAACACAATGCACAATGATGCGAATGCAAAATGCAAAATGCCAATGTTTCAATCAGTTTTCAAGGATCTTTAAGATATAAAGCAATTACAAACATCGTAAGGAAATAACACTTTTTGAAATACTGATAAACATCTTATTTCATTGAATATTGGAAAGAGTTACACTTGGAAGTACAAGTTACATAATATCAAAATTCAATAAGAAAAATCTAGGTCCTAAGGAGCATCTGATGACGATCTGAGCTGATACTTCCTTCGGAGTCTCTAAATCTCTCTCTCTCTCTCTTAGCTGTCCTTCATAGTGGTATTCTCTAACACGAGCTGATCCATAATACCCTTCAAAGCACCAGAAGTAGGAGGATGTGATGATGAAGTAGTAGAGGAAAATAAATCCTCTCCATGTCTCTTCACAGCGCGTCACTCAAGCAACTCAATCAAGTCATCTTTCTCCTTCATCTGCTTTTGTAACTCCATCTTCTTCTTGTCAGAAGCATGAAACTTACTTTCCCACATCTCTTTCTCTTGCTTCATCTTGGCCAAAGCATCTTGAAGAGTCTTCACATCATCAGAAGCAATAGGGAGTGGCGTAGTGACCATTGTAGTCATGGGTTTCTCAAAAGGATAAGGCATTTTGAGCTCCATAGCTCTCTTCTTCACCCAAAGCGTATAAGGTTCCAAGGTAATGCAAAATTGTCTTCCAAGATCTCCTCTACCTATCTTGTGAATATTAGTCCAAGCATGAACCATTCTTCTCCTCAAACCGAGAGAGTCATTCCCTCCTTGAAAAAACAAACCCTTTAATAGAATATTTTTAGGCTTACCTTTCAACATATAACAATGTTGACGGCGAGCTAAACGCGAGTTGTAGTTAATTCCACCTTGTATTCCAAGAAGAGGAATATTGGAGAACTCCCAACAATTATCAATAATATAGACATTCTCATAAATAGAAGAAGACCAAGTAATGTCAGCATGAGTAAGGGACATGATCCTCTGAGACCACCTTAAACAATTCTTGTTCTCCCTAAAAACAAATGACTGTGGCAAGTGCGAAATGAACCAATTATACAACAATGGTGTAAAACAAATGATGGTATTGTTCCCTTTAGAAGTCCTTATATGGATGAAGAAATAGGTGTCACCAAGTAAAGTTGGAACAGGGTTCCCAATCAAGAAAATCCTAATAGCATTAACATCCATAAAGTTGTCAACGTTAGGGAACAAGACTAGTGTTTAGACAAGCAAAGCAAATGTAGCCTTAAATGCCAATGTGCGACCAGCGTTAGAAAATAAAGTGGCTTTCGCAATAGAGAAATTAGAAGTCAAACCCTTGAAGCCTCCCTTAAACATCAAATTAGCATCAATATCAGATTTTGTCAAATGGGTGGCTGCAGCAATACCTTGGGGCTTAAGAACTTCCTCCAAACTAGTATAAGGAACCTTATCAGAAACTGATACACCCAACAGATAAGCATGTTCCTCCAAGGTTGGCATGAGATGATAATTAGGAAAAGTAAAGCACCCGTAGATAGGATCATAGAATTGCGCAAGGGTGCTCAAAATATCATCTTCAATTTTGGTAGAAAGAACAAATAGAAGCCTCTCATAACGAGATCTGAAGCCTGAACGATCAACTACCAAGGAACTAGCTTTCTCAAATATGTAAGATTGGGAGATTGGAAACCGTACTTCTGAGTGTTTCTCCTTCCAATGTCGATAATCACAATATCTGCAATGTTTGCAAAAGAAAATCTCTGAGATCCTTAAAACACAGATCACCAGGCTCTAAACAGAACAAGCAATAACAAACAAATCAAACAAAAAGCAATAAATAAATCAAAGTAGGTGAAACCCACTAGGAACCAGAGTTTTCACCAGCAGAGTTGCCACTTTTCTGTAGCGGTAAAATTGTGAGTGTTAGCTATTGATTAACTTAACTCAAAATGCAAGAGTCGCCACCACACTTTTATTTTATCCAAAAAAGAAAAGGAAAAAGAGTGAACAAAACCTAAGATTTCTAAAATAAGAACAAACACAGAATGGGTAAGGGGGTTGGTTACGCAATGGGAAGGTGTTAGCACCCAAAACGTGTATAGTACTCTATAGGAGCCCTTTGAAATATCTACGCTTTTTGGTTTGAAAAACGGTTTGTTTGAAATGAGATTGGAGAGATGAAAAGAGAATATTTTTAAGATTTTTGTGTTTGGAGAGACTTATCGCCTCATGCCTACGTATTCACAAAGTGCAATATAGGATCCAAACCTTGTAGTTTGTGGTACAAATAACAAAAGTTTGTTTGTTTTGATTGATTTTAAATGTAAAGAAAACTCGTCATTTTAAGAAGAAAAATAGGACTAGTCGCCCACAAGTATAAGATAACATTTGCATCACCTAAAGATGGAAGATTTTTCTTGGATCAAAATCAACAAGTCTATCACTCAACATCTAAGTGGAAAATGTCAACATCATAAATACTATAGGGAATAGGAGAATTATATCTCAACTATGGAAATGACTCATGTCTAAACTTTATGAAAAGTTTTAAAATGAAAAGTGCACAAAGGCACAAAAGGTTTGAATGAGGTGAAGTGCTGTTTATATATTTTTTGAAATTGGTCAAAATATGATTAACATTGATCGACATTTATTAAAGAAAACAAAGTTTAAAAATCACTTGAAAAAAGTCAAGGTTTTATTGTGAAAGCGGTTTGAAGTTCGAAAAGAAGAAGGTTTTGAAAAAGGGAGAAGATTTTGAAAATTTAAGAAGGGGAGGAGATGAAGTGACTACCCTAGAAAGAAAAATAAAAGCTATAGATAAGAAAGATCTAACCAAATTGTAGCATATTTCATAGCTAGCAAAATAAAACTTCCATCCAATTTGAAGCATAAGCTAATGAGCAAGCCAAATAAAGGCAAAGATCTACAATACTCCAAGCATAGGAAAAAAGTCCTAATTATAAGTCCAAGAATTCAAGAATGATTCCAGAGGTCAAAGGTCTAAGAATAGTCCAAGAGGATAACCACAAAATTAAGAGCACCAAGTTTTTTAGAGGTTTAATCCTTTATTAGTGTTTTGAACAAGATATGGTCCAAGTGGGCAAAAGAAAAATGACATAAACATAAACAAAAATATGATATGAGATGATAATAATGGAGCATAAAAAAAATAAAAAAGAGATAGGGCGCAAGAAGGAAACATAAACAAAATTAGTACAATTGATAACGCAAAATTATATTGTATATTTGACTTGACTTACATGAATTTTATTTACGATTATTGTTAATTTATTTGATTTATGTTTTATTATACAATTATTTTATTATGTTTTGTAGGAAGAAGGAAAGAATTGGAAAAAAAGAAAGAAGCAAGAAAGAAATAGAAAGAAAAAAATAAAGAAAAATAAATAAAGTGGGGGCCACTACACACTAGTGGCACTTGCCACATGTGTGTGGCGCCTGCCACCTAGAATGAAGAAGAGGAAGTGGCGAGTGCCACTCCTAAAAGCAAGAAGAGTGGCGAGTGCCACTATGTAGCAAGGGAGAGAAGTGTGGCGCCTGCCACTCTAAATTATAGGAAAAGGTGGCGGGTGCCACCTGATGAAAACGAACCCTACAATTTCTCCATTTACTCTACACTTTCTCCGGTTTTTCCTGCACACTACGAAATTATTGGGAACAAATTTCATGGATAACTGACCAGGGGCAACGAGTATAAAAGCAAGACGGTTTCCAAGCAGACAGTGGGCTTCTCCTTCTTCTTCTCTGAGCCAGAGTTTTATTTTCCTTAGTCTCTAGGCAGTTTTTACCATTTGTAAAAGCAATAGTTTTTCACATTGAGAAACTATTGCAATTTAGTATTAGGATTTATTTTGTTGTTGGTGATTTGTACTGAATTCAAAGCTTGCCTCCATAATCCAAGTTTTTTCAATTCTTCGTAATTTCCAGGTTTTGCTTATTTACTTTTACTGTTATGTTTTCCATTTATATTTTGTTTGGCCTTATGATTAATTCTTATCATTGTATGCATTATTTACAAACCATGTCTGGCTAAACTATTTAATATCGGTATGTAAATACGATCGGTTGGAAGGGATTCAATAATTCATGGCGTGAACTTAACAAATTTATTTCTCTGGTCTTGGTTTCTTTTTATTAAACTTAATAACTTTTGTTACGAGAGTAAAAATGTAACAAAGGTTAGGATCAATAAAGCGAGAGTTTGAGGTCCTAACCGGATAGCCGAAACTGAACATTAATTCTAAATACAGTAAGAGCGCTTTAGAATTAATTAGGATCTACTTATTTTCAAAAAGTGTTTTTAAATGCAAATGAGAGAGCGAGACCCTTCATTCTGATTTGAGAGTATAATATGAATCAATAAACACGAGAGTGTGAGATATAGTCTTTTAAATGAGTATTTTCTACAGAATAATATTTTGATCTTCTAATAATGCCCATGAATTATTGAATCCTCGATAATTGACAAACTACATATCGATATTCTGTCATATCTTGATTTAAATCATATTTTAATTTAAATTTATTTTTTGGCATTTCAACCTAAAAAAATCCATTAGCCTTAGGTTTACGCAGTAGCATTAGATAACGGTAAGATCGATTCTTGGTCCTTTGGGTTCGATAATCTATAAAACAATGTGATCTGACTGTGCACTTGCAGTCACGAATCATTTAGACATACTAAGTCACGATCAAGCTTTTGGCGCTGTTGCCAGGGACCAATTAAGTCGATATCGTAACTTTAGTATTGTGCAGTATAGACTAAGGAAACTATTTCCCTATTTTAATTCGTCGATTGTATGCCAAACACTCGCTCTAGAGGTGAAGAGTTTGAGCAACCGATTGACGACATCGAGAATTTTATTAGTTTAAGACGCCGAATTAACGCTTTCTAAATTAAGTATAACCTTCCCGAACCTGAAATTCCCTTTCCAGAATTACCAATACCCATGGCTGAAGTACCTCAAAATCGACCTCTCAAGTACTATGTCATCCCTTCGCAGGAGGAACCACATAGAAGTATTAATGCTCCTGCCATCCAGGCAAATAACTTCGAGCTAAAACCTTCGTTGTTGTCAGCTGTGCAACAAAACCAATTTTTCGGAAGTCCCACGGAGGACCCGAACTTATATTTGTTAGTGTTCTTGCAATATGCAGACACAATAAAAGCAAATGGTGTCAACCCCAAAGCAATAAGACTATGTCTTTTCCCTTTCTCGTTAAGAGATAGAGCTAGAGCTTGGCTCCAGTCTCTACCGTCTGCATCTATCACTACGTGGAATGAGTTGAAGAAGGTGTTCTTAGCACGATATTTCCCACATAGTAAGACGGCTATGCTAAGAGGCCAAATGAATCTCTTTTCGAAGCATGGGAAAGATACAAGGACATGATGAGGCTTTTCCCACATCACGGTATAGAAGAATGGTTGATCATCCATACCTTTTATAATGGTCTCTTGTACAACACAATATTGACAATAGACGTCGTCGCGGGTGGCGCACTGATGGACAAACCCTACAATGAGGCTTATACACTTATCGAGAGTATGAGTCAAAATCAGTATCAGTAGGGAAGTGAAAGAACCTCCGTAGAGAAACCTCCAACCAAAGGTGGTATGTACAAGATAAGCGGTCTTGACCAAGTCAATGCAAAGGTAGATGCTCTCACTCAAAAGGTTGAAATTTTGACCATAACACCTATAGCCACCGTGGCTGTCGTAGCTCCAAACTGCGAGTTATGCGGAGTTCCTGGGCATGCTGCCCCTGAATGTCAAATTTTTACAGGATTTTCCACAGACCAAGTTGAAGGTGAGAAAATTACTTAGAAGGGGGGGGGGGGTTGAATAAGTAGGACTAAAAATCAAAGATTAGAACACAGATATTTTTATCCTGGTTCGTTGAAAGCAACTACTCCAGTCCACCCTCTCAAGAGTGATTTGCCTTTCTCTATCAAGGACTTAATCCACTATTTTAATCAAACAGATTACAAATAGCAACACCTAAGAACAACCGTTCTTAGTCTTCTCAAGAGCAACTGATCCCAACTGGATCCTTTTAAGGAAAACCTTTTACAAACAAAGTAAAACTTATACAAGAGTAAGAATGCTTCTAATAAGCTGTTATCACAACAGTGATATTTCTCTTAAGTTAAGAATAAAGATAAAGCAAAGTAATATGATTAAGAGCTTTGAAAGATTTGCTTTGAGGAGTGATTTTGCTAGAGATTCGATGCTGAAGAAGATGGAGTGGACTTCTTTATATAGGCACTAAGATCCAAGAAGTCTTGTTACGTTGAAGGTTGTGCAGAAAAGCCTAGAGCCTTTTGTCTTCACATTGGAGGCTGTGCTGAAACAGGCCTGATGCTTTTTGTCTTCACTTGCAGAATACTTTCCTCAGAATGGAATGCACAGATAAAACCTTTTTGTCTGTGTCCTTGTGTCTAGCACAAAATAGGAAAGAGCTGTTGAGAAAAACCAACGTACATATTTAAATCTTCTTCAAAGTAAGTTCAGCTTTCAACATAAGAATCTGAATCTTCAGAGTCTTCAGATCACGGATCATCTGGATCTTCAGAGTCTTGAATGTTCTTCAGATTGAGCTGAATCAGAGTATGTGCAGCTTGTGTGCTTGAGCGTGTAAATCCTTCAGAGCAGAGTCTTCGATGCTTTAGAGGCTCCTTCTTCAGAATCTTCAAGAGACAGTAGTCAGATTCTTCTGGGAGCAGTGTTCAGATCTTCACTTAAGATGCTCTTGAACTTATGAAGTCTTTCATACGAACAATGTTCAGATGCAATTTTGCTTTCTTAAGATAATTTTCTTTAGTGCCTGTAGCAAACAATCTAGAACACGTTTAGAGTATATAATTCTTGAATACAAACTTCATAATTGTTATCATCAAAACATAGAGATATAACTAAGACACAATCTGTGCTCTTACAATCTCCCCCTTTTTGATGATGACAAAACATGAGAAAATTTTGTTCAATAAAGAGTAAAAATTAGAAACTCCCCCTGAGATAAACAATCTCCCCCTGAAATAAATACAACAATAGAATAGAATACTTCCCTTTCTGATTGAGTATATTTCAGATTCAGAGCCTGATGAATGAGTTCAGAGTCAAATCTTGATGCCAGTTGATTGAATAAATGTATCTGAGTAAGATATCAGAGTTGATTGAATACTCAGATTTTCTTTAGAGAATCAGGTTCTGGTTGACACAGTTTCAGGGTAACTTCAATGAATTATGTCAGATATAACAGTGTAATCTGAAAGACTTAAATTCAAATAAGTTAATAAAATGTCTGAATTTTAGTTTTGGTAAATGCTTATAGGTTGAACACTCAGTTTCTCTTTTTCTCCCCCTTTTTGTCATAATCAAAAAGATTTTCAAAGACAAAAAGAAATAGAAGAAAAGAAGCAAATAGGAGCAAACCATGTTATCATGCAATTAAAAAACAAAACAAACCAAAGTTCACAGACAAACAGGCAGAGGCCAAAAACACATAACACAATAAAAGTAACCAAACATCAAAAACTCAGTTCATGTGCAAAACAACAAATAAAACTAGGTCTGGCGAGAGGCAATGAGGGTCAGAAGCTCTGTCATCTTGGCAGCTGACTCTTCTTGCTTAGACATCCAGGTCTTGATTTCATCAGTTGTTTTCTCTTGCTTGATCATCCAGTCCTTTATATCCTTCACATCATTCACAAGTTCTGAAACCACAGATGAAGACGGAGCAGATGCAGTAGCAGCAGGGTTCCCTTCAGTTTGGTTTTCAACAGAAGCTTGTTCAACTATTTCAAATTCAGGAACAACTGGAGGAGCAGCTTCCAAAAGTAACACAGGAGGAGGAGGAGGCATGTTCATCAGTGTCACCTTTATTAACTCAGCAAATTTTGTCTTAGCAAGCTTAGAGCATTTTGCTCTCACTTTTAGGGCAGCTTTGTTAAACATCCAGATGAAGCGCTTCCAAGCAGTATTCGAAACATTTGGGTCCAAACTAGACATGCATACAGCCTTAACACGATCATATTTAGAATCTAACTCCTTTTTGAAAATATCAAACATAGCATTAACACAAGATCCTAAATCTGATTGTTCATTCTGACCAGAGGAAAAAGGATTAGGGGTGTTAGCAGGAGTAGGTTCAGATGGTTGTGGTTGAGGTGTGGGTGGTTGAGATGTGTGGATGACAGATTGAGGGAGTTCAGCTGAATGAGGAAAAGTTTGATTCTCAGATGGGTTAGTTTCAGGTGGTTGAGGAATGTTTTGGTTTTCAGCTGTTTGAGTGCCAGAGGGTTGAGCTTTAGAGGGTTGTTGAGATGGAGAGTTTGGTGGGGTATGAAACAAAGCAATGTTAAGATGTTTCTTCATAACACTCTCAGAGCGAGCTTGTTTGAGTGATTCTGAATCACAGTCAGATGAATCAGATGAATCAGATGAATCAGAGGATTCATCTGAGTGAACAGATGTAGAAGAAATTTCAATTGTTTGGTTTAGGGGTGGAATATCAAGAATATTGTCAGACAGATTTGGATCTTCTGAGGGAATTGCTTGTTCAGAGTGTTCAGTTTGAACAGTCTCTGGTTGATTTTGTTCTAAAATAAATGTTTGTGGTTGGGGAGTCTCTAAGTGGAGATTCTCTAGTTGCGACAAAGTTGGTTGTGGAGTTGTTGTTGGAGAATTTTCTGGTTGAGTTGGTTCTGGTGGAGTTATAGTTGGAGAGTTTTCAGATAAAATTGGTTCTGGTGGTGGAATTTCTGTTTGAATAGTTTGAGGTTGTGGGACGGATGGAATTGGTGCTGGAGATGATTGTAAATTTACTGGTTCAGAGGATAGTGGTTCGGATGAGATATTGACAGACTTTCTAGATTTTGAAGTTCTTGGTATGAGGCTTGGAGAGAGTTGTGGTGAAGATAGTGGTGAATGAATAGTAGGAGTAGGATCAGAGGCTAATACCTGTTGAATGGTGTCTCTGATTTCTTCTAGAGTAGCTTCTCTTGGACTGCTTCTGGCCTTCTTTCCTTCTTTCCTCTTCTTTCTTGACGCTTCAGGAGCTTTTCTCTTCTTCTGAACGGATTCTTCGTCAGCCTTCCTCTTACTGCGCCTTTCCTTCATCTGATTAGGCAATTCTTCTCCAGGCTTCTGAACGAGATTGGCTGGTAAAGGGATTCCTTCCTTTAGACATTCAGTAATGTACAGCCAGACAAATTCCTTAGGTTCATCTGCACTGAATAGTGGAAAATCTTCCACAGGAATTCTTCTACCTTGAATCTCGTCAGAGTTGATCTTCCTGAGTTGTCCTTTCAATTCTGAGATGATTTTCATCCTCTTCAGATTGAGTCCATTAATTTCAGAGCCAATGATGTGAGTCAGATCTTCTGTAATCTTCGCATCAGTCAGATGTTGAACCAGCTTGTTCTCAACAAGTATATCAGAAATCAACCTTCCCAGGGGTATCCACGTCCTCACTTTACCAGCTTTCGCCCTTACTTCCTCTCTGGTT
The DNA here is from genome assembly GCA_963859935.3 of Lathyrus sativus. Lineage (NCBI taxonomy): Eukaryota > Viridiplantae > Streptophyta > Magnoliopsida > Fabales > Fabaceae > Lathyrus > Lathyrus sativus. Next base: position 951,008,253 of record OZ012735.1, read on the forward strand.
TCTTTGACATGAGTTAATAAATGACTGAAGATGAGATACGGTAGATCCACTTTGACATTTTTGCTAATGCAGTACATAAAATACAAATGTTCAGAACTCACATAATCTGGAGAGTTGGAAGGTTTTCTGTGGAAAAACGTACTCATAAAGATTTTCGCCCAGATCCTATAAATGGGTTTTAAATCTTTAACCTTACTTGACGGCAAACCAGCAATAGTAACTTCTTCATAAACCCTAGCCATATCGATGCGAGAAGAAGCAAGATTTGAAACACCATCAGACTCAGTATAGCTAAACAGTTGTCTGATCAGGTTTTCAGTGATGACTATCTCCACTCCAAGAACCGAGGAATGTATAAACTTGGGACCAGCGCTTGCATGTATCCAAAATTCCTTTACCAGTATTGGAAAAACAGGACCCATCAGCCTTTCAAAATATTTTTCCCACCCTTGAGCTTTAATGGCAGAAATGAGATCAAACCCATTTTCCTTTAAAGAGTCAAGGTCAATGAAGCTTTCACAGAGCACCTCTAGATCAGCCACTGGAGTGAATAAGGTTCGTTCAGGTTCTTTGTACATGATAGTCTTGTTAGGTTTTGCAGCAGTGTTTGAAGTTGACGCCATTAAAGAAGAAGAAAACCTTGGTTTCGGTTTAGGGTTTTGGAAGAGATTGAAAAGAAAGCAGAAACGCATGAATGAAGTGAATGTGGAAAGTGTGAAAGAAGTGTGATAGGTGATATATATAGAAAACCAAAAAACAAGCATAGGGCACACAAAAGACACTTACGCACGTTTGGACAGCATTAAATGAAAAGTAATCATTTCACATTAAATTATGACAGCTGGGGGAAAAAACAAGAAAAGTGAGATTTTCAAAGCATTACCTCAAACGTCAAATCAGTTAAGCACTCAATCTTTTCAGAAATTGAATGACACGTGTTTGCTTTGTTGGCTCATCTGATTTCTCTCAAGAAATGAAACGTTTCCAACTTTCAGATCTTCTGAGCTTGTTAGTTCAGAGTTTTACCCAAAACGAAATAATTGAGTAAATATAAATGAATAAATAGACAGATGAAATACTTCAGATTATTAAACATTTTGCATCTGAGAGGTTGCCTCTGAGAAATATTACTCTGGACATAAATCCATACAAATATTTTTCAGAATAAACTTAAATCTATCTTCAGCAAGGGGTTTTGTGAAAATGTCAGCCCATTGATGATCTGTATCAACAAAAGCTAAATTAATTACACCCTTCTGAACATAGTCTCTGATGAAGTGATGTTTAATTTCTATATGTTTTGCCTTAGAATGCAAGATTGGATTTTTTGACAAACATATAGCAGAAGTATTATCACAGAAGATAGAAAGGTTACTCTCATAGATTTGATAATCTTCTAATTGACTCTTCATCCAGAGCATCTGAGTACAACATCCAGCAACAGCAATGTATTCTGCCTCTGTAGTTGATAGTGCAATGGTAGGTTGCTTCTTGCTGTACCATGAGATCAGATGACTTCCAAGAAACTGACAGCTTCCAGAAGTGCTTTTACGTTCAACTCTGTCTCCAGCATAGTCAGCATCACAGAATCCAACTAATGAAAACTCATCAGATCTTCTGTAACACAAACCCATGTTAGCGGTACCTTTCAGATACCTCAGAATCCTCTTAACAGCGGTTAAGTGTGATTCTCTAGGATCTGATTGGAATCTAGCACATAAGCAGACACTAAAAAGAATATCTGGTCTAGAAGCAGTCAAGTATAGAAGAGATCCTATCATACCTCTGTAGAGTTTTTGATCTACCTTCTTACTTACCTCTTCCTTACCTAGAGTGCTTGTAGGATGCATTGGAGTCTTTGCCATTTTGCTATCAACCATGTTGAACTTCTTCAGAAGCTCTTTAACATATTTGGTTTGATGTATGTAGGTGCATTCTGGAGTCTGATTGACTTGGATTCCCAAGAAGAATCTCAATTCTCCCATCATGCTCATTTCAAATTCTTCCTGCATACATTTAGCAAACTCCTTTCCAAGCGTAATATTTGTTGATCCAAAAATAATGTCATCTACATAAATCTGACAAATCAACAGATCTTTCTTAACAGATTTACAGAATAAAGTTGTATCCACTTTTCCTCTGATAAAATTTTTCTTCAGAAGGAAGTTGCTCAACCTCTCATACCAAGCTCTGGGAGCTTGTTTTAATCCATAAAGGGATTTCTTTAATTTGAAAACATGATCTGGAAAGTTTTCACTTTCAAAACCAGGAGGTTGGTGGACATATACTTCTTCTTCTATAATACCATTAAGAAAAGCACTTTTAACATCCATCTGATACAGAGTGATGTTATTCTGTGCAGCAAATGAAATAAGAAGACGAATAGATTCTAACCTTGCCACTGGAGCATATGTCTCAGTGTAATCAATACCTTCTTGTTGACTATATCCTTGAGCAACCAGCCTTGCCTTATTCCTTTCTACTTCTCCCTTTTCATTCAGCTTATTCCTGAAGACCCATTTTGTTCCAATGAAATTGAATCCTTTAGGTCTAGGAACCAGATCCCAAACTTCATTTCTGGCGAATTGATTCAGCTCTTCTTGCATAGCTATAATCCATTCATTATCTTCCAGAGCCTCATCTACAGATGTTGGTTCTATCATTGACACTAAGCCAAATAAGGAAGATTCAGAAGCTCTGAGAAATGATCTTGTCCTTATGGGATCATCTTTCTTTCCAATTATCACATCTTCTGGATGAGAAGCTTTGATTCTGGAAGAAGATCCTCTGACGGTTGGTCTTTCAGAAATATGCAAGTTGTTTAGTTGGGAAGTCAAAGGTGTAGCATATGGGGTTGCATCAGATTCTTTGTTCTTTTCCTTTTCTGCCTCTGAGCCTTCAGAGTCTGTGAGAATCACTTCTCTATCTGCAGAACTTTCAAACTGCTTTGGCTTTTCAGAGCCAAGCTTATCATCAAATCTGACATGAATAGATTCTTCCACAATCTGTGTTTCAGTATTGAATACTCTGTAGCCTTTAGAGCGTTCAGAATAACCAAGCATGAAACACTTCTGTGCTTTGGAATCAAACTTGTTCAGATTATCTTTAGTATTAAGCATATAACAAATACATCCAAAAGGATGAAAATAAGCAATGTTAGGCTTTCTGTTTCTCCACAATTCATAGGGAGTCTTTTTCAGAAGAGGTCTTACAGACACTCTGTTCTGAATATAACAAGCTGTGTTAATTGCTTCTGCCCAGAAATATTTTGCCAGATTTGTCTCGTTGATCATGGTTCTGGCCATTTCTTGCAATGTTCTATTTTTCCTCTCTACAACTCCATTTTGTTGTGGAGTTCTAGGGCAGGAGAAATCATGTGCAATGCCTTTTTCAGAAAAATATTTTTCAAAATGTTTATTTTCAAATTCTCCACCATGATCACTTCTGACTTTAATAATTTTACAATCTTTTTCAGTCTGGACTTGATTGCAGAAGTCAAAGAACACAGAATGAGACTCGTCCTTGTGTTTTAGAAACTTTACCCATGTCCATCTGCTGTAGTCATCTACAATGACTAACCCATACTTCTTGCCTCTGATGGATGCAGTTTTCACTGGTCCAAACAGATCAATGTGAAGTAATTCCAATGGTCTGGAGGTAGAAACAACATTTTTTGATTTAAAATGAGATTTTGAAAATTTGCCTCTTTGACATGCTTCACACAGAGCATCTGAGTTGAACTTCAACTTAGGAAGTCCTCTGACCAGATTGAGTTTATTAATTTGAGATATACGTCTCATATTAATATGCCCCAATCTTCTATGCCAGACCCATTGCTCATCATTCACAGATAAGAGGCATTTTACATTTTGAACTTTAAGTTCTGAAAGGTTAATTTTGTAAATGTTGTGTTTCCTCTTTCCATTGAATAGGATAGAACCATCCTTTTGACATACAGCTTTGCAACATTTTTGATTAAAGATAATATCATAACCATTGTCACTTAATTGACTTATGGACAATAGATTATGTTTCAATCCTTCAACTAACAGAACATTAGAAATAGAGGGTAGGTTGCCATTACCTATAGTTCCAGAGCCAATGATCTTGCCCTTCTGGTTCCCTCCAAATTTCACGTCCCCTCCAGATCTAAGTTCCAGACTTTGGAACATAGACCTTTCTCCCGTCATGTGTCGTGAGCATCCAGAGTCCAGGTACCATGATTGGTGTCCTGACTTTGCTGCTAAGGACATCTGCAACAGGGATTATTTTGTCTTTAGGTACCTAGATCTTCTTGGGTCCTTTAGGGTTAGTTGCCTTGTAGGTTTGTCTAAACTTTTGTTTTTCAACATAGTTTTTGTTTAGACTTGCCTTAGATCTAAACACATGAGTATTCTTTTCAGAGCTCGTGTGTTTAATATCATTTAAATGACCAAATTTAAATTTAGAGTATAAAGGAGTTATCTTAATGATCAGATCATCTACAGGTATTGGTCTTACATCTTTTTCAAGAGAAGAAGATTGAAATCCAATTCCCTTTCTTTTATTCCTACTAACTCCATAGATCATAGAAGCCATCTTGCTTCTGTCTATGCTTTTAGTGAGGAACCTCTGAAAACTAGAGTCATATTTTTCCAAAATATTTTCAGATGACTTAGCTTCAGAGTCAGATTCTTGTTGAACAATTTCCAAATCATTTTTTATTTTTAAATTTATTTCTCTCTGCTCAACAAGTTCTGTTTTCAGATTATCAATCTCAGATTCAAGATTGCTTTTCAGCTTCTTGTTCTTGAGTTTGATATTATTGTAGCTTTTCAAAACTTCAGATAACACCTTTATAAGTTCATCTTTGGTAAGTTTGGACATTACCTCTTCAGCATCAGAGTCGGAATCTGACTCAGATTCAGATGATAAGTCTTCATTCTGATCTTCTATTCCAGCCATTAATGCCATGTTGGCACACTCTTCTTCTGCTTCAGATTCAGATTCAGATTCATCTGAATCATCCCAAGTTGCCATAAGAACCTTTTTCTTTTTATCAAACTTTCTCTTGGGTTTCTCCTTGAGAAGTTTGGGGCAGTCATTTTTGTAGTGCCCAGGTTCCTTGCATTCATAGCATGTGACCTCTTTCTTTCCAGATCTTCTGTGTCCAGAAGATTCCTTCCTGTGGTCAGCTTTCCTGAAGTTGTTAAACTTCCTTCCCTTGTGCTTCCAGAGCTTGTTGATTCTTCTGGAAAGCATGGACAGTTCATCTTCTTCTTCAGAAGACGATTCTTCAGAACTTTCTTCTTTTACCTGCAAAGCTTTAACAGGTTTGTTAGATTTTAAAGCTATGGATTTACCTTTATCTTTCTTCTGGGGCTCATCTTCCTCCAGCTCTATTTCATGACTTCTCAAAGAACTGATAAGTTCTTCTAAGGAGATCTTATTCAGATCTTTTGCCATCTTCAATGCAGTCACCATTGGTCTCCATCTGGTGGGAAGACTTCTGATGATCTTCTTGACATGATCTGACGTTGAGTAGCCCTTATCCAGAACTTTCAGACCAGCAGTAAGAATCTGAAATCTAGAAAACATAGTTTCAACATTTTCAGACTCTTCCATTTTGAATGCCTCATACTTCTGTATGAGCGCCAGCGCCTTGGTCTCTTTAACCTGAGAATTTCCCTCATGAGTCATTTTGAGTGACTCAAACATGTCATGAGCAGTATCTCTGTTTGTAATCTTCTCATACTCAGTATGAGAGATTGCATTAAGCAATATAGTTCTGGCTTTGTGGTGATTCTTGAAATCTCTTTTCTGAACTTCAGTCATTGACTTTCTATCAATCTTTTTGCCATCCTCATCAGTAGGATGTTTATATCCATCAATGACCATATCCCAAAGATCAGCATCATACCCGAGGAAAAAACTTTCTATTCTATCTTTCCAATAGTCAAATTTTTCCCCATCAAACATGGGTGGCTTGGTACTGATCCTATCTCCTTCATATTTGTTGTTGCAAGTTGAGGTAGATGTTTCCATAATGGCAACAACACAAATATCAAAGTATCTTTCTCACTGGATCTTTAACTGTCACGGTTAAGTGGAGCACACGCAGAACCGGAGCTCTGATGCCAACTGAAGGTGAGAAAATTACTTAGAAGGGGGGGGGGGGGGTTGAATAAGTAGGACTAAAAATCAAAGATTAGAACACAGATATTTTTATCCTGGTTCGTTGAAAGCAACTACTCCAGTCCACCCTCTCAAGAGTGATTTGCCTTTCTCTGTCAAGGACTTAATCCACTATTTTAATCAAACAGATTACAAATAGCAACACCTAAGAACAACCGTTCTTAGTCTTCTCAAGAGCAACTGATCCCAACTGGATCCTCTTAAGGAAAACCTTTTACAAACAAAGTAAAACTTATACAAGAGTAAGAATGCTTCTAATAAGCTGTTATCACAACTGTGATATTTCTCTTAAGTTAAGAATAAAGATAAAGCAAAGTAATATGATTAAGAGCTTTGAAAGATTTGCTTTGAGGAGTGATTTTGCTAGAGATTCGATGCTGAAGAAGATGGAGTGGACTTCTTTATATAGGCACTAAGATCCAAGAAGTCTTGTTACGTTGAAGGCTGTGCAGAAAAGCCTAGAGCCTTTTGTCTTCACATTGGAGGCTGTGCTGAAACAGGCCTGATGCTTTTTGTCTTCACTTGCAGAATACTTTCCTCAGAATGGAATGCACAGATAAAACCTTTTTGTCTATGTCCTTGTGTCTAGCACAAAATAGGAAAGAGCTGTTGAGAAAAACCAACGTACATATTTAAATCTTCTTCAAAGTAAGTTCAGCTTTCAACATAAGAATCTGAATCTTCAGAGTCTTCAGATCACGGATCATCTGGATCTTCAGAGTCTTGAATGTTCTTCAGATTGAGCTGAATCAGAGTATGTGCAGCTTGTGTGCTTGAGCGTGTAAATCCTTCAGAGCAGAGTCTTCTATGCTTTAGAGGCTCCTTCTTCAGAATCTTCAAGAGACAGTAGTCAGATTCTTCTGGGAGCAGTGTTCAGATCTTCACTTAAGATGCTCTTGAACTTATGAAGTCTTTCATACGAACAATGTTCAGATGCAATTTTGCTTTCTTAAGATAATTTTCTTTAGTGCCTGTAGCAAACAATCTAGAACACGTTTAGAGTATATAATTCTTGAATACAAACTTCATAATTGTTATCATCAAAACATAGAGATATAACTAAGACACAATCTGTGCTCTTACACAAGTGACTTATGCTCAAGGAAATCCTTACTCAAACACCTATAACTCAGGTTGGAAAAACCATCCGAACTTTTCATACAAAAACAACAATGCATTGTGTGCCTTGACAAGCACATGTTGTACCACCAGGATATCAGAAACCTATCGTAGCTGCTCAAAATGCTCCTAGGAAATCTAATATTGAAATATTGATGGAAAACTTTATAGCCACCAAGGCTCAAACAAATAAAGAATTCCTGAATCAAAACATACACACTAGTGAGCAAATTAAGCAATTAGCAAGCAAGGTAGATGCTTTAACCACTCACAACAAAATTCTTGAAACCTAAAATTCGTAAGTCGCACAACAACAAGCACCTACTGCTGCTCATGCAAGAACATTTCTTGGACAGCCGCAACCTAATCCAAAAGGACATGCTAATGCTATCATACTATTAAGTGGTACTAAATTAGATGAACCAATCGACCCGAGACTTGAGAATCCAGCTATGTATCAAAATCCTGGTAAAATAATTGAGAAGGAAAATGAACAAAACATAAAGGAGAAAGAAGGTAGTGACCAAGAGGCTGCAGAAAAAGAAGAACCATATGTGCCTCCACCACCTTATAAACCTCCCATTCCATATCCTCAAAGATTTGCTAAATCTAAGAGCATGGAGAAATTCAAGAAATTCGTTGAACTTCTGAAACAATTGAAGCTATAACCCAAATGCCCTCATATGCTAAGTTTCTTTAAGAAATCTTATCAAATAAGAAAAAGATCGAGGATAACAAAATTGTTACGCTTACTGCTGAGTGTATCACGATAGTCCAAAACAAAATGCCTCCTAAGCTGAAAGACCCAGGTAGTTTTTCCATCCCCTGTATAATTGGAAAATTTGTCATAGACAAAGCTCTATGTGACTTAGGAGCCAGTATTAGCTTAATGCCATTGTCCATATGTGAAAGACTTGATATGGGAGAATTAAGACCAACTAAGATGTCTGTACAACTAGCTGATCGTTCGGTTAAGTTCCCAATAGGAATACTAAAAAACATTATGGTACGCATAGGTCAATTCTATATCCCTACTAATTTCATAATCATGGACATAAAGGAGGATGTCAATATCCCTATCATATTAGGAAGGCCATTCTTAGCTACCGCCGGAGCCATTACAAAAGTAAGGAAAGGTAAGCTAACTTTCGAAGTTGGTGAAGAGAAAGTCGAATTTATTTTGATACAATTCTTACAGGCACCAGCCATAAATGATACATGTTGTCTGCTGGATGTCATCGATGAATGCCTAAGAGAAATGGAGATGGAACAAACTTCTTATTCAGAAATTCTTAAATTCCAATACCTCCAATTTTTTAAGATGACGATTGGCGTGGCGAATACCAAGACGACAGTCTAAATGAATGCCTAGCAATGACACCTAATCATACGCCTTGCCCAAAGAAACCGACTTTATAACTTAAAACACTATCCAAAAATTTAAGGTATGAATTCCTAGACACCGAGCTCGAACGATCAGTGATAGCCAACACAGACTTAGGACAAATAGAAACTGAGAAACTACTACATGTCCTAAGGAAATACCCATCTGATCTAGGCTACAACATTTCCAATCTAAAAGGAATAAGTTCTTCTATATGTATGTATTGAATTATGCTAGAGGAAGACTGCAAGACCTCTAGAGAACATCAAAGAAGGATAAATCTCATTCTGAGTGACGTAGTCAAGAAAGAAGTACGAAAATTATTAGAAGCTGAAATTATATACTCGATATCTGACAATCAATGGGTTAGCCCAGTACACGTCGTACCAAAAAAGGGGGGTGTTACAATTATTAGGAACGAAAAAGGCGAATCTATAGCACAAAGAGTTGTGACCGGAAGTAGAATGTGCATTGATTATAGGAAATTGAACAAAGCTACTCAAAAGGATCATTTCCCGTTACCTTTCATTGATCAAATGCCTAAACGATTAGCTAAGCACGCCTATTTTTGCTATTTAGACGGTTACTTAGGATTCTTTCAAATCCCTATTCATCCTGATGAACAAGAAAAGACAACCTTCATTATCATTATGGTAAATTTGCCTATCGACGAATGTTGTTTGGATTATGTAACGCTCCCGCAACATTCCAAAGATGCATGATGTCAATCTTCACTAACTTTATAGAAGACATCATGGAGGTATTTATGGACGATTTTTCTGTTTATGGGCAGAGTTTTGAAGGATGCTTATCGAACCTAGAATTGGTACTTGAAAGATGCGTAAAAGTCAATCTCGTGTTAAATTGGGAAAAATGTCATTTCATGGTCCGACAAGGAATAGTACTTAGACACATAGTGTCTGATAAGGGGATTGAAGTTGATAAAGCCAAAATAGAAGTCAAAGAAAACCTTCAACCTCCTAAAACTGTAAGAGAGATACGAAGTTTCTTAGGACACGTCGGTTTCTACCGACGATTCATTAAGGATTTCTCTAAAATCACTAAACCACTGATTGGCTTATTAATGAAAGATGCTGAATTCATTTTCGATGACAAATGCCAAAAAGAATTTGAGCAGTTAAAAACAACTCTCATTATCGCACCCATCATGCAACCACCTGATTAGAGGTTACCATTTGAAATCATGTGTGATGCTAGTGATTATGCCGTAGGTGCAGTTCTAGGACAAAGAAAAGATGAAAAGCTTCATGCGATTTATTATGCTAGTAGAACCCTGGATCCTGCGCAAATTAACTATGCCACCACAGAAAAGGAACTTCTAGCTGTCGTGTTCGCTTTGGATAAATTCCATTCTTACTTAGTAGGAGCAAAGATAATTATCTATACCGATCATGCCGCAATCAGGTACCTATTGAGTAAAAAGGACGCCAAACCAAGACTTCTAAGATGGATACTATTGCAAGAATTTGATTTAGAAATCAAAGACAAGAAAGGTACTCAAAACGTAGTAGCTAATCATTTATCGAGAATGGAGGACATTAAGCCTGACCAAGTGCCTATCAATGATGATTTTCCTTACGAGAGACTCATAGCTCAGTTAGAAAACACGGTTGGACAATCTTTAACATATGATGAGACTGAAACAAAAGAAGTCGTGGAAGTGATCTATACAGAAACCACACTGCCATGGTATGCTGACTTTGTCAACTACTTAGCAGCTGGAGTTCTTCCACCAAATTTAACTTGCCAACAAAAGAAAAAATTCTTCCACGATCTTAAACACTATTATGTGGATGAACCTCTGCTTTTCAAGAGAGGTGCCGAAAGTATTTTCCATCGATGTGTTCCCGAAGAAGAAGTTGAAAATATAATCTCTCACTATCATTATGCTCCCTATAGAGGACATGCAAGCACTTCAAAGACTTACGTTAAGATCTTACAATCCGTGCTCTTTTGGCCCACTATATGGAAAAATGTCCATATCGCGATCATAAACAGCGACCGGTGCCAACGCACTGACAACATCTCTAGACGCGACGAGATGCCACTAAAAGGCATTTCGGAAGTAGAAGTCTTTGACGTGTGGGGAACTGATTTCATGGGACCATTCACATATTCTTTTCGTAACAAGTACATACTCGTTGCTGTTGACTATGTATCGAATTGGATCTAGGCTATAACCTCTCCAACAAATGATACACGAGTAGTGATTAGGCTTTTCAAGAACGTAATTTTTCCTAGATTCGGTGTGCCGAGACTCATCATCGCCGATGGTGGCTCTCATTTTATTTCAAAGATTTTCGAAAAACTATTAATGAAATATGGAGTCTGACACCGTGTAGAAACACCCTATCACCTGCAAACAAACGGGAAAGTAGAGGTTTCGAATAGAGAAATTAAACAAATCTAGAAAAAATAGTTGCGACCTCTAGGAAAGATTGGTCTTCCAAATTACATTAAGCTCTGTGGGCATATATAACAGCCTATAAGACCCCAATAGGAACCATACTATTTAAGCTAGTTTATGGAAAATCGTGTCACCTGCCAGTAAAATTAGAGCATAAGGCTTATTGGTCCATTAAGACCCTTAATTTAGATTTTACCGACACAGGCGAAAAAAGAATTTTAGACATCCATGAACTAGAAGAACTTAGGTTAGACGCTTACGAGAATGCCCGCATCTATAAAGAATGAACTAAAAAGTGGCATGATAAGCATATATCGAGGAAAGAGTTTACTAAGGGTGACGTAGTACTCCTATTTAACTCTCGACTTAAACTCTTCCTAGGAGTACTTCGTTCTAGGTGGTCTGGTCCCTTTGAGATAACCAAAGTTTTTCCAAATGACGCAGTAGAAATAAAAGGAAAATGTAGTGAATTGTTCATCGTAAACGGGCAGCGCCTGAAACATTACCATAACATTGAAAATAGAGACTACTCCGCCAGTATAAAGCTTGTTGAGTTTCACACTCATCCCCAAAATTAGTGAAATTTAAAAATTATGTCGAGCTTACGACATAAAACAAAGCGCTTGGTGGGCGACAACCTGTTTTTTAATTTTTATTTCTAATTTTAATTTCTTTTATGTGCTTCTATTTTTCCTTTCCAAAAATTTCATGCAATCTTATCCATTTTCTTTAGTCATTACTAACTTGTTACTCATTATCCGCTTACATACAGGCTAACTTAACTTTAGTTAGTTACTAATTTTAGTGATGAATCAAGTTGACTGCATGGGCATTATTTTTAGAGGCAGAGCTCAGAGGAGGCGCTTTGAAGCCCTTGCTCAGAGAGATGTCACTTACTATTTACCCTGATGGACCTACCATGACCAGACTAGGTATCTGAGGCAGTGCTATGTATCTCCTCAACCAAATTGGTTGGCAACATTCTGCTATCGACAGAAGATTTAGTTTCTACCATAGGCTCATCCTAGAGTTCCTTAGCTCACTGGTTGACCAGCCTGACCACGGGTATGGATTCAGTAGAGGTCTAATTAGCTTTAGGATATTTGACATAGACTACCATTTTAACCATAGAGAAATCGATGAACTCCTAGGATTTCCAAACGGCCCTGATTCCTTTACCATCATCGCCCAGAAGGAACTAGTTACTAACCTTGAGCTGGATTATTTATGGGGAAGCATCATCGAAAATAATCATCCTAAACCCAATGTTATGTACTCCGGAAGCATTCATAACCCTTCCATTCGCTACCTTCATAAGATTCTTGCTCACACCCTATTTGGAAAAGAAGAAAACATTTACTCTGTGTTAAGAGACGAGCTTTTTATGCTTTACTGTGCTTCCCAGGGTCGACCCGTTAATGGAGCTACCTTTATGATGGCCAACTTTAGACTTATAGCACAAGCCACCAACAGACCAATCATTATAGGAGGCCTAGTGACTATGATTGCCAATGCCATCGGAATGAGGCAACCGCTTCTTAGCCTTAACTTCTTAGGTACTATCCGACCTATGGATATTCGATTTTTCCTTAACCGTGGCATCATTAGAAACCTCAACCCAGACACCTTTGAATTTCTAATTGATAACCATATTGTCCATCTTTTCGCCTTACCAAACTATGAAATAACTAGTAACCATAACTTGAACAATTGCCTTTATGATTTAGATGAACCAGACGCCCCACCTTCACCCTTTGAGACACCCCAAATCTATGACCATTATGACCATTATGATGACCATCTCTCTGACTCTGGATCTAGCACTCTTGTTGTGCCTGCCGCCAAATGAGTGGATCATGTTGCTAACATTCACGCACTAGAGGCGAACGTCGCTGGTCTTAGAGGCGGAATTTCAAATCTACTTGTGAATTTTCATGAATTTATGGATGTGGTGACAGAGCAGCTAGATTACATTTATCAGCATCTCTTCTCTATCGCTCATCCGCCTCCTCCTCGTGGCTAAATTATTTGGATATTGCTGCATTCCTATCTTCACACTTTTAAGCAGTGAGGACACTGTTTGTTTTAAGTGTGGGAGAGAGACTTTATTTTTTGAGAATTTTATTTTACTGTTTTATTTTTCTCAATCATTTAGTTTCAGGTTTTTTGTAATTATCTTCATTTGAGACATTTTGTTTTAATTTTTTAGTCAGTTTTTATTTTTACTTTTGTTTTTTCCTCTCCACACAAGGTGGCCCTCGCCACCCTTGCATTTTGACTAAGTGGCAGTCGCCACCCCTTCATAGTGGCACTCGCCACCCACTTGATTATGGCACTCGCCACATTAAGTTGTATCTTAGCAAAGTGGCACCCGCCACTCTCATGCAATGGATGCATGCCTGCCACATAGTGCCTCTTACCACCATGCATGCTCCCACATGCACTTTACCACCATGCCTGCTTGCCACCTATTTTCTTTCTTCTGATCTTGTTGACCATCTTTAACATAAATCAACCACACCAAATACATTTAATTCATATTAACTCACACTGCCATTATTTATATCTCCATCACCAACTCTTCACAACACACAAACACACAACTCGTTTCATAATCAGAAAGAAAAAAAATAATTTATATCGCAAGCTACTGCCATGGCAAGCTATCAAATACTCTTCAGAGAAGGTGAACCAGGTGAAAAATAGGTTGAACTCTACGCATCACTGCTGGAGAGAGAAGTCGAATCCACGAGGTACATCCTCGAGGAGCAGACCTAAAAGAAGAAGTGAAGACACATCCGCCATTCTCGATGACATATATGCTGAGATGATGCGACAGCGAATTAGACGCTCAACACGATCAAATAATTCAGAATATCGAAGCTCAGCAAGCCGAGATGATGCACATCCTCCGACAAATGCAAAGTGAACAACATAGTATGTCTGGCTTGACCGCTAAGATGGCAGATTTATCAGTGCGAGTGGAACATTCTGAAGAGCCACCTAACTAGCCTGGAAATGGTAGGCAGGCACGAACTCGCAGTAGAGGCCGCCAATAGAAGACTCTCTAGGTTCTACCTTCTTTTCTTGCCTTAAGTCATTACATTTTGGACAATGCTCGATTTAAGTGTGGGGAAGGAAGCTTTATCACTTTTATTTACTATTTTCTCTTTTATTTACTATTTTCTAGGTAGATTTTAAAAATTTTTCCTTTTAAGTATTATATCATGTTATCTCTTTGTTTAGCGTTAATAAAATCAAATTCATGTACTGTCAAGTCTTTATACGTAGTTTCCGCCATTTATTAGATTCTCCCAAATTCTTGAGCCATAACAAAATTTTTAATTTTGATTTGATGCATGACACATACCCAAAAGGTATATTGTTTGGTTTAGGCTAAGTTTGAGACACTTGGGAAAATATTGATAATATCGGTACCGTTTTGACAACCTGAACCCCCCGAGTATGCTGATGAATTTGAATACTTATTATACCGAGGCCGTAAATTCTAGAGTAGCCTCTTATTTAGTTTATACTAGCAGTCAGCACCATCTTGAAGAACAACCTATGTAATAAACCGATGAAAATACGTGTTTAATCTCAAAAATATGAATCGAAAAGAATTATTAGAAAAGGTGAATGAAAGATATGCTCTTACTAAGTTAGGTGGTCCATACCCGACCATTTATCCCAATGGATCGGACTCTTGAAATTCAAAAATGCACAAAAAAAAAGAATAAGAAAAAGTTTTGAAAAAGAGATCAATGAACTCTAACAGGTTTACTTACAATGGGCGTGCAAGGATAACGAGCTTAATGTGATTGTGCGAGAATGAAAAAGAGGTGAAAATGAATAGGTTGAGTTATAATAACATGACTCAAACTTGTCTGCATAGGGAGGGAGTTCTTGATTGCACTCAGTAATTTTGTGTCATTACGGTATCCTTATTATTTCTATCTAGTACCTATCTTTCGTACGAAAGCCTCGCAATAATGTATGATTTGTGTTTTGTCATGTTAAGATCCATGCTTAGTATGTTTTATTTGCTTGATGACAAGCAAAGGTTCAAGTGTGGGGGAGTTTGATAACGCGAAATTATATCATATATTTGACTTGACTTACATGAATTTTAGTTGTGATTATTGTTAATTTATCTGATTTATGTTTTATTATGCAATTATTGTATTATGTTTTGTAGGAAGAAGGAAAGAATTGGAAAAAAAAAGAAAGAAGAAAGAAAGAAAAAAAAATAAAGAAAAAAAATAAAGTGGGGGCCACCACACACTAGTGGCACTTGTCACATGTGTGTGGCACCTGCCACCTAGAATGAAGAAGAGGAAGTGGCGAGTTCCACTCCTAAAAGCAAGGAGAATAGCGAGTGCCACTATGTAGCAAGGGAGAGAAGTGTGGCACCTGCCACACTGAATTATAGGAGAAGGTAGCGGGTGCCACCTGATGAAAACGACCCCTACAATTTCTCCATTCACTCTACAATTTCTACGGTTTTTCCTGCACGCTATGAAATGATTGGAAATGAATTTCGAGGGTAACTGACCAGGGGCAACGAATATAAAAGCAAGACAGTTTCCGAGCAGACAGCGGGCTTCTCCTTCTTCTTCTTTAAGCTAGATTTTTATTTTCCTTAGTCTCTAGGCAGTTTTTACCATTTGTAAAAGCAATAGTTTTTTCACATTGAGAAACTATTGCAATTTAGTATTGGGATTTATTTTGTTGTTCGTGATTTGTACTGAATTTAAAGCTTGCCTCCATAATCCAAGTTTTTCCAGTTCTTCGTAATTTCCAGGTTTTGCTTATTTACTTTTACTGTTATGTTTTCCATTTATATTTTGTTTGGCCTTATGATTAATTCTTATCACTGTATGAATTATTTACAAACCATGTCTGGCTAAACTGTTTAATATCGGTATGTAAATACGATCGGTTGGAAGGGGTTCAATAATTCATGGCGTGCACTTAACAAATTTATTTCTCTAGTCTTGGTTTCTTTTTATTAAACTTAATAACTTTTGTTACAATACTAAAAAGGTAACAAAGGTTAGGATCAATAAAGCGAGAGTTTGAGGTCCTAACCGGATAGCTGAAACTGAACATTAATTCTAAATACAGCGAGAGTGCTTTAGAATTAATTAGAATCTACTTATTTTCAAAAAGAATTTTTAAATGCAAATGAGAGAGCAAGAGCCTTCGTTCTGATTTGAGAGTATAGTCTGAGTCAATAAACACGAGAGTGTGAGATAAAGTCTTTTAAATGAGTATTTTCTACAGAATAATATTTTGATATTCTAATAACGC
This sequence comes from Lathyrus sativus, assembly GCA_963859935.3. Lineage (NCBI taxonomy): Eukaryota > Viridiplantae > Streptophyta > Magnoliopsida > Fabales > Fabaceae > Lathyrus > Lathyrus sativus. Next base: position 951,024,671 of record OZ012735.1, read on the forward strand.
CCATGAATTATTGAATCCCCGATGATTGACAAACTACATACCGATATTCTGTTATATCTTAATTTAAATCATATTTTAATTTACATTTATTTTCTTGCATTTCAACCTACAAAAATCCATTAGCCTTAGATTTACGTAGTAGCATTAGATAACAGTAAGATCGATTCTTGCACTTGCAAACAAGAATCATTTAGACATACTAAGTCACAATCAACAATGATATTGTTAGTGAGTTAATTATTAGTCGTTAGAACAAATGATCAACAATGGTTAACTCATGAACTTAGATCAAAGTTAATGAAAACTCATTATAGGATTGATAAAATCAAAGCCTCCTAACAACAAGTTTCTTGGGTAATGGAACTAAGACAAATAATCAACCATACTTGGACTTTCAAACATAAGTTTGAGCCACGAATGATCACTTTCTGATTACGGGACAATTTAGCGCTATGTTAAGCAATCGCAATCGGGTTTATATAGAAACCAGGACTATCTAAGGCCGGTTAATAACAATGTTAGTGCTAATGCATGCTAGAAAAGTGATATGTAAATCACTCTCCGAAAGCAATACCACACAAAAAAGAAGAGAAAGTAGTGATCTCATCTTAATCAATGTTTTTTATCGATTAATCAAAGGTAATTTGTTATTATTCCATAGTACGGAGAATTATCATAATGATCATTAATCCATAGATTTGAAATAATGAAGATTAAACATCCTTGACAACCAACAATCCATGATCCATAGATTTCATCGATCAAAAGAAAAAGAAGAAGAAGAAAGAGGACCAAAATGAATCTTAATTCGATTAAATCGTCATTAATATCAATCACCTCTCTTGGCGGATTCAGAATTTCTTCTATTGACGCCCATGGTCCATTGAGATTAACAAGATCATGCTCAAAGTTTAAGATCCAACCAGCAACAATCAATAAATCAAGAAACAATATAAGAAATAGAAAGTCAAAATTATGAATCACATGAATTTTTTTAAATGAGACTTTAAACAAAATGTCAAAAGCATCAAAATTAAAGAAGTGAAAACAAGATCTAACAAAATCAAATCAAAAGAGAAAATAATTTTCAAACCAAGAGCATGAGAAAAGAAAAAAACATGAAAAGTAAAATGTAAAATCAAAAAAAAAAAAAGATATATTTTTATTAAGAAAAAAAAAAAGGAAAGGGAGGTTCATGAACAAAACATAGTGGTGATGTTAAAATTCATGTACACATGGGCTAGGCCCAATCCAAATAGAAAATAACACAATCCTTTAAAAAAACTATAAAAAAAAACTATAAAAAGAAATCAGAAGAACAAGCTTCATTATCTTCTTCTTTCACGTTCGACCGCAGGTTATTGTTCCTCAAGAGCTGGTACTTTGGAGCTCAACCGAATCGAAGTGAAGCGGCAGGAAGTGAAACATACGCAATTGTAATCAAAATCAAAAACTGAACGCAACAGTATCAAGAATTCAAAGAATTACATCGGAAAAAAAGTGGATTGAAAACGACGAAAACTCTCGAACTACCTTCAAATTTAGGTGAGTGATGAACTTGAAAATCTCTTCTTCTGTTTCTTCTTGCTCTGGTTGGAAATGGTTTCAATATGAAGGTTGAATTCGGAACAGAATTAGAAGAATGATGAATTTCGAGTCGATTTCGTGGTGTGGAAATTGAGGAGGAAAATGAGCAGAGATTTTTTTGGCTTTTTTAGCTTCAATGAAAATGAGTGAAATGGTCTCTTATTTATAGATGGAGAGTGAGTGGAAATGAATTCCATTTGTGAAACTTTTCTTGAGTTTTAAGTGATGTGTACGTGTGACTTGAAGCTGAGATTTTCATGTCGTTTTGCTTTATTTCATTTGCAGCTGCTCATGTGATGACGTGGATTTATTTGGCTCACGGTTTGAGGATTATAGCATGATGATTTTTGATACCGTTTTCATTTAATTTGTAGCTTAACTTAAGTCAGCTCGCATGAGGCTCGACTTGCTTTAGCATGGAAAGTATCATGTGTTTGTGATTTAGACATCCTAACAAGCTTAACATGCTAGATCACTTCATGAAGGCGCCAAATAATAGGTTCATGGATGTTTACAAAAAAGGCAACATAACTTTCTGGCCCATGAAGACCAATGTATGGATAGACACAAAGATCTAATGATCCAATTGACTGTATTGCAATGGAAAATTTCAGAAAATAATTAGTCTATGACACAGCTCTTTGAAATGATCTAGTGAAAAGGCTCCATGCTTTTGCTCATAATACAGAAATCCATAAGTTACATCATTCTTGTCTAGGTAACTAGAAGTACCAAAAAATTCACTTTCAGCTTCTGTTTTGAACATAGGTCGAAACTTGTGAGGACAAATTGGAAAATCAGTGCGAGGAGTAATCAACTCATTCTGACCGGAGGAACACAAGAAATAATAAATGCTCACTGATGCATGAACTTGATTCAAGTTCAAGGATTTTCCTCTTAGACATATGATAGGTATCTATACATTGGAAATCAAACTCTCGAGAATCAAGTAAACTGTATTTGGTAACATTTTTTACTTCATTAAAGAGAGGCCCAAGAGTAACGTCATCAATAACAAAGGCACTGAAACTTGGACTTCCACTTCGATTGAACTTAGGTGCGGTTATACAGTACCGAGGTTGAAAGTTCTCCAAGTGATATGTTAGAAACTTGGTATGAGGAGTAATTATCTCACCCGATTTAAGAAACATGGGAGACAACGACTGATCATTGAAGTATGAGCCTGATTCAAGTTCAAGAAATTTCCTCTTTGGTACCAAATAGTGCTCCTTAAATTGAACATCCGAGTCTGACTCTCGAAAATTAAGTAAATCGTATCTGGTAGCACTCTCTATTTTTCCTTGATTTGCTTCCTCGTATTTATTCTTTACAGTGCAGTCAATGCTCATTGGAAATAGTCGACCTTTTGAACATAGTTTCTCTGTATCAAGAAATAAGGTATCTGCAATACACTGTCGTAGTTTCTGTCTCTTTCTAGAAAAGATATCTCCATCCTCATTCTAGTTTCCTTTATGTGAAAATCTCTGGGGTTTGTTAGTGTCATCAAAACCTTGAGAGGTCTTCAGCTTGCTGCTCATAGAGTACATGCCTGACTTATTCCAAGCCCCAACAGAAGGTGAAAGAAATGAATCCATCTTAAAAGTTGACAAGTTCTTCTCGATCTATGAAGAGTTGCAACCCATAGTTCCAACGCTAACATAACCAATCCTCTCTTTGGAACACTCACCAGATTCAGACTTCTTAGAAGATAACGAATCATCTTTTTGAACTCCCAATTTCTCACAGGCATCCTCCTCTGTCGCACCATCTGAATGTTGAAAATTTTCGGTTCTGGCTTTACTATTCAATCTTTGGGAAATAAGACTTTCCAATACCAGGGCTACAAACTGAGCACCTATTGCACCTCGTGCTACAAATCTCTCAAATGTTTGAGAAGCTTCAACAGCAAGACAAGGTATATATAACATTTTTAATAGTATATAAATATCAAAAAATTGACAACTAGCACGAAAAGCCTACTCATCAATCATGTGCAGTCCAGTAGCAGCAGTGCATGGATAATTGGAAAATATATTTTAAAAAATAAACATGGTTTATATTGAAAAGTGGAATTTAGTTATGATAATGGATATGAAATGGAAATTGGAAAAATTGATTAGAAAATGGATAGTTGGAAAAATGGTTTTTGTATGGATTGGATAGAAATTGGATGATATGTATTTGGAAAAATGGTTTTTGTATGGATTAGATAACATTTCTAATGGTATATAAATATCATAAAAATGACAACTAGCATGAAAAGACTACTCATCAATCATGTGCAGTCCAGTAGCAACCAAATAAGAAAACCTCACACGATAGAGCAGTGAAACTTTCACTATAATCCTCATCGCAATTAATATACCTCAATATGGTTTCAGAAACATCACACCAACTATTTATAGTCTTACTCAAAAAGTCATGGACACAAGGTGACACATGAAAACATAAATTTTTCAGTCTGACACAAACAGACCTATCTGAAGGAAATCTTTCCTCTTTAAAGTTGTATGAGTACAAGTTATTGCCACGATCTTAGCTTGCTTGGTTACTTCATCAACTCTGTCGGTAGTCTTCCCTTTTCAATTGATGGTAAAATAATAGGGAATGGAATTTTATGGATATGGATAAAAAGAAACTTGAATAATTGGTATATAATAGATTTAAATGGAGATGTATATTAAAAATTGGATAATGAATAGTGATGGATTTTGGGATTGAATAATAAATGGAAAATTGGAAAATATATTTTAAAAAAATAAACATGGTTTGGACTGAAAATGGAATTTGGTTATGATAATGGATATGAAATGAAAATTGGAAAAATTGATTAGAAAATGGACAGTAAGAAAAATGGTTTTTGTATGGATTGGATAGAAATTGGATGATATGTATTTGGAATTATGAATTTGGTTCCCATACATACGCACGCGACCATAAGCTCTTGATTTCAAATTTAAAACCAACTTGCACCATTTTCCACACGTCTTTTATAAAAATGAACACAACTACTCCTGGACCAGTGAATTACTTGTATCTAAAGCATCAACCATCAACTTTGATCTTTGCCATAATTCTCTGAATCTCTTGATCATTATAACCTGGACCAAACTTCTTATAGAACACTTCTTGAAAGCTTGATGAATTCCAATACAGGACAACAATACCTTGAACAATCACATTGTTAGAGAAAATAGCCCACTGCCACAACCAATTTGCAATTGAAGTGATCTCCTTATAGTTTGACCAATATTAGGTCAAACTTCTATCTTGTCTTAACCATAAGTGAATAGCCACACTTGACTCCGCGTAATGCTCTTGCCATCAATCTTCCTGCAAAATCCTAAACACATAGAGAAGAAGAAACAAGAAAATTGCAAAATATTTTTGGTATTTTGGTTATAGGTTAGTAAACATGGACAAACATAAGGCAAGTAAGAATAATACACTGATGCTTGGTGATACGCAGAGGCAACCCCACATAGAAGGGCATGAGGAAAAAAGTTTGTGATCTTGTTTATGATGTAAAAATACAAATGATATGTGGGATCTTAGGGGTAAAAATTAGGGTATTACAGGATGTTAACAAAACAATGAGATGCAATGCAATTGGTTTTTAAGAAACTAAGAAGATAGATTTGCAAATGACATACCTTTGCCACAAAACCCTTACTTCATTAATAGTGGAAAAAGTTACAACTTCAAAGTACAATACAAGAAATTTAAAATATAAGAGGAAAAGACTAGGCCCTAGGGTCTCAACAGAGTTTAGCTAGAAAGGTTCTATCTACGCGTCCTTTTCTATCTCTTCAACTCTATATTCGCCAATACTAGCTGTCACATCGCTGCGAAAAGGGGCCAGCAAGGACAGAAGAGTCGCCACCGTTCGTTATTTATCCCAAAATAGGGAAAGCAAATGATCAGAGAAAACCTAACAAAAACGGGAAAAAACAGGTCATCGCAACCATATCTCGGGTTTGGGATTCAGTTATGCAAGGGGAAGGTGTTAGCACCCGTCACGTCTGTCGTACCCGACGGGATCCACGCTTTGTTGTCTATCTAAAAGGGTGTTTACTATCTAAGATATGAATCAGGGACAAAAGAAAAGAAAAGAGACTCGATAGAGCATCGCCGCTCTATGGCTACGTATTTCCTCGTGCAATAGGAAAGTCAAAGTCAACGTAGTTCGGAACTACGGGTGAAGGGTGGGGGAAGGTTGCTCACCAAGACATCGCCGTCTTGTGCCTACGTATTCTCATATGGTATGAGAAATCAGAGCAAACATAGTTTGGGCTAACAAGAACACCGGTTAGTTCAAATGTTTTAGACCCGAGTAGGGTTAAAATTTAGTTCTAGCAGTTAGGTGTATGCAACTCGACCATTGGAGACTTAGGCATTATCTGTTTGCGGTAGAACCAAGAGTTAACAAAACACTCCTTATGAAAAAGGTTTCCAAATTAAGATCCCAAAGGATAAAAAGATTTGAAGTTTGTTTTTGTGTTTTTTAGAGAAGAAGTGCATTGATTATTGTTTGTAATTCATGTTGCACTAAAGACTATGACCTAGGAGCGAATGCGTCGCATATCGTCCAAAGGACATACGCTAAACACTCTAGATAATTGGGAGGAGGCCCCCCAATCACCATTTCCCAAGTACTTAAGGCTCGTAACGTACAACAATCCTTAACCTTTAGTAGATGTTTTGAGAAATTTTGAAGATGAGAAGAGAGAGACACTCTAAAGGGAGACTAAGACTCAACCTAATATTCTCATGTAAAGTGCACCTATGATTGGGATAAAAGAGAATGCTACATAATGTTATCATGCATGGATTCAAGCCTAAGGTCTATCATAATCAATCTTGAACAAGAGAGATTAGAGGTCCTAAGAGAACATGGCAAAGGAAGACAAAAAAAGAAGAAGAAGGCATAAGAAAATGCAAGTATGCAAACATGTAATGCACAATTAGAATGATAGTGAGGGAGGAACAAAGTGTGGGGTAAACATCACCACAAGCACGTCTCAACCTCAAGCATGCAAATGAGAGATGCAAGAACCAAAAGAAAATGCACACAAAAGCATACAAAATGAGCTCAAACAAGTTCAAGCCACAAGTGAGATGCAATGGGAGAAGTCATGACCCCTACAACCATTCAAGCATCAATCAACGAAGAAAAACGGGAGGAAAAGAGTGTGGGACAACAGCCACCACAAGCGCGTCTCAACCGAGTCATTCTTCAAACTTAAGCAAAGACCAAATGATAAGCATCACTTTGAACAACATATACGAGAGTATGCGTTCAAGTGGAAAACAAAACACAAGTCGACAAAATCATGATTAAATAATCAAGAACAGTGATATATATCTGAAACAACTCACTCCTAATGCGTCATATTGATCTATGAAGATTCGAAGTGAGTGAGCACCAAAACATGCAAGAAAAACAGCAAAGCAGGCCTGCTGGCACAGTGTTAATCAATTAACACCAGGGGTTAATCGGTTAACCATTGAAAAATGCTTGAAAATTTGAAAATGCACAACAGTTAATCGGTTAACACCCTGGGTTAATCGGTTAACCCTGTACCAGCAGCAGAAAAACAGCAACAGAACAACATTTTCAGCACATAAGCACTTATCCAATGATCCGGATTATCACATAATCAATTATGCACGAATTTAAACCAGCAAACATTGATCCAATCAACATGTAAACACATTAAACCAGCAAGATCACAGATTATATGAATCAAATTAGCAAAATCAATCAAAAATGAAGATCCGCATGAGAATTATGCAAATAAGCTCAAAATCAAAATCAAATCAAGAATTCCAACCCGATAAAGCGGAGAATTGCTTCAGTTAGTGTTGATTTACTCCAATTAAGCAGATTCAAGTAAGAAACCCGGAGATTCTTCAAGATCCAAGTGTGTTCTCGTTGTAGGAGTGAAGGTCCACCACAATTAAGCCAAAATAATCCAAATAAGCTCCTTCAAAGCAACTTCAAAATTCAGATCCAAACTTGCATGAAAATTGGATAAAGAAATCGATTCAATGAGGATGATGGATGAAGGTTTAGCTCTTAGAAACAAATGATTCCAATGGAGAATCAATGAATTCAAACAAAGAAGAGATTTGGTGAAGGTTTTGGGAATGGAGAAGTTGAGAGCAAATTGAGAGAGTGAATATGAATTCTGAAATGAGAGTGAAATTATGAGGATTAGATGTGTGAGGTTTGGAGCCAATTAATTAAATACCTCTTAGGCTTGGATCCAAATGAGGCTTGGAGTGTGGTTTGTGAAAATTGCTTTGGAATGAGGAGTGGAAATTTTGGAGGGAATTTGAAATGATTCAAAAGTTAACCAAAATTCAAAATGGTTCTAGATCCTTCCCTTGGTGTAAAATCAACTCACAAGTGATCAAAATTGGACCCCAAAGTGGCTTCACTTGAAAATTCACGTGCAGAGCATAAATTTGCACTGGTTAATCGGTTAACTATATGGTTAATCGATTAACACCTTTGAATATTTGAAAATTGACCTACTTTTGACTTGGTTAATCGGTTAACCGATTGGTTAATTGATTAACACCTTCAAAAACTTGAATTTGGCGCCTTTTGGAGGGAAATCTGCATATTTGCCCGTTTTCAACCGTTTTAAGCCCTGTTCAGCCTCTGAAACTTGCTCTTGAATACTGTAACTGTGAGAATGCTTGATATAGCCTGAATGCTGCCTCTTGATCTGAAAATGTCATGCAAAATAAAATAAAATCGATCGCTCGATCGCCGGGTAAAATAAATGTCGGAACTGATAATGCTTGTTGTTCAGTCTCTTGCACTAAAGGAGCCCTGAGCCACAGAAAACCTTGATCCCCTGCCTGGAACACAAATGCTATGCAAATGCAGAGAACAAATGCAATGAAAACATAATCCAAGTAAAGAAAAGGTTGGGCAAATTTTGGGGTGCAACACTAGCTTGTCAGCGATTCCCTTCCAAGCACCGGACGTAGGTGGGATGTCAGAGTACTCATGAGTACTAAGCACTGGCTGAACACTAGAGAAAAATAAATTCTCTTGTACCACATATTTGTCAACAACCCTCCTTTCAAGCAACTCAAAATCAATCATCCTTCTCTTTCAGTTGTCTCTTCATCTCTAGTTGCTCAAAATGAATGACATGGTACTTGAACTCCCAAGTATATCGTTCAAATTTCATCCTAGCTAATGTCTCTTGGTATTCCAGCACACGCTCAACAGGGATGACAGAGGAAGAAGCAACAACAGTCTGCAAAGGTTTTTTTGGGAGATAAGGCATTTTGAGGTCACGGGCTTGAGAGCAGACCCATTACGTGAAAGTCTCAAATGCTATACATTTCCTCTTTTCTAGATCATCCTCGGTCTTCTTGTGAATGATCCTCCAAGCATCTGCAACACTGTCTCCAAATCTTATACTAGCTTCTGCATTGAGATAGAAGAAACCTGACAACAGGATGTTACTAGGCTTTTAATTCATGGGAAATCCAAACTAACGTCTTGCAAGGACTAGTTTGTAGTTGATTCCCCCCTCGTATACTGAGAAGAGGTATGTTGGGAAACAAACCGCAACTGTCAATAATCACTCCTTTGTCATAAGCAGGATCATACCAATGTACATCGGTCTGAGACAGAGCCACGAGTCTTTGAGACCACCTCAGTTCATTTGGGTTTTCTCAGAAAAGGTTTGTCCTCGGCAAGTGTGCAATGAACCACCTATATAACAGAGGGGCACAACATAGGATGGTCCTATATCCTTTTAGAGTCCTATAGTGAATAGAATGGTAGGCATCTCCAAGTAGAGTAGGTACAGGGTTACCATTCATAAAGATCTGGATAACGTTGATGTCAATGAATCATTCTTCTTCGGGGAATAAAACTAAGCCATAGATAAGCAATGCAAGAACTGCTTCAAAAGCATCTAGACTGTTCTCCTTGGCAAGAAATGCAGCTTTTCCTATTAAAAATTCAGAAGGTAGACCTCTGAGTCCATACTTAGTGGTGAGATTTGCTTTGACTTCGGGAGCTTCTAGGTGGATGGCATCTGCAATGTCTTTTGGTAAAGAGAGCTTCTCCAAACCACTGAACGACTTCTTATCCAACACGGGAAGACCAATATGATATGAATACTCTTCCAAGGTGAGGACGAGTTGATAATTGGGAAAAATGAAACAATGATAAAAAGGATCATACAACTGTACATGAGTGTTGAGAACCCTTCCCTACATCTTGATCTTGACAAGTCCCAACAATCTTTCATATCTCTTTCTGAAATATTCAGGGCAAAACACTAAGGCCATCAATTTCCTTAACTCTGTTAAATTTGGTTACTTGAAGTTTTACTTTCTAGTGTTTCTTTTTCCAAAATCCATGACCTAAGGTTTTTGTAACAAAGAAAAATCAAATGAGCTTCTTAAAACCAACTGCATGAATGCTTATGATGAGATGATGCACAGGAAACACATATACAAGTATCCACATTGTACAATGCATATGCACACAAACAAAGGCCCTAGGTTTAGGGTTACAAGCATGGAGCCAAGGTATACCCTTCCCAACAAATGTGTACTATGGGTTGTTTGTACCTACACAACGGGTTCTACAAATTTCCCAGAGTCATCGATAAATCTTTTAGATATTATCAACTTACATGACTACTCATGTGAGTCAACAATATTCTTAAGATAAACTCATCTGAGTGTAGTATCGTGTATCAACTATTCCAGATTACTCCCTCACATTCATTGCACTACATCCTAAAAAGGCCAAGTGGGGTAAGTGGGTAACTAAAAGGTCCTCAGTCTCACGGACTCCCAGGTCAAAAAAAAGTAATGAACGCGCGACTACTCATACGCCATCAATAATTCCAAAGGGGTCTCAACTAAGCATGGTTACATCATATGTCAATCATGTTAGGACTACTCCCAACCGTCAACTATTGATCATACCACAATCCTATCATAGATATACACTCAAGTCTAAGCTAGGACTTATCTCACCTCTCAAGGTATCAACGCAATGCACATATACAACATAACAGGCACAATATACAGATATTCATAAATATACATGTATAAAGCAAACACAACTGCAAACAAGGTGGGCTTAACCCTCTTAAGCAATCTTCATTCCCTAGTGAAGTCACCATTTCTGTTGCGGTGAGAATCGGATATCAAGCTATTGATTAACTTGAATCGCAAATCTTTAAATATTCACCACCGAACTTTGATTTATCCAAAGGAAAGGGTAAAGATCGATGAAAACCCTAAGTGCGCCACGTAACAACGAAGCTAAGAGATTAGGGGGGTTCGAGGGTTGGTTATAGGAAGGGAAGGTATTAGCACCCTAAGCATCTGTAGTACTCTACAGGAGCCTTTTGTTTGGTATTTGTGTTATTGCTAATGGTTATTTGTTAAGGTAAAGGTGCTAAAGGTAAATACATCTGGGTATATACACTAAGTATACTCGCCAAGACGTCGCATCTCATGCCTACGTATCCTAACAAGGATGGAATCAAAGCAACCGTAATTCTCCTAACTAGGGGAAAGAACTCTTGACTATGGTCAAGGTTTCAGGGGGAATAAGTATTCATAACAATGATACTTATATAGAGTTAACAAACTCTCTAAGTCTAAGTTGAAATACTAAATTGGGGATTGACTTTAACAAAAGCCAAAGAGGGGGAGGTGAGTACACATAATAATGGTACACACACAGGGTTAACAAACTCTAGACCTAAGTTCTAAGTTATAGGACTCCTAACAAGGTGCGCTAAAGGTCTTGACTTAATAAAGCCAAAGGGATGTAGGTTCTAAATTAAGACTAAATTGAAAGTCCTAATGACTCTAACAAGGTCAAGGGAAGGCTAAAAAATAACGAGTTATCCATGACATTGAGTCAATAGAGAGATTTTCCTTTGGACTAAGGAACACAAGGCAACTCTTTAGGATGGGAGCTAACAAGCTACACCACCTGGGAGAAACATAGCACAATTCAAGCATACCTATATATTCATTCAAACATGATGAAGACATAAAATCATGGTAGCAACCAAGAAAATAAGGGCCAGCATGTGACAACATCAAGCAAAGATTTGATAAAGTTAATAGATTAAAAAGGTAACAACCAAGCATTCATCCATAGAAGTTTAGAATCAAACCAAATGGTTATAACCAAAGGTAAACATAGATGTTACAACATATAAATAACCATGAAATAAGGTTCTTACAATACAAAACATCATAGATGACAATTTAAAGTACAAGCAATCATGCATAAGTCAAAATAATACTTATCATGACAAGGTTCAAAAATTAATATCAACATGCATAAATCATAAAAATACTTAAAGCATGGATATAAGTCAAGGAAAGTAGAGGTAATAACCAAACATGAGGATGAATGTGACAACATTCAAGGTGTAGACTTGGAAAAGTAAAAAAGAACAAGGTAACAACCAAACATATATCACAAAGGAGTTTCAAATCAAGGTGACAACCAATGATAAAGTTATCTATAAAATAGGTGTTACAACATCTAAATAATCATGGATAACAAATTTGAAGTTAAGAACATGCATTATGGTTCAAAATAAACATGCATAAGTCAAGACATTACTTATCATGGTATCAAATTAAACATGTATAAATTGTCAAAATACTTATCATGGATACAAATTAAGTCATGGAAAAAGTAACAACGAAGCATGCTTAACAAGGAAGATATGTTCATCATAAGTATTGATTCATACAAACATGTATAGGGTTCATACAACTCAAGAAGTACAAGGAGAACCAAAGGATCAATCAAAAGATCAAAAGGAATCCTAAGAAAACCCCTAAAAAAGTCATATAGTTTGATCATGAATAAGTACAACATAAAATAATCTTTTTGGAAATTTATTTACATAAATAAAAAATAGACATTCGTATGAGCATTTAGTAAAAAGAGTAGAAGCAAAATGATAAAAATCAAGAGAGTTGTGAAAGTTTTAAGTTGTATTAGAAAACCATAAAAATAAATAAAACAAAGTGATAAAAAAAAAGGAGGGAATGCACCCTAGGGGGATTGAACCCACGCCCTTGAGGTTCTTGGCTCAAAACACTAGCCAACTGAGCTACACGTGTAGTGTGAACAAAAGATACCAACATGTAATAAAATATCAAACCTATTAAATAAATTAGAAAAATTACAAAAGGTTGATCAGCAGGATCAAACCTAGGTCAGGCATGTCAAAGGGAAAGGCAAGACAAGGCTTCTACCACTGGGGTAGCTATTATATCTAAATATAACTCGCTTCTAAATTATGATATTTTAAGAACACCATCAAATGGCCAACTCAGTGCCACATCATGCCAAATCACCTCCACCTCAGATCCCACTCATCTCTTCTTCCTCAGCTTCGCTTCTCTCTCTTCGTGCCCTAGACAAAACCTCCATGGCCAGAAATTCTTCTCCTCAGAACTCCTCCATCTTTCAAGCATTTTCAAAGGTGTAAAGACCAAAGTCGAAGCTTTTCTCACAAGGATCTCAAATATGACATAATATCATTCTCAAAACAACTGAGTAATTCACAAATCACTCAACAACAGATCAATATCACAAACATTCAGCATGTTACAACATCTAATGTTTAAACAGTATAAAGCTAGTAATGGTCCAAAATAATTAAAAGCATTATACACTACATCTTTGTTATTTAAATGACATGAAAATGATGCATAAACATGAAGGTTTCCAAGGTCAGAAATCTTACCTCTTGGAGAAAATCAAAGGTTTCTTCTCAGTTATCACAGTCACAAGATATTGATCATTAGAGCTTCCTTGAATATTTTAGAACTTGTTAGAATGGTTGGATAGCCTGGAATAATCCCGAGGAACAGAACATGATGCCTTTTGCTTTAATGGAGTATGAAAATGGCACAATGTGTTAGGCTTGATACAAAAACTTTCCAATGGAATTAATGAGGTCTATGGATGGTTTAGAGATAGTTTGTGGTGTTTGTTTATGTTTGGCACGAGTGGAATGTGTATTTGAAGTGTTCTTGCAAGTTTGGAGGTATTTTGCAAGAACAAGTGATTCTGAGGATGCAAGGTAGTTTGAGGGGTTTTCTTAGGGTAGTTTCTCATTATTTGGAGTGACGATTGATGTCCTATTTATATAGAGATTGAAGGTGTTAAGGTGTGGTCAGAATCTGAGTTCTTGCCAACTAAATCACTTGGAAACTAACTTGTTTGTGATCATAATTTTCCCTTGTTTCATGTGCTAAGTACAAGAGTAGTTATGCTTTAGGGCATACTTCTAAAGATTATTTGTACTATGGAGTACAAAGAGGAGCAAGGGGAATGGATCAATGCTAATTTTAGGGAAAAGCCAAGCTTTATGAAAATGGTATTCTTCACTTTATGCCAAACATGGAAATAACAAGTAGTTTGAGCTTTAATTCAAGGGATCAAGCTTCTAATTTTTATGTAATGATCTGATTAAGTGAGATTTGTAATCAATCAAGTTCTGCAAAAAAATATTATATGGTAGCCAAATGATTTTGCATCAAGTTCACCATGTTGGAATACTTGGAAATCAAGTTTGGAACCCTAAATTCATCTCTTCGAACCTCGTAGCTCAAAAATGGGATTGAGGAGTTCTTGTGCTTTTTGAAAATCCCTAAACATGCACTACAACTTTCATGTTTGATGAAGTTATTGAATCAAAAGGGTCATGATGAAAATTGGCCTCAAAGGTAACTACTTCTTGATGAACCAAAACTACCTTGAAAATATTCTAAGTGTTCAAAGATTTTTCCAAACTTTGAAGCTCCATAACTCAAAATCTAAGCATCTTTTGCTTATGGGTCATTAGGAAACTTTTTTAGTACATGATAAGATCTACAAATTGATCTTTAGAACTTAAAAAAATGGATGTGTGGGTTGAAAGTTATGATCTCTCAAAGTTGGTGCCAAAGTTAGGGTTTTTCTCCACACTTAGAAAAATTCAAGTTATCCAAGTTTACTTATTTTGCAAGAAACCTCTCAAATCTTGATTTTTTTTCACGATTAAACTAATTGATTAAACATATCTTGATGAAGTTTGGCTTGAATGCTTCAATTTGGACTAAAAACTCTAAAAGTCAAAGGTTGAAATTTGTATCAGATGAATTCAACTGTGTGATCTTCAAAAAATTTGAATTTTTGGACTTCTCAAACATCATAGATAATCTCCAAGGATGTATATAAACATGTTGAATCATGTCCCAAGGCTTTGGATCATGCTTGGATCAAAAGTCAAAGACACGGTTGACTTTTTTTGATAAAACCCTAATTTGGGGCCAGATGAAATTGGGCTTCAATGATCTTGAAATGAGACCAATTTGCACTTGATTCTTGTTGAATATAAGCCTATTAAATGTATGGGCACTTGATTTGATGATGACCAATCTAAAACATTGACTGATCAGGCAATAGCCCTCTTGATTCCAGAGATGCAAAACCCTAATTCAGATGGATCTCAACAACAAGAAACTTGAAATAAAGTTAGGGTTAGGAAAAGATGCTTGATGATCCTAGAATGGTGATGAAATCTAGGGTTCAAAATTTGGGGTATGACACGTAGGGATGCTCAAATAAACCGGTTATTTAAATAATCTGCATCCATATCCAAATCCGGATATTAAAAACTGGTTAATTATTAGTATGGTTTTAACCAAATCCATATTTTGGATATATTTTTAAAATGGTTTTGACCAAATCCATAATTTGGACATCCATATTCAAAATAAAAACCAAATTAGTCAAATTTTTTAATTAAAAACAAACTTTAAAATTTTTTTTCAAAAAAAAAAATTTTATTTTGAAAAAAAATATATTTTTTTCAGTAAATAAATTATTTTCAAAAAAAATTTAAAAAATTTTTTTTTAAAATTTTTTTAAAATAACTAGTGTTTTTTTTAACATCAATATTTTTTTAAAAAAAATATTATGTTTTTGAAAAAAAGAATTATAAGGTTTAATTTAATTTTTAAAAATTATAAACACAACTTTAGTTATTGAAAAAAAAAAGGGTTTTTTTTACATTTTGTTTGATTGACGAAAAAAATATAGAAGAGTGAAAATAAATGAAAAAAGAAAAAAATATTAAAATATAAGTAAGTTGTCAAGTAGTTTTAAAAAAATCATTATTAGTTTATAAATATCAACAATTACTCATATTAATACATAAATAAATATAAAATATTATCACTAAATATCAAAATCTAAATCAATCATTCACACTCATTTAACTCAAAACAATTGAGTTATAGCATTCACTTTAATTATTTAATTTGATACATGAGAAAATAAAATTAATTATAATAGATAAAAAAAGTGAAATTATAAAATGACTTATATGTCTTTTAAACAAAAATATATATGATAAAAAATAATAAAATATATATTTCATTACAATCAATGAAAAATTATAAAATATAAAAGTTAATATAAATTTATTAACTAATGATAAATAATTAAAAACTAACATTCTTTTTATAAATTTACAGATAAAGATTAAAAGAAAAAAATGTTAATAGATAACATGTGATTTTTTTTACGGGTTAATAAGTTGCTATGTTTAAAAACAACTTTAGTTATTTTTTAATAGATAATTAGAACTGACGTTATTATGAAAAATGCAGGTGTAGATAAAAACAAAGTTTAAAGCATTAGTCACAGAACGAGCAAAAATGCATAAGGGCCAATGATGCAATGGATATTATGTTTTTGAAAAAATCGATTTTAAAATAAAATTCAATCAAAATTAATTATAAAATTGGTTATGGATATAACCGGTTAATAACCGGTTTATAACCATTTTAAAAGATAAAAACCGGTTATGAGAATTGGTTTTAATAACCGGTTATAACATATGGATTATTTATGGTTATGGATTGGTTATAGAAATTCACCATCCATGAGCATCCCTAATGACACGCCCCAAGCATTTCCTCTTTGTTGCACCCCAAAATTTGCCTAACCTTTTCTTACTTGGTTTATGTTTCATTGCATTAGCATTGCATTGTTCTAGCATTTGCATAGCATAGCATTGTTCATTTAGCAGGGGATCAAGTGTGGTTTATATCAAGGGGAGCCTATCTAGAGGTCTCATTCAAGCTTGAGAAGTCACCAAAGTCATCAGGAAGAGGGTTGGATTCTTGAGAAGTTTGGTTGTTTATATGGGGTTCATCTTCTAACCTGAGGACCAATTGAAGATCACCAGTGGGTTGTGAAGCCTTGTTCATGGATAGGGTATGTGGATAGATCTCATAGAGTGCCTTGATGGTCATGAGAGAGCTCAAGTAAATCATTATGCCAAGTGTGAAGAGACACAGTTGAGGATGTTGCAATTAGGGTTTTGGTCTGAGTAACCCTAAGTCAACTGTGCAATTGAAGAGGATCAAAGCCTATTTCTAAGTCTTCGTGATCATGGAGAGTTGTGTTGAGATACATGAAATAATATTCCAAGATCAATCTAAGAAAAGTTCAAAGTGTGAGGAGTTGCTAAACTAGGGTTCTCAGGGTAAAATCCCTTATTTAGTGCCTAACTTCAAGACCACTTATCTCAAGATGAAAGTTTCATCTCCACTTTTGGCCAACATGAAACTCGTAGAGCACGCTCTTAGATTTAATTTGAGTACTAGAAGTCCTCCATTGGATTTATAGAACTCAAGTTATGATCCAGACAAGTTACAGGTCATCAGATGAATGTGAAATTTGTCTGTGAAAGTTCACCAACTTCCATGGAACTTTTGTCCTAGAAGGGTTTTCTCCTAAACTTTTGGACAACAAGAAAGTTTTAGGCCTTGATGTTGGCTTTCCAAATTGTACTATAAGTCTTCCATCTGATTTATAGAACTCAAGTTATGAGGTTTACAAGTTAGGGGTATTTTGGGAAAGTAAGATTATAGGTCATTTGGCATTATAGGTCATTTTCTCTATCTTGCAAGCTTCAAATGAAATTTTGTTCAACACAAAACTTGCTCAAAATGATGTGTTTAGGTCAACCATGTACTCATGATGCATTGATTTGGATTAGTGTGAGACTTGGTTTGAGAAATTTGGCAAAAAGGGGGAATTTAAAGGCATTTAAGTGAAAAATTCAAATTTAATTCATGTGTGTTCAAATAACGCCAAGTGAGTACTCATTTTAATCAGAAAAATCATTCTAAGCACTTTGGCATTATTAGAATTTTCATTTAGGGCTTATTTCATGGTGGTTTAATTTATTACTTCATGAATAAGCAACACCTCAAAGATTGCTCATAAGGTGCAAACAAGCTCTCCAATTGATCTCTACACTTTCTACAGTTAACAAGCAAGGGAATTGAAGCTTCTTGGAGAAGTTTTTAGTGCAAATTCGTGCTCACCATGTTTGGAATTTTCAAGGAAAAGTGAAACTTGGATATTCTGATTTGGGCCTTCAATGGACCTCTAAAGCCCGCAAACATCTTCTATATAAGTTCCACGATGGATTCAGATCAATTTTGGTGTTCATTTTGTGCCATAGCCAGAGATTCAAGATTGAATTTCAAGCTTCAAGTGTGAAATCGTGTTTTCTGATTCAGAGGAATTCAAGGCAATTCAAAGCTTCAAGCATCTTCAGCATACTTCATTGAGTGGATCTACACAAGATTGGAGCAAGAGGAGCACCATAACTGCCTCAATTTGAAGCTACAAACCAGGTTTGAACAATTCACGATTGCACTAATTCTATCATGATCTAAGTAGAATTGACATGTGGTTAGGCTTTAGGAAGGTTATTAGATGGATTCTGGATCAATATTTGAAGGATTAGAGACAAATTAAGATGCTATGTGATTTCTGTTTGGAGTTGAATTGGCTTGTTCTTGAGGTTTAAACACGATCTAAATAGTTTAGGATGATCTATGTAACATGAGGAGTAGATCTGTGGCTTTGGATTGGGGTTTGGTGATGATCAGAACTATGGAGCATTTTTCGTTTGTGTTCGAATTTTAAAATCTATGAGGAATTATGAGAAATGAAGGTGTTATTTGGAATCTACGTGAAATTTGGAGTGAATTGATGTAAAATTTGTTAAGGTTTGGTGAGCTGTAATTTTGGCTCGCCGGAGAAGACGGTGGCTCAACCACCGTCTGGTTCACCTGAAGACCTTCCCTCCATTTCCAGTTTAAACGAGGAAGACGACTCCATGGCCCTTGGATCTGTTCCATTTGAAGACTTTGTCCACTCATCCAACGCACGAGATCTAACCGGAGAATTGACTTGGACCAGCCAAAACGCGCGCGTTTCATTAATGCGCTGGCAGCCCCAGATCCCTTAGATTAGGAGACCAAGTCACCAGATCCTACGCCTCTAAATTATTTCTGGCTTTTAATTGTTTTTTAATTCATTTTTCTTTTATTTTAATTGCTTTAATCTTGCAAAATTCATAGTAAATCCAATATTAATCAGAAAAATACCAAAAAAATATGAGCATGTTCCTGTTTTATTTCTGATTTTATGATGCCTTTACATTTCATTTTCATGCCATTTTCAATTTAATTTGATTTGTTGCATTTTTATTAATTTCTTTAATTTGGCTTATTTTCTCATGTTTTTGTTGATTTTTGTATGGCTGATTGGTATTGAATTTGGATGAGATTTTTGGCTAGCTGGTAGATTAGAGATGCATGATCCCTTAGGATTTATTTCAGATTTTTTAGACAACATTAGGTTCTGTTTTGGATTAGGATCATTAGACCTTCCATGTTAGGGTTTTCATTTGATACCTTGTGATCTAGGATTTTTTTAGGTGACCTTCCCATTTGATTTGATCCCTGACCTTTCTACTATAGGTCCTTAACCTTCTTAGGTTCCCTTATAAAATCTTATAGGATTTTAGGAGATGATTTAGTATTTTTAATAGATTTAGTAGTTAGGTTAGTTTTAAGGTGCTTTCAACATAACACTTGCTTTAGAATGACCTCAATGGTATCCTTTAGTTCATAATAGGTTTGCTAATCTTCTTTGATGGTGCTTTAGACATGTATAAGCTTCTGTTTGCTTTATTGTGGTGCTTGGTTTTGGTGTTTAGACCTTCTTTTAGTAGCTTGCTTGTGGTTTATTGAATTAGGGTTTAGGAAGAGCTTAGTTTCTTTCTCTTTCTTCAAATAAACATGGATTGTTTTGATTGTTTTCCATTGTCATCCTATGATTCAAGGTCCCTATGTGAAAGCCTCATATTTCCTTTGGAAGGATGTGTGGCATTTTACAAGAGGTAGAACTTTGAGGATGCCTTTCTCAGATGTATGGTTGAGTGCCAGGATGGATTCCTTTGGTTTCCATCCTGCTTCCCATCATCAATCAACAATCTTGATGTTAATTCTCTTTCCTTTTATTGGGGCTTGTTAAGGCTTGAAGGTGTATATTTCCTTCTCTTGAAGATGGCTTGGGCTTGAAGTTGCTTGCGGACTGTTGTTTGTTTTGCTGTTTATCTGCTTTGCTGTTGAGCTGTTTGTCTGCTATTTTTGTCTGCTATGTCTCCTGTTTACTTGATTGTTGCTTGTGTGACTGTTTGGTGTGTTGCATTAGACTAGGACTCATGTAGTTGATTCTAGGCCTAAGAGCATCCTAAAGGTTGAGAGTAGATCCCTTTGCTTGTCTGCATTTAGAGGTTGAGTCTGGCGCCCTCTGCTTGACTGTTATTATCTGGCTTTGCTTGCTGGCTTAAGGTTGAGTCATTCTCCCTTGCATGTGCTTTGTGTGTTACCTTTGGGCTTGCTTGCTCTAGAAGTTGAGCTTGTCTCCTTCTGCTTGTTTGTTGCATTGCATGCATTTTATTTACAGTTATTTCTTTACAATTTCTGTACAGTTATTTCTTTTGTTGTTGCTTTCCTTTGCCATGTTCCCCTAGGAACTCTGACTTCTCTTGTTCAAGAGAAGTTATGATAGACATTAGGGTTCTAACCATGCATGATAACATTAGGTAGTTCCCTCCTAACCTCCACTATAGGATCAATTTTGCAGGACAACTTTAGGATTGGATCAGTTCCCCTTTAGTGCGTCTTTTCTCTTCTCATCTTCAAACAAATCAAGATACAATAATAAAGGTTAATTGATGTCGTACGCTACGAGTCTTAAGCTACTTGAGAAAGGGTTGTTGGAAAGTTTCTTTTCAACAGTCTGGATGTTTAGTATGGCACCCTTTAGGTGACATGCAATGCATTCACTCTCAGGTCATAGTCTCTAGTGCGATATCAGTTGCAAACATCCATAAAAGAGACTTCTTCTAAAAAACAGAAAACAAAGATCAAACTCTTTTTTGTCCTCTGGAACCTTTAATTCTTGGAAACCCTTTTCAGAAGGAGAGTTCTGTTAACTCCCGGTTCTACCGCAAATGGTAAACACCTAAGTCTCCATCGAGCGAGCTGCATACACCAACTGCTGGAACCGTCTGTTAACTCTACTCGGATAAAAAAGACAAACCTGTGTCTCTCATTGTCCCGAACTACGTTTGCTCTGATCTTTCGCGCTGTGTGAAAGTACGTAAGCCCGAGATGCGATATCTCGGCGAGCAACCTTCCCCCGTAACCCGTAGTTAGGCGAACTACGTTGACTCTGATTTCTCGTTCCAGACGGGAATATGTAGGCATAAAGTGCGACACTTTGCTGAGTCATTTTCTTTTCTTTTCAGACCAGACCTTTTAGTGTAGATAGACGTAATCAACCCGTCAGATAAGCACAACAAGCGTGGATCCCATCGAGTACGATGGACGTGAAGGGTGCTAATACCTTCCCCTTGCGTAACCGACTCCCGAATCCAGACATTGGTTGCGATGACCTTGTCTTATACCTTTTCGTCAGGTTTTTTTCTGATCGTTTCCTTTCCCGTTCTGAGGGATAAATAACGAAAGGTGGCGACTCTTCTGTTTTACCGGCACCTTATTTTCGCAGTAGCGACACTCTTCCTTCTTGAATTTCTATTTTCATTTAAGATTAATTTTCTTATTTTTCTCTTGTCTTTGGATTTTGAACCTACTAATGTTTGATCTGAAAAATTCTCAATGTCACCTGCTGGAGCCTCATTTCCAATTTTAAAGACAGACTATGATGTTTTATCACACTCCTACCTCATTGAATATGGCGTCTTGTACTTGTATTTACAAGTATGTTATTTCCATATGTTGGTCCACATCAAAACCTTTACTCGATTTAATCGTTCATGTATCAGCCTGCTTATTTACCCTTTATAATTAAGCCTTCACTACATTATCTGCGTTTTTTTGCCCAATATGTTTTTTGTTTCTGGCTAGTTCCATTTGGGCCAATAATTGAAGTTAAGGCCCAACAATAGTGAACTTATTTTTCCAGAATTGGTGCCTCTTTTCCATCACCATCTAACCATTATTCCATTATTTGAATGGGTCCCACTGAATGATTACATACCTTATTATTTCCTAGTATCTTGAATTGTTCTCTAATCCATGTATTAGAAATATTCAAACCTTCATGTTTCAAATATGGCTCATAAATAGCCATAATTTCTTCATATTTATTTTCTAACTCTTCCAATTCCATTGCATCTCCCTCTTTTAGCTCTCACATAAATGTTGAGTCATCAACCTTCTTTGATACAAAAATTTCCACCTTCGGACTCCCTTTAATTTCTCGATTCGGATATTGAAAGTCAATTAGACATGTGAAGGTCTCCTCATCCATTTTAATGTTAAAAACATGATCGCTAATCATGACTTGGATTACCTTATTGATATTTTCCATAGACGTTGTTCTCACCCAGTATCGAGTGATATACAACCTATTATTCTTCTCTGATACAATGCCCACAAATATCATAGTGCCATTAGTGATGCGTAACATTTCGAAGAAGTTACGGTTCCATGCGTGGACTAGGACTCCATATATTCTGACCCATGTAAATCTAATGTTCATCACCACTTCTGGATACTTATCATCTAAACTGACAAACATATGTTGAAATATTTTTTTTCTTCCTTTACCAAGAAGCGGGGAAGTCTTCTTCCTCTTAACATATAGACTTCATTAATGTTACAGGCTCTTCCAACGAACCCTTTTTTTCCATTTAATATCCTCTTTGTCTGCAATGTACGTCATCCATTTTATTTCTTCATCAGTGTCCTTTTACTTCTTATGTTGGTTATCACCTCTCTGATTGTCTTTCTTCATCGTCTGTGTTTAACTAGTATTTGACGATCGTACTTTTCCTAGTTGTTGCTCATTACTTGTACTTCCACTAACATTCTACTATCAACCTTATTCAGAACTCTATTGTTCCTTATAATGTGAATCCTTCAATTAACCCCTGTCTCCCTCATTTTCCTTACGTATCCTCCTCCCCGATCAAATCTTGATACATTGGTCAACACTTTGTATGGCTAAACCATACATTCTTATGTTGATCTTCTAACCTCCTTTCTTCTATCACCCTTGTGAACCTTGTAAAGTCAAATGGTTTTCCCTCCTTGTTTTTCTTTCTAGGTATGGATATATCCACCAGATCTCCAGGTCTTGAGAATTTAGCTTCAACCTCCACTAATCTGATGTCCATTGAAATATTTGTGAAGTAAAACGTAGTTATATCCTCAAATCTGACTATCTTATTGTGAGGGCAAGGTTCCTTTTACTATGTTTTAATGATGTCAAAACTAGGATATTAAGTACTTGTGTATTTTGGACGGTATCACCTTGTCTAAGCCATGCATTCATCTCTTGCAAACGTGCATAAAGATCCTTATACATGTATTAGACATACAGGATCATACACAATGTCAAAAATGGGATTTTTGGTCATTCTAGAGCCATAGAACGACTCATAAAGGTCATAGGTCGACTCACACTGAAGGGAAAAGGTTTTGAAACTCTCTGCCTTGAATGTGCCTACCCTGGGTCGACACATGGGCTCCTACAGGTCGACTCATACTGTAGGGAATTTTTTTAAAAAACTTTATGCGTTGCATGTGTCGACGCATGGGCCAATTGTTTATGCAGTTTTGGCCACTGCCTTG
This sequence comes from Lathyrus sativus, assembly GCA_963859935.3. Taxonomy (NCBI): domain Eukaryota; kingdom Viridiplantae; phylum Streptophyta; class Magnoliopsida; order Fabales; family Fabaceae; genus Lathyrus; species Lathyrus sativus. The sequence continues at coordinate 951,048,320 of OZ012735.1, forward strand.
TACAGGTCGACTCATAGACACTAAAGGTCGACCTTTCCCGCATGTTTACCCATTTTTGTGTGTCTTTGTGTTCCCAAACTCAGCTTTTTTCTCATTCATGTACATATATATACTCATATGCATCACGTTGTTAAAGAAGAAGAAAATTGAAAGAAACATTGTCATACTCTTCATCTTCACTCTCACAATTGCATTCATCAATAATCACACATAATCATCATTACTGATCATACTTAGTTAAGAGTGATAACGTCCAAACGTAGGATTTATAAATCAAGTTTGGGTAGAGATTCAGTGGGAGTTTCTTTGATAAAACCATTGGGGTTTTATCCTCCAAGATCTTGATAGATTTGGGGTTTTTTGTACAAGTCTTCGTATCACAGATTCAGCCGAGTGAAAGCCTTAAAGAACGATGGTTTTAGTCAAAGGAGTAACGGTAATTGGAGGATCATTTTGGAAGATTTGGGGTCAAGCATCTTGCGATCAAAATCGGCCGAGTGAAAGACTTGAAGAACAGAAGGTTTGGTCAAGTGAATAACGGTAACCGGATTGTTCCTAGTGTTTGATGCATTTGATTCAACTAGAATTAAGGGGAGAGAAATGGTTAGATTCAACCTCAACAATTGAGTTAGATTGTTGATCTGCTAGGACTTCTCTTGTACTGAATATTGCACACAGATTTTATACATATCTCAATTCTATTTTAGAATTGAGGACATACGTACCCTAAGCGAGGACGAAAGGGGAACTGGCTAATCAAATTAGGTCTCTCTCTCTCTCTCTCTCTCTCTCTCTCTCTCTCTCTATATATATATATATATATATATATATATATATATATATATATATATATATATATATATATATATATATATATATATATATATATATATATATATATATATATATATATATATATATATATATATATATATATATATATATATATATATATATATATATATATATATATATCTTTACTTTTATATTGATGAAGTTTGTGTGAAATCAATTGTTAGTAATATTTCGATTGATTTGTAGTGTTTCAAACAGTTGTGTAAAACCATTGCAATCACTTTGGTTGCAAGTAAAAAAATATTCTGCACTACAAATTCAAAGAAAATTTGACTTGGTGTGTTTTGCACGCCAAGTGTTTGGTATATTGATAACATACAAACTGTTTGATAAATTGTCGATTCAAATTTTATCCTCAATTAAGCATTAGAAACTGATTCACCTTAAATAGATTTTATTTGAATTACTGATTGAGAACCTTATTGATTCTATTCTCTCATCAAGATCATTTCATTCGGCTTCGCATATCCGATCTTTCCGATAAAGGTTCAAATAGACGAGTTTTGGTCCGAGACCGCTTTCGCATATTTTAGAATATTTTCTTAAAGCACAAATTATTAAAAATAAGTGATGTATTCAACCCCCTTCTAAATCAGTGCCCTCGTCTAACACTTATCACTTGCCTTTCTATATCTTTTCCTTTTGTAGCTCACAAAGGTCCAATCACACACTCTCTCAATTCTTCCTCCGATATTTTTTTCTTTGTATTTTTTGTGTTATCATCCCTCTTATATATTTAACATTAAAATTGTTCATAAGGTGTGGGATTACAATTTATATTTGAATACCAACAATAGTCATTCATTGTAATTACATATAGGTCTAATATCTTCTTTTTTTTTCCACTTCTTAACTTTAAAATTTATTTTAGTCATTTAACTTAAAAAATATTCTTATTCATCTCTTAACTGTTCAAAAACATATAATGTTAATTCATTTTATCTAATTAACGACAAAAAAAATTAAAAAATCAATCACTTAATTGTCACTAATTTGACAAAACTAACTAGTTACATATTACGTTTTAAAAATTAAAAGAATAATATGAATATTTTTAAATTTTAAAAGACCAAAATAAATTTGAGATTAAGATACAGAATTAAAACGAATATTAAAATATAATGTTATATAGTATTTTAAAAATTAAAAACAACCACCGAATTTGTGACAATGAAAAAAAATCATAAGATATTTCCACTCATTCTCATATTGATTTTAAAATTGAAAATGGAACTTGTAACATGTTTCTTGGTACTTGTAATTGGAAATACTCTATGATCTGGCTTTTCTTTGGCCGTGTTACTCAATAATTGTACGGTCCATAGACTGGTCCCTCTCCACAAAGACAGTGCCACACAAAACCAGAAAGTATAATAATCACTTTACTAGTAATTATAATGTTGAAAAAGTTAACATTACTGTAATTTATTCATTTTTCACATGCATACAAAAAAATACATATTATTTTGATATTTGGTAGTAATAATTTTATGATTTTTGATTTATTTTTAAATTTTTCTTTTGAGTTGGATTGACAACTCAATGTTTCAATACTGAACGCCATTGAATTGAATTGCATTGATGGTTTCTTGTAGTATAGACATAGAGTGACCAGAAATGTGTAAGAAAATACTTAAATTATCACTGTTAAGTGATGTAATGCTACGCTGTAAAATGGAGGGCCTCTGCATCGATGCAATGGAATTTATGGGAGTTAAGGCATATGGGCAAGCACTGAGCATGGTTGTTCTATTCGTTGAAGTAAGCTCCTTCTTTTGGTTTAAACTTTAATGTGTAGCAGCATGAGATTGTACATTTTAGGATGTTTTAAACTTATTTTAATGGGTTGAGATTGTCTTTGGTGAAGAGTATAGATGGTTGGATAGCTGTTTTATTTATTTATTTATTTAAATGGAGACAAATTCATTAGAGAAAAACCCAAAGAAGGTGAAAAAGGAGTACAAATGGGAGCCTCACCAAGTTAGGATCTAGATTTAAAGAGTTTAAGGATGACAAACAAATTCGGGCCCGTTTCGAAATTAATGGGAAAAATTTGATTTAATTGAGTGCAGGTGCGGGTGAAAATCGGTTCTTAACTACAGGTGCGGGTAGACACTACGACCCGTCCGCACCCGTCCCTGCCCCGCTCTCAAATAAGGCATTTTACTTTAATTTTTTTATTTTACTTATTTTAATATTTATTTATTAATTATATTTTTAATTAAATTATTAATGTCCTTATTACAATTAAAATAATTAAATTAATCAAGTTAATATTTATTTATTAATTAAAATTTTAATTAAATAATTTATTAATTTATTAAAATAATCAATTTTTTAAATTAAATTATTAATTTTTATTATAATTAAAATAATAATAATATTTTGCGGGTAGGGGCGGGGCGGATGCGAGTGCACCCGTTCTCTATTGGAGGCGGGTCGATTGGATTTGGAGGCGGAGGCGAGGGCGGGTGTGTTACATGAAGGTGGGTGTGGGTGCGGGTATAGTTAAACACGCCCGCCTTGTTGCCATTCCTAAAAGAGTTTGCCCAAACCAACAAGTTTGTGGGCATAACATTAAATTGAATGCATAAGAGCATTACAGAAGCAACCTTAAAATTATTTAACATAAAATGAATGTCAGTAGCAACAAACTCAACCGCAGCCATGGGGTAAATGGAATTAATGTAGTTAACCACAAACAAGGCATCAGATTGAACTACAGAATTCTCTAGTTTAAGCGCCAACACCACATGTAAGCTTCATTTGATAGCAAGGGTTTTTGGCAAAGTAGGCTCCACATAAATGCACTCTTTCCTACACGCAACATAAAACACCTTCGATTCCAATGACTTAGAAATACAACCAAAATTCGAGAAGGCAATATCAAAACAACCAACATCAACTTGAATGACAATTAACTCTTTATCCACTAGGTTCTTATTCCACTTAAGACGACAATGGGTCATGTGTTTCACCATCGGATTCTCCTTGTCGAATTCCAGGACACAATCCCAAGCTTCCAGAGCCACAGTCTGGGGTTCCTTCCTTTTCTGTTGGTATAGCAAGAGATTCCTAGCCTCCCAAAATTCCCACAACATGGTGCCTGAGTTGAGACATCAGGGTGTCTGAGCAATTTAAACAAAGCAGCATCCAGTCAAGGAGGTCCATATTGGAAGAGATTCTAAAACCAACACGAAAAGAAAAACAAGCCAACCTTGAGAACTCACATTGCAGGAAAATGTGATTTGCATTCTCAGGGCAAGAGTTACAGAGGGAGCATATATGATCTAACTTGATTCCCTTCTTCTGGAGATTGGTTTTAGTAGGCAGGATGTTTTCCCCAGGCGCCATAGAAAATTCTTGACACGAGGGTGCAAATGCACATTCCACACCTTTTTCCAAACTTGCTAGTAAGGATTACTATAAGGGTTGGGTTGTTTGCAAAGCATGTTGTGGTGGAGAGAGTGATACGCGGACCTGGCTGAATAACTGTCATTCTTTTCACTATGCCAGATAACCTCGTCATAAGGCCTTTGAGAGAAAATAGGAATATTGGGAATTTGGAGTGCCTCAAAAGGGGAAAAGTGGGCCTTTAAAAAATCATAGTTCCAGCAACACAAGTCATGATCGATAAGTTCGCTCACTTTGGCTTCATTATCCAAGACACGAATTGGACCCTGAGGTTTAAAACCCAGAACACGTTTATTTGTGCTCAGAAGGACGTCGTTGCTGCCACTTATGTTGTTGCAACTGTTACTGATGCTATTGTTACCACTCATATGGTGATTCCTTCTCGTATTGTTACTTCTTCTCCTGTTGCCGTTGAAGTATCGGTTGAGACTATTGTTCAACCTTCTGTCAACCTACCAAGTGCTCAGCCTGGTCCAAGTAGAATGCATGTTGTCTTCCCGTGGGGAATGCCTCTGAATTTCACTTCTCATAATGCTAGTGGTAGTGCTTTTGTTCCGTATCAACCTTTTGTTACACCCATGCCTAATGGGAATTCTACTGCATACCCTTGGGGCATGCCTACTCTACTTCCACCTCCTGTGGCGAGTCATGATGATCATGAGATTCCTCAGGCGCAGATTCTCCAGACTCCGATGCCAACTGACGTTGAAACTCTTGATTAGAGAAGCATGTATATGGGCGTCCTCCTATTCATGTTCCGGTTTTGTCTCAACCTGCTCAAACTGTTGTTCAGAATGTTCATTTTAGAATGTCTTACCCTGGGGCATCCGCTGTTGTTGTGGTATCTTCTACTAGTTATCCATATGGTTTTCAAATGAGTCAGAATGATGGTCAGATGGTAAGTTTTGGGTTGGTGTATTCGTCTCAGTTTGCTTCCCTTCAGATACCTGTTCCAGCTGAATCACAACTTCCAAATCCACAGACTTTTTTTAGATCTTCTGATCATAACAGATCTATTGATCATAACAGACCCGCTGACTATAAATTGTTAGATGAAAGAATTAGGGCGATTGAAGGTTATTCTGATTTTTTCATGGAAGCCAAAGACTTGTGTTTGGTTCCTAATGTTGTGCTACCGCAAAAATTCAAGATTCCATAACTTCCAAAGTACAAAGGTTTGAGTTGTCCTTGCAGTCATGTGACCATGTACTGTAGGAAGATGGCATCCTACATTGACAATGATGAACTCTGGTTCATTGCTTCCAAGATAGCTTGTATGGAACTTGTTTGGATTGGTATATGGGATTAGAGCATAGAAAGATTCGCTCATGGAGAGACTTGTCGGAAGCGTTCTTGAAACAATACACGCATAATCTCGTTTTGGCTCCTACTAGATTGCAATTGCAGAATCAGGCTCAGCGTACAACTAAAACTTTCAAGGAATACGCACAAAGGTGGCATGAAATGACCTCTCATGTGCGACCTGCTCTTTCTGACACTGAGTTGGTTGATATCTTTATGGGAACTTTTCAAGGGTTATACTATGAGAAAATGGTGGGTAGTTCTTCTTCAAACTTTATCGATATCGTGACTATTGGTGAAAGAATTGAGAATGTCTTGAAAATTGGTAGGATTGCTGGTACCGTTGGTCAACAACCAACCAAGAAACCTTAGAACAGTTATTTGAAGAAGAAAGAAGGTGAAGCAAATGCTGTGATGGAAAAAGCCTCTTCTCAATACCAGGTTCCTATGGCTCTCGTGTTGTATTATCCTTATCCTTATGTCGTTGTTGCCCAGTATCAACAACTGTCATATCAATATCATCTGAAACCACGAGTTCAGAATTTTCAGAGTCAACAACAACCGCAACGTCAACAATATCAACAAGATAATAAAAATCAGCAATATCAGAACAAACACAACAACAACAATCAAAACAACCGTAAGCGTTCAAATTTTGATAGAATTCTCGTGCCTTATTCAAAGTTGTTTCCTTATCTGATTCATCAAGGGGAAATTGTTCCCGAAGAGATTGCAATTTCAATTCCTCCTTATGGTCTGAAGCATAATCCAAAGGCATCATGTGCTTATCACTTTGGGTACATAGGACATGCTATAGAAGACTGCATTGTTCTCAAGGCCAAGGTTCAAGAGCTTATTAACCAGAAAATCCTGACATTTGCTGAAGAGCGTCCTAATATACAAACTAATCCCTTGCCTACTCATGGTGGACCTATGGTTAATATGATTGAGTATGATCAATGGGATGAGTTGATCAGAGATGTCGACAAAGTGAAAACTCTAATGACTATTGTAATCAAGAAGTTGGAAGAGCAAGGGTTATTGAAAGGTCTTCATGGGAAATGCCAGATCTATGATGATAATCTCAATCAGTGCCGAAGGTTGAAGGGTTGTGTTCAGATTCTAATGAACTGAGGTGTGGTTCAGTTTTCCAGAGCCAAGTCGGTGGAATAGGTAGCTACCATCGATCTATTCATGATCATATATAGGAAGGTTCCAACAGAAGCTCCTAAGAAGAAAATACAGCCTATTAGTGTTTGTGCGCTATAACCGTTCCTGTATCATAACTCAAAAGAGGTGCCTTGGAATTATGGTTCCATTGTGTTTTCTGGGGGTCGAGAAATTCAGTTTTCAGAATCTGAAATTGTGAATGTAACTGCCACTAGAGGGATGACTTGTAGCGGACGAGTGTTTGATCCGAAGGTCACATATAAGACAATGCAAGTTCCAACCGTTGTTCCTCCCAAGGAGAAGTTTGCTTCAATAAACCCTGTTGTGCAACAAGGGGCATCTACTGCTGCATCATTTCCAGTCACTCTGTCTATAGAATTTACAAAAAGTAAAGAGGTAATGGATGATCAAGAGTTTCTCAAGCTGATTAAGAATAGCATTTTTAAGATTGTGGATTAGCTGGGGAAAACTCCTTCGAGGATTTCAATCTTATCTTTACTCATGAGCTCGCCCGCGCACAAATCTGCTTTGTTGAAAGTTTTGAACACTGCTCATGTAATGCATGATATTCCCATAGAACAGTTTGATGATTTGGTCACAAACATATCTGCGAGTCGGTATTTGGGTTTCAACGAGTAAGAGTTGCCTCCTGAAGGAAATACCTATAATAGAGCCTTACACATATCAGTAGCTTGTATGGACACTTTGATATCTCGTGTTCTTGTGGATACTGGTTCTTCTCTCAACGTGATGCCTAAGGGCACATTGAGTCAACTGTTGGTATAAGGGAGCGAGATGCGGCCAAGTGCTTTAATCGTCAGAACTTTTGACGGATCTCGAATGCAAGTTATTGGCAAAGTGGATCTACCCATTAAGATCGGGCCACATTTGTTTACCATCACTTTCCAAGTGATGGATATTAATCTTGCATATAGCTGCTTATTAGGTCAACCTTGGATTCATGCGGCAGGGGCAGTTACTTCCACATTGCATCAGAAACTGAAATTCATGTTTAACGATCAAATGGTCATCGTTTGTGGTGAAGAATATTTACTAGTAAGCAAGTTATCATCCTTCTGATATGTTGGGACTGATGAAGGCATAGTTGATGTGCCATTGTAATGTCTTGAATTCGAAGATGTTAGCTCCGCTTCTGTCAATCCGAGTAGATCACCAAAAATGACCATGTCATCCGTCAAGACTGCTAAAGAGACCATTGAGAAAGGTGCATTACCAGACTAGGGGAAAATCTTGACTGTGGTTGAGAAGCATGATCGCTTTAGAATGGGGTACCGCCATGATCAATAGGCTAGCTTGTACAGTCAGAAGAAGTGCAACTTAATCAAGTTCAATAGCGCTGGATTCCAAAAGGGTGACATCGTGTCAGCCATTGATAATGATGTTCCTAGCAACAAAAGTGAAAACTTTGTACGCAAGTGTCAACCTGGATTCAAGCTCAATAATTGGACACCTATCGTGGTTCCTGTGGTTTTTCCCACAAATATGTAATGCATTTTGTTTTCCTGTTCCCTCATCCTCGCCGGAGACGAGCGGATAGCTTGTAAAGGGCCTCCCGCTTTTGAAATATTATGTGATCAGTAAATAAAAGTTTTTTTGCATTCAAATCATGCTCTCTTTCTTTCTTTATTTTACTTTTTCACAAATAACAAATGGCAAAAGTTTCTTTTTATTTTTCATCTTTCAAATAGCTCATTCTAAACATAATTCATAAACATGCAGAACAAATAAATGCATTGATAGAAACATGGCAAACACCCATTGTAATTATGGGATTCTAATTAATCAAGTCGAAGAAGATGGTGAGGAAGATTGTGAATTATCTGCTGAACTAGTAAGGCTCCTTGAGCACGAGCAGAAAGAGATTTAGCCACACAAAGAGCCATTAGAAGTATTCAATCTTAGTGCTGATGATGTCAAAAAGGAAGTCAAGGTTGGGGCACCCCTCGCTAAGCATGTACACTCCGAGTTGGTCAAGTTATTGAAAGAGTATGTTGGTATTTTTGCCTGGTCTTATCAAGATATGTCTGGGTTGGATACCAACATCATTGAATATCACTTGCCACTCAGGCCTGAATGTCCTCCTGCCAAGCAGAAACTCAGAAGGACCAAACCCGACATGGCACTTAAAGTTATAGAAGAGGTAAAGAAACAGTTTGGCGCTGGGTTCCTAGCCACTTCCAAAATATCCTGAATGGATTAATAACATCGTCCCAGTTCGAAAGAAAGATGGGAAGGTAAAAATGTGTATGGATTATCGAGATCTCAATAAGGCAAGCCCGGAAGATGATTTTCCTCTGCCTCATATGGATGTCTTGGTAGACAATATTGCACATTTCTCTGTCTTTTCATTCATGGACGGTTTCTCAAGATATAATCAGATCAAGATGTCCCCAGCTGATATGGAGAAGACCATCTTCATCATACCTTGGGATACATATTGTTACAAAGTCATGCCATTTAGTTTGAAAAATGCAGGGGCAACATACCAACGTGTCATGGCAACCCTCTTTAACAATATAATCCATAAAGAGATTGAGGTTTATGTGGGCGATATGATTTCCAAATCAATAATTGAAGATGATCATCTAGACCATTTGAAGAAATTGTTTGACAGACTCCAAAAGTTCAGATTACGGTTGAATCCTGCAAAGTGCACTTTTAGAGTTCGAGCTGGTAAATTGTTGGGCTTTATTGTGAGTCAGAAGGGCATTGAAGTTGATCATGACAAGGTTCAGGCAATTCAGAACATGCCGCCTCCCAAAACAGAAAAAGAAGTCTGTGGCTTTCTGGGTTAACTTAATTACATATCCAGATTCATTTCTCATATGACGGCTACCTGTGAACCAATATCCAAACTACTAAAGGAAAATCATTTGGTTGAATGGAACAGTGATTTGCAAGAACCACCGATCTTAGTACCTTCGATTCCTAGTAGGGCTTTAATCATGTATCTCACTATTCTCGATGAATCTATGGTATGTGTATTGGGTCAACATGACGACACTGGCATAAAAGAACATGCAATTTACTATCTGAGTAAGAAGTTTACCGAGTGTGAGGCCAGATAATCACTCTTGGAGAAAACTTTTTTTCTCTGGACGAATTGCTCGATGGAAAATGTTGTTAACTGAGTATGACATCCAACATGTTACCCATAAAAAAAATAAAAAGGAGCGTCTTGTCTGACTACCTTGCTCATCAACCTGTGGAGGGTTATCAACAAATGAAGTTTAACTTTCCCGATGAGGATGTTATGTTCATCAGAATCATGAGACTCCAAGCCCTGATATGGTACCTGAACCAGGGGTGCGATGGACACTTGTGTTCGATGGTTCCGCCAATGCTAAAGGTCGTAGAATTGGTGCTATCCTCATCTCTCTGACAAGTTTTCATCTTCTCTTCACCGCCAGATTATGCTTTGAATGCACCAACAATATGGCTGAATACGAAGCATGCATCTATGAAATTGAAGCGACCATTGACATGAGAATCAAGATTCTTGAAGTCTATGGAGATTCTACTTTGGTGATTAGCCAAGTCAGAGGAAACTTTCTGACTCGAGATTCCAAGTTGGTTCTGTACCAAAACCACATCACAAAATTGATTCCCTATTTTGATGAATATATTTTCATCATATTCCTAAGGATGAAAATCAACTAGCTGATGCTCTTGCCACCCTAGTATCCATGTTCAAAGTCAAGTGGAATAACAAAGCTCCTTCTATCCGCATTGATCATTTGAACCAGCACACTTCTTAGTAATCAAGGATAAATTTGATGATAAGCCTTGGTTCTACGATATCAAAAGATATCTGGAAAAATAGGAATATCCCGAAGGTATCACTATCACTAACAAGAAAGCTCTCAGACGGCTCTGCGCCAAGTTTTTCTTGAGTGGTGGTATACTGTACAAGAGGAATTATGATTCTGTGTTGCTCAGATGCGTGGATATACACGAAGCAGACACAATCATAAGGTCCATACATGAAGGCTGTGAGGGTGTACATGCCAAAAGGCATGCCTGGCTAAGAAGATCCTTTGAGCTGGTTATTATTGGACAACAATGGAGGTAGATTGTTACAACTTTGCTAAAAGATGTCACAAGTGCCAGATCTACAGTGATAAGATCTATGTGCCATCAACTTCATTGAATGTTCTGACTTCTCCTTGGAGCTTCTCTATGTGGGGTATTGATATGATTGGAATGATTGAGTCGAAGGCTTCCAACGGTCATCGCTTCATTCTACTTGCTATCAACTATTTCACCAAGTGGGCTGAAGCTACTTCTTATATAAACGTTACATGACAAGTGGTTGTCAAATTTATCAAGAAAAAGATGATTTATCGTTATGGTATTCCTAGCAGTATTATCACTAGCAACTCCAACAACCTGAACAATAAGATGATGAAAGAGTTGTGTCAAGAATTTAAGATCAAGCAACATAACTCTTCACCATATCGGCCTAAGATGAACGGTGTCATTGAAGCAGCAAACAAAAACATCAAGAGGATTTTCTAGAAAATGGTTAATACTTACAAGGATTGACACGAAATGCTTCCCTTTGTATTACATGGCTATAAAACTTCAGTTTGTACTTTTACTGGGGCAACTCCATATTCGCTTGTGTATGGTATGGAGGATGTTTTACCCATTGAAGTCGAAATTCCTTTGCTCAGAGTCATCATGGAAGCAGATCTCAATGAAGCTGAATGGATTCAATCTAGATACAACCAGCTGAATCTCATCAAAGAAAAGCGCCTGGCAGCCATTTGCCACAATCAATTGTATCAAAGATGTCTCAAACGAGATTTTGATAAGAAAGTTCTCCCTTGAGCGTTCCACACAGGAGAACCCGTGCTCAAGAGGTATTCTCCTGTTCATTCAAATCCACGCGGCAAGTGGACTGGCAATTACGAAGGACTCTTTATTGTCAATGAGGCCTTCTTAGGCGGAGCCCTGATCCTCACTACCATGAATGGGGAGGAGTTTCCACTACCATGTGAACTCCAACGCAGTAAAAAAAATTTATGCCTGAAAAAATGAGGAATAAAGATCCTGCTAGATCGACTTCCGTAAGGACAATCTAGGCAAAAATGGGTGTCCCGATGGACCAAAAAAGAAATATCCATGCAAAATTTAGGGACAAAACAAATATCCCGCTAAGTTGAAAACCTGAAAGGGCGACTTAGGCAAAAATGGGTATCCCGGTGGATGCAAAAATATAGAAAATGTCCAGGAAAAATTAGGGATAAAGGCATTTGACTATTAACACTTGAGCCTATCTTCATCATATTTGGACCTCATAAGGTAAATGATCAATCAAATCATCATCAACGGACGCACAATGTTAGAACCAAGACTTACAGTGGATGGTGTCCAATATTGTAATCAATGCAAAATAAAATTTGCCATTGCCATTTACTTTATTTTTCAATTTATTGTAAATTTCCTCACCAAGGATTTTTGCATCCTTGTACACGCCTTATGTACAAATATTTTCATATTCAATAAAAATTATCCTTTGATTTCTCATTTGTCTCTTTTCAGTATTTTGTTTGCAAATTGAATAATTATTTGAGATCACATAATACTATAAAGCGTTGAGAATAATAAAAAGCTAAATCAACCAGGAAAGCATTAGGCATTGTATGCTTTACCGAAAATCCTTAAGGGATGATTGGTAGTCTCCATTGCAGGCCTAATCCCCAGCATATGTTGTTTTGGTTCTTTGGAAGGGTTGTTTATCTTTCATTTCCCCAACAGAACCATAATTTTCCCAAGTAGAGACATGTTTGCTCTTCCGACAAGAGCAGGACTCCTCGCAGCATCCTCTCTAGATCAAAGTTATCATTTCCCAGCAGCGATGGTGTTTCAATTTTCTTTTGTCTCACTAAATAAAAATCATCCTGACCTTGCTCTTCCCCAAGAATAGTCGTTTATTTTGAAGATCACCCATGGTTCCTTCATTCCCCAGACAGAGCCAGCTACGGTTGGAAGATTCCTTCATCTCCAGCAACAGTATTGGTAGTAGCCCGAAGTCTAAGATCTCTAGGATCTTTCTCCAGCAGAGTCGTCATCGTCTATGGTACATTTTCCCCAACTAAGGATGTCGAGTTCGTTTTGCTACAATCCTTGCCCACATGACACATAACACCTCAAACTATACCATTGCATAACAAGATATCTAGCATCATGTAAGATCAACCATGCATAGCATAGGCATCAATCATACTCTTTGTTTCCTTATTCACCGCCACATCAAAATCTCTACACTTTCTCCTTACCATCTTTTGTCGCTGTCAACCAAATTTCCGAGCCGCTCTTTTATTTAATCCCCTTCCACCTTGAATAATCGAAGAGCTGGTGCAATTCGAACATTCGAGTTCAAGAAGATTAAATAGAGGCAGTTGTCATAACCTGAAATTTGACCTTCCCTTTTGCCTTTTGCATAAGCACGTGCATTCGCATCGCTGGCATACGCGTTCACACTTTTTCTCTATGATTTTTGTTTCATGAATATTCAGGTTTTCAAAGCCCGATTAATCACATCTTCACAAAAACATCATACCATCAACACAAGAAAAAACAAGGGTTTCTATGTGTAGCACCCCAAAATTTTCCCATAATTTTTCTTATATCTTGGCTTATTGTTTCATATCATCTTGCATTGGCATTTATACATAACATTTCTCTTACGCATGGGATCAAGGTATCATGTTCAATAATCAAGAGAAGAACTTCATCTTCAAAGTTCAATCAAGGGTTCATGCTCAACTTTATGGCAACATCAACTCACAAACTCTCCATCACCATCAAGATATGTCATTCAACCATTTGAATCAAGAACACAAACATTGATTCTCCTCCTCCTATCTCATGGATAACTGATTAGGGTTTTGGTTCAAAGAAGATTTGTGGCTAGTTCTTTAGGCATGGCTTGATTCTAAAGATCAAGACACATCTTGAGGGTCCTCTATATGGATTATGTGTCATCACAAGCCATCATAAGGGCCACAGTCAGTGGAAATGGTCTTAGGGTTCCATATGGTCAACAAAAGTCAATTGTGTTTCAATTAGATAAAAATCTAGGATCTCAAGGTCAATCAAGGGCATGACAAGTGTTTTCAAGTGATTTCATATGTTTGGAGCAATAAGAGTTAATAAGAAGCATAAAATCAAGAGTTGAACTAAATTAGGGTTTTGGTGAAAAAAATTTCTAAGTGTAGAAAACCCTAATTCTAGCCATTTTGCAACTTCCATAACTTTCTCATCTTTGATCCAATGGAAGCAAACTTGTTATCAAATTAAAGAGGACATCATGAAATAAAAATTTGTGGAAGGTGGCATGTCTAAAAGATTCATAGTTTGAGAGATATGACAAGTTAAAGTTGGAAAAATGGAGATTGTTACATTTCAACACTTAGAATTTTTCCAAGTATAGAAAATCAGTTTGAAGTACCTACTTTAAAACCCATCTTTCATGGTGATACAAGTTTTAATTGAATTTTCCTACAACATGAGAGTTGTATAGCATCCTACAAGCTTTCTTTTAAGTACTAGATCATCTCCATTGGATATATAGAGCTCAAGTTATGATGCTCCCAAGTTGGGGTCTCAAAGATGTCAAGTTTGACAAATTGCTAGGCAGATTTTTGGACCAATCTTCCAAGGAATTTTTCACTAAGTTCTTGTTCTCAAATGAATTTTCCCATAACATGAAAGTTGAAGATCATTCTTCAATATTTTTATCCATTACAAGAACTATCTCATTGGATCAAGAAATCTCAAGATATGAGGATTCAAAGTCAAGGTTTCAAAGGGGTCAAATTTTAATAACTTAGAGATTTTTCTAAGTCATTCTTGACATAATATGGGACACATCTTCAACTCTATTTTCCATGACATTCCAAGCTTTGTTTCAAGTTTCCTATAACATGAAAGATGTTCATTGTAGTCCTGGCTTTGCATTGATCACAAGAACTCTTTGTTTTGCATCAAAAATCACCAAGATATGATCAAAGAAAGTGTGGTGTTTGAACATGATTTCAAGGGGCATGACTTGCCATGATTCTTTGACACAATTTTCATGTGATCTTGCAGCATGATTCCACTTTATTCTTTGCGCATCAAGCCTCCTTTTGAATCACAAAACATTACCTCATGCAAGCCAACATGCCTTGTACCATTCATGTGTCATTTGTCACATCTTTTGCCAAAAGAAGAAAACCTCCAAACTTGCACAACAATTTGTTCCCTCCACTCCTCTATTTTGAATACCATTACCACAACAAAACCACACAAAAACCACCTCACCAAATGCCATAACCCGTGCCACTTTCTTTTCATTTTCAAATTTTCACCAAGTGTTACCGTCAGTTTTTACCATTACACCTCAATTTTACCACTCAAACACCTCATATATAAACCAAATGAAAACCTAGAAGAGGGCAGACATCCATTGTGTAGCCACTCAGAACCAAATCTCTCTCATTTGTTTAAGTTTTTTCTCTCTTCGAACCTCCCTTTTTCACAAGTTTCTGGATCTCTCTTGGTTCCATTCTTCGTTTTTAAGGTCCAAGGAAGAAGAAGGCGGAGTTTGGTGAAAGTTAGAGATAAGAATCAGGAGGTTCAGGTGCCCTACTTTGGTAATCCTTTTTCAACATGTTTCTATTATCTTACATGTTCATTTGCCTTATTTCTTGCATCTTTGAGCTTATGTGAACTTGTGGAGTGTGTTTGTGTTAATGATGTTCTTGTTTATCCAAGTTGCAGAATGTGTATGAGATTTTCGTGGCATGTTTTCTTCATGATTTAGTGATTGTTATATGTTTTTGATGTCAAAAATGAACTCTACATGGAAAATCCTGTGAAATGATGTCTTTATTAGTGTATTTGGTTAAGATTTATAGAGGAGTGGTGGCCTCACCGGAGAAGACAATCGGAGCCCTATCTCTGGCGTCTGAGTTGGCTTGAGGTGTTGACTGTAACACCCCATTTCTATACCCCCAAATAATCACATAATCAATTATCCCCATATTAAAAATTTCATCAGAGTATAATTATAAACATGGTATAAAAGAGGCGCGTCACATTACGCTTGAAATTAAAACATACAACACCTGCTCAATAAAAGATATGCAACAGTGGGGTAACTTTACAACAGAGGAACTTAGTACTTACACTCACATCTCAATATTTAGAATAAAAGCGGAAAATCTAAACATTGAATAACATCAAACATATATACATATATATATATATATATATATATATATATATATATATATATATATATATATATATATATATATATATATATATATATATATATATATATATATATATATATATATATATATATATATATATATATATATATATATATATATATATATATCAACCAGTATGATTCAACAACAAAGTCATATTTACACAAACATTCAACAACCAGATACATATACAAATGTATCACAAAAGAATCACAAACATCCTAGCTACCTGGTGCTACATATCAGATCCGACCGACCAAAAGAATGAAGACACGGTTCACAAAAACCTCCAGCAAACCTACTCTGCAATGCCTCATAGAGCATCATAAAACAGCAAAAGGGTGAGAAATATTATCATAATAACAATGCATATATATATATATATATATATATATATATATATATATATATATATATATATATATATATATATATATATATATATATATATATATATATATATGTGTGTGTGTGTGTGTGTGTGTATATATATATATATATATATATATATATATATATATATATATATATATATATATATATATATATATATATATATATATATATATATATATATATATATATATATATATATATATATATATATATATATATATATATATATATATATATATATATGTGTGTGTGTGTGTGTGTGTGTGTGTGTGTGTATGTTATGCTATATATATATATATATATATATATATATATGTGTGTGTGTGTGTGTGTGTGTGTGTGTGTGTGTATGTTATGCTATATATATATATATATATATATATATATATATATATATATATATATATATATATATATATATATATATATATATATATATATATATATATATATATATATATATATATATATATATATATATATATATATATATATATATATATATATATATATATATATATATATAGCATAACATACACATATTCCGCATTCTCACCACAATTCATCACAACTCACCCATATACATTACAATGTGTGTGTGTATACATATATATATATATATATATATATATATATATATATATATATATATATATATATATATATATATATATATATATATATATATATATATATATATATATATATATATATATATATATAACCAAGCATATTCATCATGCATACTTTCACAGTTCTCATCATTCCACATAAACATACACATTTATGTTCATTCACCAATGCACCATTATAAAGATGATAAATGCAAATCATAGAGACCGACTCACGACTCTATGCAAATGCAATGCGGTACCGACTCAATCATCACAAGTTCACTCAGGAACTTATTGGAACCATCGCTCACACCCCACATGGGCACACGATGTTCACCCATTGCTCACACCCCACATGGGTACACAATGTTTATGGATTGCACACACCCCACATGGGCACATAATCCGATTGCTCACACCTCACATAGGCACACAATCATTGGTAATCATCGCTCACACCTCACATGGGCACACAATGTTACAACCATTGCTCACACCTCACATGGGCACACAATGTTTAAGGATTGCTCACACCCCACATAGGCACACAATCTGATTGCTCACACCCCACATAGGCACACAATCTGATTGCTCACACCTCACATGGGCATACAATCGTTTGTAATCATCGCTCACACCTCACATAGGCACACGATGTTACAACGGATTCTCATTAGAATCCCACAACACAAGAATGCACATCATTATGCTTCACATGCAAAATGACTCCAGACATTCTTGAAATGCATACATATTTACAATATATATTCATGCATTCATCTCATTCTATCACATATGATCCATATACATTCACATTTGATTACTCCAAACGGTAGTGAATTCTATCACAATTATCATGCATTCACATTCAATTTAAACAATGCATTCATTTGCCAAAAGGCCACATTTCACAATTCATTCCACAATCTAGGATTCATGCCATACGGCTACCCACATCATAACATATAACAGCACACAAGCTTCACATCGAAGAATCGATATTGGATTGAAACAAAAATAAAATGTTGTTCTGTCATGCTCGCTAGCATGTTCTCTAGGCGAGCTGAATGGCGAGCCCTTCGCTACGCCACTCGCTCCAGCAAGTTTGGATCTTTTTGGTTCTGTCCAAGTCTGAGAGTGTTCGCTGGTAGCTTGCTAGGTGCTCGCTTAGCGAACCCTTCGCTACCCCACTCGTCAGTGACTCGCTTAGTGAATACTGCGCTACTCAAACCCTCCATAATCCAAAAATATCAGAAGGTCACAAAATCACCCGATTTAAATCAAACCTGTTCCAATAGTCTCGGCCCAACATCCCTCGACTAAACTACGCAATTTATTTTGAATTCTAACCGTAAAAACATCGGTTTCTAACGATTCTACCACTTTCGACCTAAAATGGAAAATGTAGAAAAACAATCCAACAAACCCATACATAATGATACACATTGATAAGATAATAATATTTCACACCCTTACCCGATTAAATCAATTCCTAAGAGTTGTTTTGAAGATCTACAAGTTTTTCCTCTTTTTCTTCTCTTTTCTCTTCTTCCTCTTTCTTTCTCTCCCTTTCTCCTTTCTTTCTCTTTTCTTCTTTATTTTTCTTTCCTCTCCTCTTTCCCTCTTATATCTTTCTATTTCCAATTCTTTCTATTTATTTTTTCACAAAATATCTACTAATTCATTAATTAAGAAATATCTAAAATACCTTCCAACCTAATTTCCCCGAAAACTCTCAAAACGATAAAATAACACAATATGTAAACATAACATATTAGCACACCAATTTCACAAATAAAATAATATTCACCCAAATAAAATAAAAGACTCAACAAAAATGGAAAATCAGAATCGGGGCGTTACATTGACCTCTTGACCAGTCTTGGTGGCGCTCACATGGCGATGAGGTGGATGACACCTCGTTTAATGAGAATGCATGCGTGGATTTGACTTTGATTGTTTTCTGATTTTTTGTTTCATTTGGGCATTGGCCTAGCATTTCATTATCCACACCCCACCAATTTTTTCCCCAAGGCGCTACAACTTGTTTTCAGGTCATTTTGAAATTTCTAGTTCACCCCCTCCCCTTTCATTTATTTTATTTTCTTTCTTTTTTCATTTTAATTTATTTTTAACACCTAGAACCATTTTAAAAATGCCCAAAAATATATTTATGATCCTTTGATGTTTTATCTTATTTTTCATATTTTTTATTTTTATTTTTATCTTTTTTTTCTTTATTTGTATGAGGTGTTCTACTTGACCTAGTGTTAAAACATGGCCTTGATTCATGACATTTCCTAATTGCTTTCGATCCTAATTTTTGCCCACGTGTAGGTACTTGTATATCGGTCATTTGAGCACTCATTTGACACTTTTATCATTGATTTTTGGTTTATATTTGAACCACTTTTGAAGCTTGACTTGTGTGAGCATGTTTGAAATTGGTTTGCTTGAAGATTAGTGTTGTTTGAGTACTTTTTGTACATTTTCTTAAGCACTTCTTTAGGACACTATAACCTAATGCCTCCTTGATACCATGATCATTTTTCCATAATTTTTGAAGTCTTTTAACTATTTTTCATGTATGATGCATTTTCTTGCCTAATTGTTTGATTGTGTTTGGACTTTGTGGATTGATTAAAGACTCACTTATGAAATCACTTAGGAATTGTTCTACCCTCTTGTTCTTGATGGATATACCATGTGTTAGAGCCTTTTAACTCTTTTTTTTTGTTGCCTCTTACCTAGTTTTGCTTGATGCCTCAATGTGACATTGTTTTGAGATGAATGTGCCTAATGCTTAACCTAGTTTTAAGACTTGTTTCTTGAATGGATTTTCTTTGTGGTTCATGATTCTTATGTGATCCAAATTATTTGGTTGAGGTTCTAATTTTCATGATATGTGTCCATTGTATGATTATTTCCCACTCCTTTATTCACATGTTCTCTTGTATGGATGATTTGGGTGTTTCCTTGAACATGATTTGAACTTGATCCTTCTTGGACTTGCTTGATGTTTTGTTTTTAAATATGAATTAAATCAATTGGGTGTGCTTCTAACCTTCATGATATGGTGTGCATTAGTTGATCAATTTTCACTTTTTACCTTACCTGAATACATGTTTTCATTTGAAGATGATCATGGTATGAACTTACCTAGTTTTGATGCATATTTTGAGATTGATCTTTGAGGTTTATTTTTGTGACCCATGAGTTGATGTTTGGATTGCCATGCATACTCATGTCGCTACCTCATTTGGGTTCATACCTTGAGTTTACATGTTTACTTCTTTGAAGTGTGTCATACAAGATTGTTTGTGTGACAATTGATTGTGTTTGGATATGATGCATGACTTGAATCTTTTTGCTCATATTTTGACCATTGACATGAGTTGAATGCAACTTGACATTTCTACTTCCCTACCTTGGTTCTCACATAATTTGTCTTCATTTCACTATGCTTGATGATTGAAAATGTTTCTTTGTTGATCTCAAATCATTTGTGTAGGCATTGATGCTTTGTTATGCCAAATTGTTTTGACTTCTAATCTATGGTTGTGGATTTATATCTGAGCATATTCTAGATACTTTGACATGACGTTGGTGTTTACTTTGTGTTTTTGAACCTAATGCTTGCATTTGTGTGATGCTTATGTCTTATAGAGTGAACTTCTTGTTTGTTTACATATTGTTGCATCTTTTTCTTCATCTCTCATTCTTCTTTCTTCTCTTTCTTTTATTGGGACTTGTTTAAGTCTTGAGTTTGTTTTCATTTATGATTGATTAATATGGTGTTTACTTGTGTTTTCTCACATGATCCCTTAGGATTCCTAGCCTCACCTAATTTCTGATTAAGGTGGGAGCAGGAGAGACATTAAGCTTTCAATCCTTTGCATGATAACAATCAAGATAGTACCTTCTTGACCTTAATTCTAGGTCCATCATTTGTATGATAACATTAGGTAGACTTCCTTATCATCCTAACTTTAGGACCATTTTGTATGATAACATTAGGATTTTCAGTTTCCCATTAGTGTTTTCTTAGGTGTCTTCTCTTCTCATCTCAAACAATCTTAAGACATTTAATAAAAAATGATGAACATTTTGCGCCATGAGCCTTATTTAAGTATATGGGAATTGATGAGTGAGGGGTTTCTCATCACTTTTCTAGAGTGTTTAGTGTATGCCCTTTGGGCGATATGCGACACATTCGTTCCTATGTCATAGTCTTTAGTGCAACGTAAATCTCAAACAAATTCAATGCATTCCTATAAAACTCTTAAATCAAATTCAAACTTTTTATCCTTCAGGATTGTTCTTCAAACTCATTTTCAGAAAAAAGCACGTTATTTTTCCGTCCTACCACAAGCAGACACCGACCCTAACTGCTGGAATGGGAACTTAACGTCGCTCATAAAAAACACTTAACCAACCAGTGGTCTAGTTTACCCAAATTACGTTTGATCTGATTTCTCATACCAGATGAGGATATGTAGGCACAAGACGATGATTTCTTGGCGAGCAACCTTCCCCTCATCACCTGTAGCTTTTCAAACTACATTGACTCTGACTTTCCCATTGCACGAGGGAATGCGTAGGCATAGGGCGGTGATGTTCTATCGAGTATCCTTTTCTTTTCCCTCCCTTGTTTAGCATTAGCTTTTAGATAACGCATCCTTTGATTAGACAACAAGCATGGATCCCGTTGATTACAACAGACGTGAGGGGTGCTCATACCTTCCCCTTGTGTAACCAACTCCCGAACCCAAGATTTGGTTGCGATGACCCTGCCTTTTCCCTTTCTTTTAGGTTTTTTTTATTGTTTCCTTTCCCTCCCTTTGGGATAAATAACATTCAGTGGTGACTCTTCTGTTTGTTTCCGCCGACCCTTTTTCGCAGTTGTGACACTATGCCTATGAAAAAGGTCAAAAATCAGATCCAAGGCCATATCACCTTTTTTTCAAGCAAATTGGACAAGTTTTAGCTTGGTTAATTGATTAACCATTTTCTAGTGCAAATAGGCTAATCGATTAACCCTTGTAAAAAGGCATATTTTGCTGCATTTTTATGACAACAACTTTCCCTCTATTTTTTGGGGTTCACTTGGTTCTAACATTGTATGGAACATTCTAGATATTTCTAGACATTTCAAGAGCTTTCAAAACACTTCAAGGCATTTACTCCAACACATCATTTTCAATCAAGACCACCATGTAACTTCAGTTACAAGCATGAGGACCATTTGATTTGGACTTGCATTAGGATTGCTACCTAGTTAACTAACTAACTAATTGAGTCAACTTCCGACTCAGTAAGTCAAGTGCAGATAACTCCAAGGCTAGTTCTAAAGCAAACTCTAAAGCACATTGCAAACCTAGCAACTCCAAACCTCCATTCTATATAAACACATCTTCACCATTTCACAAAGAACCCTTGATCATTCTATCAATTTTCACTCTTCTCTCTCATATTGTCTCTAAAGTTTCTGCAAATTTTTGTCACACTCATCTTCATCGTCTTCCCAAACCACACTAGAGCTCAAATTCACCACTAAAGAGTAACAACTTTCACATTGAAAATGATTTTATCTTGAGATAAACTCACTTATCTTGTACTTCTACTTGGTTTTTTGGAGTTTCAATAGCTTTTGCTTCAAATCAAGTGATTATCTCAAGTTTCTTCGGTGCAAATTCGTATTTGAAGATTTCGTCGCATTTTGCTCGGTTTCGCTACGATTCAGTTGCAAATTCAGATTTCTCTGATTTTCTTTGATTATCTTCATCATAGTTCACTTGCAACAATCATCAAGTTAATCCTCCGCCTTGTAGGTTGGAATATCTCACTCAAGTTACTATTTTCGATCATTTCCGTATTGTTCGCGATGTAGATTTGATAATTTTTTTTGCACGAATTGATTATGCAATTGTTTGATTCTTGTTCTTGATGAGTTAATTGAGTCATTTAATACTTAATTGATTGCATAACTAATTAAGTTGCTGGAAATGCTTTTGAAAATTGATTTTCTGCCACTGCTTCAGTGTTAATCGATTAACACTTTGCTACTGCAAAAGTGTTAATCGATTAACACTGCCTTTTTCCAGTTTTTCTTCTATTTTGCAAGGGTTAATCGATTAACCACTTTGCACTGACAAATGATTACTTGATTAACACTGGACCAGAATGCCATTTTTGCCTATTTTCAAGCTTGTTTGTTATTTTTTCCTCATTTAACTTTCATGGCTTGATATGCTTGGTATTTAGGGATGTTTTATTAGTTGTATAACCTCTATTTAAACATGTAGGCAAACCTTCAATGCACGATTTTTCGATTCTTGATTATTTTCATTTTTTGACACTTGTATGATCATGATCATTCTTGCACTTTTTTGTTTACATGATAACATGATTAGTGATGCATGCTAATTGTTGTTTGTTGCTGCCACTGCAATTTCTTCTTAATTGCATTAAGTTGTTCTTCATTGAATGACCTTTAATTTTGTATAATCAATAATCCGCACATTTGCTTTGACGATCTTTCGACTCGCTTAAGAGTTTGTTAGTTTTTTCACTCCCTTTTAATTAATTGATCGAAATCTTGTTTCGGTTAGTTGATTTTCTCTCTTTCTCCTCTTTAGGATTTTTTAGAGCCTTGTTCTCTCGATCCCCTACTGCGTCAAAGATTTGCAATACGTTGGAGCACTGTATAAGTTTGCGTCGTTACGCTGTCGGTTTCGATGCCAACACTATGCTTTGGTGCTAGAGAAGGAAAGGGAGTGGAAAACTCCTACACTCATTCTGATTATTTTGGTTATGGGACGAATGACCCTGTGACTGGAATAGTCATCTTTATCTTCTTACTGTAGTGTCTTCCATTTCCCCGTCAAGTCAATCCTTGATTCACTTGTACCCTAATCATTTGTCTCTTGGATTTAACTTCCTCCTTTCAACTCCTTTCTCTTTTGGCCAATCATATTTCTTTGATTCCCTGAAAGATTTGTAATCATTCCTTTTATTTGGTTAATCAACCATTCTTTGGTTAAATCCACTTCTTTTTTACCCTAACAAAGTCAATCCTTTTTCTTCGATTAAACACAGTCTTCCTGTTCAATACTGAGTCCCTAGCGGAGTTCGCAACCTTCTCTTAGTTATCTCTTCTTTTCGTTTAGTTAATCACTGACTGTTAGTTAAACCACCAATTTTTTTCTCAGTTAACCACGGTCCGTCTGTTAACATACTGATTTTTTTTGGGTTAATCACTTTCTCTCGATTAATCACCCGTTTTTTTGGTTAATCACAGTCCTCCTGTTACAACCAACCTTTCTTTGGGTTAATCATCTTCTATTGGTTAATCACCATTTTTCTCAGTTAACTACAATCCGTCTGTTAACATAATGAGTTTCGTTTGAGTTAATCACATTCTCTTGGTTAATTACTCATTCTTTTCGGTTAACCATAGTCCGTCTGTTAAACACTGAATCCCCTGCAGTTAGCAATTTCTCTTTGGTTCAGACACTCGCACCTTTGGGTTAGTAGCCTTGTTTTGGTTCAAATACCCTTTCCTTTTATTAAGTACTGCTTGTTCAGTAAATCTCGTCCTTTGGGTTACAACCTTCACTTAGTTCCACACCCGTCCTTTGGGTTATAACCTTCGCTTGGTTCCATACTCGTCCTTTGGGTTACAAACTTCACTTGGTTTCACACCCGCTCTTCTGGTGGATCACTATCCGTTGGTTATAACCAACCATTTTCTCTCTTTGGTCAACCATTGTTTATCAGTTAACACACCGAGTTCTCCGGAGAGTCAAACACCTTCTCTTGGTTCAATACTCTCTTTCTTCTGGTTCATCATAGTCCGCCTGTTGACACCAACCTTTTCCTTTCCCCCTAGTGTTTTGCTCTTATCTTTCTTCAGTTAATCACTGTCTGTCAGTTAATGCATCGAGTCCCCTATGGATCTTACCTTTAGCTAGATTCTTATCCTCATTTCCTTTATTCTCCTGGTTTCGACATCATTCTTTTGTTTTCTCCCCAGTGGAGTCATCACTTCTCTTCTGCATTCCTCAACAGAGTTTTCTTTTATATTTCTTTCTTGGTTTTGAAACCATTCTTTTGCATCCCTGCTGGGGTCTTTCTTCTTCCTTTCGCTCTTGGTTTTGACACCTTCTCTGTTTCTTTTTCTTTCTCTGTCCTAGTTTCCCAAACTATGTAGGCTCTGAATTCCTCATTGCACTATAAGGATATCTAGGCACGAGATTACGAAATCTTGGCGAGCCACCTTCTTCCAACCTTCTCTCTTTTTCCTGGTTCCATGAACTATGGAGCTCTGAATTCCTCATTGTACTATAAGGATACGTAGGCACGAGGGCCCTAATCCTCCGTGAGCACTTCTTTCTCTCTCCCTCCTTCTTTCTTTCTTTCTCTCTCTTTTCTTTCCCTTTTTAGATAGAAGCCTTTATATATATAACCCATCCAATCTTAGAAGCAAGCGAAATTGTTCCCGTCGAGTACAATAGATGTGTGATGTTCTAGTACCTTCCTTTCGCATAACCGACCCCCTTACCCATTTTTCTTCCCTTGGGTTTTATTGATGTTTTCCCTGTCCTTTGGGGCTAAATAAAGTCCGGTGGTGACTCTGTTGTATATTTGAGTGTGCGACTCACTCAGGTATAATCCCGCTAGCCTCAGTTGGGTTACCATAGATTTAGTTTTGTTGCACGATTTACAACACGGACGGTTTTAACTTGAATTTGTTAGCCTGGATTTCAGGATTAACGATACTTGAGTCTGGATCGTCCTTAGAGGGAACAACAAAGTCCTTGAGTGGATGATTATTATTTAAGACCATTTCTTGTTAAAGTAATTGAATTTGGCGCCGAAAATGTAGAAAACCCTAAGCTTAGGACCAAACAAGATTTCACACTTTAACAACTTTGAGTCTTTCAAGATTCAAAATCATAGCTTCAAGTCTTCAAGTCCTTTTTCTTGATTCAACAATGTCTAGAGGTTTCAATTGGAACTTGATATCTTTGAATAATGAGGCTTGATATTTCTTCCTTGATTGAATACCATCATCAAGAACCTTTAAAGATCCACCATGATCAAATTATGCTTGCACACTTAACACAAGCAGAAAAGAAAAATACAGTGGAAAATCCAAGAGTGTTATTATCTTGTGCCTTGGGGATAAAGTTATAAGGGAAGTCTCTAGGGAGAATAATGCGAATTTGATGTATGAAATAATTAAGTCATTGTATATGATCTAATCTTGTTCTAACAGGTTGTGTTTGATATAACAACATTACTCATTTCAAATGGAAGAGATCAAATTCATAGTGGAGAAGTTGATAGAATTTAACAATATCGTTGATGTTCTAGAGAATATTGAGGTGAAGATTAATGACGAGGACAATGATGTACTATTTTTAAGCTTGTTACCCATATCCTTTAAGCAATTCAAAATTTCCTTCTTTATGGTATGTAAGGTATTATTACTTTAGGTGAAGTCTAGACGGTTGTGCGCTCCAAAGAAGTTTCAAAGGAGAAAGATTTGAAGATTGATGATAGTGGTGAAGGCTTGAGTGTCTCAAGATGAGGATGGTAGTGTAGTTGGATGCTAAAATAACAGAGGTTAGAAAATTCAAGGATTAAATTCTTTACTGATAAAAAAACCAATCACTTTATGAGGGATTTTCTTGAGAGGGGCAAATGATAATTATGTTCAGATTGCACTTGTCTCAGATTGTAGATGCTTTTGATTGGCTGCATTTTATGGCAAAACATTAATGTATGTATGAATGTCATAATTGATGTTATGACATACATGAAGAGTGTTCTGCAGGGAGAGCTAAGAGTAAATGAAGCTGAATGTCATGACTGAATGTTATGACATCAATCATATGACATCAGGGCGTGCAGTTTTAGTTTTTCTGTTATTAGCTCAGGCTATACTTTAGGAAACATTGTAAGAAGTCTAGTTATCTTAGGCGACATAACAAGCATTGCTGAGGATAATATAGAAGACTCCTGACCTAATGATAAGGGTGCAACTTCATGAAGAGAGGTTTGTCTTGGGTAAACCTAATTTCTCCATCAAGGCCCAAAGCAAGTCTGTTGCTATAAATAACAGAAGGATCACGCCAAATAGTAGAGAGCTTAAAGGAAGAGCTTCAAAAGAGAGATTGGAGAGTGTGTTTTGTGAGTGAAGAACTGTGTTCTTCACGTGCGTGTAGGAGTCTTAGGATTCCTTGTGTGCTAAGCAATTGTATGCTGTATAATTGCTTTGGTTATTATGTATGAACTGATGTGTTCATTGTGTCACTCAAAGCTGTTAAGCAAGAGTGTGTATCTCTTGATCAAAGCTGTGAAGCAAGATCAAGGTGTGTTTGAAGAGTGTCTTCATATTGTAATTGTGAATTGATTATCACTATGGTGATTGAGGGGGAGTTAGTGGCAAACTCTGGTCTAGTGGTCTCTAGGTTGAAGTGTCATTGGGTAGGTCTTAAGTGAGGAGTGAAAATGGGTTGTTTGACTCTGAATTAATTCTACTAATAGTGAATTTCCTCCCTGGCTTGATAGCCCCCAGATGTAGGTGTGGTTAACACCAAACTGGGTGAACAATTACTTGTGTTATTTACTGCTTTCCATTTACAACTTATTAGTAAGTCCAGTAGTCTGTGTTACATTGGATGTCATAACATCCGTGATAACATCCATTGTGTGCTTGCTAGAATTTCAATTGGCATCAGAGCAGGCACCCTGCCTGTTATTTTCTGGGTGAGATCTAGGGAAGATAAATTCTGGTACTATAGATAAAGATATGGGATTCACAAATAGACCACCAATTCTGGATGGCTCTAATTATGACTATTAGAAACCTAGGATGATTGCCTTCTTAAAGTCTTTAGACAGCAAGGCATGGAGAGCTGCAAACTCAGGATGGGAGCATCCAATAAATACTGAGAAAAATGGATCGTCTGTGCTTATACCTGAAAAAGAATGGACCAAAGAGCAAGAAGCCTTGGCTCTTGGGAATTCTAAAGCCTTGAATGCACTATTCAATGGTATAGACAAGAACATTTTCAGACCGGTGCATCATTGTGAGCTGGCTAAAGAGGTTTGGGATACTCTCAAAACAATTCATGAAGGAACCTCTAAAGTTAAGATGTCAAGACTACAAATGTTAACAACCAAGTTTGAAAGTCTGAGGATGAAGGAGAATGAGACTATTCATGACTTCTACATGAATATTCTTGAGATTGCAAACACCTTAGGAGCCTTGGGAGAAAAGATGTCTGAAGAAAAGCTTGTGAGGAAGATTCTCAGATCTTTACCTAAAAGGTTTGCCATGAAGGTCACTGCCATTGAAGAAGCTCAAGAAATATGCAATATGAAGGTGGATGAACTCATTGGCTCTCTCCAAACCTTTGAGATGGGAATGGATGATCAGGCTATAGAGAAAAAGAACAAAAGCATAGCTCTTGTCTCAAACACTGCAGAAGAAGACAATGGTGAGAATGAGGAGAATCTGTCATAAGCAATAGCATTGCTTGGAAGAAAATTTAACAAACTGATCAAAAGAATAGACCATAAGTCCAAACCTTATGCCAAGAAAAACTCTTTTGACATCAGCAAAAGGGATAAATCTGAAGATGAATCTAGTCAAGGCAAAGGAGTTCAGTGTTATGAATGTGAGGGTTATGGTCACATTAAAACTGAGTGTCCCACTTATCTCAAGAAGCAAAAGAAGGGATTAGCAGTCACTTGGTCAGATGGAGATTCTGAAAGTGGATCAGAAGAAGAATGTGCTAAACATGTCACTGTTCTGAACATGTATGCATATCTGGTGGTTATTCAAGTGAAGATGAGCTAACATATGATGAACCTGCAGATTCATACAAAAAGCTATGCACAAGAAGTGCATAATTATATCATCAAGGAGAACAACAGAAGAAGTGCATAAGGGAATTAGAGGCTGAGAAGATAGAGCACATTGCAACAATAGACTCACTCAAAAGTGAGGCAAGGTTGTTGGAATCCAAAATGGAGCAGATGTCAAAATCCATAAGGATGTTAAACCCTGAGACTGACACTCTAGAAAGGATTCTACAAAGTGGTCAGAAAGCTGGAAACATGTCTGGACTGGGATTTGTTGGTGAACAGAAACCTAGCTTGAAGCTCATGAGGCCAAAACCTGAAACTCAAAGGTCAAAGTGGATGTCACGACCAATGTCACAACATCAGAAGAACAGAAGTTGGAACAAGACCAAGAACAAATTTCAAGGGTATAGGTGTTACTACTGTGGAAAACTTGGACACGTTAAACCCCTTTGCTTCAGGTTACATGGTTGTCCTAGTCATCCTTATCAAGGTAAATCCAAACTGGGTGCTCATGTCAAGAAACAACATCATGCTAGACCCAAGAAGGAAGTTCCTGTCAAGAAGCAACAATGGGTTGCTAAGAATGTGGCTTTAGTAGCTCATACCTCTCTTAGGATGCCAACCAAAGAAGATTGGTATTTTGACAGTGGTTGCTCTAGACACATGATCGGGGTAGAGAATGTTTTGGTAAACATAAAACCTCATTCCTCAAGTCATGTAACATTTGGAGATGGTGCTAGAGGAGAAATCAAAGGAGCTGGAAAACTAGACTATCCTGGTGTTCCAAAACTGGATAATGTCATGTTGGTTAAGGGACTGACGGTAAATCTTATCAGTATCAGTCTGCTGTGTGACCAAGGTTTCCATGTAAGATTCACTAAGGGTAATTGTGTTGTCACCAATGAAGAAGGTGAGGAAGTCATGAGAGGATCTAGAGCCAAGAATAATTGTTACTTATGGGAGCCCAGGAGTAACCTCAATGTCTTGGTCAATGAAGAAAAGAAGGATCAAATATGGTTGGAAAAAGGTAGACATCCTCAAAGGATGAAGAAGACCATAACCAAGGAATCAGTAAGAGGAACTCCAAAGTTTCCTCTAGATGGCATAACATGCTATGGTATATGTGAGACTGGCAGGCCAACCAAGATAGCATATCCAAATAAGGGACATCACAGAAACCCAGACTTGTTATACTGGAAGTGGATGGAGTCCATGACTAGTGATCATCATAAAGGAAGCAATGTCACTCAGAATGTCATGACATTTTTCTGTGACATTAAGAGTAACATCAACATGAACTCAGTTCAGTCTAAAAAGACCATGCACAGAGATAACAAGCATCAATTTGAAAAGATTAGTGTAAAGCTTGGCAACTATGATCTACATAGTGCTGACATGAGTACAAGAGGTCTCAAGAATACTCAATTTGAAAACTTACAAAGCAAGTTGAGGTTCTCTATTAATGATGAATTATAGCAGTTAATAGTAATAGGGAATTGCATTTTGAAATTTAATCATTTGCTGATTGGTCAAAAGAGTAAGTTCCCTCCTATTGTGCAAGTGTACCTCTCGGCCACTTACACTATATACGCCTTCTACTTTTGGTACCCATACAAACTGTTCATCTCCCACACATCTTCCAACAAGCATATAAAACTCTCTCCCTCACGATCAAAGTCCTTAACAATGTCTCAACATTCAAACACGATTCCTTCCAAAAGAATAACCACCACCGATAATCCAGATTCTAAAGCTAGAACTAAGACTAGCAACCCTAACGAGGTACTCAAGATAGCCCCCCTGCGTATGATGACCCCAGAAGGATTGATGGTAAAGAAACCAAGAATTCCACATGCAAGAAGGCCTAAAGAACTTGTCTCAGGTCAAGCTCCTCCTTCTACAACATCTGATATCACTAGGGAAGAAGCTAAGCAAAACCACAACACCATTGCTGACACGGTAGCCAGGACACTAAATATACCCATTCCACCTAACAATGAGGATCCTGCTCTTCATCTGGATGAGCAAACTGATATCATTCACAATGTTGGAACATTGGAAACCACTTCAAAAGAGGGTAATAACAAGGGTCAAGGTTCTGATGAAATGGACAGTAACATGCAAGGTGACAAAAATGATGATGTGGCTGATATATTGGATCTTGATGAGTACTCTGATAATGATTTGATAATCAAGATCAATCACGACATAGCCAAAAGGATCATGACTAGGAAAGGGAAGAAACAAGTTGTGGAGAGCACCCCTAAGAAGAAGACTGCATCCAAGAGTACCCCTGTTGGGCCTACCAAAGAATGGAGCAAGGTGGTTCCAAAGAAGAGGAAGGCTCAATCCAGTATTGAAACTGATTCTATCTTAGATGATAATGATGATGTATCTGAAATTCCATCCAAGAAGAAACCAACCACTAGCAAACTTGCTGCTAGTGTCCCTGAGGTTCCTATTGACAACATTTCATTTTATTATCCCTCATGTGTCAATAGATGGAAATATGTTTATCAGAAGAGGCTGGCTTTGGAGAGAGAGATTGCTCAGAATGCTCTTGAAAACAAAGAGATCATGAATCTTATTCATGATGTTGGCTTGCTGAAGACTGTCTCTTAGTTCACTCAGTGCTATGAATTACTTGTCAAAGCATTCATAGTTAATCTGTCAGGAGAATGTGCTGAGAGGAAATCTAATGAGTTTGGTAAGGCGTATGTTAGAGGGAAATGTATCAATTTCTCCTCAACCATCATCAACAACTATCTTGAAAGATCAGATAGAGGACAACCAGATATAACTGCATCTGACAAAAAAGTGTGTCAAGTGATTACAGGGAACCAGGTCAAAAGCTGGCCATCAAAATGAAAGCTGGGTGCAAGCAAGTTGAGTGTGAAGTATGCTATGCTGCACAAGATTGGTGCTACAAATTGGATGCCCACAAATCATAAGTCAATTGTGGCAACTGTCCTTGGGAGATTTATCTATGCTGTTAGAACCAAAGCCAACTTTGACTATGGGACCTATATCTTTGATCAAACTATGAAGCATGCAGACAGCTATTGCATCAAAGGCCCCATTGCATTCCCTTCCCTCATCTGTGGAATAATATTAAGACAGTATCCCAACATCCTCAAAGAGAATGATTTTGCTAGCAAGAGAGAGAGCCTTTTGTCTTTCCATCACAAGCTGTTTCAAGGAACTCATGTTCCTGACATTGTCATGACATCAGCAGAGACATCCAAAGGGAGGTCTAAGACAGGAAAGGCTGAGGTGATTGCCATGCTAAAAGAAACTTGCAATGAGTTGGAAACAAGGAAGAAAAAACTTGAAAGGCTGATCAGGACTCTTGAGCAAGATGAAGAGTCTACTCAAAATGATGAGGACAAGAATGATGGATCTGATGACCATGATGTTGCATCAGAGGAAGTTGCTGCAAGTTTTGAGGAGGATAGTGATGATAGTGACTCCAGCTCTTCTAGGGAGGAAGATTAATGTGGTGGTGTTGGTAGCTTGCTGGGTTGCCTGGGCTGATGTGGGTGTGCTGCTGGTTTGATTGTTCTTGTTTTGACTTTTGTGACAGCATGGTAATTTGTGTTGCTCTTCATGAGCAGTTTTTTGTAATGACCCTAAACATGTGTAATGTTACTCATTATGATCTATATTATTTTATTAGTTTTATCTTATTTGTGGCTAAAAAGGGGGAGAGAGAGTGTTAGATAACAACGGGAGAAAGACTTTTGAAAGCAGGTGGAAGACTTATGGCTGAATTGCTGCTACAAGTGTGTTGCAGGTGTGTTACAGGTGCTGCTGCAAATGTGCATGGTTGAAGATTTTGATGTTGTGCATGTGTGATAACAGCTGATGTTGTTAGTGATGTGTGAATTCCTAATATGTGTAGGAATGTGTGTGTTCCTTGATGGAACCTAGTAGTAATGTAGCTGCTAGTAGGGTGTGTATCTGCAGGGTGTTTGCAGAATGTAGGTGGCTGTGCATTGTTTCAGGGGGAGTAACATAGGATGTTATGCTTCACAGGTGATTGTGTATTTCAGGATGTCATCCTAAATGTTAGAACACAAATTGTTTCTTAATATATCTCAATGTTTTGATGATAACATTAATGAAATTTTGTATAGAGAAAATATATACTCTAATTTTGTTCAAGTGTTTTTGTTTCAGATATCAAATAAATATTCATCTGAAGACAAAAAGAATTCCTATGAAAATTATATAACGCAAGGCTCTAGCGTAGAAAGCGCAGCACAGAAGACTCTGAGCAAAGCTACAAAAGACTCTAAGCTCAGAGTATAAAAATTCAGTATATTCAGAAGACTCTGTGAGAACTCAACGCTGCAACCTACAGAGGCTCTAAGAATCAAGTCAACTCTGATCATTCATTCACGCTAAGCACTTTGCTGCATAACTCTGGATAGAGTGACTCTGATAAAGAAGAACATAGAACATCATCAGAGGATCTGATGAAAGATAATTTTTCATATCTGTTCATTTGAAAAGATATTGTTCAAGAAAGATTCGTTGCTAAACCCAATGTCTACCAACGACACTATTCCTCATTCGTGTATGGCACAAGAATTTATACAAAAAGGATATGTCTGAACATTCCTCTTATGTGAAGGAAAAGTCAAAGAAGACAAAAGGCAACAGCTGCACGTTCTTTGAGAAATGGATGTGAAGTCTATTTAAGCAAGTCTTCAACATCATTTCAAGAACGAAGGAGTACAAAACAATCAAAGAACATATTCAAACAAATCTCTTCAACAAACATACTTGTTTTATTTGTTCTTCATTTTGTGTAAAAATCACAGTTGTGATAATAGATTTTTAGAAGCACTTAAACATATTTTATTTCATCCTTGTAAAAGTTCCTTGAGATACCAAGTTGTGGTCAGGATTCTTGAGAAGACTAAGACAGTTTGTCTTAGTGGATTAAGTCCTTGTTTGAGAAAGGCAAAATCGCCTTGGCCGGGTGGACTGGAGTAGTTTGAGTTCAAACGAACCAGGATAAAATAACTTGTCATTTTCTATTATCATAGTTGTTTTTGAAACCCTTATTCAACCCCCCTCCCCCTTCTAAGTGTTTTTTCTACCTTCACTAAATGTCATGACATCCATGATCCAGAGCAGGCTGGATGAATCTGTGTGACTGCAGGTTGTGTGCAGTGATATGTTGTGCATCAGTTGAGGGGGAGTAACCCAGAATGTTATTCAAAACATTGTGACATCTGTAGTGCTGACTACCAGATGATTGTGTGGGAACAGATTGATCCTGAGAGCTAACAGTGTGAGTGTGTGTAGACAACACTGATAGTGTGTAGCTAGTAGCTTTCCTGCATGATATATTAGACTTCTACTGCTTATAATCTATGATATGGTAATAGGGTGTTTTAGCCAACAATTTGTCAAAGGGGGAGTTTGTAGATGCTTTTGATTGGCTGCATTTTATGGAAAAACATTAATGTATGTATGAATGTCATAACTGATGTTATGACATACATGAAGAGTGTTCTGCACGGAGAGCTAAGAGTAAGTGAAGCTGAATGTCATGACTGAATGTTATGACATCGATCGTATGACATCAGGGCACGCAGTTTTAGTTTTTCTGTTATTAGCTCAGGCTATACTTCAGGAAACATTATAAGAAGTGTAGTTATCTTAGGCGACATAATAGGCATTGCTGAGGATAACATAGAAGACTCTTGACCTAATGATAAGGTCGCAACTTCATGAAGAGAGGTTTATCTTGGGTAAGCCCAATTTCTCCATCAAGGCCCAAAGCAAGTCTGCTGCTATAAATAACAGAAGGATCACTCTAAATAGCAGAGAACTTGAAGGCAGAGCTTCAAAAGAGAGATTGGAGAGTATGTTTTGTGAGTGAAGAACTGTGTTCTTCACGTGTGTGTAGGAGTCTTAGGATTCCTTGTGTGCCAAGCAATTGTATGTTGTATAATTGCTTTGGTTATTGTGTATGAACTGGTGTGTTCATTGTGTCACTCAAAGCTGTTAAGCAAGAGTGTGTGTCTCTTGATCAAAGCTGTGAAGCAAGATCAAGGTGTGTTTGAAGAGTGTCTTCATATTGTAATTGTGAATTGATTATCACTGCAGTGATTGAGGGAGAGTGAGTGGCAAACTCTGGTCTAGTGGTCTCTAGGCTGAAGTATCATTGGGTAGATCTTAAGTGAGCAGTGCAAACGGGTTGTTTGACTCTGAATTAATTCTACTAATAATAAATTTCCTCCCTGGCTTGGTATCCCCCAGATGTAGGTGTGGTTGACACCAAACTGGGTGAACAATTACTTGTGTTATTTACTACTTTCCATTTACAGCTTATTAGTAAGTATAGTAGTTTGTGTTACATTGGATGTCATAACATCCGTGATAACATCCATTGTGTGCTTGCCAGAATTTCACAGATGATGATTTTTATTAGAGTTTTGGCACACTATTAGTTTCAAGTTTCTAGACTAAAGAGATTTGGGTCATGGACTCATATTTCTCTCACTATTACAAAATGCACAAACAACAACGTCAGATTTACAATGGATTCATATACACCGTTGAAATAGGTTAAAATTTTTGCGTCCAATAGTAGTTGGATTTATAAACATTAATTTAATGACGATTGTAATAGATTAAAATTTCCGCGCCCAGTGAGTAGCTGGATTTACAAATGATGTGTAGCAAGCTTCGATTCCCAACAACTACATTTTTCCATTTTTTATTGTACATTAAGCGTGTGTCACTTAAGTCCATTATTTAAAACATAAATTGTAAATGATTTTACAACGGTAAAGTAAACCAACCATTGTAAAATTTGAAAGTTATTTAACCACGGCTTTACAATACAACTGTTGTAAAATAAATTGCATCATAATTTTTCTTTCTAACCATGATGAAAAGTGATATTTTTTAATATATAAACGAAAGTATCTATCATTCAGTACATAACAATATTTTCTCTCAAAAGAAAACCCTAACATATTTTACTCATCTCTCTTATAACATAAACCCTAACATCCATGTCACATTTTAAACATACTTCAACCTTCAGATACGTCTTCAGATTCATCTTCAGTAATTGCTAACTTGAGGTTCGTACATTAAACTTATGCTTCAATTTTATACGTTTCTTGTTAAAAAAGGATTCTCATTTTTTCATTTGGTGAATGTTCTCATTTTTTCAGATTCGTCTTCACCACCTTAACAAATTGCATACTTTGGCTACGATACATATGGTTTGTGTAGCTATGAAGAGAAATACAAGAAGTGTGAAGCTATTGTGTAAACTTTATTCACCTTATATTTCTTCTTCATAGCTTCATAAACTAGATAAACTTCATAATTTTTTTTGACATCCATGATTAATTTAAAAAATGGTGTATCTTGAAACATTAATGTTGTTGTTTTTGTTTATTATATCTTGCGTTTTTATCCTTTTGAATTGTTTTTCATCTTCTTTTCCCCCTAGTCACTGTTCGTCTTCTTCTCACCCAGTTTCTTCAAGTTTCCATCAAATCCTTCTATTAAAATGTCTCAACAGTCCGGTTGTAGCCATGGAAGCAGATCCATAACTCGTTCAAGGTACATATATAAGTGTGGTCTCGACGCTCCGTTGATGACGGCATGGACCAATTTGAACTCAGACCTCCGTTTCTATGGCTGTGGGATGTATAAGATTCAAGGATACAAAAAATGCTCTCACTTTGCTTGGTTGGATGAGGAGATGGATCCTAGGGCAAAAAAAAAATTCTTCACTAGTAAAGAACTTGAATGAGGAGAAGGAGATGGTTAACACCTACAAAGCCAAGGAGGAGGAATTAAAGTTGAAGTTGAAGATCCTAAAGAAACAATTGAAGATTACCTGGATTTTTTATTTGTAGTGTTCATTGCATTTGTTGTAACAATAATGGCGAAATAGGTTATAGTTAATTAGGTTTTTATGTTAACTGATGGTGTAATGGTTGATGTATTGGTTACCTTGGATTCATGTGATGATGTTATGGTGTATCGAATATGATACAATTATGTGATATTATGAATATGATACAATTAGTATTATTATGATAAATTTATCACACATGTGAGTTGTATATTCTGT
The DNA here is from genome assembly GCA_963859935.3 of Lathyrus sativus. NCBI lineage: Eukaryota > Viridiplantae > Streptophyta > Magnoliopsida > Fabales > Fabaceae > Lathyrus > Lathyrus sativus. Next base: position 951,085,357 of record OZ012735.1, read on the forward strand.
TGTGATATAATGAACGATAATACAGGTTAAAAAATGAGATCAATTATAAAAGCAGGATAATATTTTTTAATTCTACAGAAAATTTAACAACGGTTTTATATCATAACCGTTATAATATCTCACGCGCTTCCTAGAAAAAATATTTTTATCACAACAGTCTTTTGGAAAACCCGTTGTGATAGGAAGCGTACTTTCCAGTTTATTACAACAGTTACTAGGCCGTGATTGTAAGTATTATATCCACAACGACACTCTGCATAACAATGTCTGGGCTCACGTGATTATATATATATATATATATATATATATATATATATATATATATATATATATATATATATATATATATATATATATATATATATATATATATATATATATATCCCAACCATTGTTAAATGGGTTTTCTGTAGGAGTGTCTTATCACATTTGTTCAAGAAAAGAACATTTTGATACTTTGAATATGAAGGAAGGTGGAGTAATTCACATTGGCGACAATAAGGCTTATAATTTTCATGGTATTGTTACACCCATACTTAAAATGTTCGATGATCTTCAGTTTATTCTACACAATGTGAGGCATGTTTCAGAGCTCAAACAATTTTTTAATCCTTAATCATATTTGTTGATCTAAGCTATTGCACCAAAGTTGAATATTGAGTGTTGAAGATTTTGTATGGTGAAGTGAGCATAGAGTACAAGTAATGACACTAGCAATGACATGAGTAAAAGTATCAAAAGCCACATAATGTATACCAGGAGCAAATTAGGTATTCAGAAGCCAAATCTACCTTATATTGGGCTAACTGAGACCTGCATAGACACCATGGAACCTGCCACTGCCAAAGAAGCTCTTACCAGACCTCCGTGGAAAGAATCTACGCACAATGAATTTCAAGCACTAGTGTCCAATCACAGTTGGACACTAGAGCCATACCAAGGCCAAGGAACCATTATTAATTCCATGTGGGTCTTTAAGACCAAGTACGAAGCCAATGGTTCAATAGAAAGGAAGAAAGCACGACTATTTGTAAAAGGCTTTCAACAAACAACTGGACTCGACTATGAAGCTACTATAAATAAAACAAGCACAATCAGGATATTTCTTTCAATTGTAGTGCACCTCAATTGGGAAGTAAAGCAACTAGACATCAACAACGTTTTTCTCAATGGTTACCTCAAAGAAACTATATGCATGCATCAACCAAAGGGGTTTATAGACTCAACCAAGCCAAATCACATGTGCACATTGTCTAAAGAAATATAGGGACTAAAGCAAGCACCACGAATATGGTTTGATAGTCTCAAAAATGCATTACTTAGTTAAGGATTTTAGAACACTAAAAGTGATTCATCTCTGTTCATCCTCAAAGAAAAGGATCATATTACTTTCCTCCTCATATATGTTAATGACATTTTAGTCACAAGAAACAACACCAAATTCCTTGGAGGCTTCATCAAGCAACTCAACGCAGTCTTTATCTTAAAAGAGCTAGGTAAATTGCACTATTTCTTGGGAATAGAGGTCACAGAGATGTAAGTGGTATGTATCTCAAGCAATCAAAGTACATAGGTGACTTACAAAAGAAATTTCACATCGAGAAAGGCTCACCTTGTCCAACACCTATGGTCCAAGGAAGCAGTTCACAATTGAGGGAGCAAAACTAGAAGATCCAACTGTGTTCAGGAAAGCTATAGGAGGATTACAATATTTGGCACACACAAGGCTTGCCATAGCCTTTTCTATAAATAAACTCAATCAATACATGTGTTCATCTACATTTGACCATTGGTAAGGGGTAAAATGGATCCTAAGGTACCTCCAAGGTACTATTAATCATTGCTTGCACATTAAGACTTGCACTGAATTGGATATAACAAGTTTCTTAGATGCAGATTGGGCCACTAATGTTAATGACAGAAAATCTTGGTCCTCAAGAAAATAAAAAGTGGTCTCAAGATTATATACAAAATCAGAGTACAGGGCATTGCCTAATTTAGTTGCTGAATTAGCATGGACTCAATCACTATTTATTGAGCTTAAGCTTCCATTATCAAGGAAACTTATCCTATGGTGCAATAAATTAAGTGTCAAGAAATTAACCTCTAATCCAATTATGCACGCACTTCAAAGCACATTGAAATCCGACCCTAAGCGGATTTTTTTAATAAAATGTTAAAATAAAAACTCCATAATATTTATTATAAATAAAATTAAAAATTATATTATTTTAAACATAATATAATTTTAAGTATTATATTATCTTATTTATAATGTATTTTTAAATATAAGACATGTTTAAATTGTATAAAATAATATTTGAATATTTAATATAAAATAAATTAATAGAATATAAAAAAATATTATTAATTATATTAACGTATAAAATTTAAAATAGAAAGATTAAATAAAATAGAGATAAAATTTAATAAAGTAAAAAAATTAATATATTATTTTAAAATAAAGTATCAGATTTATATAAATTAGTCTTGATAGGTAACCAATATTTTAGTGTTAGAGATAAAAAAACGTTAAAAAAATATAAACTTTAATTTTAAGAACCAACCTTATGATATTTCGAGTCGAAGGAATCGACTCATATGAACTACTGTAACTTATTTTGACACAGCTATAGCTCTACAGAGCACCGTCTCATGCAGTAGTTGAAGACGTATGTTGTGTGATATACAAATGTTCGATGACTACTAGTGACCAAGATTGCTACTAGTGGTGCAGAAGTGGCACGTGAAATATGTCGTTTCACAAGAATACTGTATTGAAGTTCCCTTGTGGCACGTGATTGTCAACTTGGATATCCTCGTCAATCTTGTCGTGTGTTTTGGTGCCATGTTCTATCTACCTTATCCCACCCAATCTTGTTCCCTGTCACATTTCCTAGCCACGCACACAAATGGAACTGGAATCTTAAGCAATTGGCTAACATAACTACTACACAGGAGTATGTTCTTTAATGGGACCGGAATTGTATGTAATCATTCACACAATAAGCATTTTTATAATCGTTGAATTTAAATCGTGCCATCTATGTTTTAAAATCAATATTTCAGAATAGAAAATAAAAACCGCCTTGAAATCTAGAATATTTTTAAATATCACAATTTTTTAATGAAAATAATTCACAATTAAAAAATAAATAAATAGACAAACACAACTCAATCTTTCTATTCACTTTTTCTCGTCTCAATTTTCATCTCTTTTATTTCACTCATTTTAAATAAAAAATAATTGAAAATAATCTTATAACTAGCAAAAATATATATATATATATATATATATATATATATATATATATATATATATATATATATATATATATATATATATATATATATATATATATATATATATATATATATATATATATATATATATATATATATATATATATATATATATATATATATATATATATATATATATATATATATATATATATATATATTGTTCGCAAGATCCACGACGAGTATTGCACAGAAAAACATGTAAATAGGTGAAACCTCGCGTTAGTTAAAGAAAGGTAATTTCGGCTTTGAGTGCATATTTCTCTCTGTTTGATCTATTTAGATAGTAAGTTGCGTGAGACGTGGATCTCACAAAGATAATTTTAACTGCTTACATTATATAAAACTCAAATACATATCATTTTAGGTTATATCTCAAACACATATCACTTAAGGTTATATCTCATTCACACTAAAAAAAATTTGCTTGAACGTTAGAATGTTAGCATTATAGGTCCACCTTCGCTCCTTCATATCGGTAGCTATCTCCACGACATCAATACTCTGTTTCATTCGATTTCCACCTATTTCTTTGTCGAGTACAAAACAACGACACCGTCTGTGAGAATCGACTTCTGATTCTTGCGAATTTCCTCAAAGAACCACCATCTCTTTGCTACAATTCTATATCGCTGATCTTTCCTCTTTTTGATGACCGATCTTTGCTCTTTCAGATGAGCGGTCTCTTTCTCGTACAGATCATCGATCCAGTTCCTGTTATCATGGTTGCGTCACTACTACTACTACAACCAACGCTGCTGATTTATTGAGGGAGGTTCTAATTCCTCCGTCGATTGAAGATGTTATGCTCTTTGTTAGTATTCCTAAAGTTCCAATGCCGCAACATCTAGAACCCTTAACACTTGGACATGTAACCTTCTAAGATATTTCAAACTTACAACTTTTTCTATAAACACTCCAAAGTCAAACATTGAAATAACCTTCGTTGCAACCTATTATTCTTGGACATGAAATGCTACATAGTCTTCAACAACTACAAGCTAGTTTAGGAATGCAAGGGGAAAATAAAACTTAGTGTAACACCAAAATTCTCACTTCCTTGTTGAAAGGATAGTTTGGATAAAAGAAAACTTGCAGCTCAACTCCCCTAGAGATAACCTCATGCATGAGATTGTTTCACGCGACGAACTTAGAGTCATACTAGGACTTATCCTCGTCCACACTACTTTACCACATAGGGCAACCTATAAATTGCTAGGCGGTAGTCCGTGTCGAGGAGATCATACTCTAACTCGTGGTTTTGGACGAAGAGGTGGGAGCTACACACCACCGAATGACTGTCGACATTGTCATACCCTAAATTTTACCCTGAGTTTTTTTTCCTACACCAGCATGACATGATCATCTCATTCCATCATGCATTTCGTTTGATCATATATTATATCATTCATTTCATTGCATTATTTAGAAGTCTAGATGGATGAGAAATTAAGAGTACTTAATTCCATCTGTGTCTTTGAAAAGAATAACTTTATTCATGTTTGAGTACTACATGTAAATGGTCCAAGAGTTAATTGTTCGCATTTACCTATCTATTCATAAATCATTTATATCATTGTCGTTCATCAATATATTTTGGGATAAAAGTCAAAAAGTCAAAGTTTGACTATATTGACTTTTTGTTATTATTTAATTTGCATGGTTTACATTTTTGCATTTTTTATTTTCTTTACCATATTATATCAAAATCTAATTAAACTTACATGATTTGTATTTCAAATATCAAATTTGCTTTGTTCTAATTAACTTTTAGTATATGAAAATAAAATAAAACAAATTGCATTTTATTAGTTAAGTCAAATATTTATTTTTACATGCACCAAACTTACACTACATTTGCTTCACTTTTTTTACAAAATTGAATTTCACATCTATTTCATCACAAATCCCGAATGAAATTCAAGTGCATGAAACCACATTTTAATTCCAATTTGAATTTTGCATCCATTTACATTAGCATTTTGCATTTGCATGTCTACTTTAATTTGAATTTGTTACACATTTGCATTTACATGATATTTGAATGTACAATTCATTTCTAACAAACTAAAACCAAATTAAATTTAGTTTCAAGTAAACCAAATGAAATGCAATGAAATTTAATTTAAAGTTGAATTTCCATTTACATTTCATAGCCACCTCTAACTATCATAACTAAAGGTGAGAAAAGTACACAAGAAGGAGGAGTTGAATTTTGTTTTTTATTTTCTTAGTTTGCATCTAATCAGGGTTCAAAATCTAAATGGGTATTCAGATTCTGGTTAATTCTTAACAGTGGAATGTTAACAGAAGAAAATAAATAATAGTAAAAGACACAAAGATTTATACTGGTTCTTCCCCTAACTAAGAATAGTCTAGCCCTCTTGCTTAACAAGTGGTTTTTACTATAATCAAATCATGATTACAACTGCTTATGCATTATGCATAAGACTTTTACACTTGCTCAGACCCAAGGTCTAAGACTTCTGCTCAAGCTCCTCACTCGAGACTTTTTGCTCAGGTTCCACAAACCAAGACTTTTTTGTTCAGTCTCTCAGCCTAAGACTTCTGCTCCAAGTCCCATAAAACGAGCCTATATGCTTGCACCTCTCAGGTTAAGACTTACCGCTCTAATTCTATGTAGTGAGCATTCCTGCTCAAGCCCCTCAGGCTCAAGAATTTTGTTCCAGGTTCCATGAAACGAACATCTGCTTTCACCCCACAGGTCAAGACTTACTGCTTCAAATTTCCTGAACCGAGCTAACCCGCTCAAGCCACATTGGCTCATAACTTTCCTGCTCAATCAATCTACTTAATTAAGACTTTAACTGCTAAAGCACATAGCAAGATACTTACGTGGCTCAAAAATCTTGGCTTGAGACTTCCTTGCTTGTATCCCAATGATACAAGACTTATGTTCAATCAATCTACTTGATTAATACTTTCACAGCTCAAGCACATAGCAAGAGACTTACGTGGCTCAAGACGTCCTTGCTCGTATCTGAATGACACAAACTTTTATGTAAACTACTAAACAAGCTCACCATAATAAAGAATAAGGTGTAGATGATACAAGTATCAGAGGTACGGAAATCACTATAACAAAGACTTAAAGCACTTAAGACTTCTAAGATAATCAATGTGTAAGAAATATTAAGGCTTTTACAATTACAACAAACATCAGAAAAATCTGCATATACATTGAGTTGATAATTGTTGATCTTGTTACTTCTTCTTCTGGTTGATCCTTCTTAAAGATTCAGCTTGAACCTTTAGCCATATTTATAGCCTTTTCAAAAACAATTCGTTGAAGAGGTAACTTGATCAAGAGTCTTTGATGTTACTCCATTGTACAAGAGTCGTTGAAGATAGATACACCTGAAGATCTTAAACCTATATATAACATGTTTAACCTTTGAGTCTTAAAGGGTTTCTATACTATTAGAGTCATTGAGATTAGATATCGATAAAGCATCTCAGCTTTTCTTGAGCCTTGCAATCTATAGACTCTTGCTGACAATCTGATTTGATAATACAATTTGCTTTCAGCAGTACGAACATCTTCATATTTATTACCAACTCTGAATGATACCAGAATCCAATTTGCATTCACTAAGTGTAGAGACAATAATGTTGCTTCTTCTGATGCTAAGACTTTCAGCTTTAGAGTATTCGCCAGACATCACTAAGCAAGTGTTCTTTGGATTCTGTCACCAGAAGCTAGCAATTCAACAACTCTCAAAGTTGTCTTAATGTAGGACATATTCTGACAATAATATTTACAATTATTAGAACCTGCACACATGTAACATACATAAAATAAACCATTGTTCTTTCAATACTTTGTTATCGTCAAAATATAAGGAAAATATGTCATGAAAAAATCTTATCCTAACAATCTCCCTCTATTTGATGATGACAAACACAAGTATTTAAAGGATAATGTTGGATAGTTATAATTTTCTTTGCAACATCAGGGTATGAGGTTTGTAAGTTCCCCCTGAGTCTAATAGTCCAAAGTAGAGTTCTGTAGACATCATACTAGGTACTATTCTCAAGAAAAAGTAATTCAGTTTTCTTAGTAACATCAGAGTTTGAGGTTTGTAAGCTCCCCCTGAGTCAAACAGTTCCAACATTGAGGTTTGTAAGCTCCTCCTTACTTCCATATTTAAGAAAACCAAAAATAATATTTTAACTTCCTTTTGCAACATCAAAATATGAGGTTTGTAAGCTCCTTCTGAGTTTGATAGGCTAAGGCTGAGGTTTGTAAGCCCCTCCTTAGTTCTATGTACATGAAAGTGAAAATGTGTCTCTCGGGCAAGATAACCCTAAAAATAGAAATTTAAATAACAAAATTATAAATGACCAATATGTACAACTGAATATGTACTCAATGGATTCAGTTTTCTAATTAAATGCTTACCATTATTTTCCCCCTCTTGTCACATAAAAAATAAAATAAAAATACAAGAAGAAAAGAGTTATAGTCATAAATGCATCACATATCATCATTATAGGATCAATTTCCAAGGAATTGAAAAACAACCAAGTAACATGAGGTCATTAAGGATTGTATAGTGCATGTTGAATACTTATTGGTTATAACAATTTCAAGAATCAAGCAAAGGATGTTATTTAAATGTTTAGATTACCCTGAAGCTATTATAAAAGCAACCAAAATCTAGTTCATTTTCATCAACATTCACCATAGTTGTTGAGTCCTCAGCTGAGATTCATAAGGCTTTTGTCATGACAGAAATCTCTGAGAGCTCTACAAGGCAGAGTATCCAAAACCCTCTGAAGCCAGCAACTTCAGAAGCTTCTGCGACTGGTCCTATGCCTTCTTCACTGAGTACTGTCGCTACCGCGAAAATCGGCGCCGGCTTGACAGGAGAGTCGCCACCGTGCGTTATTTATCCCTCAGAGCGGGAAAGGAAACGCTCGAAGTAAACCTCGCAAAGACGGGAAAAGGTATGATCATCGCAACCAAAACTTGGGTTCGGGAGTCGGTTACGCAAGGGGAAGGTATTAGCACCCCTCACGTCCATCGTACTCGATGGGATCCACGCTTGGTGTTTATAGGAAAAGGGTGTGTTTATCTATCTACGCTAATGGTCGGTCTGAAAAGAAAATAAAAGGACAGGACTCGACAGAACATACGGTATTCTGGGCCTACGTATTCCCTCGTGCAATGGGAAAGTCAGAGTCAACGTAGTTCGACTACCTACGACTAAACGGGGAAAAGGTTGCTCGCCAGGACATCGCATCCTGTGCCTACGTACTTCCACACAGCATGGAAGATCAGAGCAAACGTAGTTCGACTAACTACGGCCAAACAGGGGGCTCTCACACAGCAGTGAGAAAACAAACTGGTCTCAAAGGTTCGGGGACCTACAACTACGATCTGGTCTCAAATGCACTCGGGCAAGAGAAAAGGGATAACAATTAGTCGTCAGCGGGAAAGTCTCGATCACACAGCCGCGAGAGGACAAAAGGTTAGTCGTTAGTGTGCTCGCTAGGATATCGCATCCTATGCCTACATATCCTCGTCTGGTACGAGAAATCAGAGCAGCTGTAGTTCGGCTAACTACGGATCAAGCTACTCAAAAGCTCCTACTGAAAGGAAAGGGAAAAGACACCCTAAAACTATAGCTGAAGAAAAGGGGAATCTACCTACTGATATCATGCCTGGTTGACCATCCTAATGTCTATCATAACGACTCCGCAGCGGAGAAGTCAGAGCTCCTAAGGGATCATGGCAACAGGATTAAACAACAAACGGGAAATACTACAAAGTAAAGAAAAACTGGAAATATGCATGAATACAGTGACTAAACAAACAAGGCGCAAAGGCCGCAAACCACAAAGGTAAGGGAGCTCAGCTCTACCAAATACCAACAAGCAAAGCCACGCAATAACAAACAAGCAGAAGGAGGACCACCTCAACTTCTTATGCACACAAAGCCTACTTCTAAGATGCACTTAACTCAGAACTATCTAGATGAACACCTAAGTCTAATGCAACACAACACCACACAAGTCAAACAACATAAAGAGAAGGCTAGCTAACCTGATGAACTCCTATCAAAAGCTTAAACAACAACCCTGAGCAGGGCTCCTAAACAAAACCCTAATCTATCTCTGAACAAAACTCTATACAACACCTTAAGCAAAGATCTAAGCAAAAATCCAATCAAAACCCTAAGCAAGAGGAATCAATCCCAGTCTCCAAGCTTCAGGACAAGCTTACCAGAGAAAGGGAGCTAAGTAGACAAGCTCATAGTGCCTTCCTCAGGAAAGTACCAGGAGGTTACTACTCAGGAGTCATATCCTATGCGGCTCGACAATTGTGATCAGTTTACATTCCTCCTCAGGAGAAATTAAACTCACATGAAGGCTCCGGCACCACTGGATATTTAAGAAAGCCTATATGCACTAAGGGAACTAAGTGAGCAGACCCATAGGACCTTCCTCAGGAAAGTACTAGGAGGCTGACACTTAGGAATCGTATCCTACGTGGCTCAACAACTGTGATCAGTTTACATTCCTCCTCAGGAGAAATTAAACTCACAAGTTGGCTCCAACATCATCGGATACTTAAGAAATCCTGGATAAACTAAGGGAGCTAAGTGAATAGACCCATAGGACCTTCCTCAGGAAAGTACTAGGAGGCTTCCACTTAGGAATCGTATCCCATGTGGCTCAACAACATGTGATCAGTTTACATTCCTCCTCAGGAGAAATTAAACTCACAAGTTGGCTCCAACATCATTGGATACTTAAGAAAGAGGTGAGAAGAAAGAATGAAAGTCATTCATAGTGCCTTCCTCAGGAAAGTACCATAAACTCCCTTCAAACTTCAGGATCTCGAACCTCACAAACAGGGAACAAGCTTCTAGACTAGGCCTCAATCCAATGTATCCTTGCAAGCTCCAACAGGACCTCAATCAGCTCCCATCTTCAAGAAGAAAACACAGGTCCTCAAACCACAAGACACTATCTCTGAAGTTCAACCATAGTTGAACTTCAAAGTCAGAAGTCATCAAGACTTCTCCTATCCTCAAGCTCAGACTAAACATATCAGAACATCCTACGAAAATCTATCAAAAATCTATGGGAAACCTACATGGCTCTAGCACAACATACTAAGAAAATCAGAACAAAATTCGTTACCAGATGAAAGAACCAAAATCAACAAAACAGACATATCCACAAACCAATTATTCAATATCAAAACAATACAAAAAATGCAATTAAACTGAAAATGCATAATTAAGCTAATGTTTTTGTACTATAAAATTCTACATTGAATTACGAGTCTACAGAAAAAAAGAACGGAATTATTTGGTTAAACCTACTATTTTTTATGAATTTTCTACTAATATGCATGCACTAAAAAATATTAAAAGAGTCATGTAAATGGAAAATATACTAAAAATAGTAAACAAAAATAAAATGACATTTTTATTTTTATTTAATTTTCTAGACATTATGATTGACCTATAGCAAGAAGAAGAATTAAAAAAACATTGATTTTCTATTTTATGTGATTTATTTACAAACAAGAAAATAAAAGAAAAACAAAATAAAAGAAATGAATTAAAATGGGGGAGGGGGTTCAAACAGCAATGCCTTCAGTTATTATTACATTGGGCCTGAATGGGGGGTGCGCTCAGCACTTAGGCGCTGGCCCAATGAGTCAGAAAAAAACTAATAATAAAAAACAGAAAAATAATGCATGGGGGGTGCAGTAAGCAAGTTTTCATGTTGAAATCTTAAAGTGGGCCTACCTACGGGGTGTGTGGATAGCAATGGGCATAAGGCCCAGTCCACACTCATCTGTCTCTCACATGAAGGGGGGGGGGGTATTGAGTAAATGGAGGGTTATGGTTCAGCTAACACACTTGGGCCTGGCCCAAACCCTAACCCTAACCAACGAACAAAACCAAACTTCCCTCCCCCAACCCTAAACACTGTTCATCCCCCAGAAACCCTAGCGTTGTCTGCTTCGTCTTCCTCACCCACTCTGCTCTCTCAAACCTCATTCAATCTCTTCACCAAAATCTGACACTAAACCTAATTCAAAGCTTAACGAAACTCCAACTCAATCTCATGCTCAAACTAAAATCTAGATGAAACAAGCCAATCCATACGTCCTAGCAATCAGAAACAATGCTCAACCAAGAATCAAAGGAAAACGTACCTGGATGAGGAGTACGAACCGCTCGTGAATCTCTGAAAAGCACTTGGTGATCTCAAGATGTTACGCAAAACTGGAGAATCTTGGTGCGAGTTCTTGAAGGTTGAAGGAGGAGGCTCGTTGAAGTTTCTGCGTTGAGATCTTGCTTGAAGATTTCTGGGCAAACAGTGAAGAACTCAATGAGTTCTATGAATATCTGGGAAGAGAACTTCAAGAACTGATGAAGACGATGATTCCGAAGCTGATGGATCTTGAAGGTTGTTTTAATTGCTTGGATGTTCTAAGGAAGATCTCCAGAAGAACTTTGAGTATCTTGATGAGGGAGGACGAACCACGAGGATCTTCTGTGAAGATTGTTGACGGATCGTGTTCGTTAGTTGATGAAGCTTTCTGGAAATTCCAGATGAACGATGAGTGCTTGATGATGTTCTGGAAAACTTCTTGAAGAACGATGAATCCCTGCTGGTTTTCTGGAAAATCGTATGAAGGTTCTGGGGAAGTGGTTGAAGTTTCCGGCGAGGGTTGGATTTTCCGGTGACGGATAGATGGAGGTGGAAGGAGGGGGAAAGTGAAGATCGGACGATTTCTGGGGATTCTGGAGCTTGTTTGCAGTTTCTGGCAAGGACGGTGGTCGGAGACGGTTGGAGTGGCCGGCGGTGTGGTGGTCACCGGCTTTGCATGCCGGTCAAGGGCGTCTCCGGTGACGCATGTGGTGATGCCACGTAGTGAGGAAGGTGGCAGGGGGAGCAGTGCATGCGAGGCACGTGGCTTGGAGAGAGAGAGAGAGTGTAGGTCTGAGTGGGGTGCGTGGCATGAGCTGGGAGAGTCTGGGTTGTGTGATGTGGTAGCTTCAGAATGCGCAACGTGGGGCCCTTCTTATAGTGACAAGTGTCACAATCTGACTCTGGACAAAAAAACTGCCAAAAACCTAGGCTGAAGAGCAAATTGGGCTTTCAAAAACTGCCTCCTGGGCCCATACGAAAATGCACAGAAAAACCTCTAAAAAAACTGCAAAACTAATTAATATGTAAGAATTAAATCTAATTATCTAATTAAGACTAATCCTAATTAATCTGATTAAACCTAAAAACAGAATTAACACCTAATTAAACTAATTACCCTAATCAACTCTAAAATGATTAAAACTCTAATTAACTCTATTTAAACCTCTATTAAACTACAACTAATAAAATCCTAATAATCTCTATTAAAATTCATACTATTATTTAAAACTAGTAAATCTATTTAAAGCTAACAAGAAAAATCTATTAAAAGATTAAAGCTCTATTTTTTCTATTAAAACTATTAAAAATTTCTATTAACATAAAAGAAAAATCTATATTCCCCTTTTTCTTTATTATTCTAAAAAACAATTAAAACTATTTAAATTCTTTTATATTCTAAAAATGATAAAAAACTATTAAACCTATTTTAAAATCTATATAAAATCTATAAAATTCTAAAAAGAGATTTAAACTATAAAAAATACAAAAACCCTATTTAAATTCCAGAAAAATCTATAAAGCCTATTAAAAATCCGCAAAAGGCTATTAAAACCCTAAAAATGCAGACAAATGCAAGTAACCGCCATAAAAGAGCGCACGAGACCAGATCGAATCGAACAGAGAACCCCGGGTATCAGAATATCTCAAAATCACCATGCAAGCTAAAAATCACCGAGGAGCGCACAATTTCCCGAGAATAAAACCCTGCTGATCTGGACTGGATCTGCCATATCTGATAGACAAAAATCAAGCTGTAACCCTGAGGTCCTCTGCCTGTGCACAAATATCATATGTCTGATTTGCGAATATGAGTTTAAACCACGAGTCAGATAGGAGAATCGGTTGGTCAAATTTTAGGGTGCAACAAGTACTTCAGATGAAACCTCGTCAGCGGTACCTCAGAGACCTATAGAAGCAGGTCCATCAGTAGCTATTTTGAAGACACAGAAGATACACATGAAAAAGACAAAGAATAAGAGGCTCAACGAGATGTTTCACCATTTTGTCCTAGAAGCAGAGGAGGGAACCATTGGTGCAGATGAGCCAGATTGTGATTATGGAAATAACTTCTGTTATAAGGCACTGGATGACATGGATATAGCTTAGTCTAAGATCAAACCAGTTTCTTATGTATTTATGTAATCCTTTTGAGGTTGATTATTGAAAAGAAGTTATTTTGACCATTAAATATTAAGCAATCATACAAACACCCAATCCACCAAATAGATAATCTGATAAATATTAATGAAGTAAAACTAACATCAGAAGCAACATTTAATAAAGTCAAGTATAAAATTCATAGATATTAAAAAATCTTTAATAGATTAGACTGTTAGATAACATTTCCAAGATATATCATTTAAGTATTGATAAGGCTTAATCAATGTTAAAACAACAAATACTTGGAACAATGTATGTAACACATCTATATAAGAACTCATATAATACTTACTTTCATAATCACTTAATCCTCAAAACACCAAGATGTACAAACAGAAGCAAATCTGAGTTCCAAAGAGAGGTTTCAGAAAGACAGCCATACTAAATTCATCAACTCAAGCAAGTGAAGGCAAAGCAGCAGCTGAAGGATCTACTAACAAGTAGATGACTTCAGAAGCTCTCACCTCATCGGAATCCTTTGTGAAGACACACAGAAGAAGAAGATCTTTGGGGGATAGACGCATAAATAAACTAATAAAGGAGGCTTTGGAGTTTTTCAAGAAAGAATGGAAAAATTACTTAGATAGCCTGGACATGTCAGATGATCTTAGGGAATACCTTAGGGCCAATCTAACAGACTAGAATGTCTAAATAATTTGTAATACCTTCCATCTTATTAATGATAAAAGTTGCAAACATTAAGTTCTTACTCCCATTACTTTTAATTCTTTTAAACAACCATAAATCAATATAATTAAAAGTTAACTGATCAACAACATGAACAAACTTTGAATTAATAATATAATAACTTAATACAAAGGTTTTAACAATTACAAGGAGTAACTATGCAGAAATCTAACATCAGAATCTTTCATAAATAGCTTCAAACATGTCTCTTCAGATTTTAGACAAATTAGCCTCTGAACTTATGATAAATCCATGTTGAACAAGTAATTTTGAAAGAACTCGTTCAAAAGGAATGAATAAAATCTTTCCCTTGCAAAAGGAAGAATGATTCTTCTTCAAATAATCAAACATAACTTGAGGAAGATCAATCTGCGAGTCTGAATTGAGAAGTAGAAACAAATCTTTTTCAATAGGGTCCACAAGGTATAAACCCTTATCCTTAGGAAGTAAGTTTGAATTCATAATTTGATTCCAAACAACAGGACCATGATGAAGATTTGAGAGCACTGATGTATTAGATGGATCTACAAAGATATGCCAAGTAGGAAGATAGTGTTCCCAAACAAGATTTCCTAGGATTTCTCCAATTTCTTCACAACTGATCACATTAGCAATCGCTCTAGAGGTTATTGTTATAGAAACACCAATTACTTTAGAAAGAATAGCACACTCAGAAGTCATCTAAAAAATGGAAGCATTAATCTAAAACTCTTTGACAAGATCTAGATAAGTGAAACCACAAAGCATCTCAAAGTATCTATTCCATCCTTGTTCACACATAGTCTTCTAGAAGTTAAAGCCTAACTTAAGTAACTCATCAAAATCCACAAACTTTTTATTGATGACTACTAGTTGATTCAAAGAAGAATTGACTAGAAAACTCATCTCAAGTTTGGCTTGATCAACACACAACCACAGAGAAAATAAAAAGAAAAAGAACTGAACAAGATTCCTAAAAGAATAAGAATCTTGTTAGAAGAAAGATAAAATGATGTTTCACAAGACAGGGAATAATGACAATAAGTATCGAAAAAGAAAACATTATTATTCAAAGATTCTTATCCAGCAAATTTCTTGAATCCACTAGATGAATTTTACCTTTATGAAAGTTTAAGTATTATAAAAGTCTTTAAAAAACCTTTTACTTAAACTGCTTTATCAGGAATAAAGAATCCTCTTCTGAATCTCAGAATCTGATAACTTTCAGCAGCTATCATCCATCAGAGTCTAGTAGAACTAGACTGAGAGAGAGATATCTCTTGTCAGACATAAGTCTCTAAGATTCTATTAAGAGCCAACACTTCCTCTTGAAACAAGAGTCATGAGTGATAAATGAATATTGAACTGTTTCTTTTGACAGCTAACAAACAACAGTAACATCACAAAAAGTGAGGAAATTGTTTTCATAAATATGATCATTATCTAGCTTAATGAAATATTCAATATAGATAAATACAACACTTTCTTCTTAAAGATGTTCGAAGATCCTTTCAAAGGAGCTTCTCAAAAATCTAACAGAAACTTTATATTAACATATACACAAATATCTCATTGAATCAAAAGATAAGACAAAAAATAAAAAGCATACCCTTTTTTTTGTTATTTTCTCGGTCAGACATGTATCAGTATTCAAACTTGACCATAGAGTCTAAACACCGCTTTGAGTGGATTCTGATTTAATGTTTATTAAACCAATGGCTCCACTACTCTCACCAAACTCAGTACCTCTAGCCCTTGAGTATGGGTTGTGGGATCTTCTTCCATCAAATATTGTAAACAACCTTTGATAAATGTCATGGAAGATGCCTCTGCTTTTTTCTTTAATATCTGCAGCAAATACATTTAAATCACGACACTCATATTTCTATGAGACAATTCATAAATGTTTAGACAAGATTTGCTTTGACTTATGCCACATTATAATAGCAGTACCATGATTCATTCCAGAGTATCAGTCTAGAATAAACCATAATATGAATAAGATCTTGTTCTTAGCAGAATCATTAATTTCATTGTCTTGACTCAAGACTTTGATATCTTTGATAGGCAAAGAACCAAATGATATTAGCTATCAAACAATGGCATAAAACAAATTAAAGCACCATAATATAATTTCCTGCAGAACATAAAGAAAAATTGAAGGTTTCTCATAGACTTGTCCTTTAATACAAATTCCATGATGACCCTCAATCAAGATGCAATGGAGTCTCTTAAGATATCTCTTTAAAGATCAGACTCCTTATTATCAAATGTTGAAGCATGATAAATTTATCATAATCTGTTTTTCTTCAATACTTGATTTTTATTACAGGATTCAGATGTTTCTTCAGAAACAGTAATGACTGACAGAGTCAGATTACTCTTTTATCTGAATCCTGCACTAATTTCATCTTCAAAAGAATATGCAGTGAAGATTTACTAACATTAGGTTCTGATAGTATTTTCTCCTTGCTTTCAGATCTGGGAAATCAGTTAAAATACATGTATTTTAGAAGCTTCTGAAGTTACTCTTCTATCAACAGATATTACAACCTATCCAGCTGGTTAAGAAGTACTTATGACAAGAAATATAAGTTCCTTATCATCACACATTCCAAATGACCAAGCTTAGGAAAGAGGATCTATTAGATAAATTTTCATCATCTAACTTCATTTCTTTTCTTTGAAGATTTACAAGATAAACCAACAGACCACAATAAATTCAAGTTTTATAACTTCTTGAATAACTGTTACGCCAGGTTTGAATCTAAACCAATCTTCTCAGAATTTGCTTGAAATATCAGATGAAGTGTAACTAGTTAAGCTTCAAAACTGACTCCCACAAATCTGAGCACAAGAATTCAAGGATTGTCCTACCATCAGACATATCAATGATGTTGACATACTCAAAAGTGAGATAGAGCACCTACCAGAATGCAACTACCTCTAAAGATATTCAATAAGCTTCTTCTGAGCTGGTGATAAAGACTTTCAAATAGATTATCTCTACACCAACTTATATAGTAATACCTTTTTCAAAGATATTCTATAGACCTTCAGAACCCTTTTTATCAAGACCAATGAGTTAAAAATATGTTTTATTTTTCCATCATTTAAATTCAGTGGAATCACCCTTTGAATATGGTAGGAAAATCAGTATAATATTTTTTGTGTGGCACTTGATTCCTTCTTTAAGGAAGGTCTTTGACATACATACTTTTCTTATTGAATCATTATTTGCGCCATTGTTAAATGTTAAGTACATACCAGGCTCTGATACCAATTAAAGGTGAGAAAAGTACACAAGAATGGGGGGTTAAATTTTGTTTTATGTTTTCTTAGTTTGCATCTGATCAAAGTTCATAATCTAATATGGTATTCAGATTCTGATTCATTCTTAGCAGCAGAATGTTAACAGAAGAAATAAATAATAGCTGAAGACATAAAGATTTATACTGATTTCTCCCCTAATTGAGAGTAGTTCAGTCCTCTTACTTCACAAGAGATTTTCCCTATAATCAAAACATGGTTATAATCGCTTATGCATTCTGCATAAGACTTTAGACCCAAGGTCTAAGAATTCTGCTCAGGCTCCTCACTCGAGACTCCCTGCTCAGGTTCCACGAACCCAAGGCTTCCTTGCTCAGGACCTAAACCCAAGAATTATGCTCCAAGTCCCATGAAACGAGCCTATCTGCTTGCACCCCTCAGGTCAAGACTTACTGCTCTAATTACATGTACTGAGAATTCTTGCTCAAGCCCCTCAGGCCCAAGACTTTTGCACAAGGTCCCATGAAACGAGCCTCCGTTTGCACCTCCCTGGTTAAGACTTACTGCTCCAAATTTCATGAACCGAGCTAACCTGCTCAAGCCACACTGGCTCAAGACTTTCCTGCTCAATCAATCTACTTGATTAAGACTTTAACTACTCAAGCACATACCGAGAGACTTACATAACTAAAACATCTTGGCTCAATACTTCCTTGCTTATATCTCAATGATACAAGACTTATACTCACTCAAACCATTTTATTAAGACTTTTACAGCTCAAGTACATAGCAAGAGACTTACGTGGCTGAAGCATCTTGGCTCGAAACTTCCTTGCTTGTATACCAATGAAACAAGACTTTTATCTAAATTGTTGAACAAGCTCAGCAGAATAGAGAACAAGGTGTACATGATACAAGTATCAGAGGTACGGTAAATCACTATAACAAAGACTTAAAGCACTTAAGATTTCTAAGATATTCAATATGTAAGAAATTTCAAGGCTTTATAATTACAACCTACATCAGAAGAATCTGCATATACATTAGCTGATAATTACTGATCTTGTTACTCCTACTTCTGGTTGATCCTTGTAAAGATTCATCTTAAACCTTCAGTCATATTTATAGCCTTTTCATAAACTAGTCGTTGAAGAGGTAACTTGATTAAGAGTCTTTACTGTTACTCCATAGTATAAAAGCCGTTGAACATAGATACACCAGAAGATCTTAATCCAATGTCTAACATGTTTAACCTTTGAGTCTTTAAGAATTTTTGTACTATAAGCGCCGTTGAGAGTAGATATCCATAAAGCATCTCAATTTTTCTTGAGCCTTGCAATATGTAGACTATAGCTGACAAACTGATTTGACAATACAACTTGCTTTCTGCAGTACGAACAACTTCAACTTTATCACAAACTCTGAATGGTACCAGAAGCCAATTTGCATTCACTAAGTGTAAAGACAATAATTTTGCTTCTTCTGATGTTGATACCTTTAGCTTCAAAGTCTTCGCCAGACATCACTTAGCAAGTTTTCTTCAGATTCTGCCACCAAAAGCTAGCAATTCAACAACTCTTAAAATGTGCTTAATGTAGGACAGATTCTGACAATAATATTTATAAGTATTAGAACCCGCACACATGTAACACACATCAAATAAACCATTATTCTATTAATACTTTATTATCATCAAAACCCAAGGAAAATATTTCATGAAAAAATCTTGTTCTAACAATAACTACCTAAATCATTTCAAACTAACACAATCTCCAACTAACTTGGAAATTAAATTCTAACAAATCTTAAACCCCTCACGAGGATCACAATCCAAAGGCTGTGAATCACTCAACCTTGACTAACTTTCCCTCCATTTCATTCTTATTTAAACTCATCACCGCCATGAAAGGGTAATCACATTTTGCAAACTCACTCTCAAATTTCTCCATATCCATCTTCACTCATAAATTTCTCCATATCCATCTTCATCTCTATAATCACAAAATTCATAAATTCATCTTCCATAATCACTATCAACCTTCATCTTCCACTATCAAAGAATCACCATTCACATAATAAAAAATTCACCACAAAATCACCATTCACCAAAACTCACAATTCACCAAATCACTCCTCCATAATCATAATTCAACAATATTCTTTATTCTTCTACAATCACAATCTACAAAAAATCACAAAATCTCAATTGATCATTTTTCATCATCTTCATCTCCCAATTTCATCATCCTCACCTTCACACTTCATCCTCCACTCTTAAATTTCTTCAACAACCATAATCTTCATCAACCTCCATCATCACCATTTCATATTGAATCTTCAACTTCTCTTCATTGCCATATTCAAACTTCCATCATCAATCTCTAAGCATCTCCATCAATTATTTTTGGTTATCATCATCACCTTCAAAAATTCAAAACAAAACCACAACAACATTCAAAATTCAGCATCACTAATAAATCACATAATAAGCAAAAAAGGAAGAAAAATATTAGTGTAGACATTTTATCAAACGTGGTAAGCAAGTTATAAAACGGAAATAACGACAACATTACAACTAATTCACGAGTTGCATTTTGAGCGCAAACATCACAACCAACAATTGAAACTCAGCAGCAATAATCCGAACGCAAAACAAAAGCGAAAAGACAAAAGGAATCAATTGAGGCATTTCATCGAATACCTTGCGCGCAAGGACAGAATCCGCATTTTCTCCATTTTAATCTGTAGTCGTTCATTCTATTTAATTCTTTGACGTTGTTTCCTTACTGTACCTTTAATTCAAAAATAAAATATGTATCAAAATCAAGTCATAATCAAATCACAACATAAACGTAATTGAGTCATAACTGTAAAATGCAAGAACGTGAAAAGTGAGTCGAAGCAGAAACAAACATCGAATCCAAGTGAAATTCTGAACCCAAAACGCAAACTTTGAATCCGAAATGGAATTCTAAACCGAACAAAAACTGAACCAAAACCGTGAAGAATATTGAACTGCAACCGTTTGAGAGATTATGAGCGGATTCAGTTGTGTTGGTGCAAAGATAGAATAATGAAAATAGGGAAATATTCTATTAAAGAGAATGACGGCAGAAGAAACAGGATTAAAGTTTCAATGATTGTCACCCTATTTATAAGCTAAAACTAGGGTTACTAGAATAAGATAAATACTAAAATACCCTCTAACAAACTTAGGGGCTAAGAAAATAGTACAACTAAATAAATATGAATTACTATTAATATTCTAATACCATCCCTTAATTCATATTCCATCAAAACTTGTAACACCAATTCCATCCCTTAATCTGAGAAATTGATCAGTCTTGATAGCTTTCGTCAGAACATCTGCCAACTGCTTCTGAGTGCTGCAGTGTACAACTTCTAACACTCCACTCTGAACTTGATGTCTCAGAAAATGATACTTGGTCTCAATATGCTTGCTTCTCCCATGCAACACTGGGTTTCTGGCAAGATTGATTGCAGACTTGTTGTCAATCATCAGCTTCAGAGGTTTGTTTACTTTAATCTTCAGATCCTGCAACAGATTCAGAATCCACACAGCTTGGCATGCAGTAACAGCACCTGCAATGTATTCAGCTTCACAGGTTGATAACGCCACAACAGGTTGCTTCTTGGAACACAAAGAAATATAACCTCCCAGAAATTTGAACAAGTACCCAGATGTACTTCTTCTGTCAACTCTGTCTCCACACCAATCAGAGTCTGAATAACTCAGAAGTTCTGACTCATTATTTCCTCCAGAGAGAAATAACACTCCATACTTCAGAGTTCCTTTGATATACCTCAGAATCCTGACAGCAGCTTGGTAATGGGACCACTTAGGTTTACTCATGAACCTACTAACCATCCCAACTGAGTAGCAAATATCAGGTCTGGTATTGCACAGATACCTCAGAGAACCAACCAACTGTTTGAAGGTTGTAGCATCCACATCCTTTCCTTCAGAGTCTGAATCCAGTTTCTGATTTGTATCAGAAGGTGTGACAGCCATCTTACAATTCTTCAGATCAAATCTCTTCAGAAGTTCTAATTCATACTTGAGCTGATGCAAAATGATACCTTTCTCAGAATATCTGAACTCCATCCCTAGAAAGTATGTCATTTTGCCTAGATCAGTCATTTCAAATTCATTCATTAGAACCTTCTTGAACTTGGCTATCTCATGTTCAGAACTTCCAGTCAATAGTATATCATCAACATATAAACATACCAAAGTCATATTGCCTTCAGAAGTATGCTGAACATAGACACCGTACTCCATCTCACATTTCTGAAAGCCTTGCTTCTTGAAAAATGAATCAATCTTCTGATTCCAAGCTCTGGGCGCTTGTTTCAATCCATATAGAGCTTTGTATAATCTGTACACCATCCCTTCCTGATTCTTTTTCACAAATCCAGGAGGTTGTGACACGTAAACTTCTTCTTCTAATGGACCATTCAGAAATGCAGATTTTACATCTAAATGCATCAGAGGCCAATTCCTGTTAGCAGCTATTGCAATCACCATTCTGATTGTTTCATGTCTTGCTACAGGTGCAAACACTTCAGAATAATCTAGCCCAGGTTTCTGTAGAAATCCTCTGGCTACCAACCTTGCTTTATGTTTGCCAATTGAGCCATCTGGCTTTAACTTCTGCTTGAAAACCCATCTGACGCTGATGGCTTTCTTGTCTTTTGGAAGTTCTGTCAGCTTCCAAGTCTTGTTTCTCTCTATAGCATCAAGTTCTTCTTTCATGGTCTTCAGCCAGAGCTTCTGCTTAAGAGCCTCCTCTGTACTTATAGGTTCAGAGTCTACTAACATGGCACACTGAATAACTTCTCCTTCAGAGTCTACTTCAGTGTCTTGCAGCATGTCAAATTCTGCAAATCTTCTGGGAACGCTTCTGATTCTTTGTGGTCTCTGAACTTGTTCAGAGTCTTGAGCTTCAGAGTTTCTAGCTTCAGATGATTGACCTCCAGAGCTTTGACCATCTTCAGAGTCTGGCATATTTCCAGAGTCTGAATTGCCACCAAGATCTGGATTGCCATCAGAGTCTGAATCATCAGAGTCTGGGTCATCTGGGTCACCTTCATCTTCTGAGTCTTCTTCAGAGTTTGAATCAGTATCAGAGTCAGAGTCAATATCAGGGTTTACTTCAACTTCAGAAATTCTTAACTCTGGCCTTTCTTCAGAGGTTCTAACATCAGAATCAGATTGAGACTTATCCCAATTCCAAACTTCTGATTCCTTCACAATCACATCTCTGCTGAATTCAATTTTATTGGTTTCTGGACATTCAGAGTCTGCAGTTCTTACATTCACCTTGAATGTTCTATTCCTTCCCTGTTCTGACTCCATAATCAACTTCTGATTACAGTCATACAGCTTCAGAAGATTGTCCTTCATGGTAACTGAGAAACCTTTCTCAATTAATTGTCCCACACTCATCAGATTGCTTCTGATGCCAGGTACATACCACACATTCTGAATCAATGTTGTTTTCCCATTGTTCAGAGTCACTCTGACATTTCCCATACCTTCTGCATTAAGATATTTGTCATCAGCACATCTGATCTTTGTTCTCTTTTCAGAGTCAAAGTCAACCAGCCATTTCTTGTTTCCAGTAAGATGATTTGAACAACCAGTGTCCATATACCACCAGTCTGTCAGATCCACATTATCAAATTCAGAGGCCATCAACAGCACAAATTCGTCATCAGAGCCTCTGGCTATATTTGCTTCTTCTGATTTCTTCTCCTTATTTGACCAACAATCTCTAGCAAAGTGACCAAACTTCTTACAACAGTAACATTGGATCTTCTTCTTGTCATACTTCTCTTTTCCCTTCTGAGCATTCTTTTGTCTATCAGAGGTTGAGGTTTCTGACTTTTGACCACCATCAGATCTTCTCTTGGCTTCTGACTGCTTCTGATACCTCCTATCAGAAATTGCTTTCAGAGCCTGCTGCTCTACTTCCCTTTCAGAAGTTCTCTCAGTCAAACGCAACTCTTGCGCTTCTAAACTGCTCTGCAGCTCTTCAATTCTCATTGTGCTCAGATCTTTGGAATGTTCTATTGCTACCACAATGTAATCAAATTGAGGAGTAAGGGATCTCAATACCTTCTCCATGATTGTTTCTTCAGAAAGAGTTTCTCCACACGCCTTCATCTCATTAGTGATCAGAATCACTCTGGAGATGTATTCAGAAACTTTCTCATTATTCTTCATGTTGAGATTCTCATATTGCTTTCTCAAGGACTGAAGCTTCACCTTCTTCACTGATGCGTCACCACCATAACATCTCACCAGAGTGTCCCATGCAGCCTTTGCTGTTGTAGAGTCTGCAATCTTCTCAAACACGTTTACATCCACACATTGATGAATGAAGAACAATGCTTTCTGATCCTTCTTCCTTACTTCCTTCTGCGCGTTTTTCTGTTCATCGGTTGCATCTGCTGCTACTGGAACATAACCATCAGTGACAAGATCTAGAACATCTTGAGCACCAAATAGTACACGCATTTGGATCATCCAACGATTCCAGTTTTTACCATCAAATACTGGAAGTTTGGTGTTCATGTTGCCGTTTCCGTTCATCTTCTACTTTGCACAATACACTCAGATTTCTCACACAGTGTTTTCCAACCCACAGAATAAAATTCTGATCAGATTTTGTTCAAGATTCAACACGAATCTAAGAATCAAAATCAAACACACAAGACCTCACGTTCACTCGTGTTTCCCGTGTTTCCCAATGAATCTGAACCGGAACTCTAGATACCAATTGTTGGTGCAAAGATAGAATAATGAAAATAGGGAAATATTCTATTAAAGAGAATGACGGCAGAAGAAACAGGATTAAAGTTTCAATGATTGTCACCCTATTTATAAGCTAAAACTAGGGTTACTAGAATAAGATAAATACTAAAATACCCTCTAACAAACTTAGGGGCTAAGAAAATAGTACAACTAAATAAATATGAATTACTATTAATATTCTAATAAGTTGTTGTCGTTACATGAGAAATCATCAGCGGAACCATGAGTTTTTCTAAAATCATGTCCTAGAATCGCTTCTAAGAATTTCTTATTCGAAAATCACGTTTGCGGTTCCTCTTTTGCACTCGTGTTCACGTTTTGCGTTTTTCATTTTCATTTGTGTTCATGTTCTTCAGTTTTGTCCTTCTTTCACTTACTGCAACTTTTTGCTTTTCTTTTTCTATTAGAAAAAGGGTAACGTTAATTTGTACACTTAAAAATTTTAACTCACTTATACTAAAATTGTATTGGAAAAAATAATTAAAAATTAATTTTATACTTTAATTAAAGTCTTTATATAATTTTTAAAATAATATTTCTTAATTTAGTTCTTAACTTATACTCTTGAGACACAAATTAACATTACTCTTGAGGTGTGTTTGGTTCTGAGTAGATAGAGGGAAAAGAGAGGAGGGGAGGAGAAATTTTTAATTAAATATGTTTGGTTCAAATTTTAGGAGGGGAGGGGAGGAGAGCAAAATCTCTCCAAAACACACTTTTTAGTTCTCTCCAAATTAGGGGTTTTGAAGGGGGAAGAGAGGGAATATGAGTTTTGATATTTAAAAATTATTATATTTACTAAAATATCCTCAGTTTAATTTTATTATTTCAAAATTATTTGTTATCTTTTGTATTAATGTTTTTTCTCGATTGTTTTCATCAATTTATTATAATTGTTCTCCACCTTCAAATTATTTTATAATTTTTATAATTAATATAAATCATAATCATTGTCTTTTTTTTATAAAAAAAAATTATGTTTTGTTATATTCGTTTTTTTCTTTTAATTTTGTTATGTATCAAATTGTAAACCATATCATTTTATTTTGTTTTTGTTTATTCATTTTATTAAATATTTTGAACCATTAATATTTAGTAATAAGTTATTTTATATATTTGTTTTGTTATATGATTCATCACAATTTAAACGATGTTATTGACATATAGTTTAATTTATGTTGGAAAGTTATAAGTCGAGTCGATTGTACTCAATTTTTTAACTTTATGTGACAAATAAATATTTTTTTAATCACTCAATATTAGAAATTTTATTACCAACAAAAATACGCACGAATTTTTCACATTTTAATATCATATGACTTATATAAGATCATAAGGATAAAAATGTAAATTATTAATAAAATCCATCCCCTCCCCTTCTGAACCAAATACATTTTTAATTAAAATTCTTCCCCTTCTCTCCTCTCTTTTGAACCAAACACTTATTTGATTAAAAAATTCCTTCACCTTACTTCCCCTCCCCTCCCCTTCATTAAAATCCCTCCCTCTCCCTCATTTGAACCAAACAGACCCTTAGAAAAATACTAGCATAGAAACGAAGAACACGTAACTTTACAAACAACCAATCATAATTTTTTTATTAATTAAAATTAAAAAGTAAATTTTCTCTCTCCTTTATTATCACAATTATTCAATAATTCCAATTAAAAAAAATTAAATTTAAAATGAATTTAAATTTTTTCTCTTTTATTAATAATTGTTTCTGAAAAAAATTAGATATAGGTTGTTTATATGCAAGTATTTCTCTTTTCTCTTTTTATTTTATATATATTTTATATTATTATCATGTTATGTTTATTTAATTTTATTTAATATATAATTCAATGTCACATGTCATTGTTGGATTGGTTACCAGATTAAATTGTGGCAATAATCCTATGCATATTTCCTATAAAAATCATCATGGTCATGCACAATCTAACGGACCATGTAATTTTACACTTTGGCCTAAGCATCTTTTTTACTTATCACACACCTATATGCCTTCTAAAATTCCATGTGATTCTTGTTATGAGTTAATCACTTTTTTAGGATATTAAGTTTAGGATTTGATCTTATTTTTTTTCTTGATTCTCACTAAGATTAATCTTGTTTGTTATAATAAATATAGGATATTTTTTCTTTTGATTAATTGGTATGAGCTTGATTCATTACTTGTTAGTATTTGTGGCATAATTCTTGAGTGGTCAAAATGAATGATAATTGTTATATGGTTATTTTTCCTATTTTTGCTTAGTCAATTAATTAATTATTTGGATTAATTAATTGATTAAATATTTGAACATTAGGGATTAGTCATGGATATACACTTAGAATGTAATCATGGATACACAAAAACCCTTTTGGTGTTAGATAAGAAAAGCTTGTGATTATCTTGATAATTCATCTATAAAAATAGCAAGTTACTTTTTCTTTTTTTTATGCCATAAAACTAAAATCCTTTCCCAATAAAAAAATGGACGAAAAAGGATTGAGTGGGATGCAAATCTTCTCTCTCCCTGAGTCTTTGAACACTATTGTAGAACTCCATGTTCAAAACTCCATCTTCCATATTAAAGCACAATAATCAATTGAATTAAGTTGGTTCTTCTATAAAAGAAAAAGATTGGTTCGATGTAGACATTTTCTCTCTGATTTTTCGGACATTGCTGTAGAGCTCCCTGAACTTTCTTTTTTTGATTTATTGTTGGGCTAGCCTTCTTCATAGTTGCTCATCGAGACTAGTATGATAATCGTCTTCACACCTATTCTCGATAATTTCTTCCATAACATGGACTGATGGACCCACATGACCTGGTGAAGAATTGATGTGGATACCAGGGATGGCAGATGCAAATGAAAACATATTGGAATCAAGCAGAGTCTATACCTTGCTCTTGAGCACCTTACAATTTTTAGTTGAGTGCCTTAGTGCTTATTCGTGGAAGTCACACCGAGCGTTGGCGTCAAAGCCTGATGGGTATGGTGGAATCACTGGGCTCACTTCCTTCGGCACTATCAGTCAATTTTAATCAAATATGACAATACCTGAATGTATGGAATTGGAAGAGGATCGATATGTCTCTCTGGCTTTCTTGGCCTTTGTCGGGTGTGCTGACGCTGCTAATGTGGAGTCTGTTGCCATTAGCATGGCTGCTGCTGTGGAGTTTACTGTTGATACCGAGGAGGTCCTCGATTTGTAGGACGATATTAATCATGTAAAAAGAATGGCATCTGATATGGAGGCTCAAAAGGTTGCTGAATCTGAATAATTAACATGTACAAGTACCGATAGTGAGGCACCAGAGGTGGAGCCTACAAAGCTTCCCGAATTGCATTAATTTCATCCTCCTCCTCCTCTTGGGAACTGACAATGGATTCACTCTCACTAGCATAGCTACTCAAGGCGTCTTGGATTTTTTCACTTTTGAGCATACTGTCAATGTGTTCTCCAATAGACACAAAGTGAGAAAAGTCAAATAATGCATTGCTTATCATCCTTTAGAAGTATGAACTTTGTAAGGTATCCATGAAAAAGTAAACCAATTCCTTTTCTAGAAGTGGTGGTTGAACGTGAGCTGCCAACTCTCTTCATCTTTGGGCATACTCTTTGAAGGATCTGTTGCTCTATTAAGATAAGCCTCACAACTGCATGTGATCGGGGCCCATGTCAAAGTTGTATTTGTATTGCTTCAACAAGGCTTTAGCCAGGTTCAACCATGATTGGATATGGCTCCTTTCTAATTTCATGTACCAAATCAACGATGCCCTACTAAAATTGTCTTGAAAACAATGAATCATTCGCTTATCGTCGTAAGCATAAAAGGTCTTTTTTTTTGTTGCAAAACATCACTTAATGGTGCTTTGGACAACTATCCCCATTGTGCTTCTCAAACTCATGTGTCTTGAACTTTGAGGGGATTACCACATCTGGTAATAAGCACATGTCGAAAGCATTCAGACCAAAAGCATCATGTCCTTCTATGAATTTAAGTCTTTCTTCCAATACACGACATCTTTCAGCAATCTCATCATCTTGAGGCACTTCAATATTCACCATTGGGCTTGTCCCTTGGGAATTTAGCATAGAGATACTCAACAACATCATGAGGCGATGTATACCCATCTCAAACAATGTGATTTTCTTGTACAACAGGATCCTCAATTGGTATCCATACAGGCTGAGGTCGAGTAGGGACGTTTACTTGATGTGGAATGACATTCTTAGTGACTACAATTCACTGAATATTGTCTTCTCTTTTTTCCAAAGCTATCATGGCCTCTACTAGTTGATATAATTGGTTTTTCATTAAGTTAACATCTCCTCTTAATGCAACATGGCTTTTCTTGAACAAATTCATGGTATTTCAAGAGATACTTAGAGTCTGATACGGGTGTCGGGAAATCAGCTGCTGGTTATGGGCAAAAGGTGGGATAAAGTTTTTTTTGGTAAATGATGTACATGCATGCTGATGAATAAAAATGCATGATTTTTGTTTTCTTTCTTTCTATATGAAAAAGATGCAATGCCATGCATGTATAGTTAAGATGCGGGACATCATAGGTCATTCAAAATACCCTACTGGGTAGAGTTCTCTATAATGAATTGTTCTAGGCTTTCTACCCATAAACCACTTACATGATATTTTCTAGATTAATAGATAAGGTTCCCAGAGTCATGGACCTTAATCTATCAACGTCTTGCAACAGGCTAGTCGTTTTATTATGAGAGTGATGAAACAGTCTATTCTGGGTGGGGTCTTCATATTAGGCACACAAGGAGTGGTCATTAGAGACTAACACTACGCAACCCTCATTATAGGAACTAGTTATAAGGAGAGGTTCCTAGAGTCATGGACTCTTCATGAATCAACTTCATGCGATAGGCTCGCCATCTTATAACGAGATCTCCAAAAGGTCTACTCTAGGGGGAGTCTTCATGTTAGGCACACCAGGAGTGGTCCTTGGGGACTAACACTACACAACTTCCAATTCTAAAACTATATGTTCTCTCTTATTTTTCCAAATCTTGGGTGTAGAGCTTTACTCATGATACCATCCCAGGATCCACAAATAAGTATGATAATGAACATATAACAAAATGGGAAAGCATAAAAGAAATCAAGTAAGCAAACATGTAATGCAAAGATAAAACATAAATAAAGCAAATAAGACAAGTCAACAATTATCGAAAGGTTAACTAAGTTAGACTTGACTCTCTCTTACTTTGAGCATAGCCCCTAGCCGAGTCGTTTGTTGTTGCATCTCAAAAAATAAGATCCTTTGCGAAGTTGCAGAAAATGATATCAAATAAAATCTCCACCAAACTTTATTTACTCCCTTAAAGTAATAGGAAAATATCGATAAAATCCTTTAAAAAAAATAAGATGGTCATCACAACCATATTCGGGTTCGAAAGTCGATTATGCAAGGGAAAGGTATTAACATCCCTCATGTCCGTTGTACTCAACGAGAACCTTTTAGTTAAACTTGTAATTGAATGTCAGCTAATGTTAATTGTTTTCTTCGAATGATAAAAGTGCAAAAGGGAAATAAAAAAGGTCAAATATATTTTTATTAGGGTGCCTGACGAGATTACGGGTCTCATTCTTAGGTATCCTCTGGTACAATGAGGGACTTAGCTTCGTAGTTCGGGGCAAGACAAAATATATTTTTGGTATGTTTGGTTATAGTGCTTGAAGAGATGTGAATATCGCTCCAACGTATCCTCAGGTGTGATGGCTAACTCAAAGTTACATTCTTGGTAGCAAAGAATGTTGGTTTGTTGATTTTAGAGGAGGAGTGTTTAGGTCGCATTCTAATGGTTAAACATTGGCTTCTTTGCTCGTGGATGGCAGACTTAGCATATTTGTGTGGTAGAAGGATACTATTTGATCGCGTTCTAGTAGTTTAAACATTAGTTGTATGCTCGCGCATGGGAGGTGTTGGCTGGAAGTTTTGACTAAGGAAAGGCAACACATAGATTGGCTTGTGGGTCGACACGTTGGGGAAAGGTGGTAAAGGAAATGATGTGAGTCAACGCTAGCAGAGGGAGTTTTGTGATTCGACTCAAGCCTATTTCATCAAAGATGTCGACTGATGGGCAAGGAAGCCGACACAAAGTAGAAGAAAGTTTGAGCGGGAAGAAAATTTGAAAAGCTAAGAACGTGGGAAGTTACAGAAGTGGTGGAAGGACACGTGGCGCCACCAAGATCAACATATCAGTTATTTCATTTTCCTATTTAAGGCAATGCCCATGTTCATTTTTTGAGGACGCATTTTGTAACATTGTAAGGGAAAAATACTCTGAGTACCAAGCGTTAAGAGAAAAGAGTTTCATTCCTGCAAAATTTATGATCGCGTCCACATTTCCTTTTAATAGCAATTTATATAACCAACTTGAAAGATTTCTTGTCTTTTATTTTTGTTTTTTCTTGTTTATTCATTTGTCTTTATTTAAGTCTACGCAGTCTTTCTCAAATTTGTCTTCAACCTATTCCAAAAAAAACACCATTCTACCACCATCTCATATACTCGACCAGTTCATTCTGGGACTTGTTTGGCCGGTCCCCCAAGTAAACTTGCGTTAGGAGGTCAAAGGCTGTTCGCGCGAAAACTGCGTGCGAATAAATTGGCACATCAAGTGTGACCCGTAGGTTTGGTTGTATACATATACGCAGTGGTAAGATGGTGATACCACGTCCAAACGAAGAACCTTCTTCGGAGGGAAATACTATTGTGACGCAAACTACCAACGTTGGCGCTGACACTATGTCTACGGTGTCGAATGCTCATAGTGGGCCTGTCGGGACGCCATGTCGACTTGAACCTAGGCCTATGATGACAGGATCTGGGGGGCAATATATGCCTAGTTTCACAATGCCCACGCCCCGAGCCTTTGGGATACCGATAGAGTTCATGTCGAGCCTGCATCACAGCGGCCCACTCTTTGGAGAAAGCTCTTCGTCAGATTTTTCGTCGTATCAGGGGTTAGGGCCTTTGGCGAACCAAGTTACTAGGCCCCCAGGGTTTAGTTTTCCTTCACATTCGATTCCTACTTTCACCTTAAGTTTTGTCGCCGTTATGAGACAATAGATGGATGAAAGTAACCACGAAATGGTCCACATGTTTACCCAACAAATGGGCACCATATTGAGACCTTTAATAAAAGATTCGAATCAGAGTTACCAACAATTGGCGACTAAGATGACACAGATAGGAGATTTTTAGGCGCTCCTAAGGCCCCGGGTCGACAGACGCCACCGCCTCGACCGGAGACGCCAATTCGATAGGACGAAGTCTTCGACGAAATAATCGACCAGCAGCCCCATGAGGTTGAACACACACCTAGAATGGCCCAAAAGCCTCCCATTATGTTAGTTCATAGGAACCAAGATCCAGACTATGTAGTTAGACAGGTTCGACACGAAGCCATGGATGGCGAACCAAACTTAGAAGCTATGGTGGAACGAATTATGGTTCGTAATGAAGCAAACCCAGACCTTCGACGCCCAACATATACGTCCCCACTACCAGACTTTGTTTTACAAACAAAGTTTCCCAGGGGATAGAAGGTTCCAAAGTTCACCAAATTCGCCGGAGAGACCGAAGAGTCCACCGTCGAACATGTTGTCAGATATCAAACCGAAGCTGGGGAGATATCAAACAGTGATGACTTGAAAGTGAAGTATTTCCCAAGTTCCCTCACAAAGAATGCATTTACGTGGTTTACAATATTACCCCACAGTTTGTACACACCTGGGCACAATTAAAAAGGTTGTTTTATGAACAGTTTTACATGGGACAATCAAAAATTAGTCTGAAAGAGTTAGCCAGTGTTAAAAGAAAGGCCACAGAGTCGGTGGACCAATATCTTAACATGTTTAGACTTTTGAAAGCGTGATGCTTCACGCAAGTCCCTGAACACGAGTTAGTCAAAATGGCGGTTGACGAACGCTTAAAAAATGAAAAAACTCAAGAAAAAGTTAGACACGCAAATCTCAGAGATATGACGCAACTAGCTGATAGGGTCCGACAGGTCAAACGCTTAAAAAATAAAAAAAAAACTCAGGTTAACAGATACCACAAGAAAGAGAAAGTTTTATATGTGTCCGCTGACGAATATTCTTCTAACGATGAGGAGCTCGTCGACGAAAGCGAGGTTAACGTGGCTGAACTGAAGCCAGGGCCTTCGTACACGTGTAAATTATTAAAGCCATCAAATGGAAAAAATTTTGTTGAAACTGAAAAAACAGATAAATACGTCACGAAAATGTGTACTTTTGATATATCTAAGTGCGACAAAATATTTGATTTATTAGTTAAAGACGATCATATTGTTGTCCCTCCTGAGTAAAAGATTCCCTTTAGAACAAAAGAAGAAAAAGGGGATTTTGTAAATTTTATAATTTCCTGGGTCATAAGACATCTCAATATGTTCTTTTCAGGGATTTGGTGCAGAAAGCTTTGAAGGAAGGTCGGCTTCAATTTGGCGAAAGGCCAAAGATGCAAGTGGACATGCATCCTCTGAAGGTCGAAGAAGCCTTATATTTTGAGTTGTATGACTGCATGATGGTGGAGGCTACTAAGGATCTCATTAAGCACTCAACAATCGACGCTTTTGAATGTATGATGGTCGAGACTCCTGATAGTTGTTGCGGTGAGAATCGTGATACCAAGCTATTGATTAACTTGAATCTTAATTCATTAAATTCACAACCGGACTTTAATTTATCCAAAGTAAAGGTTTAAAGAAAGAAAAACCTTTTGCGCAATGTAACAACAACGCTAAGAGATCTAAGGTTCGGGGGTTGGTTATGCCTAGAGTAGGTATTTCACATCCTAAACATCTGTAGTACTTTACAGGAACCTCTTGTTAGTATTTGTGTTATGCTAAAGTTGCTTGCTAAAGGAAAAGTTCTAAGGTAATGATCTAAAGTATATACAAAGTATGCTCGCCAAGACATCGCATCTCGTGCCTACGTATCCTGACGGGAATGGAATCAGAGCAACCGTAGTTCCCCTAACTAGGGGTGAAGAACTCTTGACTGTGGTTAAGGTTCCAAAGGGAAAAGAGTAAATGTTTGCGGTGAGACACCTACATAGAGTGCGGCGACTCTAAACTAAGGTTAGGTTAGCAAGGAAGAGAATGTCCACGGCGGGACGACTAAATAGAGCACGACGACTCCAATCCTAAGTTGCAAATGTAAACAAAGGAAATGTCCACGGCGGAACAACTACCTGGAGCACGACGACTCCAATCCTAAGTTGTAAATGTTAACAGGAAGTTAGTTGTTAGTGAGCTTGCCAAGACATCGCATCTTGTGTCTACGTATCCTCAAGAGGGACTTGAGAAATCAGAGCGTCCTTAGTTCGTGAAACTACGAGTTGTCAAATTCTAAGAACCAAGAACAACTAAGACAGGTAAAAAACAGACGAGGGATATGCACAATGACGATAAATCGACACACAATCCCTTCCCTCAGATTAGGTCAACAAGAATTAAAAGAAAAGCAACAGATACACAGAAAAACAACATGTAATCAAAAGACAGAGATACGCGGCAAAGCATCGCGAATAAAATCCACAAAACAAAAACCAAAATCTTCCAATTTATAAAAACTAATTATATACATGATAAAAATTAAAATTTATGATATTCACAATACAACGACTAAGAATGATCTAAAAATTAACTAAAAAGGAATAAGTTAACTAAGACTTAAACACTATCTAAAAATTAAACTTATGTATATATAGAACTTAAAAAAAACTTAATTCTATAAAACAAAATGGAAAAATAAATACATATATAAAATCCAAACAGTGTATATATTTATATTTAAACTTAAAACTTAAAAATGCTTAGGATTGCTTTTATAAAAAGAAAAAAGAAAATAATAATAATAATAATAATAATAATAATAATAATAATAATAATAAAAAAGAAATAAAAATAAATAAGTAAAAAAATAGAAAAATTAAAAATTAAAAAACAAAGAGAGCTCACACACACTCTCTCTCCCAACTTAATTAGAAAACAACCAAAAAAATCATTTTTAATTAATAAAAAAACATATAATGTCATTATAAAAACAAACAAACAAATATTCACATTAAACAAACAACACTATCAGTAGAGCTAGCCAAATGTAATAGCATAAATAAACAATAGGCATGGTGGACTGACTTCAACCACACATGCTTAAATATACACATACTTATATATATTCTCAAAATTAACTAAAATCTCAAATTAAACTTATTATAAAGATCTAAAAGTTTCTATTTCTAAAACTAAAGAAAGTGCACAAAACATGAACGGTAGTAGGTGTACAAACAAGTGACCCAACTCTATTTTACTATCAATATCTAGAACACTAATGATCATATACATAAGTTCACCTAGTAAAAACATTAATATTAAAATGAAAAGAGACCCTCAATGAACCAACATATTCAGCAACAAGGTACATGCCTAATAAACAAACAGAGGGATACAAACCGACACAAATTCTACTTTAATAATAAAAGAAAGAAAAATTAAAAAAGTTACCAAAGAAATAAGCTATCCTCTTCTACTCCTCGATCTCACTATGCTAGAAGGTGATGACTGAAGGAGGACAATATGTTTGGAGGTGTGAGTTAGCTTTTGCTGGTATTGAATTGTTGGAGTGTATAATGGCGTTAAGAGAGAGTGTGAAAGGATGAAGAGTAATATGGGGTATGGTTTTTTTTGTTGGTACTATAGTGTAGTGATGTTGATGTGGTTACGAGGGAGAGGGTAGTACATGCTATGTCTATTATATCACCGGAAACTTGAACAAAATTTCAAAATAACTATAAGATCAAAAACTTTTTAAAAACTCTTCAAAATAAGAAAAAGATAAACATAAAAAGAATAAACTATTTACAATAAAATCTAAAATAAAGATTTGATAAATTAAAAGAATATATTAATTAAAAGTAGAAATAAAGACAGTAAAAAACGCATAATTGGACCGGTATCGAAGTACTCGAAAAAATAAAATGAATACACCAAAGTGATAAGAAAAAAAATATACGATTAGAAAAAATACAGCGTTTGGTCAAATTTTGAAATAAATTTTATCCGCTAAAACGGCTTAAACTGTCCAAAAAGTTTATTTCAACTGATAAATTGGGTATTATGAAAAATGTAAGAGATGATAAACTATACATATGATGCAAAATAAGTGGGATCTTAGAGTTAAAAATTAGGGTGCAACAATAGTCCCGACAGGAAGTCTGAGGAGAAACTCAAGACAATCTACCTTAAAGCAGACAAAATTCTGACGGATTTCCAAGAGAAGTGCGGGGTGAGCGGGTCGAAGGCTGTGTTATACCCAAGATGCAACGCCATCTTTGATGAAAAAGCTGTTGAGAAGTACGAAGTGGGTAGGAAAGTGGCACTGCAAGACAATAAGCCACCAATCCCAAGGTTTGTGTTCGACCAGGACGATGCTCCTCGTCGAAACAAATAGTACAAGAAGTTGTTCTAGCAGGCGTGACCCAAGACTTTTGTGCCGCCATCAGACACTCCACGGGATAAATGGGTGGCACCCGTGAGCCAAAAGGGGAGCAAGAGGTCGAAATGGAAGATGTTGGATCTAGAAAAAGAGGAAAAGGTCACCGACAAAAGGACTGAACCCATGGGCTATGTAGTTTCCCCCAATTGCAAAGGGAAGAATCCTATGACAAGGACCCAGTAAAGGCGGTATCAACTAAATAAGAAGGCTGCCAAAGAGGCTTCGACTTCACAATTGAAGCCTGTCGGAACCTCTGGACTAAAAAGGCAATATCCAAAGGCAAGGTGGGTCGAGAAGGAAAAAATCGTGACGAATTAGACTACGGTAGTAACTGTGGAAGCTTCAAGAGAGAATGAGGTGGTGTCAATCCAGAGCTCGAAGTTCACGTATGGAATTGAAAACCAGAAAGAACCAGAATACACTCCTTAGTCAGATGAGGAAGAACCAGAGTACACTCCCTAGTCAGATGAGGAATATACCCTGTCACTAGAAGGCGATTTCGATGAAGACATGTATGACGATACCAATAATGATATATATGGTGAGGATTTCGTTATCAACTGCAGCATCGTATCAATACTGCTGGCGAAATATGATAGGGTGTCAGAAGTCTCTGAAGCAGAAGAAGATTTCGTGCCAAACGAGACTACAGAAGACAAGCCACTATGTTACTATGTGATGAATAATGACATGGTGGAAGAATGGACAACCATGTTTGAAAGACCTAGTCCTGGAATGATGTACCATTTAAAGTCGTTGTTCATAAAAGTGAAGGTCGACGGGGTGAAAGTCAACAAAGTGTTCGTAGACGGATGGGCAACTGTCAATCTAATGCCTCATACGTTGTTTAAGAAGATTGGAAAGACTGAAGCTGATCTCAGACAACATAACATGGTTTTGTCTAATTATGAAGGAAAAATCAGCAACATTATGGGGGTTGTCCAAGTCGATTTAGTTGTAGGTACAACTACCAGATCGATGTTGTTCATGGTCATAAACCCAAAGGCTAACTTCAACTTATTGTTGGGTTGAGAGTGGATCCATGGGATAGGGGCAGTACCATCAACTCTACATCATAGATTAAGCATTTAGAGGAAAGTCGGCATCGTCGAAAATATCGAAGCGATCAGATTTATTACAAGATTGATGAAGCAAAGGGTGCAAAGAAATCTTTTGACCAACACCTAGCAAATGTGGCACCTTGTGACGATGGGTCAAGATCTTATACTTCTGCCGACACGGGTTGCATCCTAAACTTGGATCCTAACTATGGATTTGTTTGGGATGCTGCTGACGCCACAATGGAGCCCACAAAAAGACTTCCACCCACAGGGTTGCCCACAATTGATGAAAATGACTATTGAGTTGGAGAGCTTGACTCGAATTTCGGCCTATTTGGATGAAAACAAGCTAAAGTTGGCAATAGAAGCAGGAAAGCGACAAAACATAACTGGTGAAGCCGACAACAATACACAATTAATTGGACGACAAGGCTAGACAACAACTTCGGAAATTCAGAGGATTGATTGCATCTATGACAATGAGCCTTTGGGGTTTGAGAAAAACCTATCCATTGAGCTGCAGAGAATGCAGACGCAAGACCCACTCGAAGAGATTAACTTGGGTGATGGGGCAACGAAGAGACCTGCGTACGTAAGTGCTAAGATTGGGTTGAAGATGAAGGTCAAGTTGATCGAGGTATTGAAGGAGTACAAAGATTGCTTTTCCTGGGATTATGGAGAAATGCTTGGCTTGAGTCGGAGTGTAGTAGAACACCGACTACCAATTCATCCAGGATAAAGGCCAGTAAAATAGAAGCCACGATGATTCGCTCCAGAAATCACTCTAAAGATCAAGCAGGACATCGAGAGACTGCTCAAAAGCCGATTCATCATAATGGTAAGGTACGTCGAATGGTTAGCAAACATAGTTCATGTTATCAAGAAAAATGGGACTCTAAGAGTCTGTATAGATTTCAGTGACTTGAACAATGTTACCCCTAAAGATGAGTATTCAATGCATGTGGTAGAAATGCAGGTCGATTTGGCCGCGGGTTTTGAATATCTAAGTATGCTCGATGGGTACTCCGGTTATAACCAAATCCTCATAGCCGAAGATGATGTTCCCAAAACGGCATTTCGGTGCCCTGGGGCCTTGGGAACATATGAATTGATTGTAATGCCATTTGGTTTTAAAAATGCCGGAGAAACTTATCAAAGAGCCATGAATGCTATATTTCATGATTCTATTGAGAAATTTATGCAGGTGTACATTGATGACATTGTCATAAAATCCTCATCAGAGAATGGTCACTTAGACCACCTTCGATGTTCATTTGAGAGTATGAGGAAATATGGATTAAAAATGAATCCACTAAAGTGTTCTTTTTGTGTACATGTAGGAGACTTCATGGGATTCGTAGTCCACAAAAAAGGCATCAAGACCAATCAAAACAAAACTAAGAAATTTTTGGATCTCAAGCCTCCTTCGACGAAGAAACAACTCCAGTCTTTGTTGGGGAAGTTAAACTTTTTGAAAAGGTTTATATCAAATCTAAGTGGCAAGACGAAGATGTTCTCGCCATTGCTCAAGGCCAAGAAAGAAAGTGATTTTCACTGGGGACAGGAGCAGCAAAAGGCTTTCGATACCATCAAAGAGTACCTCACAAGGCCTCCCATTTTGTTGCCACCTAGTATGAATAAAAGCATGAAGTTGTACATTGTTGCGTCGGACGCAACTATAGGAAACATGTTTGCGCAAGAGGATGATTGTGGCGTCAAAAGACCCATTTATTACCTTAGTCAAATGTTAATAGATGTTGAAACTAGGTACCCTATGATCGAAAAGTTGTGCCTATGCTTGTACTTCTCATGTATGAAATTAAAACAATATATTAAACCAGTTGAGGTTTAAATTTTGTCACATTTTGATGTTATTAAGCATATGTTGTCTAAACCCATTCTGCATAGTCAAATTGGGAAGTGGACACTAGTGTTAACTGAATCCTCCTTGGCGTATGTCCCTCTAAGGGCAATGAAAGGTCAAATAGTGGCAGACTTTACTATCGACCATGCAGTGGTCGAATCATCGTTGTGGATGGTCGATGCTGATCCTTGGAAGTTATACTTCGACGGGTCAAGTCATAAGAATGGAACAAGTATTTGTTGGAGCGGTAAAGCAGCAAGCAAAAATATCAAGTACCCAGTTTTGTCGTCTTCACAGGGATCCGTGTGAGGGAAAGAATGTCGTTTGAAAATCTCTACGTCTCTAAGCTTGGGTTTAAATGGTTTGGGATAAAAATGCAAAAGGAAAAGAAAACATAAAACAAGAAAATAAATGCATTCTTAAGAAATGAGAAAACTCGTCAGGAGTTGTATTTCGTTCTACCCATCATATACTAAAAAATATATGGATCAAATGCACGCAACCTAATTTGCTCGTCAATATCATCACGTATCACTCACAACAGATGTTATGTCTAACGCAAAGTCAAGAGATCAACCTATCGTCTCACCGATGATGTCTCACGCAACTCGACAACACGAAGCATTAAGAATCGATACCCACGTATATATTAGTCCTAAATCTATGTCTAGAGTTTATAATTTAATAGATGTTCATCTTAGGTCGAGTTCGAATCGTATATGTCTATAGCAATCCAAATCCATTAAGTAAAAAATCAAGATAATCATCGATAAAGAGTTGTAAAAGAGATTTTATACAAAGATCCATAAATATGCATACAATTAAGATAAACTTACATACCAAACCCCAACAAATTTAAAATACATAGAGAGGAAGGAAGAAGAACACAAATCTCACGGTCTATCAACTTTGATTGAAATGGATTCGACTCCAGATCATCAAGATGTACCCTCCAATGTTGTTTCTAAGCTAAATCTACTCAAGAATGTGTTAGATGAAGTTGGGGTAAAAAGTTTTCCAACAACATAACCTAAAAAATGCTGAAAAAATGACTTAAATAGGCAAAATGGGTTTCTGTGTTTGCCTAGCGAAGTCCCGTTTGCACAGCGAACTTATGCCTCTTTCGCTACTGCCAAAACAGTGTTTTTCACGCGTTTTAGAACTTCCTGCTCGCACTGCGAACATGACAGCAAACCATCACTTGTTTTGACTATAAACTTTGAACTGTAACTCTGTTTTACGCACGATCAGAAGCGTTGGAAAGCTTATTCAATGCTCTATAAGACAATGAAAAGATATAATTGTTTATATACCTACAAAAATGAGAAAATAAAAAATTAAACTCAATGATGTTTATGCGATACACAATATATACACTATAATGTAAACTATACAACGTAAGCACAAAAGTTGAGGTTTATTGGTTGAATTGAGCCAATAAATGTCAATTATTTACACTCAATATCACTATAATTTAGCACTTATCAATATTGGGATCTTGATAATATCCTCGCACGACTTTCCTACTAAATTCAAATTTAGGATCGATGGAAAATATTCTAATAATGAGGCAGAATATGAAGCCTTGATCACTGGCCTCATGATTCTTAAAAATCTGGGTGCTAAGAGAGTCGAAATAAAAGGCGACTCTGAACTGGTGATTAGATAGATCACCAGAGAGTATAAATGCGTCAAGGAACACCTTGTGGTGTACTTTACGATAGCGAGGCGACTCTTGGAACGCTTCGAGATTGTCAGCATTACACACATGCCTAGGATAGAAAATCAAGAGGCAAACGATTTAGCACAAATTGCCTCTGGGTACAAAGTGTCAGAATGAAAGCTGAGAGACTTCATTGAAATTAAGGAAAAGGTGGTATCGAAAGTACTAACATCATCAGGCTTATCAGAAACTGGGAGGGCAAGCATCCTGACAGAGAGCTTAACTGAAAGTTTGGGAAACTGTGAAATCTTTGCTATCAACAATCTATCACCGTCAAATTGGAGAAAACCAACCATTGAGTATTGGAAAATCCGGTGGGAAGGGTTGTAGAAAGATTAAGTACAGAGCTTTAAGTTATGTCCTAAAGGGAAATGAGTTGTTGAAAAAGACACCAGAAGGGGTATTGCATAAATGTCTAGGAGACGCAGACATGTACTTAGCAATTTCGAAAGTCCATAGTGGGACATGCGGGGCTCACCAAGCTGGCCATAAAATGAAATAGTTGTTATTTCGACAAGGTGTGTATTAGCCAAGCATGCTCAAGGATTGCATAGACTTTGCAAAGGGGTGCCTAGATTGTCAAAGACACATGAACGTCCAGCACTTGCCAGCCAGCCAATTGCACACCATCGTCAAGCCATGGCCCTTTTATGGTTGGGCGTTGGATATTATAGGAGAGATTCGACCAGTCTCGTCGAAACAACAAAAATTCATCCTTGTAGGAATAGACTATTTCACAAAGTGGATAGAGGTTGTACCTTTGATAAAAGTAGACCAAAAGACTGTGATTGAATTTATCCAGAACCATATTTTGTACAGATTCATAATTCCTGAGACCATCACGATGGGCCAAGGTTCCATGTTTGTTGGCCAGAAGATGCAGGAGTTTGCAGCAGAGACATGTTGTAAGTTGATCATTTCGGCACTGTATTATGCTCAGGAAAACAGTCAAGTCGAAGCTGCCAACAAAGTGGTAATTGTACTCATCAAGAAATACGTTTCTAAGAAACCCAAGAACTAGCACAAGACGTTAGATCAAATTTTATGGGCTTGTCGAACATCCCCTAAGGAGGAGACCAATTCGACTCCGTTTCGTCGGACGCTCGGTCATGACACTATTTTTCCAGTAGAGATTTGTTTACAGTCAATTAGGGTGCAACATCAATGACATCCCATCGAAGCAATACTGAAGCAGGATGCTAGACGAACTCGTGGACTTGGACGAAGAAAGGATGGCAACGCTAGATAGGCTATTACGCTAAAAGGCACGGGTGGCCAAAGCATATAATAAGAAGGTCAGAAAGAAGGCCTTTACAGTCAATAATTATGTGTGGAAGGCAGTGTTGCCTGTGGATCAAAGAGATCAAACGTCAGAAAAGTGGTCACCAAATTGGGGGGGATCATTCCAAGTAATCCAAGCGTTTAGTAACAACGTATACGAGATCCAAGAGATAGACATGGATCAACGAATCATAAGAATAAACGAGAAATATTTGAAAAAATAAAAGCCAATGTTATAGGAGGTTCAAATCTAAAAATAAATTTTCATTAATAAATTGGCCCACGTGGGTAGAAGGCCAAAACAATTTACAAAAAGCTCCAGAATGGAGTTACAAATGTTCAACTAAATAAAAAATATAGTTATACTGGAAACCTTGATTTAAAGTCTTCAAAAAGGGTTTTTTCATGATCCACTTTACTTTTCAAGAGAAACTTGTCACATCTGGTCAATGGTATCCTTTAGCGCAATGGCAATTTGGACGTGCGTGATCCCCTGAGACACTTCTTGGTTGATGACCTCTTGAGCCGATAGAGGTTTGTCGGATTCCAAGGAGGATTTCTGGTTCTCAACTTCAGCAATCTTTCTCACAAGTTCCTCCAACTGGGCTTGATAATCAGATATCTGCTGGTTGAAGACAAGACGCTTGTCAGAACGCTCTTTCTTTGTGGTTTCAAAATCCTCAAGTTTCTTCCCACAAAGGGAGCTGAGATACCACTCTCGTTTCATCTCATTAATCTTCACCCTAATTTGAGCATCAACCTGCTTACAAATTGAGAGGTCCTTTTCCAGCTGGATGAAGAAAGCCTCGAATTCAATGAAATATTTGGCCATGGGAGCAGGCACTCTAAACTGGGAAAGTTCGTCCAGTATTTTGAAGACATCACAGGCTACACCTGACTCCTCTGCGGCGGTGTCCAGAAACTCATCCTTGAAGAGGTACGTCCTCAGTTGTTGGAGTTTGAGGGCAAAAAAATCACCCATTTCTGGGCCAAGAGGGGTAGTCGAACCAACAGGGGTTGCATCCATAAACGACTTTTGAAGCTTAAGCAAGACCTTCAAAGTCTCTGCTAAGTTTGATTGCTTCATAGACAGAATCTCATATGGAGTAAGCGTCCTTTCGACAAAAGGGCCACCTCCAGTGGAACCTATGGGAGTCGAAGCATCCTCAACATCAGTTGGGATAATCACAGGGTTTTCTTTGCCGCTGGTAGCTGCACCATCCTTGTTAGCTCACC
Organism: Lathyrus sativus; assembly: GCA_963859935.3. NCBI lineage: Eukaryota > Viridiplantae > Streptophyta > Magnoliopsida > Fabales > Fabaceae > Lathyrus > Lathyrus sativus. Next base: position 951,128,513 of record OZ012735.1, read on the forward strand.
ATCCTTGTTAGCCTCATTATTAGTATTGTCAACATGAGGTGTTTTTGCCACAGGGTCTTTTTCTATCGACGCCCCTTGGAGTTCGTCGACTTTCTAAGGACTAAAAAGAGGCGTCGTCTCAGGGGGATTTCCTGTAGTAGTTGTGGCATTATAAGCATTTACAAAAATGATCGAGTTGATCGTGGTGTCCTGCAGAAGGCAACTTAAGTAATAGAACACCCAGGTAATATATAGACCAAAAGAATAACAACGACAAATACCTCAGTAGTGTGTTGTGATAGAGGGATTTTAGTGGCGACAAATTGAAAATTTTCAGCTAGATTATCAGGAACAATAGGTTTTACGGTCGAGGTGACTGCTTTGGAGGGGGTCTTCTTGGTAGGAACTGTTCTCTTCTTGGCTATTGAGGTAGCAGAAAGAGAATTTGATGTTTCAGAAGGAAAGACCCGGGATCGGGTACTTTCGACCGATGCATCATCTTTTAGAGTCAATGCCTTTTCAAGAACCTACCAAACAATAGGGCAAGTGCAAAGAATCACCAAAAACGTGTGGTACCTGAGGATTCAGAATTTTTTGTTTCTTTGCTAGCCTAGTCGAGGTCGACACAACAGCTGGTTCCCTTTTTCGACCCTGGGGAATGAACATAAATGATTAGATATTGGCAACGGATACAATACAAAAGAAAAGCAAAGAATGTAACTTCTTTGAGGTGTCCTCTATGGCACCAACTCCTTGGGGATTCTTGATAACTACAACAATCATCAAAGCAGGGACTTCACCAGCAAGGGCAGCAAAAGCATCGACCACATTCTCCAAGAAAAGGTCACGTTTGAAGCATTGGTTTTGGTATTCTAACCACCACACACTAAAGCCCTCTGTTCTAAAGAAGGATGGCTGAAAAGAAAAAACAGGTAACTCAAGGCGCTGAATCCACCTAGCAAACTTGAGGCAGTTCTTGTGGCCTGTCAAGTTTAACCATCAACCAGCCCACACGATGTCAGAGAAATGTCGTACCTGGGGTTTTGGCAGCAGTTGGCTCAAACCAAATTGTTGGACCACCAAATTAGGCTGGTAGTTCATGAACCCATAGCCTGTGTTCCCCGTCTCAATTCAAAATGACAACATGGTGGGAGTTAGAAACGCCTTCCATATGGAATTCGATATTGCTGCCGTTTTTGGGGAAGCACCGGGAAAGAGGTTTCTAAACCATGACGGACCAAACCGTCGATGCACAAAAGGAGCCCTGCCAAGAATGAAGGTGGTTGCTTCTACAAACACGGTGAGGTATTTCATAAAGAGAGTTTTGTTGGGAGTTTTCTGCGTAGTCATTAAGGCGAGTTGAACGCCTTCTATGGGACGACCATCATCCAGACACTGCATTGTTGCAGACAAGGGATATCCCAGCTGATGCTCGAATTTGGCGTTAAGCCAATGTTGTAATAACCACATAGGCCCTGAAACGTTCGAGGCCTTGGTGGTTTTATGAAGGAGTTTTATTCTCATGCCGACAGGCCAAGGGAATGATAGAGAGAGGATAGTAGAAGCTTACCCAAATATATCTGTCGACCCTCATGTATTTGGATCGCCAAGTTGATATAACTCTTGGCTATTTATAGATATCCAGGACATAAGAGGTAGTAGGACATCCAAAGAGTAAGAAAGGCGATGTGTTTTTCATCCGAAACTTTGTTGGAATCTTTATCACGATGGTCCTCTATAAAGTTCTGGAAGCCAACATGTTCGAAGTCGAAGGTGGTGTCCGTCTCCAAGGTTGGATTAAAGGTTTCACCCAGAGGAGAAAGACCCGTGATGGCCGCCACGTCGAAGAGCATCGGCGTCAACATGCCATAGGGGAAATGGAACGTGTTGGTCGACCCTTCTTAAAAAAACATCGACGCCAACAGTAAACGAGGGTTAACCCTATGAGCATTCCTGGAGAGCTGAATGGCGTCGAAGATGCCAACTGTCTTTCATTGGGCCTGACGTTTTCCTTGGACCTTGTTCAACCAGGAGATGTAATCTTTGTTGCTTGGGGTAGGCATCGACATGAAAACACGGGCCTTTGGCACCATAAACTTTAGGTCGAGGGTACCACCTTTTTGGAAAGTAGGGGGAATGGTGGGAAGAAAGCAAGGGAAAAATTCCTGAAGCTCTTCATGGCTGGGTTTGTTAGCAGGGTAGGGTCCATGGAAAGCATGCAACTTTCTAGCAACCGTAAAGGGGATGATCATTTGGTGTTGCCAGGTAGCTACCACCGCATCATCAGCGGACGTCGGATTAGAAAGGGGCCTAAGGGCGTTAGCTTTAGAGAGAACAAACACAATAAGGTTGTTTCTGGTAGTGTGAGTGGTGGAAATGGTTGAGGAAGCCATTGAAAAGGAAGGTCAAAGAAATTTTAAGAGCAAGAGTTTGTAGGAAAGAAGAAGCGTGAGAGAAGTTGGAAAAAGAAAACCAAATATGGAAAGAGGCTATTTATAGGAAAGCTGGCATGCAGTTGAAAAGACAAGGGGCGGTTCCAATTCCAGAGTAAGTGGGAGTCGTTTAAAACCCATAACATTGGGATGCGACCAGGCATGATTAGCTTTCTTAGAATTGTAGCGCAGAAAGACACCATTATCACGTCAGACTATGGATGACGCGTGTCTGACTCGACAGATAAAACAATGATGGTGTTGTTGGGTCATTACCAAGACGCAGTCGAAACCTCATAGAACCAAAACACCAAGTTCCTCAGTCGATAAAGTGCTCAGTCAAAACTGAGTTTTGAGGGGGCATGTCCTTGGCTGGAAGTTTCGAATAAGGAAATGCGACACAGAGATTTCCTTGTGGGTCGACAGGCTGGGGAAAGGTGGTAAAAGGAAACGATGCGAGTTGACGCCAACAAAGGGAGTTTTGTGATTTAACTCAGGCCTATTCCATCAAAGATGTCGACTGATGGGTAAGGAAGCCGACATGAAGTAGAATAATGTTTGAGCGAGAAGAAAAGCTGAAAAGTTGAAAACCTGGGAAGTTACATAAGTGGTGGAAGGACATGTGGTACCACCAAGATCAACATAGCAGTTATTTTATTTTCTTATTTAAGACAATGCTCATGTTCATTTTTGAGGACGCATTTTGTAACATTGTAAGGGAAAAACACTCTGAGTACCAAGCGTTAAGAGAAAATAGTTTCATTCCTGCAAAATGTATGATCGCGTCCACATTTCCTTTTAATAGCAATTTATATAACCAACTTGAAAGATTTCTTGTCTTTTGCTTTTGTTTTTTCTTGTTTGTTCATTTGTCTTTATTTAAGTCTACACAGTCTTTCTCAAATTTGTCTTCAACCTATTCCAAATAACACCATTCTACCACAATCTCATATAATCGACCGGTTTGTTCCGGGACTTGTTTGGCCGGTCCCGTAAGTAAACCTGCGTTAGGAGGTCAGAGGTTGTTCGCGCGAAAACTGCGTGCGAATTGGAGGCTAAAACGATAGTTTGTATTCGTATTAGAAAGGACTATACAATGTTCGTTTGTGAAAAGGTTTTAATCACACGGAGGCGAGAAAAAGAGGTTTGATTGGTTGAAGTGTATTTTAATGGTTAAACATGGGCTTGCATGCTCGCGGTAGAGACTTAAACGCTAGTTTGTATACGTAGTAAAAAGTATTAAATAATGTTCTTTTGAAAAAGGAGTTTTCGATCGCACGGGGGAAGAAAATGAGTTTGATGTATCGAGTATTTTTTAGGTAAATGAAGAATGTTTGGCGAGAATGAGACGTGAGTCTCGAGACCAATTATTCATGATATTACTGGAATGTTATATTATATTCTTGTGAATTAAGACCCTTATGTTCACGGCGGCGGTCACGTTTTCTTGTGAATTTTAATTGTAGTTATGAAGGCTGTGTTGGGTGATGTGGTTATAATGTGTGAACATGAGAAGTTCAGATCCAATGTTAGTTTGGGTTTGAGGTCGGAAGAAAGCACTAGTATAACAGGTTGAGGTGAGCGGTGGGGGCTATAATGGATGAGAAAGGAGAATATGGGGAGGTTTGTTGTTTTGTGGTGATTTTGAAGTTAAGGGAGGAGGAGATTTGAGAGTGAAGGTGTAACGCCCCAAATCCTGAATTCCCATTATTTTATTGAGTCCTTTTTGATTTATTTGGATAATTGATATTTTAATTGTGGAATTTATGTGTTGATATGTTTAATTTCAATATTGTGCTATTTTACCGATTCAGAGAGTTTTCGGGGAAAATAGAGTAAATGGTATTTTAGACATTTAGTATTAAGTGTTAAGTGGATTATCGTGTGAGAATTAATTGGTAAGTATTTGGAAGGAAATGGAGAGGAAAGAAAATAGAATATGAGATAAGAGAGAAAAAGAGAAAAATAGAAACATTAGTGGAAAAACAAGAGAAAGAAAGAAGAGAGAAGAGAAAGAGGAGAAAGAAGAGGAAAACCTAGGATTTCTTCAAGATCAACTTCAAGCTCCGATTAATCGAGGTAAGGGTGAGAAACATTATTATCTAATCAATGTGTATGGTTATGTATGTGTGGGTTGGCTTTGTTGTGAGTTTCCACCATTTTTCATATTAGGGCAAATTGGATTTAATCGGTAGTAATGGAGTTTAATCGGTTAGAAACTAGAAATAATGTCGTAGAATAGTCCTGTGATGTGGGGTTAACATTACTGAAGCTGGTTTAGTGAGAATCGGTCGGTTTTTGGAGTATTGATTGTTTTGGATAAATTGGAGTTTGCTGGTTTCGCAGGTTCGCTGGCATTCGCCAGGCGAGTGTGGGCGAAGATTCGTCGGGTGAAGCCCAGCGAATGGCTGGTGAATAATTCAAGAAAACTCCCAGTGGTCTTCGCTGGCAAGTTCGCCAGGCGAAGATGAGTGGCGAAGGTTTTCCAGGCGAGTACATCAGCGAAGGGTAGCAAAGCAAGTCAGTGGCTACTGACTTTGTTCGCTGGCGAGTTCGCCAAGCGAAGGTCCCAGCGAGCATTTGCCAATGGCTTCGCCAGGCGAAGGGTGGCGAGCAGGACAACATTGTTTCTTTTCTGTTTTATCCATCCAATGATTAATTGCTTGGTTCAATTATGTTAATCTTTTGTGATATGAGTAGTTTGTATACTATTGTGATGAGCTGTGGGTAGCCTTTGGGCGTGAATCCTAGAAATTGATTCTTAACCGTGAAATTGTAGCCGTTTGGCAATTTTATGCATTTTTCTGAATTGAATGGAAATGCATGATGGATTAATATGAATGTACATAGAATGTATGTACCTGTATGAGATGAATATGCATAGTGATATATTTGCGAATATGTATGCATGTAGAGAAATGTTGCGAGTCATTTTGCATAAAAGGCATGATGATGTACATTCTAGCGATGTTGATTCCTTGGAGAATCTGTGTAATATATGTTTCCTTGGAGAATCTGTTAGGTAATTTGATTCCTCGGAGAATCTGATGAACATTTGATTCCTTGGAGAATCTGCTGAGTACTTGATTCCTCGGAGAATCTGCTGAATATTCGATTCCTCGGAGAATCTGATGAATATTTGATTCCTTGGAGAATCTGCTGAGTACTTGATTCCTTGGAGAATCTGCTGAATTGAGTCGGTACCGCATTTGCATCTGCATAGAGTCGTGAGTCGGTCTCTATGAGTTGCATTGGTCATCTTTATATGATGCATTGAGTGAATTGAACATAATGGTAGATGTTTATGTGGAAAATTATGAGTATGTATAGAAGCATGATTTGATGAATATACTTGATTGTATGAATATGCATTGTGATGTATATGATTAATGGTGATGAGATGTGGTGAGAACTTGAATTGTGTATATCCCATGTATGTATATAGATATATAATTATATGCATTGATTATTATGATATTGTTTCTCACCCTTCTGCTGTTTTGTAATGCTCTATGAGGCATTGCAGAGTAGGATTGCTGGAGGTCCATTTTGTGAAGCAGGTCTTCATTTTTTTTGGTCGATGGCTCTGATATGTAACATCTGGGTAGTTAGGAAGCCTTTGACTCTTTTTGGAGATACATTTGTTTTGATTCGTTTGTGATACATCTGCGTATGTATCTGATGATGGATGTTTTGTACACATGAATTAACTGAATGATGTATATATGTTTATATGAATGTATTGATTCAATGTTTAGATGTTTCCGCTTTTATTCTAAATATTGAGATGTGGGTTTTAGGACTATGTTCCTTAGTTGTGAGTTGCCCATTGTTGCATATCTATTTGAGCAGATGTTGTATGTGTTTAATTTCATGATAATGTGATGCAACTCTTTTATATCATGTATTAATTAAACTCTGATGAAATTTTTATCAAGTGCCTGAATGATTTATTTAATTCTTTGGGGGTATAGAAAGGGGGTGTTACGTAAAGTGGTATCAGAGCCAGCATTGAGTCAGTCGTGTGATCGCGACTTTCTATGTCTAATACAACCTAACTGCAAGTGCACAGTCTATCGCGTAGTAATAATAGATATCGATCGCACAGGGACTCGTAATCAAACTAGTGTTCTCGGGAGTTACTATGTTTAGCTAGGTAGATAATGTTTAAGGGAATAAGATTGTCACTAAAGGGAACTAAGAATGTTACTTAAATTATAATTAAGTGAATCGATATGCAGTAATTATGTTCTTCGGGGATTTGACAAGTTACCGGTATACGAAATATTTTTCAGAGTTTATTTAAGCAGAAAATGGTGATCTGAAGACTCTCGCCTCACGATGGTTATTGACGCTAATCATAATTCTAAGGGCCAAACGTACGCTTTCGTGTCCCATTCGGGGTTAAAATTATTTTTTGGAAATCTCTAAGTTCTAATTCATTTTAAAGTGCTTTCGCTGTTATTAAAATGAATGACTAGTGTTTACTATCTGGTCTTGCCGCAGCTTTCGCTTGTTGGTTCGTACCTTAATTAATTTCCCACTTTCGTGGCAAAACTACTTTTAAATAAGTTCTCTCTTTCGCGACGAAGTTTATTCAGTAAATTAATTTTAAACATTCAGACCATAAACAACTTTTGAAAAAGACAGTTTTCAACCGGTTATTATCAAATCCCTTCCGAATTATTATTACATATCGATTACTTTGATTTAGCTAGACATGGATTTGGGAAGGGTAAAACATAAATAAAAACAGTAAATAATAACATGCATCATAATGAAAACTAAAATTACGATTAAAATTAGAAACCTATAAATATTCCAATTGACCTTTGGGCAGATCCTCCACAAATGTTGGCAGGATTCTGGTCTTTGTGTCAATTGATCGTACAACGGAAATAAGAATTACAGAATATCAAAGGAATGCAGAAAAAGAAAAGAGAAACAAATAAGAATAGAAAAACTGGAAAGGTCGCTCTGAAGATAAATTGGCAGCACTTCGTTGTCTGAATGCGGCTCCCTTTCTCAGTTCCCCTCCTTCCCCTTTTATAGAAATAGAATTCTAACGGTTATAACTTGAAGAAGGTGGACTTTGAGGCAGAATTATCAGGGAGTAGTGGTCCACTATTTGGGACTTGGAACTGCTTCTTGCACGTGCATTTGAAGTTGGGCGTTTTTGCCTGCATGACGGTCGTCACGGTGTGTGACGGTCGTCACCCGTGTGACGGTCGTCATGGGGCTGTGACGGTCGTCACAGAAGCAAAATGTGCATTCTGCGTTTTTCATGTTGTTTTCATCCGGTTTTCGTCCATATTTCATCTGTGATTGCTTCTTTTCTTCATATTGCTTTGTTTAGACGTGATTATCAAATACCTGCAAAACATCAGACAAATAACACGGAAATAACCCGAAATCGGATCGAAAACAGTTAAACATCAGTTGAATTATGCATCAATATATATATATATATATATATATATATATATACGATTTCGTGTTATCAAACTCCCCTGAGCTTGAATCTTTGCTTGTCCTCAAGTAAAACAGGAAAAAGTCGGCAAGCACGAGGCAGCTTCTTCGTTCGCAAAGTTGAGAAAAACCTGGATTCTTAGTAAGAACAGAACGAGTACGGTGACGACACTGGACTATAAGTCTTCGGAGGTCTCCTTCTTATGCAAATCGGTCCCAGTCATGCTACTGTAGCTTGGTGTCAAGGTTCTCGCAGCAAGTTCACCCTGTTTGTTCTAGCGCAATCACATTAAGCCCGTTGTCCATACACTTTCATGGCAAGTCGACCTGTTAGTGAATATGATCTCATTTCTGTTTTGATTTTTCATTGATCATAAGCTTACACCATTGATTTTTCAATGAGTTTTCGTGCCGTTGGGCTAAATGCTCGGGTGAGGAGCACCTAACTTAGAAGGAAATGTGTCTTTATATTTTTGGCTATATGGCTTTCTTTTCATGATTTTTCATCTTTTTGGAGATCATACACTTATTTGCATCGCTCGCTCGCTTAGAAGTGTTTTAGGATGGTGCTGACTGCTAGTATAAACTACTTGGGGATGAGTTTGCGTAGACACTTGAAACTTTGGTACACGTAGGTAGTGAAACCGACTTGCATAAACCGGAGAACTAAGGTGTCAAGACGGTACTGGTTTTGTTAGAATTGTCGTTTCCTCGGAGTTTCAAAACTTGGTTTGAACTTGGGTGCATTCTCGTGATGCTTTTGCTTTTGAGGAACAAACGGAAATTTTTTGTTTACGTCGAATAAAGTGAGGATGTTTGCGTAACAAGAAAAAGATATATAAAAGAGCTTGTATTTGCTAAAACGTGAAAATGTTCGAATTGAAATTACGAAAATAAAAGTACACAGGAATGGGAAATAAACGCTCCGCTCCCACACTATCTCAATCAGTGTCCCCACTGATTTGAAAGAATGCGAGAGGGAGATACAACGGAAATGAAAGTATAAAGAAACTGAAAATATAGTAAACAAATAAGGAAAATGGTAACTAATCACGACCTCTGCCTCGGTCACGTCCTCGCTCGCGTCCTCTGGCTCTGACCTGGTCAACTCGGTCCTCAAAACTCATTGCTCTGGTATGATAGACATAGTCGCGGAGTCCTTCGAACTGCAAGGTCAGATTCGCCAGGTTCTCAGTAATGGTTTCTTGGCCGATTTGTAGTTGTTGCATTTGGGTCCGATGCCAAGCTTCGAACTGCTCTGCTCACTGATTCTGCTGCTGCATCATAACGAGTATCTGGGCCTGCTGGTCGAGAGAGCAGCGGAGGTCTGCTTCTGAGTAGTCGGGCTCTGGATGATGGCGGCGGCGGCGGTAGGATGTACCTTCGAAAGGAAGTGGTTGCGATGCCTCCGGTTGCTCTGGTCTGTCCAACTCAGCTTGGATTTCGTCATCAGAACCTTGGGTGTGGTCCTGAGTTGGAACAGCGGCAGCAGGAGGGGCAGTGAGGTCAAATAACCAGTTGGTACGATCCTCTGGGTGCATCCGGGTGCGTGATGGAAGGATGATGCTTCGGACGGTTTTGCCACACACTACCGGGTGGTACTTCCCATCGGCTCTGGAACGGATGAGGTGAGAGGCTCTGCAATGGTCGGTGTCGAGGAACACGGAGGGAATGGCATGGAGGTGCTGGAGGCGGTCACCGAGGTTCAGCCCAAGTGCAATGGCAGTGACAATCCCGCCAAAGTAAAATGGCTTAGAGTCACGGTTACAGTTGGCCTGAATGTGGGCCAGGAGGAACGGAGCGGCGTTGATGGGCTCGTTGTTGAAGATACAGCGGAGAAAGAAGAGCTCTTTCGAGTTCACTTTATGGTTGCTATCCCGGGCGAAGATGGTGTTGCTCAATGCTCGGTGGAAGTACCGTATGGTCGGGTTGTGGATATGCGTTGCGTGCAGAGAATCCCAACCATCGGCATTGATGCCGGTTAACTGGTACCAGATCGTGAAGGCTTCGTGCTGGAATTGATCGGTGAGGCGGCGGTGAGCATTGTTGCCACGAGGGAATTGTAAGATGGCGGCAATCTGGTTCTGGTTCACTTGATAGTTCGTGCCGAACATCCGGAAGCATGCGGCACCGGAGTGTTGGCTGAGGTCGCCGCTGGAAGTGACGTAGGTGAATGAACTTAGGAACTCGAGGGTGAGTTGTTCGTATGTCGGTAGCGGATTAGTGCAGAGATTCCAGATGCCGGATCTTTGAAGCAGCCAAGTGACGCCTTCAAGGAGTCCGAGCTCCATGAGCGATGGGATATGTGGATAATGGGTCGACTGGAGCGACCGTTGGTGGAAGGCGATATAGTTGGCTCGCTGTCTTTCTCCTGAGTCACCGTCGCTGAACACAATGTTGCTGAGGTCTGGGGTTTCGTGGTTTCTCGCCATTTTTGGAGGATACGGAGGAAATGTGGATTGAGGTGGTTCTGTGAGTGAGAGAAATGTGACAGAAGTGTAGTAGTAAGTTGAGATGGGAGTTGGAATATAATGTGCAAGGTGGGGAAAACGAAAATTGGGAGTGGGGTGTGAGTTCTTGATGATTGGAAGTTGAAAGGAGATGAGTGGGAGAGAAAACGCAACCCCTGTTATATTAGATAACAGTTTTGGGCTCGTGACGGTCGTCACGTATCTGTGACGGTCGTCACCCGCGTGACGGTCGTCAGGCTTCTGTGACGGTCGTCACACCAGCAAAATCTGCAGAACGCAGAATTTTGCTTTGAGGGTGTTCTTGCAATGATTTTTAGGCCTATAAATGATATGGCAATGTATTATATCGGCCAATAAACAAAGAATAATGTAAAAACAGAATAAATAGATAAAGACTATAATTGAAATAAAAAGTAATTAAAATGATTGTAATGTAATACATAGAGAAATTAACAATGCAAAAATCCAAATAATTGAAAACGGACGGAAAGTAGAAAAACTAAACTAAACTAAATGTAATGCTTATATCTAGTCTTTTCGTGCCTTCAACTCATCGAACTTCCGTGCGTAGTAGTCGAGCTGGTCACAGACTAAGTCCATGAAGACTACGAGTTTGCTGTGTATGCCTGTGATGTCGTCTTTTACAGTAGTCAGAGCTGCATCAACGTTGTCCAACCGGAGCAGAACATTATCCATTTTGTCAGTGGTCTCCTCAGGAATGGGCTCAGGATAGGTATTGTAATGCGGAGGAGTCGTAGGGTCTACTTCAGCTTCTGATACAGCATCCTCATAGTACATATAATCGTGTGCTTCCGAGATGTGATCACTGTCATACATGTAGTTCTGTGGTGTTGATTGAGGTGAAGGAGGTCCCATAGGCTCATCCAATTCATAAAGCCAGTTGTCCTTGTTGTGGATACTTGTCATCTGATGATTTGGCAATGTGAATAGCTGGACTGGTTTTTCATTGATGAGGTACTCGTAAGGTCCAGGTCCCATAGTTCCTAAAATGCGCCTGTTAAAGCAAAACTGGATATTCATGGGTCGGATGGTGCCAAAACTAGTGCTTGCATTAAGGTGGAATCTAAGGCCAAGCTCGTGGGCAATCATTGTCACGAGGCCTCCTATTAGAATAGGTGATTGTGGGTCTTGAGTGAGGCGTCAAAAAGATCTCATCATGAAAGGTACTGCATTCACTGTACGTCCCTGAGAAGCACAGAACATGATAAATAACTCTTCTTTAGATAATGTAGTAATAGTTTCTTCTTTCCCGAAAAGGGTGTGAGCTAGTATCTTATGAAAGTATCTGAAAGCTGGGTTATGAATCTCATCATTATACATTCTGTCTGGTTCAGGGTGATAGTCGCCTGTGATTCTACCCCGAATTGGTCGAGTTCAAAATCAATATCGTCATCTTCTGCACTGATGAACACATGCGGTCCGCTAGGAAATCCTAGGAGGTTAGCTAATGACATCCGGCTATGGGTTTGGTCCATTCCAAACATCCTAAAGGTGATCAGCTCTGTGTTGGATCCAAAACCATAGTTGGGTAGGTACCTGAAGGAACTAAGGAATTCGTAGGTGAGGTCCTTATAGGTAGCAAAACGGGTTTTCAAAGCAGTGTTCTCCCAACCCAGTTGATTGAACAGGTATTGGATGCTATCAGTGATTCCTAGTTTCTCCATGGTAGACTTATCATAATACAGCGTTAAGGCTAGTTCTCTCTCAGTTAATGCCTCAAATCTTGCCTTTTGAGCTAGTCCTCGAAAATGAACCTTTGTGAAGTCGTACGCGGCCATACTCGCAGGTAAGTCGGAGAAAAACAGGAGGAAGGTTTGAAGACTTTTAAAATCCTGAAAAGTTTAAAACAGAAGTTTGAAGTCAGGATTTTTAAAAACAAAAAGCGGTAAAAACAAAAGATAAAAGAGAAACATAAAATAAAAATATGAAAATAAAAGAGAGGAAAAATAGTAGCAATTTCTAGTTTAGAATTTTTGTTAAAGTTTTAAAGTAGAATAAAAATAAAAATGAGAATTAAATACAGTAACGAGGAAAAATGCGGGAAAATTGGGTTGCCTCCCAGTAAGCGCTGTTTTTAACGTCTAAAGTCTGACGATAGCTTGGTGACAAGCTATTCGGGTGTTTGAGCTGGAGGCTCAAGCAGTGCTATACTGCAGACTTGAGGGTTGTTTTCGTTCTTATTATAATGTGTTAGACGTTGCCCGTTTACGATAAACGGTGCATTCGTCTCATCGGTAATTTCAACAGCTCCACTCTGAAGTACTTTAGTCACTTCATAAGGTCCAGACCACCTAGATTTTAGTTTACCTAGGAAGAGTTTTAATCTTGAATTAAATAGCAATACGATGTCTCCCACACTGAATTGTTTCTTGATTGAATGTTTATCATGCCACTTTTTAGTTCGTTCTTTGTAGATACGAGCATTTTCGTAAGCGTCTAATCGAAGTTCTTCCAATTCGTGTAAGTTCAAGATTCGTTTCTCTCCTGCCTCAGTGTAGTTAAAATTGAGTGTCTTAATGGCCCAGAAGGCCTTATGCTCTAATTCTACAGGGAGATGACAGGATTTACCGTAAACTAATTTGTAGGGTGTAGTACCTATTGGTGTCTTAAAAGCGGTCCTATAAGCCCATAAAGCTTCATGTAGCTTTGATGACCAATCTTTCCTTGAGGTAGCGACAATCTTTTCCAATATCTGTTTTATTTCCCTGTTCGAGACCTCTACTTGTCCGCTAGTTTGTGGATGATAAGGTGTAGCTACTCGGTGTCAGACTCCATATTTAGAAAGAAGTTTATCAAATATTCGCGATATGAAGTGAGATCCTCCGTCACTAATGACGAGTCTGGGTACACCGAATCTAGGAAAGATTGTGTTTTTGAAAAGTTTGATTACTACTCGTGCGTCATTTGTTGGAGCAGCAATGGCTTCTATCCATTTAGACACATAGTCTACAGCGACGAGTATGTAATTATTACCAAAAGAGGGTGGGAATGGTCCCATGAAATCTATTCCCCATACGTCAAAGACTTCTACCTCTAAGATTCCTTTCTGAGGCATTTCATCGCGTCGTGAGATGTTGCCAGTTTGTTGGCATCTATCACATTTTAGCACAGCGATGTGAACGTCTTTCCAGAGGTTAGGCCAGAATAAGTCGGCTTGGAGAATCTTAGCGCACGTCGTGGATGTACTAGCATGACCACCATATGGTGCTGAATGGCATTGGGAAATGATATTTTCTATTTCTTCCTCTGGGACACAGCGACAGTATATTTTGTCGGCTCCTCTCTTGAAGAGTAGAGGTTCGTCCCAATAATAGTGTTTCATATCGTGGAAGAATTTCTTCTTTTGCTGATAAGTGAGATCCGGTGGAAGCACGCCTGCAGCGAGGTAATTAACGATGTCAGCATACCAAGGTAATGTGACTTGGGCATAGACGACTTCTACGGCTTTTTCGAATTCTGGATCTTCCGAGATTGAGTTAGGCATGTCACTTTCTAATTTGGCTATCAGACGTTCGTACGGGAAATCGTCATTTATCGGTACTGGTTCATGTTTGATGCCTTCTATTCGGGATAAGTGATCTGCAACAACGTTCTCGGTTCCTTTCTTATCTTTGATTTCTAAGTCAAACTCTTGTAATAACAGGATCCATCTCAATAGTCTTGGTTTGGCATCCTTTTTGCTTATTAGGTACCTAATGGCAGCGTGGTCTGTGTATATGATAATTTTTGCTCCTACTAAGTAAGAACGGAATTTGTCAAGCGCAAATATAACTGCTAGAAGTTCCTTTTCTATGGTAGCATAGTTCATTTGGGCAGGATCTAAGGTTCTACTGGCATAGTAGATGGCATGGAGTTTCTTATCCTTCCTTTGTCCTAGAACTGCGCCTACGGTATAATCACTCGCATCACACATGATTTCGAACGGTAGTCGCCAATCGGGTGGTTGCATAATCGGTGCGGTGATAAGGGCTGATTTTAATGTTTCGAATGCTTTTAGACAGTCGTCGTTGAAGACGAACTCAACATCTTTCATCAACAGGCCGGTCAAAGGTTTTGTGATTTTTGAAAAATCTTTTATAAATCTTCGGTAGAAACCGGCATGTCCTAGAAAACTCTGTATTTCTCGTATGGATTTTGGAGGTTGGAGATCTTTTATAATCTCTATTTTAGCTTTGTCGACCTCAATTCCTTTATTTGATATGACATGTCCTAGAACTATTCCTTGTCGGACCATAAAATGGCATTTTTCCCAATTTAGGACGAGGTTCACTTTTACACAACGTTCTAATACCATTTCTAAGTTTTGTAGGCATCCTTCGAAACTTTGTCCACATACCGAGAAATCGTCCATAAATACTTCCATGATGTCGTCTATGAAATCTGCGAAGATTGCCATCATGCATCTTTGGAAGGTTGCTGGAGCATTATAGAGTCCGAACGGCATTCGGAGGTAAGCAAAAGTACCATAAGGACAGGTGAATGTAGCCTTTTCTTGGTCATCAGGATGAATGGGAATTTGGAAAAATCCTGAATAACCATCTAGATAGCAGAAATATAAATGTTTGGCTAATCTTTCCAACATTTGGTCTATGAAGGGTAACGGGAAGTGATCTTTTCGTGTGGCCTTGTTAAGCTTTCTATAATCAATGCAGATCCTGCTTCCAGTCACAACTCTTTTTGTTATTAATTCGCCTTTTTCGTTTTTAACTACTGTGACTCCTCCTTTCTTCGGTACGACATGAACTGGGCTAACCCATTCACTATCGGAGATTGGATAGATGATTCCTGCATCTAACAATTTCTTTACTTCATCTCTGACTACAGTGCTTAGGATGGGGTTCAGTCTTCTCTGATGCTCTCTAGAGGTTTTAGAGTCTTCCTCTATTGTAATTCGATGCATACAGATTGAAGGGCTTATACCTTTTAGATCGCTTATGTTATAGCCTAACGCGGTGGGGTACTTCTTTAGGACTTCTAATAGCTTTTCAGTTTCTGGTTGTCCTAAGTCGGCGTTGACTATCACTGATCTTTTTAGTTCATCGTCTAGGAATTCATATCTAAGGTTTTTGGGTAGTGTTTTAAGTTCTAAAGATGGGTTCTTCGGACCTGGCATATGGTTTGGAGTCAGTGCTAAGCTTTCGCTTAGGCTGTCGTCTTTATACGGTTTACGCCAATCATCGTCTTTAGAAATATCGGGTATTTGAATCTTTATTATTTCTGTATACGTGGTCTCTTCATTTTCAAGTTCTCTTATGCATTCGTCAATTTCATCTACTAAATAGCAGGTATCGTCTATGGCTGGTGCTTGTAAGAACTTGGTGAGAATGAACTCTATCTTTTCTTCTCCTACTTCGAATGTTAGCCTTCCTTTCTTCACTTCTATAATAGCTCCGGCTGTAGCTAGGAACGGTCTTCCTAGGATAATTGGGGTAACAGAGTCCTCTTTGATGTCCATGATTATGAAGTCGGTTGGGATGTAGAATTGTCCTATGCGTATTGGAACATTTTCCAGTATTCCGACGGGGTATTTTACTGATCGGTCAGCTAATTGTACGGACATTTTGGTTGGTCTTAGGTCTCCCATATTCAGCTTTTTGCATATAGATAAAGGCATAACACTGATACTGGCTCCTAAATCGCATAGAGCTTTGTCTATCACGAACTTTCCTATGATGCAGGGTATGGAGAAGCTACCTGGGTCTTTTAATTTAGGAGGCATGCGATTTTGAATAATAGCGCTACACTCTGCAGTAAGCGTAACTGTCTCGTTATCCTCGATCTTTCTCTTATTGGACAGGATTTCTTTGAGAAATTTAGCATATGCCGGCATTTGAGTTATCGCTTCTGTAAAAGGAATAGTGATATTCAACTGTTTAAGGAGCTCTACAAATTTCTTAAACTGTCCTGAAGTTTTAGAGTTTATTAATCTTTGAGGATAAGGGATATGTGGTTTATATGGCGCTGGAGGTGCTTGGGTTTTTTCACTTGCTGTATCCTCCTTCTCGTTGTCTTCCTTCTTCTCTAACTCGGATTCCTTTTCTGCTTGTTCAGTTGGTTTTTGTTGCATGGCTGAGTTTTCGGTCCTTGGATCGATCGGTTCGTCCAATTCTTTTCCACTTCTTAATATGACAGCATTTGCTTGACCTTTTGGATTCTGTTCGGGTTGTCCAGGAAATGTGCCAGCGGGTGCGGTAGCAGAGGCTTGTTGTTGAGCCACTTGTGATATCTGTGTTTCTAACATTTTGTTGTGGGTGGCTAAAGCGTCTACTTTTCCGGTCAACTATTTAATTTGCTCGCTAGTGTGAATGTTTTGATTCAGGAATTCTTTGTTTGTTTGAGCTTGAGTAGCTATGAATTTTTCCATCATCAACTCGAGGTTTGATTTCCTAGGTGCAGTCTGAGCAGCAGCTGGTTTCTGATATCCTGGCGGAGCAGTAGGCATTTGCAATGCATTATCGCTTTTGTAAGAAAAGTTTGGATGATTTCGCCAACCTGGGTTGTAAGTATTTGCGTAGGGATTTACTTGAGCATAATTTTCTTGGTCTGGTGGGATTTCGGCTAGCAATGGGCATTCGGGCGCATTATGAGTGGTGCTTCCGCATAACTCGCAGTTTGGAGTTACGGCAGCGACGGCTGCAGTGGGGTTAACGGTCATACTGTCAATCTTCTGTGCTAGAGCATCTACTTTAGCGTTGAACTTTTCAAGGCTGCTGATCTCGTACATCCCACCTTTCGCTGTGGTTTTCTCTGTTGGAGTGTGTTCACCTCCCCATTGGCAGTGGTTCTGAGACATGTTTTCTATTAGCTGATAGGCTTCGTTGTATGGCTTATCCATAAGTGCACCGCCCGCGACAGCGTCTATTGTCAATCTAGTATTGTATAAAAGCCCATTATAGAAAGTATGGATTGTCACCCAGTCTTCTAGACCGTGGTGAGGACATGTTCTCATCATATCTTTGAATCGTTCCCATTCTTCGTAAAGAGACTCAGTATCTTTTTGTCGAAATCCGTTGATTTGAGCTCTAAGCATAGCAGTTTTGCTTGGCGGAAAATATCTCGCTAAGAAGACGTTCTTCAATTGTTCCCACGTTGTAACGGAGTTGGATGGTAAAGATTGTAACCATGTCCACGCTCTGTCTCTAAGAGAGAATGGGAAAAGACGAAGTCTTATCGCGTCTGGAGTTACTCCATTTGCTTTCACTGTGTCTGCGTATTGTACAAACTTCGTTAAATGTTCGTTTGGATCCTCAGTTGCATTTCCTGAGAATTGGTTTTGTTGTACAGCTGACAGCAATGATGGTTTCAGCTCAAAATCATTTCGAGTAATAGCTGGGGCAGCAATGCTACTTCTAGGCTCCATCTGAGAGGGTGTAGCGTATGCCTTCGGCGGTTTGTTTGGAGGTCCTTCAGCCATCTTTGATTTTTCTTCGGATTTGGGAATGGGAGTGAGAGGATCGGGAATGTTATGTTTGAGTTGGTACTCAATGATTCGACTTCTTAAATGTAAGAAGAGTTCTAGTTCTGCGACTGAAGGTTTCAAGATATCGCCTTGTGGGCGATTACTTGGCATACAATCGACAACACTAGTAAAGGAAAAATGAAAATAGTTAACCTAGTCTATACGGCGTAACAGAAGGTTACACTATTGACTAAACGGGTCCCCGGCAACGGCGCCAAAAACTTGATCGCGACTTTCTATGTCTAATACAACCTAACTGCAAGTGCACAGTCTATCGCGTAGTAATAATAGACATCGATCCCACAGGGACTCGTAATCAAACTAGTGTTCTCGGGAGTTACTATGTTTAGCTAGGTAGATAATGTTTAAGGGAATAAGATTGTCTCTAAAGGGAACTAAGAATGTTACTTAAATTATAATTAAGTGAATCGATATGCAATAATTATGTTCTTCGGGGATTTGACAAGTTACCGGTATACGAAATATTTTTCAGAGTTTATTTAAGCAGAAAATGGTGATCTGAAGACTCTCGCCTCACGAT
This sequence comes from Lathyrus sativus, assembly GCA_963859935.3. Classification (NCBI taxonomy): domain Eukaryota; kingdom Viridiplantae; phylum Streptophyta; class Magnoliopsida; order Fabales; family Fabaceae; genus Lathyrus; species Lathyrus sativus. The sequence goes on from OZ012735.1 coordinate 951,146,885, forward strand.
GGTTATTGACGCTAATCATAATTCTAAGGGCCAAACGTACGCTTTCGTGTCCCATTCGGGGTTAAAATTATTTTTTGGAAATCTCTAAGTTCTAATTCATTTTAAAGTGCTTTCGCTGTTATTAAAATGAATGACTAGTGTTTACTATCTGGTCTTGCCGCAGCTTTCGCTTGTTGGTTCGTACCTTAATTAATTTCCCACTTTCGTGGCAAAACTACTTTTAAATAAGTTCTCGCTTTCGCGACGAAGTTTATTCAGTAAATTAATTTTAAACACTCAGACCATAAACAACTTTTGAAAAAGACAGTTTTCAACCGGTTATTATCAAATCCCTTCCGAATTATTATTACATATTGATTACTTTGATTTAGCTAGACATGGATTTGGGAAGGGTAAAACATAAATAAAAACAGTAAATAATAACATGCATCATAATGAAAACTAAAATTACGATTAAAATTAGAAACCTGTAAATATTCCAATTGACCTTTGGGCAGATCCTCCACAAATGTTGGCAGGATTCTGGTCTTTGTGCCAATTGATCGTACAACGGAAATAAGAATTACAGAATATCAAAGGAATGCAGAAAAAGAAAAGAGAAACAAATAAGAATAGAAAAACTGGAAAGGTCGCTCTGAAGATAAATTGGCAGCACTTCGTTGTCTGAATGCGGCTCCCTTTCTCAGTTCCCCTCCTTCCCCTTTTATAGAAATAGAATTCTAACGGCTATAACTTGAAGAAGGTGGACTTTGAGGCAGAATTATCAGGGAGTAGTGGTCCACTATTTGGGACTTGGAACTGCTTCTTGCGCGTGCATTTGAAGTTGGGCGTTTTTGCCTGCATGACGGTCGTCACGGTGTGTGACGGTCGTCACCCGTGTGACGGTCGTCACCCGTGTGACGGTCGTCACCCGTGTGACGGTCGTCATGGGGCTGTGACGGTCGTCACAGAAGCAAAATGTGCATTCTGCGTTTTTCATGTTGTTTTCATCCGGTTTTCGTCCATATTTCATCTGTGATTGCTTATTTTCTTCATATTGCTTTGTTTAGACGTGATTATCAAATACCTGCAAAACATCAGACAAATAACACGGAAATAACCCGAAATCGGATCGAAAACAGTTAAACATCAGTTGAATTATGCATCAATATATATATACGATTTCGCGTTATCATCGTGTCTGTCTTATTGTTGTGTTGGTTAAATGGTTGTTTAACCTTGTTGTTATTTTTGGGAATCCTCAGAATATGGCTGGTCGTAATGACAATGCTATGGCTGCGACGCTGGAGGCTATGGCTAGAGCGGTGCAAGGCGCACCAAATGTGATTGTGAATGATGAGTTTAGAAAGAACCAACCACCGGTATTCAAAGGGAGGTTTGATCCGGACGGTGCTCAGGTCTTGCTGAAGGAGATTGAGAGAGTCTTTAGAGTTATGGATTGTGCTGAGGGAAACAAGGTGAGACTTGGAACTCACATGCTAAAGGAGGAGGCCGATGACTGATGGGTCGGTACGAGACAAATTCTGGAAGTAGATGATGAGGAAATTACTTGGGATTTATTTTACACGAAATTCTTGAGAAAGTATTATCCAGAGAGTGTGAAGGGGAAAAAGGAAATGGAATTTCTGGAGTTGAAGCAAGGTAACATGTCCGTGGTAGACTACACGGCTAAGTTTGTGGAATTGGTCCAGCTTCATCCCCATTATGCAGCAGTTACGACAGAATTCTCTAAGTGCATTAAATATGAGAACGACTTGCGTCTTGAGATCAAGCAAGCGGTGGGTTATCAAAGGATGCGAAGATTTTCGGACTTGACCGAATGCTGTAGAATTTTTGAAGAGGATAGTAGAGCTCGTTCTACTCATTATAAGAGTTTGAGTGAGAAGAAAGGCAAGCAACAAGTAAGGAGTGGACCTTATGTGACGTCTGTTGATAAAGGCAAACATAGGGGAAACTTTGATAGGAAACCCAGAGGAGGTTCTAGTGCGATTAAATGTTTCAAGTGTGGCGTAATGGGCCATAAGTCTTTTGATTGTGGAAAATCTGTGGAGAAGTGTGCTAGCTGTGGGATTCTTGGACATGCCACTTCTGATTGTAGAAAGAATGCGGTGAAGTGCTACAACTATGGCGAAGTGGGTCATATTCGCCCCAATTGTACTAAGCCAAAGCAAGCTTAAGTTAGCGGAAAAGTATTTGCATTAGCTGGTGCGGACACTACTAATGCGGATCGTTTGATTAAAGGTACATGCTTTATTAATAATATGCCTTTAATTGCTATTATTGATACTGGAGCGACTCATTCGTTCATTTCTCTTGAGTGTGCTAAGCAATTGGGTTTGTGCATGGTTTCTTTGAGTGGTGGCATGGTTATTGAGACTCCCGCTTCGGGGTCGGTAACTACTTCTTTGGTATGCATAAGTTGTCCTTTGACCATATATGGTAAAGACTTCTTTATGGATTTAGTGTGTTTACCGTTGGATGGTTTGGACGTGATTCTAGGTATGAATTGGTTGCAATATAATAAGGTTCATCTGGATTGCTATCACAAGTTGGTAAGGTTTCCTTATTTGGAAGATGATGGAAGTGAGAGTTTTCTATCCACTAAAGAGTTGAAGAAACTTCTAGTGGACGAAGCTCAGTTGTTTGGTTTGTTTGCATCCTTGTCGGTAGAGAGTAAAGTGGAATTGAAAGTGTTTCCCGTAGTGCGAGAATTTCCAGAAGTGTTTCCGGAAGATATTAAGGATGTGCCGCCGGAGAGAGAGGTTGAGTTTTCTATTGATCTAGTTCCGGGTACTAGACCGATTTCGATGGCACCGTATCGTATGTCGGCATCGGAATTGGTAGAGTTAAAGAAGCAGTTGAATGATTTGCTGGATAAGAGATTTGTAAGACCAAGTGTTTCTCCTTGGGGTGCGCCAGTATTGTTAGTAAAGAAGAAAGATGGTAGTATGCGATTGTGTATTGATTATCAGCAGTTGAACAAAGTGACGATTAAGAATAAGTATCCGCTTCCGAGAATAGATGATTTGATGGATCAATTGGTTGGAGCTCGTGTTTTTAGTAAGATTGATTTGAGATCGGGATATCACCAGATTCGGGTGAAAGAGGAAGATGTTTCAAAGACGGCCTTTAGGACACAATATGGTCACTATGAGTATACGGTGATGCCATTCGGAGTTTCTAACGCGCCGGGTGTGTTCATGGAATATATGAATCGTATTTTTCATGAACAATTGGATCGTTTTGTGGTGGTGTTCATCGATGACATCTTGATTTATTCTAAGTCTCAAGAAGAGCATAAGGAGCATTTGAGAATTGTGTTACAGATTTTGAAAGAGAAGCAATTGTATGCCAAGTTGTCGAAGTGTGAGTTTTGGTTATCGGAGGTGTGTTTTCTTGGACATATTATTTCTGGAAATGGTATTAGTGTTGACCCATCCAATATTAATGCGGTAATGCAATGGGAGACTCCGAGATCAGTTACGGAAATTCGAAGCTTTTTAGGCTTGGCCGATTATTATCGGAGGTTTATCGAAGGATTTTCAAAGTTGGCATTTCCGTTAACGCAGTTGACTTGTAAGGGAAAGGCTTTCATTTGGGATGCTAGTTGTGAAGAGAGTTTCATGGAATTAAAGAGAAGATTGACAACGGCGCCAGTTTTGATTTTGCCGAATCCTACGGAACCTTTTGTGGTTTATTGTGATGCTTCTTTGTCAGGTTTGGGTGGTGTTTTGATGCAAGACGGAAAAGTGGTGGCTTATGCTTCTAGGCAATTGAGAGTGCATGAAAAGAATTATCCTACCCATGATTTGGAATTGGCGGCCGTAGTGTTTGTTTTGAAAATTTGGAGACATTATCTTTGTGGTGCAATATTTGAGGTTTTTATTGACCACAAGAGTTTGAAGTATTTATTTGACCAGAAAGAGTTGAACATGAGACAAAGGAGATGGCTAGAGCTTTTGAAAGACTACGATTTTGGTTTGAATTATCATCCGGGTAAGGCAAACGTGGTGGCCGATGCCTTAAGTTGGAAGTCGTTGCACATGTCTACATTGATGGTGAAAGAGTGAGAACTTTTGGAAAGCTTTAGATATTTGAGTTTGGTTTGTGAAGTGACGCCGAGAAGTGTGAGACTTGGTATACTTCATATTATGAATTATTTTCTTGCAACCGTGTGTGAGAAGCAAAAGTTGGATTTGAAGTTTGTTGATTTGATGATGAATGAGAATGAAGATTTCAAGGTTGATGAATTTGGTGTTTTGAAATTCCGCGGTCGTATTTGCATTCCCGATGATGCGGAAATGAAGAAGATGATATTGGAAGAAGGACATCGGAGTAACTTGAGTATTCATCCGGGAGCGAATAAGATGTACCAAGATTTGAAGAAGATCTTTTGGTGGTCTGGATTAAAGCGAGATGTTGCTCATTTTGTGTATTCGTGTTTGACGTGTCAAAAGTCGAAGGTGGAACATCAGAAGCCTAGTGGATTGATGCAACCGTTGGATATTCCGGAATGGAAATGGGATAGCATATCGATGGATTTTTTTACGGGATTGCCGAATACACAAAGAGGTCATAATGCTATTTGGGTGATTGTTGATAGACTTACTAAATCTGCTCACTTTATTCCGATTGATATTAGTTATCCTTTGGAGAAATTAGCCGAGATTTATGTTCTGTGATTGTAAAGTTGCACGAAGTTCCTAAGAGTATTGTATTGGATAGAGATCCTAGATTTACTTCAAGATTTTGGGAAAGTTTGCAAGGTGCCTTGGGTTCTAAGTTGAGATTGAGTTCGGCTTACCATCTGCAGACGGACGGTCAAACCGAAAGGACAATTCAGTCGTTGGAAGATTTGTTGCGTGCTTGTGTGCTAGAATAAGGTGGTGCTTGGGATGGTTATTTGGCGTTGATTGAGTTCACTTATAATAACAGTTTTCATTCGAGCATTGGTATGGCACCATTTGAGGCTTTGTATGGTCGGAGATGTCGAACACCTTTGTGTTGGCATGAGACGGGTGAGAGATCGGTAGTTGGACCAGAAATGGTACAACAAACGACGGAGAAGGTGAGGTTTATTCGGGAAAGGATGAGAGCTTCTCAGAATAGGAAGAAGAGTTACCATGATAAGAGAAGGAAGGACCTTGAGTTTCAAGAAGGCGACCATGTCTTTTTGAGAGTTACATCGGTTACGGGAGTGAGTCATGCCTTGAATTCGAAAAAGTTGACTTCTCATTTTATTGGTCCGTATCAGATTATTGCACGAGTTGGTGTTGTGGCTTATCGTGTGGCGTTGCCTCTGAACCTTTCGAATTTGCATGATGTGTTCCATGTTTCGCAACTTCGGAAGTATGTTCCGGATCCGTCACATGTTATTCCTATGGACGAGGTTGAAGTAAGAGATAACCTTATGGTTGAGGTTTTACCGATTAGGATTTTGGATCGCGAAGTTAAAAAGCTAAGAGGCAAGGATATTGCGCTTGTGAAGGTAGCGTGGGGAGGTGCTGTGGAAGGCAATATGACTTGGGAATTGGAGAGCAAGATGCGAGAGTCGCATCCGGAGTTGTTTGGATCAGGTAATATTTTCGAGGACGAAAATTTCTAAAGTGGGGGAGAGTTGTAACGCCCCAAATCCTGAATTCCCATTATTTTATTGAGTCCTTTTTGATTTATTTGGATAATTTGTATTTTAATTGTGGAATTTATGTGTTGATATGTTTAATTTCAATATTGTGCTATTTTACCGATTCAGAGAGTTTTCGGGGAAAATAGAGTAAAGGGTATTTTAGACATTTAGTATTAAGTGTTAAGTGGATTATTGTGTGAGAATTAATTGGTAAGTGTTTGGAAGGAAATGGAGAGGAAAGAAAATAGAATATGAGATAAGAGAGAAAAAGAGAAAAATAGAAACATTAGTGGAAAAACAAGAGAAAGAAAGAAGAGAGAAGAGAAAGAGGAGAAAGAAGAGGAAAACCTAGGATTTCTTCAAGATCAGCTTCAAGCTCCGATTAATCGAGGTAAGGGTGAGAAACACTATTATCTAATCAATGTGTGTGGTTATGTATGTGTGGGTTGGCTTTGTTGTGAGTTTCCACCATTTTTCATATTAGGGCAAATTGGATTTAATCGGTAGTAATGGAGTTTAATCGGTTAGAAACTAGAAATAATGTCGTAGAATAGTCGTGTGATGTGGGGTTAACATTTCTGAAGTTGGTTTAGTGAGAATCAGTCGATTTTTGGAGTATTGATTGTTTTGGACAGATTGGAGTTTACTGGTTTCGCAGGTTCGCTGGCATTCGCCAGGCGAGTGTGGGCGAAGATTCGCCGGGCGAATAATTCAAGAAAACTCTCAGTGGTCTTCGCTGGCAAGTTTGCCAGGCGAAGGTGAGTGGCGAAGGTTCACCAGGCGAGTACATCAGCGAAGGGTAGCGAAGCAAGTCAGTAGCTACTGACTTTGTTCGCTGGCGAGTTCGCCAGGCGAAGGTCCCAGTGAGCATTCGCCAATGGCTTCGCCAGGCGAAGGGTGGCGAGCAGGACAACATTGTTTCTTTTTTGTTTTATCCATCCAATGATTAATTGCTTGGTTCAATTATGTTAATCTTTTGTGATATGAGTAGTTTGTATACTATTGTGATGAGCTGTGGGTAGCCTTTGGGCGTGAATCCTAGAAATTGATTCTTAACCGTGAAATTGTAGCCGTTTGGCAATTTTATGCATTTGTCTGAATTGAATGGAAATGCATGATGGATTAATATGAATGTACATAGAATGTATGTACCTGTATGAGATGAATATGCATAGTGATATATTTGCGAATATGTATGTAGAGAAATGTTGTGAGTCATTTTGCATAAAAGGCATGATGATGTACATTCTAGCGATGTTGATTCCTTGGAGAATCTGTGTAATATATGTTTCCTTGGAGAATCTGTTAGGTAATTTGATTCCTCGGAGAATCTGATGAACATTTGATTCCTTGGAGAATCTCCTGAGTACTTGATTCCTCGGAGAATCTGCTGAATATTCGATTCCTCGGAGAATCTGATGAATATTTGATTCCTTGGAGAATCTGTTGAGTACTTGATTCCTTGGAGAATCTGCTGAATTGAATCGGTACCGCATTTGCATCTGCATAGAGTCGTGAGTCAGTCTCTATGAGTTGCATTGGTCATATTTATATGATGCATTGAGTGAATTGAACATAATGGTAGATGTTTATGTGGAAAATGATGAGTATGTATAGAAGCATGATTTGATGAATATACTTGATTGTGTGAATATGCATTGTGATGTATATGATGAATGGTGATGAGATGTGGTGAGAACTTGAATTGTGTATATCCCATGTATGTATATAGATATATAATTATATGCATTGATTATTATGATATTGTTTCTCATCCTTCTGCTGTTTTATAATGCTCTATGAGGCATTGCAGAGTAGGATTGCTGGAGGTCCATTTTGTGAAGCATGTCTTCATTTTTTTTGGTCGATGGCTCTAATATGTAACATCTGGGTAGTTAGGAAGCCTTTGGCTCTTTTTGGAGATACATTTGTTTTGATTCATTTGTGATACATCTGTGTATGTATCTGATGATGGATGTTTTGTACGCATGAATTAACTGAATGATGTATATATGTTTGTATGAATGTATTGATTCAATGTTTAGATGTTTCCGCTTTTATTCTAAATATTGAGATGTGAGTTTTAGGACTATGTTCCTTAGTTGTGAGTTGCCCATTGTTGCATATCTATTTGAGCAGATGTTGTATGTGTTTAATTTCATGATAATGTGATGCACCTCTTTTATATCATGTATTAATTAAACTCTGATGAAATTTTTATCAAGTGCCTGAATGATTTATTTAATTATTTGGGGGTATAGAAAGGGGGTGTTACAGAAGGTATCTGTTGATGGTGTAGGTGAAGGATGTTGTTCATTGTTTGGTTGTTTGATGGATGGTTATTGGGAGTTTTGTGAGGGTAGTCACATGGCATTAATATAGAAAGAGGATGAAGCTCTGCAGAGTGAGTGGTAGAGCAATTCAAATCTTAAAAAACAATAAATAAACCAAAACCTGAAAATAGAGATTGATATACTTGCGATGAAAGTGTGGTTAAAGGAATCAAAAATGCAAGCGACACCAAAAACATGTTCCCATCCAGAAAAGCTTAACCCAAAGGCATTGTGTCTAGTAAAAATGAAAACTCTTAAGTTATTTCCTCTATTTACTTAATGTGAACAGTCATAAATTCAAGCATAGAAACAACCTGGATTTCCAAGGTCAATATACAAGGGAGTCAATAAACTTAAAAACAAAAATTTCAGATCATTCATATATGTTTTTTTTTCTAATCTCAATTTATGATTTCTAGTTAAAAAATCCACCCTTTGGAAGAAAAGAAGCTTCAAGAACCCATTAAACAAATTAGCATATAATAGGAAACTACTAACTAAGCGTAAAACTAAATCATGGAAAATGTAGTGTCACCTGAAACAAGAGGTTTCGTTAACATCATCAATATATGTCCACCAAGCATAATCATCATTCACAATCAATATTTAGAATTAGGGCCTCTACTGTCGACAATGCTTAGTACATTCTTGACGATGATTGCAGTAACAATTATGCCATAGTTCCTCACAAAATTGATGATTCATCTCGATTTGCAAGAGGGATCAAGGATGAAGATTCATGATTTTATTTTGATTTTCCCTTGAAAACATGGAGATCGAAACAAGAGAGAAAAGATATTGCATGCGCGATACAGAGAAGAATGGAGGAGCTTCGTGGAAAATCTATGAGCTTTTCGAGTGGAGGGTGTGACCGTGTGAGAAAATAGGGTTTTGTGTTTTGACTGGGTAGGGAGGGTTATGCGAGAAATTTGATTTTTCATGAGACTTGAAGAAGATTGTGTCGTCGCTCTAGGGTTTTAAGTTTTGGTACATGTCTGTTTTTTCTTTGACTCAACGATGTAGATTTGTTGGGATAAAATAATTTAACCTTTTATTTTCTTAATAAATATATTAAACCCGAAAGTTTTTTAAGAGATAAAGTTTTTCATGAAAAATTATTAAAGGGTGAGAATATCTTAAAAGGGAAAAGTTTACACCCGTTTTAAATTTAATGAGAGTAACAGCGATTTAATTATAATTTTTCTTTTTGAATTTACACCGATTTTAAAAAAATAAGATGTTTATTGTCATCTGTTAATACTTATAATAAAAATTTATTTATAAAATAACTACCGTATTTTTTATTTACACTCGTTTTTAGTATAACAGATGTAGATTTTAAAATAATATTCTTCTTTTTACACTAGTGTGGTGGTGGCGGAAGATGGAATCGGAAGGGATCGTTGATGTCTGTCGCACTGGTGGTATGGTGGTGGTTTTAAGAGATTTGATGATGTTGGCAAAGGTTGAGAAAAAGATAATAGTGGTGGTAATTTAAGGTGAAAAATGATTTTTTTGAGTGGTTACTTTTTGCAGAAAAAAATATGTGAGATGAGTATGAGGTAGGCTAGTGGAGTGTGGGAGGAAGTTTCAGGTTGGTCCCATTTTTGTGAAATAGATAGGATAGGAGAGTATTTCATAAGAGAGAGAGAGAGAGAGAGAGAGAGAGAGAGAGAGAGAGAGAGTAGAAAAGTTCACGTCCCCCCAAATGCTTTTTTTTTCTTCCCTTTTAAAAGTTGGAAATAAAATTTTATTATGGATGAGAGCAAAAAAAGAAACTTTTAGCGGAAAGTGAGGGATCTGAAAATCTCTTTGTGATCTGGCCCTCCACGTGTTGTTGTTCTATTGGAGAGAAAAGAGGATCATGGAATGAGTGTTAGTTGTCTGCTGTGAGTTTTCTATTCATTCATTCACGTGAGAGGTCTTCCATGTGCACAAAGCTGCGTATTTGTTACCTCTTCCTCGTCATTGGGACGTGTGTCCCTCTTTAAATTAAGGGATTTCCTCTATTTTTTTTTGCGGTCCCCCTTTTCCATTGGCTATTCTTTTTTATTCTTCTCCCTTGATTCTCATTGGTCCATGATAAAGATGTTATCCATATTTTTTAATTTCTATGTGAAGGAATCCTACGTGAAGGGGAGGATGTTATGGGTAAGAAAACACTGAGAAATCTCTTCTCCCTTGTGGAAGTGGCCTAACATTTTCCTTCTTCCAAATCAAAACATGACACGTGTACTTTTGTTGTGGGATTGGATAAGGATCAATTGGTTCTTTATCCTTTTATTCCCTTATTCTCTTTTATTTTTAAAATGTTTAGTAATTAGATATAACAAAAATAAATTCAACCTAATTACCCAATTAATTCTAATTAATTGTAGTGATTATTTTGACTAAAAAAATAAAAGGGTTAAAAATGAATAAAAGTCGGGCGCAAAATGTCCAATTAATCCTAATTAATTACAGTTATTATTTTGACTAAAATAAATAAATAAAAGGATTAAAAATGAATAAAAGTCGGGCGCCAAAATGCCCGAAAAATCAAACTGAATGCACCAAAATGCTCCACGCGAAATAAAATTCTCGAAAATATACAAATTTGAAATAAAAAATGACCGTATAAAAGGGCCCAGGCTGATCAAAATGTGAATGAAAAAGTAGTCAAAAAATAAAATGAGCAGGACAGGTTAAACTATGTGAACCGTAGATTAACATTAATACTGACGTCTGCAAGCCCGATCTTTAAATTTTTCGCCCACTGATTTCACGTACATTTGGAAACTGATCCAATTGGTATGTCTATATATCCAAAAGTTTATTCTGGTTGACATTTTAGGAGTTATGTGTGATGAAATGCATGTTATGTTATACAGATGATGCAAATTACAAATAAATTCAGATGCAAGAAAGTTTTAAAATGGCTGGACAAAATTGGGATATGAAAAATGCCACGAGAAATTTACCCCCCGATTTACTATGCTAGTAGAGTTTTGAACGACAATCAAGTGAATTATACCACCATAGAAAACGAATTACTAGCCACAGTATTCATTCTGGAAACATTTAAGGCATGTCTATTTAATTTGAAAGTGGTTATTTTTATCGATTATGCAGTGTTGAAATAACTTTTCAACAATGGAGATTCTAAGTCGAGGCTACTCTGATGGATATTGTTGCTACATGAGTTCGACTTAGAAATAAAGGATAAAATGGGTGTTAAAAATGTTGCAGCTGATCACTGAAGGTGTGAAAAGTACACAAGAAGGGGGGTTGAATTGTGTTTCGCGTTTTCTTTTAATTTAGCTTCTGATTAGAGTTTCAGAATCAGAACTGATGTTTAGATTCTAAGTTAGTTCATTTGACAGCGGATACAACAAAAGTAAATAAAATAACAGTAGAAGACACAAAAGATTTATATTGGTTCCTCCCCTAACTGAAAGTAGTCCAGTCCCCTTGCCTCACAAGAGCTTTTCATTATAACCACTTCATGATTACAATCGCTTATGCTTCTGCATAAGAATTTTACAACTGCTCACACCAACTGTTTGGGACTTCCCTTACTTATAGCACATGTCTAAGATTTAACCTTTGCCCATACCATCTGACTGAGCCATTTGCTCATCTGTTTTCTAGTTGAAACTTACCTTTTCTTAGAGCACATGTCTAAGACTTCCTTATGCTCACATCCTCTGGCTGAGCCACTTGCTCTTCTGGCCATCTAGATTGAGATTTCCCTTGCTCACGCTGCACTCAAGACTTCTTGCTATCGTCCTTAGAAGCAGACTTTCCATTTTCTCAATCAGACTTGCTGAATAAGACATTCACAACTCAAACACTTAAGCAATGAGACTTACGTGACTTAAGCATCTTGGCTCAAGACTTGTTGCTTGAATCCCGATGAGACAATAATTTTTGCTCTAGCTAATAGCAGGAGACTTAATCTAAACTACTGAAGGTTCGGCAGAATAGAGAACAATGTGTACATGATGCAAGCATCAGAGGTACGGGAGATCACCTAACAAAGACTTAAAGCACTTAAGATTTCTAATATATACAGAGGTGAGAAATATTAAGGTTTTTACAATTACAACCTAAAACATAAAATCTGCATATTACATAGAGTTAATAATTGCTTAATCTTGCTACTCCTTCATTAGAAAAATCCTTGTCAAGATTCAAACTTGAATCTTCAGCCATATATATAACCTTTCCATAAACTAGTCATTGAGGAAGTGACTTGATCAAGTGTCTTTGCTTTTACTCCATAGTACAAGAGACGTTGAAGATGGATGCACATCAGATTCTAAATCCAGTGTGTAACACGTTTAACCTTTGAGTCTTCAAGAGGTTTTGTATTAATAGAGTCGTTGGGAGCAGACATCCATAAAACGTACCAGCTATTCTTGAGCCTTGCAATCTTGTAGACTTGAGCTGACAGGCTGATAAGACAATACAACTTTCTTTTAGTAGTACGGATAATCCACAGGTTTTTCACCAACTCTGAATGGTACCAGGTGCTAATATACAATTACTAAGTGTAGAAACTCGTTCGAATGTTGAAGCCTTTAGTTCAGAGTTTACGTTAAACCACGCTAGCAATTGTTCTTCAGACTTTGCCACCAGAATCTAGAAATGAAGCAACTCCAAGTGTGTCTAAGTAAAATAGATTCTGATTATTTATATAAAAGAACAAGAACTTGTATAAATGAAACACACATCAAATAAACCATTATTCTTTTAATACTTTTGTTATCATCAAAACTAAAATAGAATATGTCAAGAACAAATCTTGTTCTAACATCCTCCCCCTTTTTGATGATGACAAACACAAGTATTTAAAGGAAAATGTTGGGCATTTAATTTTCGCTGCAATAATAGGATATGAGGTTTGTAAGCTCCCCCTGAGTCTGATAGTTCACAGATGAGTTTAATTTACTCTAACATTAAGAACTATTTTTCAAGAAAAATAAAGTAGTTTTCTTAGTAACATTAGAGTCTGAGGTTTGCAAGCTCCCCCTGAGTCAAACAGTTCCAAGGTTGAGGTTTGTAAGCTCTCCCTTAGTTCCATATTTAAGAACACCAAAGTAAAAACATTTTAAATCCTTTTAGAAACACCAGAATACAAGGTTTGTAAGCTCCTTCTGAGTTTCATAAGCTAAGTCAGACGTTTGTAAGCTATTTCTTAACACTATGTACAAGAAAGTTAAAATATGTTGCCCTTTTGAAATTTCCTTGGCAGCACCACAATATAAGGTTTGTAAGCTCCTTCTGTGTATGATAGGCTAAGTCTGAGGTTTGTAAGCTCTTCTTTAGACATATGTATAAGAAAGTTAAAAATACGCCCTAGGCAAGGTAACCATAAAAACAGAAAATAAATGACAAGAAAATAAACGATCAATATGTACAAGACAAGTATTCAATGGGTTCAATTTTCATTTAAATACTTGCTATTTTTTCTCCCCCTTTTGTCACATAAAAAAGAATAGAAGGAAAGAGAAAAAAAATATCACTAATAAATGTAAATTAGATAATCATTACATGATCAGTTTCCAAAAAGGAAGAATAATCAAGTAATAAGAGTCATTAAGGTTTGTAAAGTGCATGCTTTGAATTCTTAGTGGTCGTTACTATTCCAAGAATTAAACAAGGATTAATTTTAGACTCTTGGCATCCATAAAAGTCATTATCAAAACATCCAGCTCTTAAGTCATTTTCATCAATCACAAACCTAAGGATATGGAATCAGCAACTGAGAGTCATAATGCATCTGTCGCAACAGACGCAACTGAGAGCTCTACAAGCTTGGTAATCCAATCCTTTCAGAGGAGAGTTTCTTCTGAGTCCTCTACAACTGTACCTTTACCCTCAACACAACTAGCTTATGAAGAAGCTACTTCAGCAACACCTGAACGACCTTCAGAAGAAGGTTCAACAGTAGTTGCCTTGAAGCCTCGGAGAAAAAGCATGAAGAGGTCATGGAAGAAGAAACGGAGGGTCAACAGGAAGTTCTACCGCTCTCTTCCAGACATAGAAGAGGAAGAAGTGATTGATTTAGAAGACGAGGAGGCGGACTATAAGAACAGTGGACACCACTGGGCACAAGGTGCAATGGCTAGGGATCAATTTTAGAAATCATCTTGTACCCCTCTCTTTTTTTGTTAAAAAAATGTAATCCATCAGTTTAATTAATGAAAACGTTTTTCTAACCAGTACTAATTTAGCATTCATTTACATTCCATAAATTTCTTTAGATTTTATGAAGGTACACTATCAAAGTGAAACTGACACAGAAACGACAGTTAAAACAGATTAACCATAAACTCATAGTTATTCAGAGAATCTTAATAGGTTAGACTATTGGATCACATTTCCAAGAGTTATCATTAAAATATTGATAAAATTTAATCAGTGCTTAAATAATATTAAACTCAAGAAGATAAATGTAACACGTCTATAAAAGGACTCTAGTAAGATTTCTTCCATCGTCACTTAATCCCTAAAACACTAAGATGTATAAGAAAAATCAAATCTGATTTCCAAAGAGATATTTCAGGAAGGCAGCGCTACTGAATGCATCAACTCAAGCAAATCAAAACAAGGCAACAAGTGAAGAACCTACAAGTAAGCAGACAACTTTAGAAGTTCTCTCCTCTTCAACATTCTTTCTAAAGACACATAGAAGAAGAAGATCTTCTGGATCCAGACACAGAAACAAACTGAGAAAGAAGGCTTTGGAGTTTGCTAAGGAAGAATGGCAAGATTCTTAGACAATCTAGACATGTCAGATGATCCTAGAGAGTTCCTTAAGACACATCCATTAGACTAGAAAAATATAATTGTCTTGTAATGCTTCCTTTTTATAAATAAAATAAGTTACAAACATTTGAGTTCTTTTATCTATTTCAGGTTCTCAGTGAACAACAAGAATAAATATTAATCAGTTAAAACTGAACACAAGCATGAACAAACTCTGAATTTATTAATAAGATGTTTAATACAAGGATTTCAACAACATTACAAAGCATAATTATGCAGAAATCTAACATCAGAATCTTTCATAGATAGCTTCAAACTTGTCTCTCCAAATCTTAGAAGAACTAGCTTTAGAACGTATGTTAACCCCTTACTGAATAAGTATTTAAGAAATAACTCGTCCAAAAGGTATGGAGAAGGTCTTTCCCTTTTGAAAATAAGAAAGAGACCTCTTTAGATGGTCAAACATAACTTGAGAAAGATCAATCATCAAATCTGAATTAAGAAGTAGAAGCAAATCTTTTTCAATAGGGTCCACTTGGTCTAAATCTTTATCCTTAGGCAGTGAGTTTGAATTCAAAATCTGACTCCAAACAACAACATCAGGAAGAAGATTTGAAACCACTGATGTATTAGATAGATCGACAAAGATACGCCAAGTAGGAAGATAGTGTTCCCAAACAAGAGTTCTTGGGATTTCTTTAATCTCCTCATAATTGATCACATTTGCAATCGCTTTATAAGTTAATATAATAGAAACACCAGTTACTCTAGACAAAATAGCATACTACAAATTCAGCTCAACAATGGAGGCATTGATCCAAAACTCTTTGACAAGACTTGGATAAGTTAAACCACAAAGCATCTCAAAGTAGCCATTCCATCCTTATTCAGACACAGTCTTCCAGAAGTTGAAACCAATCTTAAGAAACTCATAAAAATCCAAAAGCTTTCCACTGATGACTACCAGATGATTCAAAAGAGAATAAACTGAAGAACTCATCTCAGGTTTGATTTGATTAACACACAACCAAGAAGAAGAGAAGAAGAAGAAGAAGAAGAAGAAAAAGAAGAAGAAAATGAACAAGAGGTTTCACTGTACATAGAATTTCTACCAATTTTATGTATAATAAGTAATAAATTATAACTAAGCTTAAAACTAAATCATGGAAAATGTAGTGTCACCTGAAATAAGAGGTTTTGTTAACATCATCAATATATGTCCACCAAGCATAATCATCATTCATAATCAATATTTATAAGTAGGTCCTCTACTCTCGATAATGCTTAGTATATTCTTGATAGTGATTGCAATAACAATTATGCCAAAGTTCCTCACAAAATTGATGATTCATCTCGATTTGCAAGAGGGATCAACGATGAAGATTCCTGATTTTATTTTGATTTTCTCTTGGAAATATGGAGGTCGAAGCAAGAGAAAAAAGATATTGCATGCGCGATATAGAGAAGAATGGATGAGCTTCGTGGAAAAGTTGTGAGCTTTCCGACAAATGCGATATTGTAAGGCTAGGTTCAAAGTGGTAGGTGTGACCGTGTGAGAAAAAATGGTTTTGTGTTTTGACTGGGTAGGAAGGGTTATGCGAGAAATTTGATTTTTCGTGAGACTTGAAAGGTAGTAGTAAACGAAGAAGATTGTGTCGTCGGTCTAGGGTTTTAGGTTTTGGTACATGTCTGTTTTTTCTTTGACTCAACGATGCAGATTTGTTGGGACAATATTTTTAAAAGTTTTTAATTTTTTTTAATAAATATATTAAATGTGAAAATTTTTTAAGATGGAACTTTTTTCATGAAAAATTATTAAAGTGTGGGAATTTCTTGAGGGGAAAACTTACACCCATTTTAAATTTAACGGGAGTAATAGAGATTTAGTTATACTAATTTTTTTGAATTTACACTCATTTTAAAAAAATAAGGTGTATATTGTCATGTGTTAATACTTAAAATAATAATTTATTTACAAAATTACCACCGTATTTCTTATTTACACTCATTTTTAGTATAACGGGTGTAAATTTTAAAATTATATTTTTCTTTTTGCACTTGTGTGGAGGTGGCGGAAGATGGGATCGAAAGGGATGGTTGATGCGTATCGCACTGGTGGTATGGTGGTGGTTTTAAAAGCTTTGGTGTGGTTGGCAAAGGTTGAGAAAACGATAATAGTAGTCGTAATTTAAGGTGAAAAGTGAGTTTGTGGCCTGGCCCTCCACGTGTTGTTGTTCTATTGGAGAGAAAAAAGGATCATAGAATGAGTGTTAGCTGCCCGCTGTGAGTTTGTTATTCATTCATTCATGTGAGAGGCTTTCCAGGTGCCCAAAGCTGTGTATTTGTTGCCCCTCCTCGTCACTGGGACGTGTGTCCCTATTTAAATGGAGGGATTTCCTCTCTTTTTATGCGGTCCCCCTTTCGCATTGGCTATTCTTTTATATTCTTCTCCCTTAATTCTCAATGGTCCATGATAGAGATGCTATCCACATTTTTTAATTTCTATGTGAAGGAATCCTACGTGAAATAGAGGATGTTGTGAGTGAGAAAAAGATGATATATCTCTTCTCCCTTATGGACGTGGCTTAACATTTTACTTTTTCAAATCAAAACACGACACATGCACTTTTATTGTGGGAGTGCATAAGGATCAATTGGTTCTTTCTCATTTTATTCCTTATTCTCTTTTATTTTAAAAATGTTTAGTAATTAGATATGACAAAAATAAATTCAACCTAATTACCCAATTAATCCTAATTAATTACAGTGACTATTTTGACTAAAAAAAATAAAAGGGTTAAAAATGAATTAAAGTCGGGCGCAAAAATGCCCAATTAATCCTAATTAATTACAGTGGTTATTTTGACTAAAAAAAGGATTAAAAATGAATAAAAGTCGGACGCAAAAATTCCCGAAAAATCAAGCTGAATGCACAAAAATGATCCACGCGAAATAAACTTCTCGAAAATATACAAATTTTGATCAATTTTTGAAATAAAAAAATGACCGTATAAAAGGGCTCAGGCTGATCAAAATGTGTTCGAAAAAGTAGTCAAAAGAATAAAATGAGCACGACAAGTTAAACTACGCGAACCGTAGATTAACAATACTGACGTCTGCAAGCCCGATCTTTAAATTTTTTGGCCGCTGATTTCGTTTACATTTGAAAAATCATCCAACCGGTATGTCTGTAAATCCGAAACTTTATTCTGGTTGACATTTTAGGCATTATGCATGATGAAATGCATGTTATGTTATACAGATGATGCAAAGTACAAATAAAGTCGGATGCAAGAAAGTTTTAAAATGTCCTGACAAAATTGGGGTATGAAAAGTGCCACGAGAAATTTTCCACGCGACTTACTATACTAGTAGAGTTTTGAACGAAAATCAGGTGAATTGTACCACTATAGAAAAATAACTACTAGCCATAATATTCACCCTGGAACCACTTAAGGCATATCTAGTTGATTCGAAAGTGGTTGTTTTTATCGATTGTGCAGTGTTGAAATAGCTTTTCAACAATGGAGGTTCTAAGTTTAGGCTACTCCAATAGATATTGTTGCTAAACGAGTTCCACTTAGAAGTAAAGGCACTATGCCAGAATTGACTTTTAGCAGCGCATACAAATACATCGCTTTTAGGAAAAGCGCTGCTAAAGAGTAATACAAAAAAAAGAAAAAAAATAGCATACCTAAGACAACGCTTTTAAAAAAGCGCTGCTAAAGGGGTACACTAAGAAAGCGCTTTATTTAAAGCGCTGCTAAATGCATGGGCTAAGACAGTGCTTTTGTAAAGCGCTGTTGTAGGTTGGTCCTAAGAAAGCGCTTTTCTAAAGCGCTGCTGTAGGGTGTGCCAAAGAAAGCGCTTTCCTTCTAAAGTGCTGCTATATGGTTTTTCAAAGAGAGAGCTTTTAGAAGCACTGCTGTAGGTATTGAAAAGCGCTGCCATAGGTGTTATTATAATTAAATTAAAATATCACAGAATTTTAAAGAAAGCGCTTTCCTTCTAAAGCGCTGCTATATGGTTTTTCAAAGAAAGCGCTTTTAGAAGCGCTGCTGTAGGTATTAAAAAGCGCTGCCATAGGTGTTATTATAATTAAATTAAAATATCACAGAATTTTTTAAAGAAACATAACAGAGCTAGCTCGCACGTACGTTTTTCATTCTTTCTTTCTCCTCTCTGCGAACCAGAACCCTATTCACCACGACCGACCGTCGCCCTCCTCCGTCCGACTGTCGCGCCTCCGTCGCCCACCTCCGTTCAGCCTGTGTTGCATTTCTCCTCCATTTGACCGTCTGTTTTCGACAACCCCTGTAGCGCATTTCCGCCATTGTTACGGTATTTGAAGTTTTTCATTTTGCATTTTTCTGGATTATTGTCTTAGTATTTCATTTTTCTGGATTATATGATGTTAGTGTTACTTCTTTTCTGAGTTATTGACTTGTTTTTGTTGATACCGTTGATGAGAATTACTCTTTTGATATTGGCTTGAGTTTTGTATACAAGGTGTTTGTTGAAATGCCACAATGAATTTACTTATGTTAACTTTCATGATATCTAGTCGTATACAAGGTGTTTGTTGAAATGCCACACCTTATATGAGTTCTTTTTACTAATAATTTTTATAAGGGAAATACTGCACATATATTTAATTCCAGTGAGGCAAACAAGTGGAACGTTAACTAAATAAAGAAAATTCTCAAGCGGGCATTTTCATTATTGTTGCCTACAAATCTTATTTGAAATTGGCATTCTGATAAATTTTGTTTGTTCAATAATTTTTTAGATTATGTTGCCTTAGAAGCTTCACACTATTTGTGATTCAGATGAAAACTTTAAGTTTCTGTTAATCTTGAAGATTATTTATTTTCCTTAATCCTTATTAGTAACTGAAGACATTGTCAGTTTATTAGTATATTTTGCCGACCAGTTTAAGTGAATATAATTTTTGTTTGTTATGCTCATTTATTGAATAGCAAATTGTTTGTTGAAATGCCCAGGAAAGAGGTGTATCGAAATGCCTAGTAAGAGATGCCTAGTAATAGGTGTCAACGGAGGTACAAGTGTATGTGGACAAGAGTTTCCACTTGAGGGGGAGCATTGTGGACTCACACTTGAGGGAGGAGTGTTGAGAATAATATAAAGTCAAGTGTGAGTTGGAGTCCCACATTGATTATAAACGTGGATAGTTGAGCATTTATAAGTGGGAGAACCCATACACCTATCACCTTAAGGTTTTTGGTGAATATGTGGTGTGTCTCTCACAAAGGTGTTGCTCTAGAAAAGTAAAGTCCCACAATGTTCAATGCTCCCTAGTAGAAATACCCCCCAACAACCCACACATAACAGTAACCTTCCAACCGCTCCCACTTGGAACAAATCTCAACATAAATGAACATTAACTTTCATACTATAATTGCCTACACACACAATCTTCCTTTTTTTAGTTTACTCATCTCTCACAATCCTTAATCAATTTATCTTTTATTCCTCTGATGTTATTTGTGTATCAAAACAAATAGTAACAACAATAATACCATGTTGTTTACCAACAGACTATGCCCATGCCAAAATGTTAACTTAGGAGGAAAATATATGTCAGAGATACCATAAGCCTATGAATTTTTGCTCAAGTTAAAAATAAACATGCACGTAAGAAATCTAAAAAAACTGTATAAAACTTGCAAGGGAACCATTAGAATATGGACCGTACAATTGAAGCATTTTGAACAACTAGATTGTTAACAATTTGCAAAAAATTTGGTACACTGGTCTTTCACAAAAAATTGGTACTTTTCATAGAGTACTGGATAGATTGAAATATCCGATATAAATGTACCAAACTTTTTGGCACCTCCGTAAGAACACAACTACTTCCTAGTTTTTTTTACCATTCTTTTAAAAAAAATCAGTCAAACTTCAACAAAATACCAGATATTTCCAAAAATTCCGGTAGAAATGGAAGGAAATACTGAATTTTTCAACAAATTCAATAAAAACTCATCCGGCAAAAATGCATAAATTTCCCCTCTTTTATAAATTTTCATACCAGATGTTTTAAATTAACTACCAGATTTTATTAACTAATTTTACAAAGTGATTTTTTTTATAGATTGTAATTTTTTGAGAGGTAAATAATGAAAAAGTACTTTTATCATTATCGAAATATCTGGGGTTGCCAATTATAAATGAGGGGTGGCGGGATAATTTCTCTTCATATATGCTTAACATAGTCCAAATATCTTTTGTTCAGTGCCTCCTTGAACTTGTCATTCTTGTCCAAAAAATTTATGTGTTAAATATACGATACCCTCTGTAATGTGAGCGGCTTTAGATTTATTCCTTGTAAAAATATTTTTGGATTCCCCCCTTTAATGTAAAGATTCTATTGCTTTGGCCCTTTAAGTGACAACTTAGGAATAAATATTCGCTTTTGCTGACGTGACCCGTCTAGTTGGTTTTTTGAAAATTTTAAATATTCACGTGGATTTTTTAAAATATTTTTTATTTTTTTATTTTAGTTTTTTTTAATTAGCGAAGAGGGACGCCGATGGGGGATCAAAACTCGCTCACATTGCAGGGGGTAAACCAATAACACTCTATATATTTTTGTTTTTGTTTTATGCAGGTCCAAATCACCTTTAGTAGTGTTTCTAATGTTGTATTCATATTTTGTCCAATTTTGTATTCATGTGTAACTAATTTACGGTCAATACTGTATAATTTTTTTATGGTCCAAAGCTTTATTATAATATACATTGGTTTGTTTACATCTTTAAGTTTTCCACGTGAAAATCAAAGTCACATGATATTTCATCTTTCATGCTTTTCGCTGCAGCATGATCATTGGTTGGGAAGACGGTTCTTATTTTTTACAAGTCCTCTTTTTGGTCCTGTATATTCATTGCATATATATGCTATGTTGGTCTTTGTTTGATACAAATGAATTCCATTATTTTCATTTCAACATGGTCTATATATTCATTGGAACATTGTCTCACAACTATTATAGTGATTATTTGCAATTTCTATTATATATTTCAATCAAATTTTCTTTCAAACACCAAAATGTCTACTTCAAGGTTGATACCTACTATTTCTATATCATAATTTTTTATAATTCAAATATTATGAATTCATCATAATTCTTTTAAATATATCACTATTGCATTAATCCTTTTATTTTTCTTTGCATACATAAATCAAGATCATCAAGACAATACACCCCAATTATTCATGAATCTTGTTGGACAATATATCTAATTGATTATTTCATCAATGGATCAAGTAATTTGGTATGTTAAAATTATTTATAACTTTCATACAATATTTATTATGATATATAACCAATATATATTTTGGACTATTTTTTCAGTATGCTCCTAAAGAAGTATCATACTATTGTTTTATGGATAACGAGATCTTCGATATAGATTCTGTAAATGAGTATGATCAAGATATTTTCCATAATTGCAAAATCATTTGTACATCAAATGATGGTCACAACACTTATTTCTTTCTTGGATCGGGATAACTCACAATTTGTGAGTTATTACAAAACTTAATACTTGAATTTATCTTTTTATTTTAGTTATGTAATAAATTAATTGATTGCATTTTGCTATTTTAGAGTAGTATATAAAGAGCACAATAGGTGCTCTCTATTTCTTGTTAGTTTTTATGTATTTATTGTATGTATAGAGTTAACCTCTTGTAAAGGACAACACAATCACTTGATTCCCTGCACCACTAGCCTGCCACATTACACCTTGTCCTGCACATATTGAATGGACCAGATTCTCCAATGCCATGAAATGGAAGAATTGGAAGGAATTACGTCGATTCTTTTGGGTCACAATTCATGAAATCTCACAAAGTCCATGATCCAAGACAACTCAAAACCCTAGTGGAATGTGATTATAAAAGGACCTCTTAGAGAAAATGAAAGGAGATTCAACATTGATATATGTATTAAGCTCATCATGAGGTAAAACCTTTTATTTTGAGTAATGTGAAGTTAGTATAAAGTAGTTGTTTGACTTAAATATTGTGTTGTTAGTGTTTTGTTTTATATGTGTTAATCTGTTATAAATTTGTTTCTTTGATTAATCAATTTATGAATAGATGCAAACTTGTGTTTGTGAGAGATCTAACAAGTAAATTTTATGATAAAAGTGATTGACTAAAAAATATGAAGTGGTCAACTAATATATAAAGTAGATTTAATTTTTCCGTGAAAAACTTGAAGATATAAACAAACTAATATATAATATAATAAAATTAGCGTCATGAAAAGATTATACAGTGTGAGTTGTAAGTAGGTACGTATGATTACAAGATTGAGCAAAATATGAATACAACATTCACACATAAAACTAAATAATAGAAAGTGTTATTTGTTTATTGGTTTATATTGGTTTACCTCTACAATGTGAAGGAGCTTTGATACCCTATGATTAAAATTTTTTTTAAAATTAAAATAAAAAATTAAAAAAACCATATGAAGAGATCATGTTAACAAAAGTGAAATTTTTTTGTTAAATTGTCATCTAAGAGGACAAAACAATCAAATCTTTACATTATAAAGAAAAAAAAAATATAAATAAAAACTACTCATATTACAAGAATATCGTACATTTAGCTCAAAATTTATTGAAAACGTCTACATCCACACCAATAAATCTATTAGTTTGTTTAGATCTTTTTGCTATAACTTGTACAATTCTTAGAAATGGAATGTTATAGTAAATAGTAATTCATTCATTATCGAGGAAAATGCATGTAAATATTAGACTATTAGAGTGAGACAATATAGTGTACTAGAACATGTAGGCCAACCGTTATGTCTAAGTAAACGGAATTGAAGGGATGTGGAAATGAGGTTTTTAGAAGTATCCCAATCACATATTCTCCATAGTTGTACAATGATCTCATCTTCCAAATGGTGAATAAATCCTAGCTCTTGGATTCAGTCAATCATCTTCAAGGTTACCAAATGATCACTTAAGTTTAACAATGCCTCTTGGCTTCTTCTTTTGGCTTGCTCTAAAGTTTTGGTCTTGTCATCATTTTGTAAAGGTGCCAACTAAGACAAACAACATAAGCACATTTTATAATAAATAAATATAAAAGCAACATCGTTTATGGATTCTAAATATAGAAACTGCTTATTGAAAAAGTTATGCAATATAATAAAATATAAAAGCACATTTTATAATCAATAAATTATTGTATTCTAATGAAATATAATAAATGTAAAAGCACATTTTATAATCACATTTTATAGTATTATAATGAAATATAATAAAAGCACATTTTATAATCAATAAATTATAGTATTATAATGAAATATAATAAATGTTTCAATATTATTATAAAAAGACAATTATTTTGAGGCATTACAAGTATGACATTTTTATGAAACATCTCATGTGTTCATTAAAATATTATTACCCTAAATTAATGTCTAATTTTTTAGAGATAAAAATACCTATTAGATAACAAATTTTATATTTTATTCCCGTAAAGTATATACAATTTTACAAATTTTATGCAACGATTCAAAATTATTCTTGTATATGACAAAGTGAACAACTTTTATTAACAACGGGCTAAAGCCTTAATAATATAGTTTGTAATTATTTTAAAAATTATTTATTACTTGAGACCGTTCTATTTCTTTTCTTAATAAATATATATTTAAAAAATATTCTTTGCTAGAATCAACTAGGGATCTCTTGATAGGGTTGGCCTAGCTCAAAGTTAGGGAGGCAAGAGTTTTAAGTCTTATTGTTTTGGACCTTAAAATAGACTTCATCCAATGAGTAAAAGATAGGTTTTAAATTACATATAATTAATATACTTTTCAAACCAAATTATAAATAAATAGAATTTGTCAAACGACAAAGCCTTGTTTCTCTATGATATATTATTTGTGTTTAATTTTTACCATCTTAATTTTACAATTTTAAAGGTAAAAATATTTGCAATTCAATAATTAATGGCACTGGCTTTAAATTTTTTAGTTGTCTACAATGTAAAAAAATCATAAAAATTATTAATTTAAAAAGTTTATTTAATTTTTAATTAAATATTAATTTTTAAAATATCTCAATTTTACTATTTTAAAAATATTTTTCAGTTCAATAAGCAATAGCAATGGTTTTAAGTTATCTACACACATCAAATTAACATTAATTATCAAAAAAATTTAAAAGTTATTTATTTACAAAGTTTATTTTTTATTAAATATTATTGCAAAAATATTTTAAATAGAATTCCGCCTTAGGCCTCAAAATGCGTTAGGTTAACTCTGACTCTTAATTAAAACAAAAATAAAAGTTTATTAAGCGCGGAAACCATAAAAATTGTACATTCTTCTTCCAATTCATAATCCTTAACCTTTCTTCTCATGTGTATGCGACATTTTAAATTTGGAGCCATTGATGTTAGGTTTTTGTTTTGTTTTTCTTTTTTAAATGACATAAGCTAACTATAGTTTTGATTTTGTTTCCCTGTTTTGGTAATGAATTGAAGTTTTGAAATGAGGGTTTAGTTGTTTCTCTCTGTCTTTGATTCAGCTTCCAAACAATAACCTTAATCCTAATCCTTTCTTCGTCATCGTTTTCTTCTCCAATGTGTACTATTTTTCATTATTTATTGAAATGTGGATCTTCCGTGTATGCTTAATTGCTTTAGAGTTGTGCTTCCTTCAATTACGAGCTCTCCTCTCCCATAATACGAGCTTCCTTTTATCTGTACAAACTTTACTTCAACTTCTCTTTCTCTATGTATTAATCTAACTCTTTTTTCCGTTGGTCTTAAACCATATCAACTAAAAATCTAGTTTGTTCTTATTGTATTTCGTAGCTTTCAACAATAAATAGTGTTAGAGACCAGTTCTCCAATAATCTCTAAAATCATTTGTTGTTGAAAGCTACACAACATCTTGCATCTCAAATGGGAATATCAAACTCATATACAAATCCTGGTTTTCATAAAATCCAAAGTGACATTTATCATTAAATAAAGAGATTTAAAAACCAAGTTCATGCGTATGGATAATTGAAAATGACATATAAAAACATATTATATATTAATTAAAAAAATTAATTATAATTATTTTGAAATTTGATCCATCTCTTTTTCTTTATTTATATAGAGTTTTTATCATAACTATTTTTTATTTTATTAAGTTTTTATTATAATTTTTTTATATCTATTAATATTAATGAAAAATATTACACTTTTTAAAATTTAAGACCACTAATATTTAATTCTATGAGATAAAACTTGCTGTGCTTGCACAGCACAGGGCCGACCCAGTTCATAAAAAAAAAGCATGTTAAAAATATATTGGAGCTTAGAAATTGTATGAGAATAGGCAATTGATTAAAAAAGCAGTAGGGTGTTCATGGTGACTCATATGGAGTGCTTGCTATTCATGGTTTATACATTCTTTTGTAATCACATGTTATTCATAATTTAATTTTGACATGTTTGCCTTTATTCCTAAATTGGGTATTATACCTACAATCCGATTTTCTAAATTGCTATACTCCAAATTTCTTTCCTTTGACTTTTCAGCTTCTTTAAAAGCATGATATTTAACTTTGATGTGTTTGGTTCTTCCATGTTGTAATGGATGCTTAGCTATGGCAATGAAAGATTTGTTATCCACCCATATGACAGTGGCTTTGTTTTGAAATTCACACACATTTAATAAAATCTCCCTTAGTCAAATAATTTGATTTGTTACTGCAGCAGTAGAAGTATACTTCGCTTTAGCGGATGATTGAGCGATAATTCCTTATTTCTTTGAATTTCATGAGATCACAACACTACCAAATGAGAATACATAACCAGAGGTGCTTTTCGCATCGTCTACACTTTCAGTCCAGTCACTATCTACATATCCATTGAGGTCTCCATTTTCATTTTTTAGAAAACACAAACAATAATCAATTGTACCTTTTATGTACCTCAAAACTCAGCTAGCAATGAACATTATATTAGGTCTGGTCGCTGAAAGATACAACAAACTTCCAATTATACTTTTATAAATAGAAGCATGTGCACTATTATTTATCCATATGAAACTTAATTAACACCTCCAAAACATATTTCTTTTGTGAAATGGAGATTCCAACATTTGACTAAACGACCTCCATTCCAAGAAAATATTTCATTTCACCCAAATCTATCATCCCAAATTCAGTCTAAATAGCTTGCTTGAATTAACTTAGAGAATTGAATTCATCCATATAACCAACAAGTTATCAACCTACAATGACATTATTAGTTGCACTTCATTATTTGACCTTTTCACATACAAAATAGCCTCATTTTCATTTCCTTTAAAACCTCTTTGCAAAAGATGACCATCAATTCTGCTATACCATGTTCTTAGTGTTTATTTTAAGCCACTGAGGACTTTGTGATTCTTGTAAACTTTATTTTCACTTCCTACAACCTTAAAACCATAATGTTTGTCGACATAAATGTCTTCATCAAGCAACCCGTCATACCCCAAATTTATCCTATCTGTGTATAACTTTCATATATACATCCATCCACTAACCATTATTTAGAAAATCCAAAATATGTCACTTTCATTGTGATTTTCTTATTGCTTAAGTCTATGCTTCATTCAAAGGCGTCTAAACCAGAGGCGTGATTCTAGGATTTGTGACATGTGTCCAAAGCCTCAATCAGGGTTTTGTGTCATATTTAAGACAATTGTGTTGTCAGGGCACATGGGTGTGGTGATGGTTGAAACTCAAGAGGAGTTTGGCCTAATCTTAATTAGACAAGTAGTTTGCTTCATTCTCAAGATGTCAGGCTATGGAAAAGCCAGGTATTTCATCAAGTGACCAAGATCAGGGTTTAATGCAAGTTCAAGTTATCTTATGACATCAAGTCGCATAATATTCAAATTCAATGCACTTGGCCTTGTTATATGGTTCATTTTCTTGCCATTAATTCAATGAAAGGTCAAGCAGGCCATTTGTTCAAGATGATTTCATGTTGGATTCAATTTTAATCATATTTCGATGATTTGTTCAATGATGGTTAAGATTCAGGAATTGATTCACTTTCAGTCAGATTCAAGATTCAGAGGTTTCATTATTTCAAGACTTTAAGGCATCTGAAGACCCATATTGCTTCATGCTCTTTCCTCAAGATTAATTCAAAGATTGTTGGAAATTGATTTTTCATGCGATTTGTGGATTCAATTCAAGATTGGAAATTTTTGGAGTCAATTCAAACATGATTATTCAAATTCGAAAATCGAGTTCTCAAGCATGTGGTTCAAAAATATGGAGGTGCAAAAAATCAAAGATTTCAAATGTGCAAAGCCCATGTACATGATTCATAGAGTCCAAGAGTCCATTTCATACCCAAAATTCTACAAAGTTATGGCATGAAGTTACAAAAATAGATGGGCCCATGACATTTCCTTTTACAAAAAAAGTCCAAACTCACATACAATGCATAATAATTTCCAAAATTACAAACAAAGAATGACGACCACAAGCATCATACCAAAAGTTACAACACATGACAATTTCAAAGCCACAAGCTGCTACATTTCCAAACCTGCAAAACACCAGCCAATCATATGAGCCAGCTTCAACTGCCAAAACTCCCAACAAGCCATCGTACGCCACTCCTCACAATTTCCAAACAATACGCCACGCACGACCTCCATGAAGTATCAGACCACATGACACCAATTCACCTTTAGCAGCCATCACACAATTGTACCCTACACACGATGAAGTCATAACCAATACATATCCATTAATAATTAACCATGGCTCACCGTTAAAATTGCACCACCAACTTTACCATCAGCCAGAATACCTGAGTCCTGCATCAAAAGCAATTTACAAAAACAACTCACTGCACATGATCACCAAGTTTTCAACACTTTAACATCATTTGTTTCCTAATCAACCTTCATATACAAAGTTACTGACTCTCACAAATTAATAACAGACTCACACCTTGTTCTGCAAAACAAACAAAAGCCATTTGATGCAGCGAGACTTTTGTGTGACGCACAACATCAACTTGTACAACAAAACATGTCACCATACAAAAACAATTTCCAGCTCCTTAAATTCGTATTCCAAATACCCTAAATACCCTTCAAAACAGTCTCCCCATAAAACCTAAACACTCTCATAACCATATAAGAGGAGCCAACATTACCATCTGAGAACAATCAACGACAACCCAAACCATCCTTCTCCATTCCTCAACGCGTCTAAACCTTCCTTCAATATCTCCTTTCTTCAACCCTTCATCCTACCCAACAACCGAAACCACTCAACCTTTCCCCTCAACATCTCTTCAATCTTCCAACCTTCCTTCAACAATTTCAACATTAAACCTTAACCTCAAAATTGAAACACTTCCAAACCCACTCAAAATCAAAAATGGAAAATGGCGAGATGAAGAGCATAAGAGATTGAATCGAAACCAAGAATGAAACTGAATCTCAAACCTGAAAGCGGATCTGAACGGTGAGTGTCGAGCGGAAAACGAAACCTGAAGGAGAGAGATAAAGAGGGACGGACGAAATCATACGCGAAGTAGTAGGTTGGAACCATTTTGATTCGTTTGACCTTGTTACTGCTTGTGTTCTTCTCCTTTGTTCCTTTTGCGTTTTAGTTTGTTTTGCTTTTGGTTGGAGCACATTTAATGGCTCTGTTTTATTTTGAAGGTGAAGCTGATAATTTCTTAGCCGTGTTCCTTTTTCAATTCATCATTGATGGTTATTTTAAAACTTAAATTGCCTTGTACCACCCTTGTATTATTCTGAGCCATATGTCGTTGTTGATGGTGGACTTAGGGCCTGTTTCCTTTATTTAACTAGCACCCTTCTTTTTTCTTTCTACCTGTTTTTGTTTTGGTGGATGAATGGGCTTAAAAGCCCATGATGATTCCACCTATTTACCTACACACCTTAGATACATACACCACCCTATGATTACTTCTGCACACCATTATGTTTCTAACCCGCCATGTTTTTTCCTTTCTTTAGTTTATCCATGTTTTTTTTGATAGAATGATGGGCTTTTTTTTAGCCCGTATGATTTCTTCTTTTCACCCACCTTGATTTGCAGATGCACCCTTAATTCTTCATTTTTTTTTATTATTTTTTTTTTTCGTTTTTCTTTAAATATGTTGATATTTGTTTTACAAATTGATCTTGATGTTATGATCTTTTATTTATTTTCATGATTTATTCCATTTCGATTTTATTTCTTTTGATTCCATTTTCTTTTTGATCTTGGTCGATGAAGTCTTTCTATTCATAAACGTTGATTTATTGAGGTTGTTAACCTTCATTATTTCAAATCTGTAAAAAATGATCATCGAGATCATTTTTTATACTTTGGGATCGTGATAGTTTACCTTCGATTAATCGATACAAGTTTACAATTAAGACGAGACCGTCACTTTTTCTGTCTGTGTGACACGATTACATTGGAAAATGATCTTCAATATCATTTTTCCATCGTGTTTTTAGCACGAATATCAACTTGCGTGGCCTCCTATAGCTTGATCTTCGTCATAGATCGAGTTGCGACGGTTTAACGCTACATTTCGTCTCGATTCAATTTATATCAACTAACGACTAACTTTATTTTTCGCCAATATACTCTTGTTTTATTTTTAGTCAATATATCTTGATTATATTATCATTGTTCATATACTTGTTAATATTATCTTAATTATACTATTGTGGATATTATCTTGATTATATTGTTATATATCTTGTCATATTATTCACATTATTCATATTCATATCATATTCATATTGTTCATACCTTGTTCATATTTTTCAAAAACACATTAACATTTATCGAAACCTAAAAGCCTAAATTGGTGGACTGTTGGTTACTTTTCTGAGCAACAGATTATTGGACTTTATCAAAAACCATAAATTGGAGCTTTTGTCTGATTCTTGCTCAAGGCATAGTTTAGGACACTTCGCACACACACGACTTCCTCTTGGGCTACCTGACAATGAACCATTTTATTTTGTGCAATCCCGTGTAACTTACATGTACCCCTCTTCCATTCTGATGTATGCTTTAGTATTTGCTTTGATTGTGGTTTATATTCTAGGAGCACCCATAGAGACTAGTGTAGACTAAACCGTTTTCAAACTAATTCTCGATTCATCATCGAGCCATTTTCACACACTCATCGTAAGTCGATTGCCCGCATGGATTCGCCATCAACGTATCGCACACACACACACACACACACACACACACACATTTCATCGTGGTTTCGTTATTAGGAGCAACCTCAGAGACTAGTATCGTTTCTAACAACCTAACCCTCGATTCATCGTCGAGCCGGTTCCATTTTCAAACCAACCTTCCTTCCTAACACGTCTTTGCACACTGTCGCACCTCGAAAAATTACGGAGATATTTCGGAGAAACGACCCTCGCGTGAAAGGCGCGGAAATGCGGTTCGACAGAGTCGCCACCAAACTTTATTTTTCCTAAATAAACGGGAGAGGAAAATATCGAGAAAACCTCTTAAAAACGAAAGGACAAGAACAGGGCTGTCGCAACCATGTTCCGGGTTCGGGAGTCGGTTACATGAGGGGAAGGTATTAGCACCCCTCACGTCTGTCGTACTCGACGGGAACCTCTTAAGGTAATTGTGGAGAGTGTTATCTAGGTTTGGTTGTTTTTTTTCTCGATGATAAAGGTAGAATTGGTAGGGTAAAAGGTTAAAGATGCAAAGGAGAGATGGGTGGTTAGAGGATAGAGTGCTCGCCAAGGATTGGGGCCCTTGTGCCTACGTATACTCATTCGGACAAGAATGAGAAATCAGAGCGTCGTAGTTCGACTACAGGAAAGGATGGGGGAAACGGAAGATGGATAGAAGTGTGCTCGCCAAGATCATCGCAATCTTGTGCCTACGTATCTTATATTCAAGAGTGAATAAAGAATCAGAGCGTCCGTAGTTCGTGGAGACGACCACGAAAAGATGAGGTTGAATGGGTTGGAAGTTTAGGTTGAGGGACAAAAGAGTAATTGACAAGCAACCCGAGAGCGTGCCTCAATAGCTTGTCACTCAAGAATTCAAAGAATGCGAGATTCCAAGAACTCAGTTCTTTCGGAAATTGACTGACTAAGTTGAAAATAAAGAGTTAGATATTTTGAGATCAAAAGAATGAACTAATAACAACTCAAGGGCGCGCCTCGAGAGTTACTCATTCGAATGTTCAAAGAATGCTAGATTCTGAGAATATCCCTCTTTCGTAAGTTTTTTTTTAAAATGTTTGTAAAAGGATCAAATCGAAAAAATGGCATGCGAGGCCAAAAGGAAATTGTTTTGAAGTAGCTCGACGACGTGTCGAGGATTTGATTAAAGATGGAATCGACTTGATGACGTGTCAAGGATTAGATTGTGAGAGATGACATTGGTTCCTAAGGGTGCCTCCAATATCAAAACCACGAGGAGTTGTAAATGCGTGTACGAAACGGCGATGGTTGCGAATGCGTACGAGCATTCGACTTAAGATACGTTTGAAAATGTTTGAGTTTGAAAGAGTCGAAAGGCTGAGTAAATAACAACTCAAAGGGCGTGCCTCAAGAATTATTCACTCGAAGATTCAAGGAATGCTAGATTCCAAGAACCTCCTCCTTTCGAGGTTTGGATCGAGAAGGATTTGAAAATGATTTGAAGCAAGGGTATGTAAAGAGTTTGAGGTACGAGAGGTGAGAATACGAGATTGGATTTTTTAAGATAAATGACAGTTATTTGATAAATGAGACGTAGGCCTCACAACCAATTAATTGGGGTATTATCGAAATGCTAGACCTCGACGACACCTTTTTCATTCGAAGATGTTTGGGTGAACAACAGAAATATCACACAGAATGCTTGATTCCTATGATATTTCTTTATCCAAAAGGGAATATTTTAAAAAAACTGATAAGTTGATAAACAAATTATTTAAGGTGTACACCTCAATAATGAACATTCAAAAACGCTAAATTTCGAAGATTCAATAGGATGAATAAAATAGAAAAATGGATTAGTTTCGAATAAATCATCATCTATCAATACTTTGACCGATAATAACTCCTAAAAAATGTCATTGACTAAAATGAGTAAGAATCGAATAAAACTGAATGGAAATCGATAAAAATCAAAAATGAAAAGTTAAAAAGAAGTTGGTCTCGGGTTTGTTATTATTTGTCAATAATTTGACAAAAACTATAACTTGGGGTATCGCCATCGACCAAAAACAGATGAAAATGGGACAAAATGCCCAATGACAAATGAGAAATAAATCCAACCTTAAAAGTAAAAAGTATTATAAACTCTAACATTATAAACTTAAAAAAGAAAACAATATATAGATGTTCATTAATAATAAATTATATATATATATATATATATATATATATATATATATATATATATATATATATATATATATATATATATATATATATATATATATATATATATATATATATATATATATATATATATATATATATATATATATATATATATATATATATATATATATATATATATATATATATATATATATATATACATAACAGTCCATTTTAAAACTAATATATAAAAAATACGTATATATACAATCTGTTAAAAAAATAAAAATAATAAAATAAATAAATAAAAATAAAATAAATGAAAAAGAAAATCAATGCTGAACGATGTGTATGTCAAATGAAAGATCCGATAATGACCTTACCCACAAGTTATATTTTTTTAAAACTAAAACGAAAAAACAGGATGTGGTAATGACCCCTTCATCATCCTTAACAGGGTCAACGATATCAAAGGCTCATGATGGTCAAGGAAAGAAGATCCGGATTCAATACGCAGGTCCGTTCGAAACACACTTGGTTTTCGTCTCAAAACATTTCTTCCCATTCTTCGTCTTATTTCTGGGTTTTGTTTTCTAGTTTTTGATTTCTGTTTTTTTTTTTTGGTTAGTTTGGGTTGAAGGCTGTTGAGGGGATGACGATGAGAAAAAGATTGAATTGTGAATGGATTTTTAGTTATAAAGGAGGTATGTTGAAGGAAAGGGCGAGTCGATGGGGTTTAACGAAGAAGATTTGAAAGAGGGTTCGAAGGTTCAAAAGGGTATAGTAATGAGTGGAAATCTGAGAAGATTTGAAGGAAGTTGAATCATGAACAGAGGGAGTTTCGAAGAATGTGATGAAAGTGACGAAAATTTCGGAAGATTTGGTCTTTTTTTTTAAAGCTCTCAAGTTATGGGGTTGGGGGATTGAAGAAGAACAGTTGGGGTTAGGGATGAAAAAAAATGGGAGAAGAGCTTCTTCAAAGCAACCGGCGGCTAGGGTTTTTGAGTGGCTATGTTTTTGATTGGAGGCCCCCCTTCTAGGGTTTTTCACCCTGTTTTTATAGCTGGGATGAAAGGAATAATAGGGGATCCAATGAGGAAAGGATGAGCTCAAATTTGTAACGTCCTGTATTGTATTGTACCCGTACAAGATGCACTGCTGATGGCTTGTCGGTTGTTTGTCATTTGCGCGTGAGGCTGAGTGGAGAGGGCTGAGTCGTATTTTGTTGTATGGCTCTTATTTTTTGTTGCTCTGTGTAGTGGGATGGAGAAGCAAAACATTTGTCCCTGGTTGTACAGTTGGTGCGAAAAAGCTGTACGTACCTTTTGAAAACCTCTATTCCTTGTCTTTTGCTAACTCCATAAAATCCATTTTTTATTAACTCTCTTAATTTACAGCTGGTAAGAAGTACATCCCTTTTTTTTGCAGGTGATATTGGACTGATTTTTATGCAGAAATCGATTAGTGTTGGCTAAGATAGAGCCGACTTCGAATTGGTTCAAAGCAGGGCTTACACAGAAACCGCGAGTCAGTGCTTATGGACAAGGCCCGTATAGCATGGGATCTATGTAGGATCTGGTGCGTTGTGGGTGGTTTGTGACCAATGAGCGGGCATCGTGCACGAGGTATCAAACAACATTAAAAGAACGCTGCAAACTGGTATTCCACTTCATCCCTTTTATTTTGCCGTATCACTGTCGGTTGAATTCACATCATAATTATTGTCGTTGTATGTGCAGGTGAATCGTAAGTCGATGCATGAGCCAAGTTGGTGATGGCTCAGGTTGATATAGTAATTGGTTCAAGCTAAATTTGCTGCGACCATTTGACAAGTAGTGTCAGTTTGTTGTGCGGATTACTGCGTGATGCTACTGTTGCGTTTCAGGTACGATCCCTTTGTGAAGAGTAGTTGCGTGTCTAGGGTGAGTAATGCGTACTGGTGAAACTTTTATGGATTTTACTTTTTTCTGTGAAATTATACGCTGGCTGATACTTGTGTCTAACCTCCTTAGTGTGTGGTCTGAGATGCTGAGCTGAGTAGTGGAATCTGCCGGTAGCAGGGTAATTGCTGGTGAGTGACCTCTTCTTTTTGAGGTAGTTTTGTTCTGCAATCATATAAGTTGAAATTTAAAATGGCTTATATTGTGGTACTATGCAAGCGTTGTACTGTGCACTCATGCCGTCAATTGTTCATGTTGCAGCTGGCGTACGATCCAAAAGTATGACTTTCTTGCCGTTGTTTCAAGTCACGTGTTGCTTGGTCTCAAAGTCATGATGGTGATGTTCTACAGACCGAGAAATCTGTTGCGAAATAGGTGTTTGGCTTCAGTTGTAAGAAAAATGATGAATGTGTGTTAAAGGATGGTTGTTCTGCGGTTTGGTTCATGTTGCTGTGAAAACCGCCCTTGTCGCGATGCTCTCCGTGGTATGATATTTGTGTTGCAACTTGTAAAAACATGTTTGTCTTTAGTTGTTCATCCTGTACGGATTGCTAGCTGTACCGTACTGCTCTGTGAGTTTTCTTTTGTTGCAAGCTTTTGTATTCATAATCTTTATTGTTGTCCTTTGTTTGCAGGTAGTAAATCGTGACAGCCGAGACTTGGAAGCGATTAGAATATGCAGCAGGTAAAAAGAAATAGTTTCCCGTACTCGGATGACGGTAACGGCACCTAACAGACTGTCTGAAGTGAGTCGTACGAAAGACTTAAGAAGCAGCAAATCCCATCTCACCATGACAAATGGCTTTTTTGTGGAGTTTTCTTGATGTATCAACTCACTTCATCCTCAAATGGCTCCTTCCCCTCATTTGGTGTGTTCACTTTGCAGGATTCTTGCTGTAGGATTTTTGCGTTGCAAGTCGGGCAGATGACGTACGTATTGATTTCTTGTGAAAATTTCTCTCTACTGCTGAAGGCGTGGTGTTCGTACCTTCATTTTATGCACAGCAAGTCGTATTATTACGTGGGGTGTGGACGTAGATATGGTAAATCAAGTTATGATTTGGAGATTTTTCAATGCTCATCACCAAGTGTGCTTTCAAGTTTGCAGGAGCCTCAGTTTCCATCAAAGAAAGGTACATCCAATCATTCATGAATCAACATGACAAAGAACATTGGATCATAACAAACAAACAATATTAGTTTCAGATAAACATCAACAGAGACAGGGCCAACGTGACCTAGTCTAAGCACCAAGTGACCCAACAATGTGAAACTTATTATGATAGCTTTCATCTCACAGCTGCTCTAGCACTCATTGATGTGTGATAATTTGTGCTTCTCTGCTTCCGGTAAGATGTATATACATCATCATACTGACTCACTTCATTCGGATCAGCCGTGGCCCCAAGTCCCAATCTTCCCGAGCCACTTGATCCTGGCTTTCTGTCGACACTCCCATCAGCATAGGTTCTTGTCTCTGGATCAATTTGCTGCAAATTTGGGGGTGGAGGTATGCAAGCACCTCCCTTTCGAACTTGAGATTCTCTCTCATATTCTCCTTAAATACTGTTTTCGAGCTGTAATGAACTTCACTGAACTGTGATTTTTAGTTTTGCAGGTCCTTCATTTCTGATTGTAGCTTAGAGAAAACGGTTCGTCACCTATTGCTTGGATTCTCTTATTGCGGCCATTTTCAAGTCGATGTCGAAATTCACCAATTTTTGAGAATTGTCCTTAATGCTGATGTTTTGCTGCAAGTCGGCTTTGAAGCCTCTTTTGTGAATTGTAATTTAACTAGAATTACCCCTGTTGACTTAGAGTTTGAAATTTATGGGATGTATGAGATATCATCTTATATATGTTAGTGAATGGCACAGTAAAAGCCAAGTTTTTTTTTAAATTCTTCGCCTACTTGTAAAATACATAAGTGTTACTCTTTTGTCACATGGGGATATACTTTGAGTAATACTAAAAAACACACGGTGTTCTCTATATGCTTTCCTGCATTGTCATCTCAATTTTCAACTGTGGTTCACAAGTTTCTCAGCATGACCCATTCACGGCCCATCATTAACATCCTTAACGTTTAAAGGCAACGTGATGACTTGACTTATCTTTAGCAAAATGAACCTGGTACGAGCATTTAAGGCTCCACATAATAAATCATAAAACAAATTTAGCAATCTTTAGAAGCAAGTTGAAACACTTTGACACAAATTAAGTCGAAATTAACCACGAGCTGCTCTTTGGACTCCATCTCAACTTGCGAATTGAACTAGACCCCAGTATGGCTTGAATGAAATCTAAACATGACCTCGAACCAATTCACATTGCATCTTTGAAAAAACATGGTCTAAATTTAAACAACTTAACCAATCAAAGCATAGATTTGAAACAACCTGGGAATTTGATGTAGCACACTCCACATTCTGTCACTCTTTCACCAAGAACTGATATAAGCCATGATTCTTTCAACTCGACCATCCTCCACTAAACTTTCCACCGATTCACATATGGACCAAAGATCCTAAACCCACATATGTACTTGGTACACAGAATTGAGAGGGTAGGACAAATTTGGGGTATGACACACACAAATACAATTAAACCTTTGATCCAACATTAAACGGATTTTCTCAACAAACTATCAAAAAATTTAACAACTATTCAATTCTTTTCATGGTGAAAAAGAGGGGGATTAAGCCTTTGATTTCTCTTAAGTTGTTTGTATGCGAGTTCTCTTACTCGTGTGTGAGCAATTGACGCCTCTAAAACATTTCCAACTCGACAAAATTCACCTATCTTCCAACCACTCATCATTCAAAACACCTTTCAAACACAACTTCCTTTTAAGATCAGAGAGAGAGAGAGAGAGAGTCAAATATTCGAATCATTATCCCGATTACTTGGGCCCGAGGAGCATTTCTTAAGCTTCTAGTAATCGTCATCCTTACCAAACTTCAACACTTCAACCCCTCTCTTTTCATGGTCGTCGCCACGAACTACAAACGCACTGATTCTTCATTCTCGTCTGAATGTAAGATACATAGTTACAAGATTGCGATGATCTTGGTGAGCACACTTTCATCTTTTTCTGTCATTCCGAGCACAGTTCCCTCCATCTTCCGTTTCCCTCCATCCTTTCCCGTAGTCGAACTACGAAAGCTCTAATTTCTCATTCTCGTCCGAATGAGCATACGTAAGCCCAAGGTCCCAATCCTTTTCGAGCACCCTATTCCTATAAGCACCCATTTTCCCTTAGCATCTATTCCCTTTTATCATACTATTTCGAATTTACCATTGAGAAGAAAACAACTAAGCTTAACTAACATTCATCACAATTCGAATTAAGAGGTTCCCGTTGAGTACAACGAACGTGAGAGGTACTAACACTTTCCCCTCGCGTAACCGACTACCGAAACCTGAACATGGTTGCGACGACCATCGTTCTTGTCCTTCGTTTAAAAATGTTTTCTCGATATTTTTCTCTCCTATCTTTTTTTGGGATAAATAAAGTTCGGTGGCGACTCTGTTGAACCATATTTAGCGCCTTTAGCGCGAGGGTTGTTTCTCGATTGATTTTTTGAGGTGCGATATAACCCATCCAAAAACTCTGACTTAACATCAAAATGATAAATTTTCCATCCTAATCTTGTTGCTAAGGTAACAAACAACCTAATTATACAATTTTTTGTAACAGGTGCAAAAGTGTATGAGAAATCAACACCATGTTGTTGAAAATAAACTTTTACCACCATTCTAACCTTAAGTTTATTTATAGAACCAACAAGATTAAGATTGGTTCTTTAAACCCACTTAATACCAATAATCTTTTGATTTTTTGGTTTATCTACGGGCTTCCATGTTTGATTTTTGTCTATCATCTTCATCTTCCCATGCATGGTAACTTTCCATCAGCGGCTTTGTTAGTTCCATGGTTCTATGATATAGAATTGTCCATGGTTCTATGATTGACTAAATTGTGGTAAAACAAGACTCTGCACTAATGTTAGACAGGATGTTATTACCATAGTTATGACATCGCTAAAGGAGCAAGCAGGAGCTGGTGAAAGAACTGTTGTGGAGTGGTTTAATGTGAATGTCATGCTGAATATTGTGACATCTATCACGACATCCATCTGCTGTCATGACAGAACTACTGTCATGTGTGAGAAACAGTAGGAGTAGCAGTGCAGCAAGAGCTAGCAGGGGTTAATGACAATACTACTGTCATGTGTTTTGAACAGGATGGCATTACCAAAGTCATGACATCACTGAGCTAGCAGATGCTAAAGAAAGAACTGCTGACATGGACGTCATTACAGAAGTAATGACATATGAATAACAGAACTGCTGTCATGTTTTGACATCTGGTGCAGCAGGAGCTAATAAAAGCAGATGACATAATTGTTGTCATGGATGCAGAAGGAGCTGGTAGAAGCTGAGTGTCATGCATCAATGTCTAGTACAACAGTAGTTGCTATGTGTTAGCATTGGCCACAATAGGTTAAGTTGTGATGAAGTTCCTCACAGGCAGTGTGAGGTGTGCAACCACAACAGTGTGAGTTGTGGTGAGTGAGGTGTGTTGTCATGTGTTTTAAGCAAGACATTGTTGCATGGCAACAGAAGGAGCTGCTAGTGTATATCTCTTGACATAATTGGTTTGGATTGATGAAACCATGTTGAAAATACTTCATCAGTAAATATGTCAAGGAGATTTATTAGGAACAAGAACAAATTGCATTGGTATTCCTAAAAGGATCTTGGATACCTTTTAGGAAACTTTAATATACTTGTTTCTAATGTTATTCTGCAGAAGATTGGGTGAAGCCAGGTCTGGTGTAAAGAAAAATCTGCAGAAGAGTGGATGTCATACTGAATGTCATGACATTGATCGTATGACATCAGTCGTGCAGGCATGTTGATTTTCTGTCATCTCAGGCTAGATTTCAGGAAGACTTGTTATGACCCCTGAGTTATATCAGGAGAGATTCAAGGCAATGCTGACCATGCCATGACCTAATTGGACAGCACCTTGAATTGTGGAAATTAGTTTTATTTTGTTAAAAGTAATATTTGTTACTTCTGCACAGCCCAAGCTCAGTCTGCACGACTATAAAAGGAGGAGCAGAAGCAGAAGAAAAGCAAGCGCTCACATTAAGAAAAACCAGAGTGTAAAATAGAGGTCTAGGGTTGAGAGTCCCTTGTGTGTATGTCACCCTTTGTATCTTTTGATACATTGTGGTAGACATATTGGTAAGTGAAGAAGACTAGTCTTCATGTGTAAAGTCTGTTTAGGAATACTTGTAATCCAAGCAATTGTCTGGTGGATGATTGTTTTGGTTAGGTAGATTCTAGGTTGTGTCTCATTCAAAGCTGTGAAGCAAGAGTGTGTGAGTTCCTTGATCAAAGTTGTGAATCAAGATCAAGGTGTGTATGAAGTGTCTCTTCATATTAATTTCTGTAATTGTTTGATATCACTGTTGTGTGATTGAGGGGGAGTGAGTGGGTATACTCAGGTACTAGAGTGTCTCTAGGCTGAAGTGTCATTGGGTAGAGATTAAGTGAGAAGTGCAAACTGGAGGTTTGACTTTGAATTGATTCCACTAATAGTGAATTTCCTCCTTGGCTTGGTAGCCCCCATATGTAGGTTTTGTTGATACCGAACTAGGTGAACAATTACTGTGTTATTTATCTTTCTGCATTTACAATTCTGTACTTTAAATGGTTAGATAAATAGTATGACAAACTGCAGATGTCACAACAGAGGTCGTGACATTGGGAAAATTTAAAGAAATTTAAATTGGCCATGGTCTGTCCTCGTCCTTGTTGAGCAGAGATCAATGTTCTTGGAACACATGTGATCTGCATACTAGAATTTCAATTGGTATCAGAGCAGGCATCCTGTCTGTTCTGGATGAGATCTTGGGAGATACTTTCTGGTGTTTTGAACAAGGAGAAGCTGTAGCTGAGTTGTTGATCTTGCTGAATGGTTGAGCTACTGCTTATGGAGCTAAAGAGAAGCTTGTAATTGCTGTTGTGCCCTCTGATATATGAGCTTTATGACCAACTGTATGTTATGCCAAAGGAAGAGTGACTACTTATATCCTATGGCCTGTTGGATGATCAGAAATCTTGTGTAGGGCATGTTCTTTTGGTGGTTCCGCTGCATATTTCTCTAATAAAAGAACTCTGATGCCCCTAGGGGAAAACTAGCCCATATTCAGTCTGATGCTTGGCTGTGGCAGCTGCGTAGATGATTGATAGATGGTACTAGCAGCAGTGCTTGGTTGTATGCCTGGGATGTTCTGTTGTGTTCTACAGTTTGCTGGAAGCTATGGAAAGAAGATAGTGGGAGGTGATTTATTTTCACCACTCATGTCCTGCAAGGATTCTATCAGCAGAAGAAGACATAGGCAGGTTAAGGGTGCTTCAGCCCTGGTATTCCTGAAGTTGTGTGGACTTAAGACCAATTGCTATTTGTGGACTACACACGTATTTAATTGGTTATCCATGAAGTTCAGAGAAGGATTCATTATAAGGATTTAAGATTCTTTGCTATTTGAGATATTCTCAAATATTTAATGAATTATCCTTAGTTGATGATCAATTTGTCTCCTCAGTTGTTGCACAAGCATCAGGCCCTGATATGCTTGGATTACTTCAGGGATCTGATGTTCAACCAGATGTTGAGACATTCCATCAGCAGAGATTATGCAGAATTCTGTTGATCCATAGATCAAAGGAGATGCAG
The DNA here is from genome assembly GCA_963859935.3 of Lathyrus sativus. Taxonomy (NCBI): domain Eukaryota; kingdom Viridiplantae; phylum Streptophyta; class Magnoliopsida; order Fabales; family Fabaceae; genus Lathyrus; species Lathyrus sativus. The sequence continues at coordinate 951,188,685 of OZ012735.1, forward strand.
CTGGATCTGTACTCATTATAGTAAGGTTCTTGGAAAGAAACTAAGGCTAGAATGAAATGCTGATGAGAATGAAGATGAAGACAATCTGCTCTATAAGAGTATTGGAGTGCAGCAGTTGTGTTCTAGTTTCTACTTTAAGCACCTGATCTATTAGCTAGAAAGTTTCCTGGCAAGAAACTTGTCTAGAAGATGGTGTTGGTGATAGCACTGCTTAGGTCAGTTTATTTCTGATCTAAGTGCATAAGAGCATATGACCTTGCTCAGCTTGGAGGTCAAGGATAAGTGGCGGCTATCTTTGATTTTCTGAAGAAGTCTATACTTAAGGAAAGCAGGAATCCTTTTGTAAAGACTTGTGTGATCCTTCCTCCCTAAAATAATCAAGCTTTGGCATGTTTGGTTTCTCTAAAGAGGAGTTTCATGAAGCAAATACACTTCAAGGTAATTGTTGTGGTACAACAAAGCAGGATTGAGGTTGTCTACTCCAACTGGATATCAAGCCTATGTTCTAATTGAGCAAAGAGAATCTTCTAAGTGGCAGAATGAAGGCCTGAACTCTCCAGCTGAATGTCTTAACCAAAGTTGTGACATCAAGCAGAAACTTCAAGGCCTCAAGTGATGGTGTGGCACATCATTTGAAGATAAGTTGATCTTATCATGTATGAATGGAATTAATGCTTCATATCATGCAGTTTGCGGGAGCTGTGTGAAGGAGTAGATGCCTTACTTTGAAGCAAGAAGAGGTTAAGACTTGAAGATCAAAGTGGCTTGGTGAAAGATGCTGAGTAACCAAACAGTGGCATTTGGTTATGTAAGAAGTGTACCTCAAAAAACTACTCTTGTGCAGAAGGGTAGTAGTTGAAGACCAAAGAAGGTGTTGTGTCTGCTCATGCTTGGAACTAATTACTCTGGTGCAGAAGGGTAATTGGTTGAAGACCAAAGGAGGATCTGTGTCTGTTCACATATTGGAGCTTGTGGTAGAAGCCCTAAGCTGTGTATAGAAGATTACCTTCTTGTGAAGATGTATTTGATCAAGCTGGTGGAGCTGTGAAGATCTTCAGTTGGATTACTAGACAACAGTAAGTCCAGTATGGGCACATAAAGAACCATGGGATGGTGTCTTCGATATGAACCACTGGTTTGTGAAGATCTCTTGTGGAACTTGTGATTCACTTCTTGGCTAAGAAGTACTCTATCTTGTCATACGGAAGAATGATAAGGTAAAAGGACTGTCTTGGAGTATGATGTAAAGGTATTGAGTGCATTCTGATGTGATAAAGTCCCTATGCGGTGTCTATCTTATACTCATCCTAAGGCCAGAATACTTGTGGAGAAGTGGTCTCTTCTGCTACAAGTAACTTTAGGAAGAGGTGAATCAGTTTGGTTTCTTCTCTCTGTATGATCAAGGAGTTGGTCATGGGAGATAATGTGATGATCTTAGAGCAGCTGTTATCAAAGATAGGGGAGAGCTTCTATTTCATGGGTGTACTACTTGTTTGTGGTTCAAGCAGTAAGTGAATGCGTTCAACATGTGTGTTGAATAGAGAATGATTTCTTGAAGACACGAAGATGCTCTTATGTTTTCCATTCATGTGCACTGGTTACCATTGATATGGGAGAGTTATACTTCTATCTAGGATCTGTTGCTGCAAGAGTGCAGTTATGTGTCAAGATTGTTTGTGGCTTCAAACAAATCTGGGACTTGATGAAGGCAGAATGTCAGACAAGATGTTGTGACATTGGGTTACTGCTCCAAGCTCATGGTGAAGATGACAGGGTAGTCCTGTTGGGTCTGTCATTAGGTGACAAGGGATCAAGTCAGGTGTTTGGGCCTCTATCCAAGTACTATATGACTGGTGAAGATGAAGATCAAGACACCATCAGCCTTGATCTTTTGCATATGTAAGGATTTTCACTCTGACATCTTGGAGATTTTCTGTCAAAGCTGAAATCTGAGAAATCTTCCAGATAGGAATCCTGCAACTGCCTATGCTATTTGCTCCAGTATGGGTTGTGAATCAAGGGGTGTAAAGCTTCCTGTGTGAAGATGATGGAGTAATTCTTCATGTGCTTGGGTTCTCTCATTCAGGGGGAGCAATGTTTATGCTGACAGGGGAAGATGTGTACCTGTCTGGTGTGTAGCTGCTGAAGTGATGCAGTCCTTATTAGAGGTCAAGCAGCTTGTGTATGGGAGATGGTAAAATAACTGAACACATGTATGTACAAGTACTCCATTTGGTGTCAAAGTTTTGACTAAACCAAAGGGGAGAAAAGAAAAACTACTGCTGCTGATGAGGAAAAGCAGTGTTGCTGCCATGTTGGATGCACCTATCAAGGGGGAGAATGATAGTTTGTGTAAACTACTGCTGAATGCCCTGATAAGCTGTTTTAGCCAAAATTTGCCAAAGGGGGAGTTTGTTAGTTCCATGGTTCTATGATATAGAATTGTCCATGGTTCTATGATTGGCTAAATTATGGTAAAACAAGATTCTGCATTAATGTTAAACAGGATGTTATTACCATAGTTATGACATCGCTAGAGGAGCAAGCAGAAGCTGGTGAAAGAACAATTGTGGAGTGGTTTAATGTGAATGCCATGCTAAATGTCGTGACATCCATCACGACATCCATCTGCTGTCATGACAGAACTACTGTCATGTGTGAGAAACAACAGGAGTAGCAGTGCAGCAAGAGCTAGCAGGGGTTAATGACAGTATTGTTGTCATGTGTTTTGAACAGGATGGCATTACCAAAGTCATGACATCACTGAGCTAGCAGAGGCTAAAGAAAGATCTGCTGACATGGATGTCATTACCAAAGTAATGACATATGAATAACAGAACATCTGTCATGTGTTGACATCTGGTGCAGCAGGAGCTAACAAAAGCAGATGACATAACTGTTGTCATGGATGCAAAAGGAGCTAGCAGGAGCTGAGTGTCATGCATCAATGTCTAGTACAGCAGTAGCTGCTATGTGTTAGCAGTGGCCATAACAGGTTAAGTTGTGATGAATTTCCTCATAGGCAGTGTGAGGTGTGCAGCCACAACAATGTGAGTTGTGGTGAGTGAGGTGTGTTGTCATGTGTTTTAAGCAAGACATTGTTGCATGACAACAGAAGGAGCTGCTAGTGTATATCCCTTGACATAATTGGTTTGGATTGATGAGACCATGTTGAAAATACTTCATCAGTAAATATGTCAAGGAGATTTATTAGGAACAAGAACAGATTGTATTGGTATTCATAAAAGGATCTTGGAGACCTTTTAGGAAACTTTAATATACTTGTTTCTAATGTTATTCTACAGAAGATTAGGTGAAGCCAGGTCTGCTGTAAAGAAAAATCTGCAGAAGAGTGGATGTCATATTGAATGTCATGACATTGATCGTATGACATCAGTCGTGCAGGCATGTTGGTTTTCTGTTATCTCAAGCTAGATTTCAGGAAGACTTGTTATGACCCCTGAGTTATATCAGGAGAGATTCAAGGCAATGCTGACCATGCCATGACCTAATTGGACATCACCCTGAATTGTGGAAATTAGTTTTATTTTGTTAAAAGTAATATTTGTTACTTCTGCACAGCCCAAGCCCAGTCTGCACGACTATAAAAGGAGGAGCAGAAGCAGAAGAAAAGCAAGCACTCACATCAAGAAAAACCAGAGTGTAAAATAGAGGTCTAGGGTTGAGAGTCCCTTGTGTGTAAGTCACCATTTGTATCTTTTGATACATTGTGGTAGACATATTGGTAAGTGAAGAAGGCTAGTCTTCACGTGTAAAGTCTATTTAGGAATACTTGTAATCCAAGCAATTGTCTGGTGGATGATTGTTTTGGTTAGGTAGATTCTAGGCTGTGTCTCACTCAAAACTGTGAAGCAAGAGTGTGTGAGTTCCTTGATCAAAGTTGTGTATGAAGTTTCTCTTCATATTAATTTATGTAATTGTTTGATATCACTGTTGTGTGATTGAGGGGGAGTGAGTGGGTATACTCAGGTACTAGAGTGTCTCTAGGCTGAAGTGTCATTGGGTAGAGATTAAGTGAGAAGTGCAAACTGGAGGTTTGACTTTGAATTGATTCTACTAATAGTGAATTTCCTCCTTGGCTTGGTAGCCCCCATATGTAGGTGTTGTTGATACCGAACTGAGTGAACAATTACTGTGTTATTTATCTTTCTGCATTTACAATTCTGTACTTTAAATGGTTAGATAAATAGTATGACAGACTGCAGATGTCACAACAGGGGTCGTGACATTGGGACAATTTAAAGAAATTTAAATTGGTTGATGGTCTGTCCTCGTCCTTGTTGAGCAGAGATCAATGTTTTTGGAACACCTGTGATCTGCATACCAGAATTTCAAACTTCAACATACCGCGTAGGCTCTAATATATCTATATTGCACTTGGCATAAATATCATCCAAGGTTCTAGTACCTTGGGTTGGAAAATCAACATCATTATCATAATATTTTCATTTTGATCTTCCAAACCATCTTCCATAGGCAATACATTCCTTGAACCTTCTGTTTAACTTTTCCCCTAATTCCATTTAGAGAACTCATCTCTGCTAACCATAATTTGTTTGGTCTCAAAATTATAAATTTGATAACCTTTGGAGTTACTATTATACCTCAAAAATATACCAACCAGAGACTTGGTTTCCAATTGATCTCTTTTCACATTTGGAACATGGACATAAAACACACATCCAAATATTTTCCCCACACTTAAAAGACTTTGACTTATTTTAGGTAAAAATAAAACATCTGAAATATATTTGATACCCAAGGGAGTTTCAAAAGTTGGAAGAGGTGGGGGTTACTTCCATTTTCCATAACATCACATAAAATTTTAGCTCTCAAATAAGTTTTCATTTTTGCATCCCAAAAATGATAGTTTTCTCGTACAAACACAGGAGGCAGAGGTAAAAAGACTACTGCTTGAAGCCATTTATGGTGTTTAAAGGTTTTGTGAATGTTTTCTTGTTGGTTTTCTTTCCTCATAGACCCATTAAGATCGATGAAGCTCTCGATACTATGTAAAAAAAAAGTCATAGTAAAGTGGTGGAGAAGAGCTGAATAGAAACCACAAAATAATAAAGTTTTTAGAGGAAAAAATTATGTTGTTAGTTTTCATAAAGCTGAAAAAATTCATTACAAATATATAAATCCAAACAATAAGCTTGTTTGTTAGAGTGAAAATAAAATCCAAAGCTAATTTACTCTAAATAGTTGACATCATTAGCTTTTGCCTACTTTACTATCTTAACAAGCAAGAATCAAATAATTATAGGAACAAGTAAAGTAATTGATATGTTAGAAAAATATCAATTTCTAACAATATTCTATGACATTATAATTATGGAACTCTATTTTGTTTTGATATTATGATACATATTTGATATTAGAATTTTGTGATTGAAATTTTAGTATGTTAAAAAGTTAAAAAAAAAGTAAAATAAAAAATTATAGAAATATTATCAAAACAAAAATAATAATTTAAAGAGAAAAGGGTACAAAAATAATAATTAAAAAAGATGCAAAAATAGTAATTTAAAGAAAAAGTATTATTAAAAAATGAAAATAAAAAGTTAATAAAAAATACTAGTATAAATAAAAAGTTTGAGATTTTAATTAATAATAGTTTAAATTGTTGTTAAAACTATAAAGTTAAATAATGAGTATCACTTTAAATCGTTTTCAAATAAATTATTGATTTAAATGCGACTTTAATACATCAATTTACATTTCATTTTCGATTTTAGTACCTTCATTTTAAAGTCTGTGTTTTTAGTCATTATTTAAAATCTTTTTCTTCAGAATTTTAGTCTCCTTTTACCAAAATTTAATGACATGACGCTAGATTGATGACGTGTCATTGTCATATTTATGAAATTTAAATTCATGTCATTTTTATTAATAATAATAATAATATTTATTGAAAATAATTTATTATTATTAAAAATCCAAAAACCAATTAAAAATAATTTAATAATAATAATAATATAATAGTAATAATAATGATAATAATAATAATAATAATAATAAGTATAATAATAATATTTATATTTATTCATCGCAATCCTTAAATTAAAATAAAAAATCCAGAAAAATATGATCAATAAAATACTAAATTTATTAATTCCAATCCCTAAATAAAAAATAAAAAAACTCAGAAAAATATGATCCATAAAATCTTAAATTTATTCATTCCAATTAGGATGACAATTTGACTCATCCCTAATGAGCACCGACAAAATTACCCATAATGGGTAGGGTAAAAACTCGTAATATTGGGTACGGATACAAACTCGGATAATAATTACCCACAAAGATAAATGGGTATGGGCACCTTAGTACACACCCTCCCCGTACACACACAATATATATTTATGTATTTTAATTTCAATTTTTATATTTTAATTATTGATCTAACCTGTTGATCAAAATGAGTGAGTGGCCGGTAACACGTCGTGGTCTTGAACGGTCAACGAAGACGAGGGTGTACCTGCAGACACTCTGATGCTTAAGTCAGTTCGGATGAAGAGGTGAGTAAGAAAGGGTTAAAGAATAAAATACCTGACCCTCTATAGAGGAGGGTTTTTATAGTGAGCCCTCAGCGCTTGGCCAATGGTCTCTGTTGTAGGCTGAGTGTTCAGGCTCATAATGAATGACTACTAGGACTTCCACGTGAAGTAGGGATGAGCAACTTGTGTTCATCATCTTGGTCCAACTGCTCCGCACTCCCCGGATAGTGGATGGACTTACCTATTACGAAGGGTATAATAATTTTGTGAGGTGTGCGAGTCAAGTTGGTGACGTGTCCTCGGGCAAGGGGCACGTGGGGAACATGCTCTTCGATGGCCCTAGCGGGTTGGGCCAACACTTTTGAGCCATCCTCGACATAGAACTGGATTGGGTTGTGCTCCACGCTGGGTCAACCACAAGCCCAATCAAGAACAGGAGTCCCCCAAGTGTTTCCCCCAGGCATGGGGTCAATGACTTAAAGTCAATCCGTGTGTCGAGGAAGAGAAAGGGACTCTGCGCGAGGAGAGCCTTAATTTGGGGTTTGCGATTGTGAGCTCGCGGTGCCGTGGACGTTGTTCGTGAGTTCGCACCCACGAGAACAAATCTTTACTCACGACTCGTGGCATTTCACTTTTGAGGAAGCACGTCACGCAGGGACTGTGGTCGGGTGCTTAACATGTGCACGTTAAGTGTTTGGCTTTGTCTGCGAGTTGTCAAGTTGCTCATAAATTTGCTTCAAACTTTTTGCGGGGCTATGCTCGCATGTGAATGCAAAGGTTCGCTGGATGCTCGACATCTTGGAGTCCAGACGATTGTCGGGACTTGAAGAGACAATGTTTTGTCTCCTCGGGTCATGTGTCAGTGTCATTTAATGCATAATTATGGCCTATGAGTAGGGGTACTCATGAGCTATGCGGCGACACGTTTACATATGCCCCCGATTTAACTTATAAATAGGAAGGCGGTGACATTATGAAGCTCTGTGTCAAGGAGGATCTTTCTCGCGAAGGTCATGGGTTTCTTATGAAGTTTCATGTTGAGGAGGCGCTTCGTCGTGAAGTTCATGAATTTGATGATGAATATCTATGTATTTTATGATGAATCCTCGTGTCGAGGGGGATTTTCCTCGTGACTTTTGATGGGTTGTCTGAGACCTTCGTCGAGGAGAAGATCCTTGTGACTTCCTCGCTCACTATTGAGTAAGGGTTTGGTCGAGGGCAGCATCCTCGTGCCTTTCTTCACCCTTTCACTTGATTTGCAATGGAAGGGGTGAATTTGATTTGATTGTAAAATTCACTATTGTCCTCTACATTTCAGGTTTCTATGGCTCGCAGCATTGAGGGTCTCCACCTGGTCAACACCATCATCGATCCTGACTTGGCTTGGGTCAGGCCAGAATCCCGGGAGATAGCCTCGTATTTCACAGATTTCCCAGAAACATCGTTTACCATTGTCGAGGAAGGTGTTGGGCTTCCGGGGGCTCCAGAGAATTAGGAAGTTTATAAGACTGACCGGACGAAACATATATGCTTGCCTTTCTCAGGGAATCGCTTTACCATGTATGAGTACTCCTTTAAAGAGTTGGGGCTTTGGTTTCCGTTCAACGGCCTTCAAGTGGCAATATTTGATCGGCTAGAGCTAGCACACTCATAACTGCACTAGAACTCGATAGCATTTATTTTGGCTTTCGAGATCGTGTGTCAGTATCTCGAGATCGACGCCACCATACCTCTACTCTTTCGATGCTTCCATCTTCAACGACAGACTTCACATGGGAAGCACAACTGGGTGTCCCTCAAGCAGCCAAAGAAGTTTTCAAGACATTCATAGACTCCGTTCATACCTTTAAGGATAGGTATTACACGGTCAAGCACGTGTCTCGAGCATCCATCGAATTTGCATTCAAGCGCTGCCTGTAACCGACGAAGATGGAAGTATGTATCTTGATGAGGATGGGGATGAGGTAACGAGGCTGGCCTCGAAGTTTTCCCTTCAATGGAGCAACATCCACTTTGAGGAGCGCACGTATTACTACATCACTAATCCTAGTAAGTTGAACCCCGAGGACCAGCGTGGCTTCGACAAACTAGTGAAGTTTGTCGACGGCCTTACTCCCGCTCAATGGGAGACCAAGAACGGGGAGGATGTCCTTGACGAGTAGGTCCAACCCATATATGAGGCTCGATATATTAACACTAAGGAGCTCCTCGACTGTAATACCGTCGAGGAAGCTAGATTGCTTTTAGGTAGCTGTTTTTTCTTTTATTTTGTTTGTGTTTATTCTTTCTTGATACATTGACATGTGTTTTCTATTTGTCGCAGATAAAATGGAAAACCTTCATAAACGCGTGCTCAAGATGGCGATGGCCAAAGGGAATGATTCAAATGGCAGAAAGAGTGGTTCCAAGAATAGGATTGTTAACATCCTGAACCAGTCCAAGGTTGACTCTGGCCTTGGCTCTTCTTCTTCCTCGGGGGTGAACAATCTTCTCCTCAACAAGACAAGGACACGCCGATCAGAAAAGGGCAGCCTGTGGATGGTACCATGGAGATAGACCATACTAAGGAGACTGTCGGGGACAAATTTTGCCCCTTGCTATTCCAACATGGGTTTTTTTATGGTGTCCCTTCTCTTGTAGTGCCTCAAGCGAACTCTTCGACCATCCAGGGCCTCGACGCGGTGGGCAGAAGAAAAGCACTAGCTCAGGATGCAACCTCTCTGATGAGGGTTCTGGAGGTGGACATGGTCCTCAATGACAAGGAGACATGTTTTGTTGCCGAGTAAGAGAAGTAGCGGGCAGTGAATATGAAGCTCGAAGAGGAGGCGATCAGGATGGAGACAACTTATGATAGCTAAAAGGAGAAGTACAGGATCCAGGACAAGATTTTAACCTAGTTGAGTGAAAAGAAAGATGATTTCGCTAAGTTAAACGTCGACATGCCTGCCTTGAGGCTCGAGCACGCTGCTGAGAAGAAGAGATTCGTAGATAGGATTTCTGCTTTAAAAGTTACCGCAACCCCTACCGAGGACGAGGATGATGACCTGAAGGCCTTGCAGACCCGCGTTGAGTTGGTTTTTTTGGATTAGAGGTCTCAAACATGATTTCATGGATGTAGTCGAGATGAGCTTCAAGAACGTTGTGGCTTAATTCTGAATCGCTAACCCCGGGATCGAGCTCGCCACTGATGGGATCAGGTTCCTACACAGGGTGGTCGATGGCCAGATAATCGTACCTCCCAGCACTAACGACAAACAAATAGAGATCTCACCAATGAGGAGGAGCATAATGTTTGATTTGTATATTTTGTTTGTATTTGTTCCGACATACACACTGTGATTTGTAACATTTGGGTGTTGCCTTTTTTTTATTGTAATATTGTGACATCATCAGCCTTTGTGGTCGTTATTCTAATCATATTTCAGTTTTTTGATATGCTCGTATGTACCTTTTCTTGTCTGTATGTTTTTTGCTTGGAAATTATTTTCGCTAAGTATTTGGGGTCATACTCGATAGCTTTATTGCTGAACAGTGAAGGGAACTCGTCGAGTGATCGGAGTTGGATTCCGTACTGATAGCGGTGGAAAGATCTCGATCAGGATTTTAGCACTACGACGTGAACTTCCCATTGTAAGCTGGGTGTTTTGCCTTACTGGTACGACGACGGTGAAGCTTGATTGAGGTTTCCGCGTCGGGCCAAGAATCAGCTCGTCAAAGAGTAGAGACTTACCTTTTTGTTGAAGTTTGGGACATTGAGCTTGTATTCGACCATGCCTCCGTGATCAGGATGTACCCCGTCCTCGTCGACTAGGGTATGCCGAATGTTAGGCCTAACTGTAATATTGTTTTAGTTTCTCGGCATTCCATGGTCGAGCAAGTTCTTCCCCATGCAAGTTTTCGAGGTAGTATGCTTCATTATCTGTTTTTACTCGAACACGATAAGGGTCTTCCCAGTTTGTGGCGAGTTTGCCCATGCGTGAATCTTTGTGATTTATTTGTAGGACTAGGCTGTCGATTTTGAGTTCTCGTTTGATGACTTTGGCGTTATGTTGTAAAGTTATCTTTTGCTTTAACAAGGCTTTCAGAGGGCTTCCCCCGATCGAATCTCTTTGACCAGGTCGAGTTCCTCTCTTAGTGCCTCGTCATTCATCCCCTCGCCGAGGGGGAATCCAGTTTGCCTAGAAGGTTCTCTGGTCTCCGATGGGATTACTGCCTCGGTCTCGTAGGCTTGAATAGTCAACGGAGAGCGGGTGTACCTGTAGACACTCTAATTCTTAAGTCAGTTTGGGTGAAGAGGTGAGTAAGAAAGGGTAAATAATAGAACACCTAACCCTTCTGCAGAGGAGGGTTTTTATAGTGAGCTCCCAATGCTTGGCCAATGGACTCTGTTGTGGGGTGAGCGTTCAGGACCACAATAGATGACTGCCAGGACTTCCACGAGAGAGTAGGAATGATCAGTTCGTTCTCATCGTCTTGAGTCAACCTTTATGCACTCCCTGAATAGTGGATGGACTTTCTCGTTACGAATGGCAAAATGGCTATGCGAGGTGTGCGGGTCAAGTTTGTGAGTGTCCTCGGGTGAGGGGCACGTGCGAAACATGCTCTCCACTGGGCCTAGCGGGTTGGGCCAACACTTTTGGGTCGTCCTCGACGTAAAACTAGATTGGGCTGTGCTCGGCGCTGGGTCAGCCACATACTTAGTCTAGAAGGGGGGGTTGAATAGATCCCCAAATTAAAATTTGAGTCGGCGCTACCAATTTAAAATTGGTTTTAAAAATGTTTTAAGTGCGGAAGCGGCCGAGGAAAAATATAGTCGAAAACGAACGGTTATTGGAAAACCGGATATACGTAAGCCTATGGATTAATGACAATTCGGAAAAATAGAATCACAACACAAACTACGCTTATCAATTATTTACTTCAGTTGTAAGGATTCCTAGTTCCAATGATTCAAAATCAAACCAAAACTAGATACACAAGTAAGATAATTTTGGTTCAAGCAATATGTCAAACACTTGGTGTGCAAAAACACTCCAAGTGATGTTTATGTTGAGTAAGTGATTTCAACCAGCCTAGTACAATGTATTGTTGTACTTTAGAGTTAAAAACAAAGTTTTAACCTCTTACTCAATTGATATCACAATTTTGACAATAGAGCTTACACAAAAATTACTTATTTGAGTTGTAACGTAAATGCTGAAAATAGAGAAGACAAGTAATTTGGTGAGGCAGTTCCCCCGTCGTCCTCGCTTCGGGGTATGTCTGCCCTCAATTCTAAAACTAGAATTGAGATATATTGTATAGATATCACCTGTTTGAATGAACAGTTTATACAAGGATTGAGCAGCAAATATACAACAAAAATCTCAATGTGTTGAAAGTTGCCTTCACTCCTTGCCCCTTGATTCAAGCTGAATCAAGTTCTTCGATTTGTGTTGATGGACCTCCGACTCCAGCCACCTTATTGAAGAACATGTTGTTGTTCAAACCTTTGGCTCTGGCTGATCTCAACAGCACCAAATCGAACCCGAGATCTTCCCTTGAAAATCACCGAATCCGCTACTAGACTTGTGAAGACCACCTCTTCACAATCACCTTCGCTCGATTGATCGTTGATGAAGAATCTCGTCCAAAAACCCCCAAAATTCGAACCAATCTTGGAGGGAAAAACCCAATGGTTTTATTCAAGAAAGAACATGTCGCAATCTTCAACCCGAGCTTGATTCTCCAATCTAAGCCTCGAACCTTATCACCTTGAATCTCTCACAAATGCATTTCAAAAATGATTGTGTGTAATTGAAATGTTGTGAGATGTTGAAGATGAAGATGATGAATCTTGGACACCTATTTCACTCTTTCTTGTTTTTGAACACATGAATCAAAAGAATATCAAATGTTAGTAGACACAAGTGTTTAAGCAAGTATATATAGTGCCAACATAATTCAGGACATAACAGTATTTCAAAAATGAGAGGGATGTGTTTTAAAACAGATTTTCCGCGCGAACGGTCGACCATAACAGGTCTGTGCGTCGACGCATGGCCTGTGCTGTTTTGGATTTCTGGAAATTTCACCAGCGTGCGTCGACCATACAGTCGGCGTGCGCTGACCCGTTGAAATCCATTTCCTTTGTGCGCCGACCTATGGTCGACCCATTGCTTTTATGCGTTGACCCGCTGGAATGTCATTCCTTCATGCCCTGGCCTTATGGTCGACTCATGCTTTGTGCGCTGACTGATTTCTCCTTTTTCTGATGAATACGCCGACCCTATGGTCGACCCATGTCCTGCAAGCCTGCAAAAATTCATTAGTTTGAAGTTTTTCATGCCTTTAGTCATGATTGCATTTTGTCAACACAAAGTATATTCATTTCAGAAATTTTAAGATAAGCGAAAGAAGGATATGGTGGGTGATACGTTGCATCTGGTTTAGTGGATCTGGAACTCATACTTTCCAGTCTATCCTGGGAATTTGTTATCATCGAAACCTGCATTTACCAATGTCTTGCAGACTTGTGTGATATGTGGCGATTTGCCTCCACAATCTCCCCCTTTTTGATGATGACAACCTGTATGCAACTAAAACACCAAATATGCAATGTATACACACAAGTATACACAAGCTCCCCCTTTCTTTTGCACTAAAAGGCTGTAGAACAAACAACCATCAAATTGTGTTAATATCCTGAACTGTTAATATCCTGACTTGGATTTGGTGTTTGCTTGCTACATTGTCTTCTCCCCCTTTGACACCATCAAAAAGAGAAGAAGAACGCATCAATTAACAGAGAACAGCAATAGGTGATAGGTAATTGCCAAACCTCACACACAAGCATGATAATGAACCAAAAATATCTTGAATTAATAGATAATGGCGAAAACATGTAATGAAAGTTCAGGCACACATAAGACAGAAAAAAAATGAAAAGTACACAGACAAAAACATATAAGCAAATATGAAATATGCAACTATGACTCTAATAACCATGACCCCGTCCTCGTCCTCTCCCTCGGTATGCAGCATCTGGATTGTGGTAAGGATCCGAGAAGTCCAAAAAGGCTTCGACGGACATGTTGAGATGACTAAGAGAGTTGGTGATTTCCCAATCTTGCCGCTCATGTGATTCAACCAGAGAGTCAATACGGGCGTCCATCCGAGTAGAAAATGAAGTGAACCTTTCATTTTGGGCATGTATCTCAGCTCTAATCTGCTCCATCTGAGTGTCTTGACGCCTCATGAAGTTTTGTTGTTCTATCTGCATTGACTGCATCATAGTAATGATTTCAGAGTTATCCGAAGGCGGAGGAGGTGATGAGTGCTGAGAGGGTTGATAGTCTTGAGGGTAGCCTTGATATGGGTCATAGAATCTACCCAAGGTAGTCCACCCTGTATATTGCCAATCGCCCCATCCTTGATTTGTAGAATCGCCTTCTTGATCTTCTGATGGATATGAGTACTGGACCCAATCGGTATTTGTAGCCGTATCTTGGACTGGAGATTGATGATAATCTTGAGTCCCATAGATAGGTTCTTGTATCTCTGCATCTGTGTTGTCTTCTGCATCGTCTTCTTCACCTTCCTCGTCACTTTCTTCTCCACTTTGTTCTTCGCTTTCTTCTTCACCCTGCTCTTCACTTTCTTCTTCATCAGAATTGTTACTAGGCACCGGAGGAATATTGGCCCGTCGGACAAATCTGTATGAACGTTGTTTAGCACACCAAAAATACCCCATCATTGCAAGGGTTTTGGTGCTAAATTCTTTATCCGAGGAAACTGATACACATGGAAATGTTGGATACACAACATTCGCAGCAGCAAGAATTTCCGAGATGAACGACCCATAGGCTAAAGCAGTGCCTCTACTTGAGTCTCTCAGAGCAAACATCCTGCTAGCAATATAGTAAGGCCAATTTATTTTGATCCTGTTTTGCAGTATGTAGATAAAATGTACCTCAACTTGTTCGACACGCGACAAGCCACCCTTTTTCGGTCGTAGTATACGAGCGACGATCCACTGAAGGATGCGCTCCCCTGTATTGAGTTTCCCGGCTGTGACCGATCAAGGAAAAGCATCGCTGTTGACAATTGCCTCTGGATAAGGTCGTTTGAGCATTCCATTCAGAGCCCTCTTATATTCATAACCCGACACCGTACGAGTGTCAGTTACCTCATGGAGAGGTGGTGCATCAGCATCAACAGTCATATCAAAATATTTGTTCCATACTTCAGAATTGATATTAACCAGTCTATTTCCTACAGAGGTGTGAAAGTGCTGATCTTGAAATTTACCTCGCATATTTGTGTAAAACACTCTGACCAAATCTTCACTGTACTTTGTATTACATTCCAGGAAATTGACGAACCCTTGAAAGTCCAACAGGGACAGAAGCCGGGTGAGATGCAAGCGCTCACTTGTTGCATGGTAGAAAGCATGCTGTGGAACTATGGCCCTTTTGCTGAGACTTTTGTTGAAATTTTCAACAACAGGAGGATGAACAAGGGAAACAGCAGTAACCGGAACTGAAGCAGAGGATGAAGAAGCTCTTGATCTCTTATCGGTAGTTTTGCAGAGAGAGGAAGCCATTGATGATGAGTTTTGGAGGAATTTGTAGATGAATTTTGAAGAGAATGATTTGGGAATAATGTTGGAGAAGAAGAATACTTAGGTCTTTAATAGAAGGAGGTGTTAGGGTTTTTGGGAAGAGGGAGGAGACAAGGAGACATATTAGGTGTCTAGATGTAATTCACAAGATGAATGTCATGTCAAAACATCATAACACATTTAATGTAGAGGAGAGGGAAATTGAAACGTTATTCAAAAGAGAAAATTTATGGGTTTTCAAGCGAGCCGTTGACCATAACCCTGCATATGTCGACGCATACTGTACAGTTTTTGATAATTTTGAAAGTTTACAGCATGCGTCGACCATTGTCCTGTTTAGGTCGATTCAAACCTTCAAAAAACTCAAAATTTTCAATTTTATGTTATGTAGAATGTCACACTTGCCTATTTATCATGCCTATTCATCTTTTCACAATATGACATGCATTCAACACGCATAGTATCAACCAGCAACAGTCATATACATATATAAGTACTATGATTGTAGAACGATATAGTCATTTTCAAGTCATGAGTGCTAAGAGAGAGAGAGGAGAAAAAGAAGGAGAAAGGAGCAATATCACCTCTATACCGACCACTCTTGTTAACCACAGATTTGCACTTGCAACAAACTCAAAACGATTGTTAGTGGTACAAAAACATAGTTGTAAATATCGAGAATACTAATTTGAACGTAGCAATTATTAAACCCGATCAGAAATATCGAGAATACCAAGTTCTCGACGGATATGAAAGAAGGGCTCATTGGCTAGCGGCTTTGTGAAAATGTCCGCTAGTTGGTTTTTAGTATCAACGTGTTCAAAGACAACGTCACCCTTCTCTACATGGTCCCTAAGAAAATGGTGTCGAATTTCTATGTGTTTGGTACGCGAGTGTAACACCGGATTCTTGGTAAGATTTATAGCACTGGTGTTGTCACAAAATATTGGAACACGTTCTAGTTTCAAATTGAAGTCCGATAGTTGTTGTTTAAGCCATAAGACTTGCGCACAACAACTACCGGCGGCTACGTATTCCGCTTCGGCGGTTGACAGAGCAACATACACTTGTTTCTTGTTGTGCCAACTGACCAAGGAATTTGAAAATAAGTGACATGTACCATTAGTTCTTTTCCTATCCGATTTGCAACCGGCAAAATCATAATTGGAGAAGCCTACCAGTGAACAATCATTACCCTTAGAATACCACAATCCATACTTCGGAGTACCAGATAGGTATCGAAGTATGCGTTTGACAGATTTTAGGTGGGATTCCTTAGGACATGATTGGTATCTGGCGCACATACACACGCTAAACATAATGTCGGGACGCGAAGCAGTAAGATAGAGAAGCGAGCCAATCATACCTCTGTACCTTCTTACCTCAACATCTTTGCCACTTTCATCTTTACTCATATTTGCACATGTTGGCATAGGGGTGTCTATGGCTTTTGCATTTGCCATGTCAAATCTCTTGAGAAGATCCAAACAATATTTTGTTTGGCTCACGAATGTTCCTTCCTTCAGTTGCTTGATTTGTAACCCGAGAAAATATGTGAGTTCATCCATCATACTCATCTCGAATTCACCCTGCATAAGCTTAGCAAACTCTCTTACGAGATTCATGTTAGTGGATCCAAATACGATATCGTCAACATAAATTTGTACAAGAATTAAGTGTTTTCCTTGACGTTTAATGAAGAGAGTAGTATCAACCTTTCCTCTTGAGTAGCCTTGATCAAGTAAGAATTTGCTTAGTCTCTCAAACCAAGCTCTAGGAGCTTGTTTGAGACCGTACAAAGCTCTTTTCAGTTTATAAACATGATCAGGATACTCATGAGACTCAAAACCAGGTGGTTGAGCAACATAGACTTCTTCATTTATAAACCCGTTAAGGAACGCACTTTTGACTTCCATTTGAAATAAATTAAAATCTTTCGCACAAGCGAAAGCAAGTAGAAGGCGTAAAGCCTCGAGTCAGGCAACCGGCGCATAAGTTTCCTCATAGTCGATGCCTTCCTCTTGGTTATACCCTTGCGCGACTAAACGCGCTTTGTTGCGAGTTATTACTCCGTTCTCGTCCAGTTTATTTCTAAACACCCATCGGGTTCCGATTACTCGATGACCTCGTGGAGAGGGGACAAGGTCCCAAACCTCATTTCTAGTAAACTGATTCAGTTCCTCCTGCATTGACAAATACCAATGTTCATCGAGTAGAGCTTCCTTAGGGTTTTTAGGTTCCATCTGTGACACGAAAGTGAAGTAATAACAGAAATTACTTACCTTAGCTCGAGTTGTTACACCCTTTGTGATGTCTCCAATAATGTTTTCAATTGGATGGTCTTTAGATGACTTCCATTCTTGAGGAATATCGTCGTTTGAAGGCGGATGAACTTCCTTTGTTGCATCACGATGTGCATCCTTATCCTCCTCAATTTTGGCTTTGTCAGGTTGATCAATCCCCGTCTCGCCACTTTTGAGTATGTCTTCAGTGGATGTACCTGTACCATGAACAACACTATCCTTTCCGACATTTCTCGGGTAGGACTCATCAAAGGTAACATGCATAGACTCTTCTACAACAAGTAATCGTTTATTATATATTCTATATGCTTTACTCGAGTGAGAGTATCCGAGAAAGATACCTTCATCGGCTTTGGAATCAAATTTGCCCAAGTTTTCCTTTCCATTGTTTAATACAAAGCATTTACATCCAAACACGTGCAAGTGAGAAACATTAGACTTTCGCCCTTTTAAAAGTTCGAACGGTGTTTTGTTTAGAATGGGGCGAATAAGTACCCTATTCAAAACATAGCACGCCGTACTAATGGCGTTGGCCCAAAAATATTTAGGTAAACCACTTTCGTTAATCATTGTTCTTCCCAATTCTTCTAAAATACGGTTTTTGCGCTCCACAACCCCGTTTTGTTGAGGAGTGCATGGAGCGGAGAAGTTATGATCAATACCATGGTTACCGCAATATTCTTCAAATAAGTGATTTTCAAACTCACCTCCATGGTTGCTCCTAATGGACACTGTCGCTTGCGCGAAAATAAGGTGCCGGCATGACAGAAGAGTCGCCACCTTTCGTTATTTATCCCTCAGAGCGGGAAAGGAAACGATCGGAAAAACCTGACGAATAAGGGTAAGACAAGGTCATCGCAACCATTGTCTGGGTTCGGGAGTCGGTTACGCAAGGGGAAGGTATTAGCACCCCTCACGTCCGTCGTACTCGACGGGATCCTCGCTTGTTTGCTTACTTGGACGGGTTGGTTATAATCTATCTACCTATCAAGGCTGGCTGAAAAAGAAAAGAAAAATGACTCGGCAAAGCGTCGCACTTTATGCCTACGTATTCTCATCAGAGAATGAGAAATCAGAGTCAACGTAGTTCGACTAACTACGGGGGAAAGGTTGCTCGCTAGGATATCGCATCCTATGCCTACGTACTTTCATCTGGTATGAAAGATCAGAGCAAACGTAGTTCGGGAAACTACGGGGAAAAGATGGCTCAACTAGGAGGGAGACTATCAAGTCCTACTGTTATCATGCCATGGATTCATCCTATGGTTGAAGTTTGAACAGGGAACTCCTAGAAGTTGTCATGCATAGGTTTCAACCTAAAAGGCTATCATCAGATCCTCATCTGAGGAACTGAGAGTCCTAAGGGATCATGTCAAGGATACACCAAAACAGACAAAAACATCAGCTTTAACAGTAAAATGCATGCAATGCAAGTGAGGGAGGAAATGTGTGTGGGGTTTCAGCCTCCACAAGCTCGTCTCGACCTCAAGCCAGTCATGAAATAACAGCAATCATACTGAAAATAATCCACATACTATCAAGCAATAAACAGATAAGAGAAATGAAGTGCCAACAGGCAAACAAACACACATGCTTGAGAAAGAAAGAATCTACTCTCTAATTCTAACCCTAATCACAGAATCTGAATCAAATCTAAGCACTAGCCCTAAACAAGAGAAATCAATCCCAGTCTTCTAGCTTCAGAACAAGCTTACCAAAGAAAGGGAGCTAAGCAAGCAGGCTCATAGTGTCTTCCTCAGGAAAGCACTAGGAGGTGTATACTCAGGAGTCATATCCTACGTGGCTCAACCACTGTGATCAGTTTACATTCCTCCTCAGGAGAAATTAAACTCACAAGCAGGCTCCAACATCACTGGATATTTAGGAAATCCTATCTGAACTAGTGGAACTAAGTGAATAGACTCACAGGACCTTCCTCAGGAAAGTACTAGGAGGCTTCCACTTAGGAGTTGTATCCCATGTGGCTCAACAACTGTGATCAGTTTACATTCCTCCTCAGGAGAAATTAAACTCACAAGTTGGCTCCAACATCATTGGATACTTGAGAAATCCTAGATAAACTAAGGGAACTAAGTGAATAGTCCCCTAGGACCTTCCTCAGGAAAGTACTAGGAGACTTCCACTTAGGAGTTGTATCCCATGTGGCTCAACAACATGTGATCAGTTTACATTCCTCCTCAGGAGAAATTAAACTCACAAGTTGGCTCCAACATCATTGGATACTTAAGAAAGAGGTGAGAATAAAGAATGAAAGTCATTCATAGTGCCTTCCTCAGGAAAGTACCATGAACTTCCTTCAAACTTCAGGATCTCAAACCTCACAGACAGGGGACAAGCCAAGCTCTGGGTCTCTGAATCTTGATCTACAATCTTCACTTCATCATGCTCTCCATCAAGGTCTTCAAGACAACACAAGCCCCACAACAAATTCCCCACAATGAACCCCAAAGATGAACAGATAACCACAGGGCAGACAAAATCAACAGGCAACTTCAGAAAATACCTAAAAATACTAAACCAAGGGGGAAAAATCTAACAATTATTCACAAGGGTCCTCAACATCTACCCATAACATCTACATAGGCCTCTACCTAAAAATCAAGACAAAACTCAATCAAAGAAAGTGAATTCTTCACCTAAGCACAACCTAAACCCTAATTAGGATACCCTACATCTACCCTAATTAAACTAATCAAAAATTAATTCTAAAATTCTAGAATAAATCCTATGGGGAACTATGATTCATCATCTAATTGCATAAAAAAGAATGGATAAAAAAACCTAAGGGAAGGTCCTAAAATAATTCTTGCAAAATCATGCACCAACTAAAAGAAAGAAAATACACTATATTAAAGAAAAATCTATTAAAAATACTAAACTAAAAAATAAAATCTCATTTTTATTTTTAATATTTTCTACACATTATTATCTACTCATAGAAAAAAGAAGAATTAAAAAAGAGTTATTTTTCAATTTTTAATGAATTTTCTAAAACAAGAAAAATATTAAAAGAATATAAAAGAAATTAAATCAAATAAAGGGAGGGGGGGTTGGAATAGCAATAGGCGCCAGTTGGAATTAATTGGGCCAGATAAAAAGGGGGGTGGGGATAGCGAAATAAGCCCAGAGCGCTGATTAAATGAAACGACCGCGTTTCATTATTGAATCTTTCCCTCCCTTCAGATTGAACCACGGCCGCACGATGAGATGAACAAGTCAGACTTGGAGCCTAATCCAATGGACCACCTTCATCGTCCCAAACATATCTAGGGTTTTCAGAAACCCTCTCCTCCATGCACTCATCTTCCAATCCCTGATTCTCTCTCCACACGCCATGATTTAACACGATTCAAAAATGAAAATTGTAATACTCAATGAGAGGAACAGGATGGTACGCGTGGATTTCCCTAATTCATCCTCAATAATTCCAACAGAGGACTTCAATGTCATGGTCCAACTAAACATCACTTGCTATCAACTGGTATCAACCTTCACTAAGCTTCAATCTAATGGTTTACAGAGCTTCTACAAGTTAGCCTAAGGATTCTAAACCAATCTTTACTCGTTAAAACTAACAAACTAACTAAATCTTGAAAATCAAAGATTCTTGGCTCTGTCATGAACCTTCACTGATCGTGCCCTAATTCATGGGAAAGAGTCATCTACCCTAGTGCATCAATTATCTACCTAGAAAGCTATCTAAGACTGCATAATTTAGGAGATAGAGAGAAGAAAAGGAACCTGTCAAAGAGGTGTGGAGGGAACTCGTGTGGGTGGATTCAGAGCTTGTAATGGCTGAAATGTGATCCTTAGGGGGTGAGCAAGCTTCTGTTTGCACTTGTATGGAAGGAGAATGCTTGTAGTGAATGAAATTTAGAGTTGCTTGAAGTTGAAGGAAGTGCTTCAATGGATGCTTCTCTCTCTCTCTCTCTCCTGAAATCTCTCTTTATCACCAACCTTGACCTCTCTTCATGGCCCTCTTCTTATAATGATCATTAGATGCTTCTAGATTCATCTAGAATGTGGTGGAAGTTTCTTGAAAATCTCATGTGGGGACAAGTTGGATTTCTCTCATTCCAAGCCCTATGCCTTATCATTTTGTGCCAAATTCTCCTTATGAGAGATATTGAGTGTGGATGAGTGAAAAACAAGCTCATCTTTGGCTTGTGTAAGGTTTTTCAACATTGCCTTCTTTTTCAAGTAACAACTTTTCAAAGCATCACCCATTTTAAAGCTCCAAATCAAAATTCTAGCTAAACCAATGTTCTCAAAATGATTTTTCCAATCAAAATGATATATTGGATGACCTATTTTGGATTTGTGGATCTTCCAAATCAATTTCCAAATTCAACTTTTCAAACTTATATGCCATTTTTAGTTCATTTTTGACCAATCATGTAACTTCATGTTATGAGCTTTTCCAACAATTTGTGACCTTCTTTCTAGACTTAAAATCACATTTTGAACAACTTTCATGTTTTGAGTTTTTCCATTTGAGGCTTGGAAATAGGAGTTTTAGGCATTGGCTAAAATGACCTATAACTGACAAATGACCAAAATACCCCTGTCTTGTTCAAACCATAAGTTGAGTTCCACAAATCCAATCAAGGACTTCTACCACTCAAATTAAAGCTAAGAAGATGCTCTTCAACATTCATGTTGACCAAGAAGTCATAGGAATCCTCCTACTAGGGCAAAAGTTGTCTGCAAGTTGGGTGACTTTCAAGGACCCAGATTCACACACCTCTGCTGACCTGTAATTTGTCAAAACCATAACTTGGGCTCTGTAACTCCTATCAAGGACTTCCACCACTCAAATTAAAGCTTAGAACAAGCTCTACAACATTCATGTTATGGGGAAGGTGAGATATCAATCACATCTTGAGCTAAAACTGCCTGGAAGATAGGGATCAAATTAGGGTTTTTCACTGACAATCCTTGGGGACCCTGACTTGAAACTTCTCAAACTCCTCACTCATGATGAGTTGACCTAGGAATCATCTTTATATCATCTCTATGCATCATTCCATGATCTCATGGCCCTTGGATTGGTCTCAACCTTCTCCAAATCATCAGTTGACCTAGGGTTGACCCAGTCAAAACCCTAATTCTATCATTCATGGTTGAATCTTCTGAACTCTTGCATAATGACCTCTCTGGGATTCATGAAGGCTATCAAGACATCTCATAGGCTTTCCCAAAACATCAAATTCATTCTCAAAGTCTCAGAACCATCTGAGGAGCACCCACAACTTTCAACCTGTGAAGCACACAACCCTGGTTTCAAACCACTTCTTCTGAGGATCTCTTGAACTTTCTGATGAAGGTATCCACTTTCAAACACTCAATGAATAAATAATTGTTGGTCAAATTTTGGGGTGCAACAGACACTATGTTTGTATTTAACTTATTTTGGGAAAGCTTAGCAAACTTTTCAAAAGCGGCGAATGTATCACTTTTACTTACTAAGAAGATGGTCCAACAAAACCTAGAAAAGTCGTCCACTATTACGAACCCGTAATAGTTTCCTCCTAGACTTTTGATCCTAGACGGCCTAAACAAGTCCATGTGTAGAAGTTCAAGAGGTCTCATTGTTGAAATTATCTTTTTGGATTTAAATGAGATCCTCGTTTGCTTCCCTTTTTGACAAGCATCACAAAGGTGATCCTTGGTGAACTTTATTTTGGGAAGTCCTAAGACTAGGTATTTTGAGACTACCTTATTGAGTAAGTCAAAATTAACATGCGCTAAACGCCTATGCCATAGCCATGAGTCTTCACTCATAGTTATGAGGCATTTGTCGCTTGTTAATGATACTTCATTTAAGTCAAGCATATATACATTGTTTACTCTAAAACCATTAAACATATTCTTCTTATCATTTTCATGCACAATTTTGAAACAATCTTTTGAAAAGGATACGTTGTATATCCTTTGTCGCACAATTGGCTAATGCTAAGCAGGTTATGTTTAAGGTTTTCGACAAGCAATACGTCGGAAATCATAGTAGAGACGGGATTACCTACACTACCTTTACCTAGTATTGCTCCGCGGTTGTTATCACCATAAGTTACATACCCTTTCTTCTTAGCCACAAAGTCTATGAATAAGGATATGTCTCCAGACATGTGTCTTGAGCACCCACTATCGAGAACCCATCTTCTTTCGGTGGTCTCGACATATTTCACCTGTCAAAACATAATTAGCACAAGGAGGTACCCAATGGCATATTGGGTCCTAATAAGTTAGCGACAAAATGGTTGCGTTTGGGCAACCATTGGTAGATGTCTTTAGGAATAAGAAATCTCCTAAACCGGTATTTACCAATGGAGTGGCCTTTCTTGCAACAATATAAACAAGCAAAATCAACTTTAGAGATACTTTCACTTGCTTGATCCCTAATTACATATGCATATTTTTGGTATGGGTTAATCATACTTTTTCTAAAATTCTTTTTATCAATAGCAAATGTAACTTTAGGCTCAAGTGCCTTGTTTAATTTGGCCTTGAGGTTTCTAACCTCACCTTGCCAAATATAACAAGTGCCACACCCGAAGTTGAAAGGATTTCTATTGTCTTTACAATCCGATTCATTGCCTTTCACAATGGAAGCCTTAAGGTCCTCTAATTTCTTTTCGGACTCTTTAACTTTATGCTCTAAATACGTAAAGATTTTCTTATTGGAAGCAAGTTTCTTGAAGGCTTCAACTGCTTCATTATGTAAGGCATGAAATGCAGTTTGTAATTCTGAATGCGACATATTTGAGGACTTATCATATTTAGAGTGACGTACCTGTTTTTTCTTATTTTTCTGATTGGCGGAGAGGCATAGATTCACAGACTCTTCTTCATCACTAGAACTTTCATCAGAGGAGGAAGAGTCGCTGTCACTTTCCCATGCTATGTACGCTCTCCTAGGCTTTGATGATTTCTTGTGTGATTTTGATGATTCCTTGTCCTTTCCCTTTTTATTCATTGGACATTCCGGTTTGTAGTGACCGGGCTTTCCACACTTGTAGCACGTCCCTCTAATCTTTTTACCTTTCGAGTCATCATCCTTGGAGTGTCTCGATTGTTTTCGCAAGTTTACCAAGTTCTTCTCGGAATGTTGGATGTCGTTCTTTCTCACGTAACGGTTATACCGTTTAACAAACAACCCCATATCTTCGCTTGTGTCCTCTTCTTCTTCGTCGCTCGAGGAATAATCATTTTGCTCTTTTGCTTGAGACTTCGAGGAGGAAGTCTTGAGAGCTATCGATTTCTTTTCACTCACCTTCGTTTTGTCTTTCTTTTCCATCTTTTCGCGTTGGTCTAAGCTCAAGAGTACCTGTTCATGCTCTTGTAATTTGCCAAACAATGTTGTTAAATCTAATAAGGTAAGATCATGTGCTTCTTTGATGGCGGTCACTTTAGGCTGCCATTCCCTATTAAGACATCTTAAGATCTTATTAGTAGCAATATCATTGGAAACAGGCCTACCTAATGAATGTAAACGATTGATGAGATGAGTAAATCTCTTTTACATGTCAGCAATGGTTTCCCCTTGCTCCATGAAAAAGAGATCGAACTCTTGAGTTAATGTATTGATTCTAGCCAACTTAACATCGTTTGTCCCCTCATGGGCTATTTGTAGTGAATCCCACATGGCCTTAGCAGTAGGACAATGGGATACACGATAGTATTCATCTACACCTAATGAGGAGATTAAGATGTTTTTAGCTTTCCAATCATAATTGTATTTTTTTCTCATCGTCATAGGTCCATTGATCTTCAGGCTTTGGCACAACTACATTATCCGCATTGGTCATAGTAATTTCTATTGGACCATTAAGGATAACGTTCCATATTTTTCTGTCTATGGAGTTTATATGCACACGCATACAATCTTTCCAATAACTATAATTTTCACCGTTGAAAACAGGAGCCCTATTGTACGCCCCTTTAGGTTCGTTTGCCATTTTCTATCTCGTTGTATATGAAGCACCGAATAACCGGGGCTCTAGATACCACTTGTTAGACTATGGCACGGATCTAGAAGGGGGGTTGAATAGATCCCCAAATTAAAATTTGAGTCAGCGCTACCAATTTAAAATTGGCTTTAAAAATGTTTTAAGTGCGGAAGCGGCCGAGGAAAAATATAGTCTAAAACGAACGGTTATTGGAAAACCGGATATACGTAAGCCTATGGATTAATGACAATTCGGAAAAATAGAATCACAACACAAACTACGCTTATCAATTATTTATTTCAGTTGTAAGGATTCCTAGTTCCAATGATTCAAAATCAAACCAAAACTAGATACACAAGTAAGATAATTTTCTTTCAAGCAATATGTCAAACACTTGGTGTGCAAAAACACTCCAAGTGATGTTTATGTTGAGTAAGTGATTTTAACCAGCCTAGTACAATGTATTGTTGTACTTTAGAGTTAAAAACAAATTTTTAACCTCTTACTCAATTGATATCACAATTTTGACAATAGAGCTTACACAAAAATTACTTATTTGAGCTGTAACGTAAATGCTGAAAATAGATAAGACAAGTAATTTGGTGAGGCAGTTCCCCCGTCGTCCTCGCTTCGGGGTACGTCTGCCCTCAATTCTAAAACTAGAATTGAGATATATTATATACATATCACCTGTTTGAATGAACAGTTTATACAAGGATTGAGCAGCAAATATACAACAAAAATCTCAATGTGTTGAAAGTTACCTTCACTCCTTGCCCCTTGATTCAAGCTGAATCAAGTTCTTCGATTTGTGTTGATGGACCTCCGACTCCAGCCACCTTATTGAAGAACACGTTGTTGTTCAAACCTTTGGCCCTGGCTGATCTCAACAGCACCAAATCGAACCCGAGATCTTCCCTTCAAAATCACTGAATCCGCTACTAGACTTGTGAAGACCACCTCTTCACAATCACCTTCGCTCGATTGATCGTTGATGAAGAATCTCGTCCAAATACCCCCAAAATTCGAACCAATCTTGGAGGGCAAAACCCCAATGGTTTTATTCAAGAAAGAACCTGTCGCAATCTTCAACCCGAGCTTGATTCTCCAATCTAAGCCTCGAACCTTATCACCTTGAATCTCTCACAAATGCATTTCAAAAATGATTGTGTGTAATTGAAATGTTGTGAGATGTTGAAGATGAAGATGATGAATCTTGGACACCTATTTCACTCTTTCTTGTTTTTGAACACATGAATCAAAAGAGTATCAAATGTTAGTAGACACAAGTGTTTAAGCAAGTATATATAGTGCCAACATAATTCAGGACATAACAGTATTTCAAAAATGAGAGGGAAGTGTTTTAAAACATATTTTCCGCGCGAACGGTCGACCATAACAGGTCTGTGCGTCGACGCATGGCCTGTGCTGTTTTGGATTTCTGGAAATTTCACCAGTGTGCGTCGACCATACAGTCGGCGTGCGCTGACCCGTTGAAATCCATTTCCTTTGTGCGCCGACCTATGGTCGACACATTGCTTTTATGCGTTGACCCGCTGGAATGTCATTCCTTCATGCGCTGACCCTATGGTCGACGCATGCTTTGTGCGCTGACTGATTTCCCCTTTTTCTGATGAATACGCCGACCCTATGGTCGACCCATGTCCTGCAAGCCTGCAAAAATTCATTAGTTTGAAGTTTTTCATGCCTTTAGTCATGATTGCATTTTGTCAACACAAAGTATATTCATTTCAGAAATTTTAAGATAAGCGAAAGAAGGATATGGTGGATGATACGTTGCATCTGGTTTAGTGGATCTGGAACTCATACTTTCCAGTCTATCCTGGGAATTTGTCATCATCGAAACCTGCATTTACCAATGTCTTGCAGACTTGTGTGATATGTGGCGATTTGCCTCCACATTATTATATTAACAAATGGTAAACTAGTTATTTTTTATATGCTTCTGCCTCTCTATTCAATCCTTATATTTATAATGTAGTAGATGAACATTAAACTCCCACCTTGTGGTGCATGCATGTCCTTGTTTATGTTGCAATTTAACTGATAACTCAATAACTTGAAAACAAATGTAATTGAAAATAAAATACAAAGGCTATTAATTACGATTTAAAACTCACCTGAAGGTCCAACATCTTTAAAATCATGCAACCAATTACGTGTACAAATTAATGCTTGCAAAGTTTTAAGCAGTAAGCAATTCCTATACTTATACCAAATATGACCTCTAATGCTAAAAGAAGATTTAGAAGCCACATTTGTGATTGGAATGTTGAAAATTTCACAAGCCATTATAGCAAGTTGAGGAAATTGAACACTATTTAATTTCCCATATTGAAGAATACCTACATCATCATTCAAACATTTTTCATCCATGTATATTTCAAGTTCGGACTTGCCATCATTTGAAATCTTTTGTATCTTTTCTTGATGGTACGTATTCCTAAAATTAGACATGCAAAAAACTGTTTAAACTAGACATGGACAGAAAAATAAAGTAATGTAATGAGTATAAATTTCATTATTAAAACATACATTCAAAAATGATGTCTTGCTCAATGGTTGGCTAAAAGAGTGAGATTGAGTATTTCTAGATGAGCTTGTTGTAACTATATTATTTTCATATGCACCAAAGAGATCATACAAATCATCATTCGCTTTCCTTACCTTGTCTTCATAGCCAGTTGGATCAAATTTTTTAAAGCAAAAGTTCAAAAAGTCCAACTTTGATGTTGGGTCAAGAACATTTACAAGTGCAAGAGTAACAAAATATTCACTCCAATACTTATCAAATTTTTCCTTCATCCCCTTAGCCATATCTTTGATCACATCATCTTGACTTTTCAGATTTCTATTCAATTCCATCTCTATAAGTCAAACTTGCATGAAGTATAAGTTTGAGGTTGAGTAAGATGATCCAGAAATTAAGTTAGTAATATTATAAAATGGAGTCAAGGAATTACAAATGTTCTTTGCTCTATCCCACTCTTCAATGCTTGGACAAATAGTGTACTTTTTATCATTATAACTCAAGCTAATGAATGCATGTCAGTACCTAATAGCACTTTCAAACATCATATATGCGACATTCTATCTAGTACACGCATCAACCTTAAAATTAACAAAAATATATTTTAGTCCAATTTCTCCTCAAAATTAACAAAAAATAGTTTTTTAATTTTTTAATCAGAACAAATTATTAATTTTTAATATTTTTAATGGGTTAGCCCGAAGTTCGCTTGGCCGGCCCGACCTGGCCCATAAAAAACATCAGCCCGATGGACTGGCCCAAAAAGATAGGGTTGTTTTTTTTCAATACTTTTTTATGGTTTCGGCCATGCTAAAATTTAAGACTTATGAGTCTGACCTATTTTGAAAGCTCTAATTAGTATATAGTCCAAATGTCTTTCCTAATTCCAATCCCTAAATTAAAAAAGAAATCCCAAAAAAATATGATCAATAAAATCTATTTAGAGCTTAATAGTAAATTTCTAATTTGAAAGAAAAGATACCGGAAGTAAAACCCTAAACCTAAAGTGACTAACTTGTTCATCTCCCATGTAGAATCAAAGGAGTAAATCCATCTATCAATCGATCTTTGCTTCTTCACATAAATGGAAATGAAGAACCAGTAACGCACAAACATTGACAATCACCACTGCTATTTCAACAACTCATGTGTTTTTAACTACTTTCATTTTGAAAAAATAAAATATAATTCTACTTTTGGCTATGGGAAAAGTTGATCAAGAAAACTTAAGACCCTTGCATAATGGTTATTCGATAAAACAAATTGATTCAATTAAATAGTCTATACATAAATCAAATCTAATTTAATTAAATAATGAATCTAAAATATGAATTAATCGATGAGAATAATTAAATCAGATTAACAATCCCACTCTATCCAGTTCAAGTTATTGAAGAAATCAACTCAAAAGACAAGAAAGAGAATGGTTGAGAAAAGAGAATGCTTCACAATTTAGTTTCAACTTTCAAAGCATGTTGGAATCAACTTGAAAACAAGAAAAGGAAATGGCTGAGAACATAACTCAAACTATGAGTGGTAGCAATTGTTGGGAAAAGAGCTTTTGAAAGAAGTGGCGGAGGATTCATAATTTGGAGAGCATTTTGAGACACATTTATCCAAAAAAAAGTTTTAGGTTTAAAAAATTAATTTGGAGTTTCGATATAATAGTTGTTGACGATGAAGATGGTAGTTTTTAGGGATTTAATTTATTTTTCAATAGTTTATTTTGGTAATTTAATGTTCTACAATTTATCTTTTTAATTATAATTTTTTGAATTCAATTAAAATTTATCATTATTATTATTATTTTATTATTATTAAATCATTTTTATTTTTTTTAGATTTTTAATAAATAACATAATTATTATTAATAAAAATTACATGTATTTAAATTTATTAAATGTGACAAATCATCAATTTTAGTGACATCTCATTAAATTTTGATCTCAAATTAGAAGAGGCCTAAAATCATGAAAAAACTTTTACAAAAAGCACAGATTTTAAAATGAGAGGAATCGAAAAAGAAAGGTAGTTAGAGGGAGCAAAATTGCATTGAAATCTAAATTATAATAAGGATTTACAAAACAAATTGCGACGGTTTGAACTGCCACCATTTTTCACTGTTGCAATTATTAAAATTAGAATTCTAATTAAAATTTACAATGATTTGAAACCTTGGCAAAGAACTATTTAAGATGGTTCACTAGCCGTCACAAGTAATAGCGATGGTTGTTTTGGCAGTTTTTGCAACCGTCGTGAATCCACTATTGTGGATGTTACAACCGCCATAACTTGCCTTTTTTCTTGCAGTGGTTGTATTATTTATGAAACAAATGGTATTGATGAAAGTTTGTTGTGTGATTGTATGTTGTTGAATGGTTTGTTGATGTTTTGATGAATGAGAAAAGTTTCTGTGACTTACAGTAATAGATGAGAATGAAGATGGACTGAGTTTCTATATTTTGCTCTTTTGCTTCTGCTCTGTACTTTTTTTGCTTTACTCTCTCCCCCAAAATCTCCTCTAAACTTCTGATTTGTTCAAATTTATAGATAAAACAGATGAATCTTTAAATCCAAAGAATTAATCTAATAATTGGTTTTGTTTTTGCATTGGCAACAATGTTAGTTCTGCAGGTTAACTTTTGATGGAGTTCATATCTGATGAAGATATAAACTGGCAGAAAGATTATATCTCTTCTTTGTAGCGCACTGCTAGTCTGCTATTGTTCAAAAAAGAGAGATTATTATTTTCTATTTTAATTTTCTTTGTTAATTTTATAATTTTTTGTTTTGCTGTAGTCAACAATTATGGACCTTTTGACCACTAATGGAAATTTGGGCTCAAGATAAATTAAATTATTGTTTTATTCTTAATATATTTTTAAGATAAATATAATAACACCTAAATTAAAATCTAGTACATAATTATTAATTTATGGGATTGCGATAGAAATAAATGTAAAATCTTTCTTTTTAATTTTTTTTTAAATGTTCAAATAAAATTGGGATACTACACCTTTCATCTAAATGAAACATGAAGAGGAAAATCGTTGAGATACTCGTCATCCACAAAAAAGACAGAACCTCTTCGGTGAAGACTCTTGACCGATATATGTTGGGGTTTCGGGACTCTGAGAAGGTGGATGACATCCCTAATAAAAATTTTCCTCTTGTAATTAAGGCCTTTGATGTCTCCCATAAATTGATTAAAGGTGATAGCTCCCGTAACATAATGTACTCAGAGTTGTTTGAAAAGATGGATCTAGAAAGAGGAAGTTCTTAGAAGTATGAAAGCTCGAATTTGCAGGCATTTAACTGGATGACCACCCACCCATTGGGATACGCGGTGGTAACAATATCAGTGGGAAATGAGAACGATATATGGGAATTCAATTCTCAATTCCTTATTGTTCATGGTAGAAGCGTCTACAATTTCATTCTAGGGCGACCATTCACTGCCATGCTCGACATAGTAGCCTCTTCGGTCAACCTCAAACTCAAATATCATAACTTGCAGGGAGAAATGGCCATCATCAATGCTAATATCAAAGGTACAAAAAAAATCCTCAAAGCGCTCCAGCGAGGCCAAAGAGAGGGCGTATCCATGGAGATCATAGGTCGAATCCCTGACTAGACAACTTCGAGACATGAACATCCATCCACTAAGACATGGCTGAATAATAAGGAGGTAGACAAGGAAAATATGTGGCAGCTAGCCCGCCCAATTATGTTTTCTTTCTTGTTATATACTAAATGCTATTCTTATATAATCTCCCTCTTCATGTACATGATTTTTTTTCAATTATGAATGAAATATGTTGGTTTTTGAAATGTTTGTTTCTTCTTAGTTATACATATTAACAATAAATTCGAGATAAGACCGACCAGATCTAATCCATGCATAAAGAAACTAGGGATGATGTCAAAAACTCTTTGCGCATTCCTCTAATGCAATCAATTACCCTGGAACACGAATCACACACTAAAAGCCAATGATGTTGTTGGAGACTCTTTGAGTGTCCGACTAAAGAAATCAATCACCTATTGAAAGTTAAGGGTGATGCCGGAGATGATTTTCATGTCCGACTAAAGCAATCAATTTGTCATTGAAATTCAGGGTTGTTGTTAGATATGCTTTGTACGTCCGACTAAAGAAATCCATCCTCAGACGAAAGTCATGGGTGCTGCTGGAGATGCTTTGCATGTCTAGCTACAAAAATTTAATATCTACAAGCAATAACTACCCATCCTCTATGACTGCTAGCTACTCTCGAGGCCGCGATGGGTTTGCCACATGTCTACCCCAAAGTGAGATTTCACTTGAGGAGAAGGGGAACCTAACCTTGGTCGGGCACGACCCCAGTGACATCCAACAAAATTCGAGGGAAGATCTCGTCAGTTCACATAGAATCTAGAGCCTTGCAATCAGGATTATACAAATATACATTTAAATCCTTCCACTCAAGATCATACAAATATACCTTAGACAGGTAAAAGTACAATTAATTCTAAAAAAGAAAGTATATGCACATATATTTTTTCATTATAAAGGTACTCTGAATATAGTACATAAAAAATGTGTGTGATTGAAATCAGCCTAGATAAATATTTGAAGATCGTAGGGTTGTTCATACGAGTAGTTGGAATTAGAGGTTTATTCAACACGTTCGAGGCACTTGATTCGACTTGATTCAAGGGGAGAGAAGATAGAGTATCAACATCAATAATTAGGTTTGAGTGTGGGGCGACTATTGCTTCTCTTGTACAAACTTTTGCAACAAGATAATACATATCTCAATTCTATTTCTATAATTGGGGGGAGACGTACCCTAAGCGAGGACGAAAGGGGAACTGTCTAAACAAATTCAATGTTGTTCTATCTTTCTCTATTTCTCTACTTTTGAATTTGTAACGTTTGTGGACAATCAATTGTTCGATAAAAATTCTAGTATAGCGTAGTTCTGAAAAGTGTTTTGAAAACTCATTACAATCATTTTGATTGTAATTGGAAAAATTATGCACTACAATTACTTATATATATATATATATATATATATATATATATATATATATATATATATATATATATATATATATATATATATATATATATATATATATATATATATATATATATATATATATATGAGACATATTTAGTTAGGATGAGTAAGTTATAGGAAAATGTGAGAATGAATAAGAACCATCAGATTTAAAAAGGAAAGGTTGAGATTAAATCGTGGTTTCCACTAAATCATGTGTCATTAAGAGAAAAGCGAAATCATTAATCAAAATTTAAAAATATCTTTTAATCTCAATCTTTCATTTTTAAATCTGATGATTCTAATTCATTCTCACATTCTCATATAACTTATCCATTCTCACTAGATATGCCCTATATATATATATATATATATATATATATATATATATATATATATATATATATATATATATATATATATATATATATATATATATATATATATATATATATATATATATATATATATATATATATATATATATATATATATATATATATATATATATATATATATGATCTTACCGGTCGATCAGAACCTTAGATGGGCCAAAGGCAAGCGTCTGTGATGCTGGGTGTGAAAGAGGAGAAGGGGGTGTATCTGTAAGGCACTCTGATGTTAAAGTAAGTAAATGAGCAAGAGAGAGAGAGAGAGAGAGAGAGTAAGTACATAATATGAGTGTTTCATGGTGAATATTTTGATACCCGACCCTCTCAAGTGAGAGGGTTTTATAGTGCTCCCAGCACTTGGCCATTGGTCCCTATTTTTCGGGGCGAGATAATTGTTTCCCTAAGAATAGGTAACTTCCAGAAATAGTTGTTGGAACGGGCATACATGCCCATAACTAGCCGTTGGGACGGGCAGAGGTATAGTTACGGGCACAAGCGTCTTGACTGTTTCTGGATGGTGGAACCGTGCGTGACGGGCAGTGTTACCGAGGGCCGGATGCCAACAGCTTTAGCGAATTCTGTGTGAGGACGGAGCCCGCGTTCGAGAAAAAACTTTTTCATATCTCCCCTGAATGATGACCTCGAGGGAGGCTTCGGTCTTTAGATGACGGTGAGAGTCTGTGAAGTGTCTAGAGAAGAGTCTCCCCAGTTGCCTCCATGAGCTGATGGAGTCGTCAGAAAGCCCTTTGTACTAGGTCATTGCCCCCTTCCTGAGTGTGGTCGTAAATAACTTGCACTTGGTGACGCCCTAGACGCCGCGATAGTCGAGCAACGCATCGATGTTTTTGATCTGCTCGTCGGGGTTAGTTGTTCCGCCGCATGTGCCTAGAGAGGGAGGTGTCTTTAGTCCTTTTGGGAGGTGCATGACCATGATTTTCTGGGACAACAAGCCGCAGGGTTGTCGTCACTGCTGTTGCTGGTCCAAGATGGGGAGCAGGCGTACTGTCTGTAGGCAGGACGACGGTCTTGTCGGAGAGATGGGGTTCGTGCTTGTCCCTTAGATCTGGGCGGAGGCGAACATTGGGATTCTGCCTGGTGGCCTCTTCTGGTCCTCTTGGGTTGTAGAGAATGTTGGTTCTAGGGAGAAATATGGTCGTGTTTGCGGATGGTCAGGGGGACTCCGTCGGGGAGGGGGACTCCGTCGTAGCTGACGTTCTTTCCTCGACAGAGAGGATATCAGACAACTGGACTCTTCTAATACTCTAATCCTCACGTTCTAGTTGAGGATTAATAGGTTGGTTTTGTTGAGAACCTCGAGGAGGGCCGCCATGATCGGTCGGCGTAGGGCAGAATTGGAACTGACAGTTGTTACGGGACAAAAGGAACCTCACTGTGATCTATATAAGCGGGGGATGGCGAAGCAGTGGCTCCGTCCCTTTATTAGAGGACGTTGCCGCCACGAGAGGTGGTGGCCTCATCAGCATTTGTCTTGCTGACGAGGAGAAAATTTGAGTTACGCGCATCAAGATTGCTGTCACGGACAACCATGATAAAAAATTTGAAGAGTTGTTTTAGTCTTGTGTTCTACGAAGAGAGAAAAGACGGGGATAACAAGATTCCCCACAGTCGATGCCACTGATCTTATCGGTCGATCAGAACCTGAGATGGGCCAAAGACAAACATCTGTGATGCTGGGTGTGAAAGAGGAAGAGGGGGTGTACCTGTAACACACTTTGATGCTAAAGTAAGAAAATGAGCAAGAGAGAGAAAGCAAGTACATAATATGAGTGTTTCAGGGTGAATATTTTGATATCTGACTCTCTCAAGTGAGAGGGTTTTTATAGTGCCCCCAGCGCTTGGCCATTGGTCCCTGTTTTTTGGGGCGAGATAATCGTTTCTCGAAGAATAGGTAACTTCCAGAACTAGCCGTTGGGACGGGCATACATGCCCATAACTAGCCATTGAAACGTGCAGAGGTATAGTTACGGGCACAAGTGTCTTGGCTGTTTCTAGATGGTGGAACCGTGTGTGACGGGCAGAGACTGACGGGGATAGGTGCTGTGACCAAGGGTAAATTGGTCAGCCTCCCCTGTTGGAGGGGCCGAAAGGTAAACTCTCCACTATAGAGGTTGGACTTAGGCAATTGGGACGTTCTGAGAGAAGAAATGGGTGTATCTGTAAGGCACTCTGATGTTAAAGTAAATAAATGAGCAAGAGAGAGAGAGAGAGAGAGAGTAAGTACATAATATGAGTGTTTCATGGTGAATATTTTGATACCCGACCCTCTCAAGTGAGAGGGTTTTATAGTGCTCCGAGCGCTTGGCCATTGGTCCCTATTTTTCGGGGCGAGATAATCGTTTCCCTAAGAATAGGTAACTTCCAGAAATAGTTGTTGGGACGGGCATACATGCCCATAACTAGCCGTTGGGATGGGCAGAGGTATAGTTACGGGCACAAGCGTCTTGACTGTTTCTGGATGGTGGAACCGTGCGTGATGGGCAGTGTTGCCGAGGGCCGGATGCCAACAGCTTTAGCGAATTCTGTGTGAGGACGGAGCCCGCGTTCGAGCAAAAACTTTTTCATGTCACTGGTTGTAGATACTTGGACGACCTCCTTGTTGAATCTTCCAATGTAGGCTCGCAGGGGTTCATATCTCCCCTGAATGATGACCTCGAGGGAGGCTTCGGTCTTCAGATGACGGTGAGAGGCTGTGAAGTGTCTGGAGAAGAGTCTCCCCAGTTGCCTCTATGAGCTGATGGAGTCGTCAGAAAGCCCTTTGTACTAGGTCATTGCCCCCTTCCTGAGTGTGGTCGTAAATAACTTGCACTTGGTGACGCCTTAGACGCTGCGATAGTCGAGCAACGCATCGATGTTTTCGATCTGCTCGTCGGGGTTAGTTGTTCCGTCGCATGTGCCTAGAGAGGGAGGTTTCTCTAGTCCTTTTGGGAGGTGCATGACTGTTGCACCCTAAAATTTGACCAACCGGTTCCCTATCTGGTTTATGTTTCGATACATTTTGCATTCGCATTCGCATACGGCATGCATTGCATTTTTATCAATCAAGATTGATTTTTATCAGGATTAGAGTCCCCGGTGTTTCAGGCAATACAGACCCGTCAGAATGAAAGTCTGTTGAGAATTGGTGCTCATCTCCCGTGTTTTCAGACCATCTCGGGGCCCGGGTTTCGCTACGGTTGCGCAATTGGGTTTTATTCGATTTAATCGGCCTCCCGGCATTTTTAGGATTTTTCTGTCATTTTTTTGGATTTTTAATGCGCTTAATTGGATTTTTCTGGATTTTATAGGGTTTTTATATTTTTTTTAGGATTTAAATAAATTTTCTTTTCATTTTTTAGAAATTAATAGATTTTTAGATATTATAGTTTTTTAATAAATTTTAGAAATTAATTTTCTTTTAATATTTAATAGATAAATAGTTTTTTTTAAAAAGAGTAGAAAAAAATAATAATCATAATAGATAGTGTTTTTAGAGTTTTATTGTGTTAAAAAAAAAGAATTAGTAAAAAAATAATAAATAGAGAGTTTTGTTTTTTAGATTTTCATTAGAGCTTTTATTTGTTTTTAAAAGATTTAATAGAATAAAAGAGAAAATAGAGATTAAAGTTTTTTAGATTTTTTTTAGATTTTATTTTTCAGAATTAATTAGGATTTTAAGAAAGGATAATTTTTAGGATTAAATAATAGTTTTTTTTAAATCTTTTAGACTTAATTAGGTTTTATCATTTTATTTTCGTTTTTTAGAAGTTAAGTAGGATTAATTTTAGGTTTAATCAGGTTTTATTAGATTTAATTAGGGTTTTGTTTTATTTTTCGTTTTAGATTTTAATTAGGATTTAATAGGTTAATTTAGTTTTAATTTTCCATTTTAATTCTGTCTTTAATCATCATCAATCTGAATTAATTTTGGGCCCAATTATCCATTTATCAGGGTTCAGATCAGGCCCAAGTCCAGCGATGCCATGTGTCGTATAAGAAGGTGTGCCACGCGTACGTTCGTTTGGCCCCCACCTCATTTTTTTCTCTCTCCCAGAATCTGCCATTTGTCCCCTCTCAGTCTCTCTCCTCACACGCGTCGCACATGCAGTAGTCTCCATCCACACATGGCTCAATCTCCCTCACTCCCCTTGCCATCACATCACGTCGCCTGAATCCCCACCGCCAGCCATGCAAAGACCGGCGGCCACCGCCCTAACCGTCTCCGACCACCGCTGATTTCGCCGGAAACTGCAAAAACACCAAATTTCCAGAAAAATTCATTCCAACCTCGTCTTCCTCATCGTCCTCTCCGATCATCAAAAGTCATCAAACAAGAACATCAATTCTCATCACCAGAAAATCCCAGCTTGTTCATGCGTTCGACTATGATCTTCATCCTTTCTGTATGATCTTCATCAGCAACAATCATCAGCATCAATTAATCTTCGTCCTTCCTGATCCAGATTTGCCAATAGGCATCAAGATCATTGATCGGTCGAACTCTTTTCCAGAACTTCAAGGGAGCTCCACCAACGTCATCGTGTTCTTGAAATTTTTTCCAGAACCTCAAGGGAACTCCTTCAACGTCATCGGTTCTTGAACTTTTTTCCAGAAACTCCTCCGTTCTTCATAGACCTTCAGCACGTTTCTAGCTTCGAGAGTTCTTCATCAGCTCGTTGAGAATCTCCAAACCTCCTCATAGGATCTCAAGCCTCTCAAGCTTCAAGAACTCCTCGTCGAAGCTCTAGAATCTTCTTCCAAACGAATACTCAGGTACGTCGTTGTTGATTTCGTTGTTTAGGGTTTCGATCGTGGAAATCTAGTTGTTGTGTTTAATCAGAATTAGGGTAAGATTGGTGGTGTTTGGATGATTGAGAGTATGAGAGATGGTGAGTATCGTTTAGGTGTAGGTTTGATTGAGAGGATTCAGAGAGAGGCTTTCAGTGGAGAAATGCACAGCGGCGTTTAGGGTTGCAAGTTGGGAGATGAACAGTGGTCGTCGAAGAAAGTTTTAGTTAGTTTTAGGTTTCTTTGATTTTGCTGAAGAGGTTGGATCTTGGGCCTTAAGCCCATTGCTCAAGTTTACTGAAACATATTCCCTCTGTTTCATTCGCACCCCCTCCCTAGAATGAATTTTGGTTTGGGCCCCAAGCCCAGTTTGCTATCGCCACCCCCATTGATGGCCAAAACCTGGAATCAAGTGAGATTACTCACTATCTGCCCCCCCCTCGTTTTTGTTCTCTGAAGCAAAATATGGGCTCAGGCAGTTTTGCCATTAGCACCCCCAGTTTGGAAGCCCAGAATGAATACCAAGCACTTTCGAGGCTATTCGTACCCCCCTGGGTTTTATATTTTTGTTGTTAGGCATGGGCCCAGCGCAGTGTTAATGCACCCCCATCCTGGGCCCAATTTGTATTCTGAACTATAATAGTTGCTTCCAGCCCCCCCCCCCCCCCTGTTTTCCAATTTCAATTGTTTTTTTTCCTTTATTTCACATTTGTATATAATTCACCAAATAAATCATAAAAAATTCAAAAATGGTCATTTTAACATGGGACTTTTTCCCACATTTTGGTCATGGTTTCACGAAGATTATAAGAAAATAAAAATATTATTTTAGGGTTTTTTCCATTTATGGTGATTTTTCCATTTTAATTGCTTTTATTTTCATGTTTGTTTGTACATACATTTTGTTGAATTTTGTTTAGGCCTTTAAATTCGTATTTTGATCCCGTTCTTTTTGTGGTAGCTAGATTAGAGCATTAAGTTCCCTTAGAGATTTATTTCACATTTTTGTGATTAAATCTTGATTAGTTTTGATTAGAAAATATTAGGGTGATAGTTTTAGGGTTCAAACTCAACATAGGCGCATTCTACCATTTTAATTTTGGGTTTTTAGCATGAATTAGGTTATGGGACATATAGGGTATGTAGGGTAGATATAGAAATCCCCTTAGAATAAATCTTAGAATTTTTTTTTAACAGTATTTTACTATTTTTAGTATATTTTGCAAATTGGGTGATTGTTTGGTGTTCCCACTTGGGGTTTTATCTGTCTGCTTGGGCTTTTGAGCTATTACTTGGGGTGTGGGCTTGGTTTGGGCTTGTGGGAGTATGAAGACATCAAAGGAGAAGATTGAGGATAATAATCAAAGCTGTGTGCATGAAGATTGCTTGGATTGAAGATGTTGTGAAGACTTAGGAGAAATAGGAGCAAATAGGCAGAGCCTTAGAATAGACCAAATTCTTTCATAAACATGGATAGCTTCCTGTACTTCCATTCCTCTCTGTGACATAAAGTCCCTCTATGGTATTCACCTCCCTCCTTTGGAGGGATAAGTGGCCTTACCTTAGAGGTAGAACTTTGAGGGAAACAGTCTGTTACAATTTCAACTGTTTATAGGCTTCCTTTGGTTGTCAATGAACTGTTTGACAGTCAATTTATTCTGATAAATCAATTCTCATCTAGGAGAGCTTGTCTTGAAGAAAGAAGCCATTGAAGATAGAGATGAAGATCAAAGATTGACAAAGATGAAGATTGTTCATGTCAAAGTTGTGCAACTGTTAAAGCTAGGGTTTACTACTGTCTGAGGCTATCTGTTGTCTGATGCTGTCAACTGGTGAACTATGCTTGCTTGAGCTTGGTGATTTCTTGAAGATGGAAGCTTATTGTAGCTTGGGTATCATCAGAGTTGGATTTTGGGGTTTCATTAGGAGATTGTTGTTTATCAACTGTCAGAGTTGGGTGAGCTGTCAGAGCTGGGTTTTGGGGGTTTATTTTCTTTGTTGTATTGTTTGTTAATTTTTCCCCGTAGGTTGGAAGTGAAGCCATTTCACTTCGCCTATTGTTTTCTAGGTTCGAGGTTGAGTGGGACTCCCTTGCCTCGCTAACAATATCAGTGGGAAATGAGAACGATATATGGGAATTCAATTCTCAATTCCTTATTGTTCATGGCAGAAGTGTCTACAATTTCATTCTAGGGCGACCATTCACTGCCATGCTCGACATAGTAGCCTCTTCAGTCAACCTCAAACTCAAATATCATAACTTGCAGGGAGAAATGGCCATCATCAATGCTAATCTCGAAGGTACAAAAAATCCTCAAAGCGCTCCAGCAAGTCCAAGGAGAGGGTGTAACCATGGAGATCATAGGTGGAATCCCTGACTGGCCAACTTCGATACACGAAGATCCATCCACTAAGACATGGTTGAATAATAAGGAGGTAGACAAGGAAAATATGTGGCAGCTAGCCCGCCCAATTATGTTTTCTTTCTTGTTCTATACTAAATGCTATTCTTATATAATCTCCCTCTTCATATACATGATTTTTTTTCAATTATGAATGAAATATGTTGGTTTTTGAAATGTTTGTTTCTTCTTGGTTATGCATATTAACAGTAAATTCGAGATAAGATCAACAAGATCTAATCCATGCATAAAGAAACTAGGGGTGATGTTGAAAACTCTTTGCACATTCCTCTAATGCAATCAATTACCCTGGAACACGAATCACACACTAAAAGCCAATGATGTTGTTGGAGACTCTTTGAGTGTCCGACTAAAGAAATTAATCCCCTATTGAAAGTTAAGGGTGATGTCGAAGATGATTTTCATGCTCGACTAAAGCAATCAATTTGTCACTGAAATTCAGAGTTGTTGTTAGATATGCTTTGCACGTCCGACTAAAGAAATCCATCCCCAGAAGAAAGTCATGGGTGCTGCTGGAGATGCTTGGCATGTCTAGCTACAATAATTTAATATCTACAAGCGATAACTACCCATCCTCTATGGCTGCTAGCTACTCTCGAGGCCGCGATGGGTTTGCCACATGTCTACCCTAAAGCGAGATTCCACCTGGGGAGAAGGGGAACCTAACCTTGGTCGGGCACGACCCCAGTGACATCCAACAAAATTCGAGGGAAGATCTCGTGAGTTCACATAGAATCTAAAGCCTTGTAATCATGATTATACAAATATACATCTAAAGCCTTGTAATCTTTTTATCTAAACCATAATATGTTTCTTAAACATTCTTGCATGATTTCCATTCAAAACACAACTTTTAAAAGGCAAACTTTCAAGTTTTTAAGGGAGTAAATCAATTTACTTAATAAGACGGTCATGAATAATGTAGGATAAGAACAAGTAAAAGGTTCTTATAATGATGATGACAAGAAGAAATTTCTATTTGGATAAAAGGTAAAGAACATTCTTCAATCAGCTATAGGTATGGATGAATTAATTCATATATCTCATTGTAAAACAACAAAATAGAATAGGGATACTTTGGAAGTGACAGAGGAATGCACAATAGAGGTACAAAGATCTAAACTAATCACTTTATCACAAGAATCACTACTACAGAAAACCAATAAAAAAAGGTTGGAAAAAGGATACAACCAAGTCTGACCAATTGTTGTTAGGTACAATGTGATTATTATGAGGGCAAGGTGTCTTAGTCCTTATTTTAATGATGTCAAAACGTGCCTAGTTCATACTTTGTAATTTGGACGGTATCATCAAATCTTAGTCTGCATTCATAGTTTTCTAATGCACAAAAATATTTCAAAATCATGTGTCTATTCATATAGAAGAACATCATATATGTTTTGTATGTATTTGATCATGTTAGGAGACTTAGGTATGCATAATTATTGTTTAAGTATACTAAACTATGTGCAAAAAGTCATTTTTGGAAGTTTAGGGTGCTTGAGTCGACTCAAAGCCCTACTTAGGTCGACTCATGTAATGTGAATTTCAAGTTTTTTTTTCTCAGGTGTGCTCGCGTCGACCCTCTGGTCGACTCATACATGGGCAAAATTTTCATTTTTGGGCAAATTTGCATCGACACATGGACCTATTCCGGTCGACGCACATATTCAATTTTTGCACAATTCTGCAATCGGGTGTGTTCAGGTCGACCCCCTATTTTCTTAGGTCGAGCGTTCACTAGAAATACACTATTTTTCTAATCTGTCACATTTCATATTGATGTTATGTTTGTTAATTGGTCTTAGCATCATATATATTCTTTTTGACTCATCATTTGAATATACAACATGAAAAGTGAAATATTGACACTGAATTTTTCTCATCATCTTCATCTTCTTTCTTGCATTTTCTCAACAACTACACATAATAATTTTTTTGATCATTTGCATCATTGAGGTGATAACGTCCAAACATAGGATATTGTATCGGGTTTGGGTTGAGATTTCGGTAAGTTTTTCTTGAATAAAACCGTTAGGGTTTTGTCCTCTAAGAATTTTGAGGATTTAGGGGTTTTTGCACAGATCATTTCTTCACAGATTCAACCGAGCGAAGGTGATTGAAGAACGGGTGGTTCATTCAGTCTAGTAGCGGTAATGGGAGGATTATGGAAAAAGATTTGGGCTCGAACTGTGTGTGATTGAAATTAGCCGAGATAAATATTTGAAGACCGTAGGGTTGTTCATACGAGTAGTTGGAATCAGAGGTTTATTCAAAATGTTCGAGGAACTTGATTCGACTTGATTCAAGGGGAGAGAAGATAGAATATCAACATCAACAATTAGGCTTGAGTGTGTGGTGACTATTACTTCTCTTGTACAAACGTTTGCAACAAGATAATACATATCTCAATTCTATTTCTATAATTGGGGGGAGACGTACCCTAAGCGAGGACAAAAGGGGAACTGTCTAAACAAATTCAATGTTGTTCTCTCTTTCTCTATTTCTCTATTTTTGAATTCATAACGATTATGGACAATCAATTGTTCAATAAAAATTCTAGTATATCGTAGTGCTGAAAAGTATTTTGAAAACTCATTACAATCATTTTTATTGTAATTGGAAAAAATATGCACTACAATTATTTAGAGAATGAATAAGGCATATCTAGTTAGGATGAGTAAGTTATATGGAAATATGAGAATGAATAAGAACCATCAGATTTAAAAAGGAAAGGTTGAGATTAAATCGTGGTTTTCACTAAATCATGTGTCATTAAGAGAAAAGATAAATCATTAATCAAATTTTAAAAATATCTTTTAATCTCAATCTTTCATTTTTAAATCTGATGATTCTAATTCATTCTCTCATTCTCATATAACTTATCCATTTACACTAGATATGCCCCATATATATATATATATATATATATATATATATATATATATATATATATATATATATATATATATATATATATATATATATATATATATATATATATATATATATATATATATATATATATATATATATATATATATATATATATATATATATATATATATATATATATATATATATATATATATATATATATATATATATATATATATATATATATATATATATATATATATATATATATATATGATCTTACCAGTCGATCAGAACCTTAGATGGGCCAAAGGCAAGCGTCTATGATGCTAGGTGTGAAAGAGGAGGAGGGGGTGTATCTGTAAGGCACTCCGATGTTAAAGTAAGTAAATGAGCAAGAGGGAGAGAGTAAGTACAGAATATGAGTGTTTCAGGGTGAATATTTTGATACCCGACCCTCTCAAGTGAGAGGGTTTTTATAGTGCTCCCAGCGCTTGGCCATTGGTACCTATATTTCGGGGCGAGATAACCGTTTCCCTAAGAATAGGTAACTTCCAGAACTAGCTGTTGGGACGGGCATACATGCCCATTACTAGCCGTTTGGACGGGTAGAGGTATAGTTACGGGCACAAGCGTCTTGGCTATTTCTGGATGGTGGAACATTGCGTGACGGGAAGAGACTGACGGAGAGAGGTGTTGTGTCCAAGGGTAATTTGGCTAGCCTCCCCTGTTGTAGGGCCAGAAAGGTAAATTCTCCACCAAAGAGGTTGGACTTAGGAAATTGAGCCGTTCTGAGAGAAAAAATGGATTGGGTCATGCCTAGCCATTGGGCCAATTTGGAACAGTAGCCCCCTAAGTCGTTGCTACCGGGC
This sequence comes from Lathyrus sativus, assembly GCA_963859935.3. Lineage (NCBI taxonomy): Eukaryota > Viridiplantae > Streptophyta > Magnoliopsida > Fabales > Fabaceae > Lathyrus > Lathyrus sativus. Next base: position 951,233,023 of record OZ012735.1, read on the forward strand.
ACAGTAGCGATGACTTAAGGATGGTTTGCTTCCTGGGCATAGTCGTCGTGAGCTTCCTTGTCTTTGAATGAATACTTGCCCGAATGCCAGAAATGTCATCGTCGGGGAGCCCAAAGAGGCTGCACGCAAGAGTCACGAGGAGATGGCTTCGGAGAGGGACGCCCTGGCTGCCCGGATGAAAGTCGCTGAGAACTTGGTGGCGAAGTTGAAAGTCACTGCTTCCCCCACTGAGGATGAGCCTGATGAGACGAAGAAGTTGTTGACTCGATCATAGTTGGTCGCTTGATTTACTCAGGCCGCAGACGACCCTGTGGCCATCGACGATGAGGCTTTTCAGAGTTCTGTTGACCAACTGAAGTTGGTGAACCATGGGGCCAAGCTGACCATAAAAGGCACAAAATTCCTTTATACGGTCAAAGAAGGCTAGATAGTCGTCCCCAATTTCCTCCAGTTCAGTGAAGGCGGTGAATAATAGAGGCAGGTGACTCAGGAGGAGGCTTAGCAAGAGGAGTAGTGAGCTTTCCCTAGTTTATGCTTTGGCCTGCGTGCCACTTGATTAATGTTGTAATTTGTGTAATTTTATTTTGTGGGGCTTGGCCCCTTTTTATTGTATCGTGCACAGCAGTGGGCTATCGTGGCCGCATTATCTTAATATGTATCAAAATATTGTGTGATTATTTTTATCTTGTCTAATATTTTCTAAGTGTCCTGCGTCATCCAATGCGGTCATGAGAGACACATAATAATTTGTTATGTACTAGGTATGCTCGGAGAATAACGTTTGATAGTGTGGGGAACTGGTTGAAAGGCCCGGGTTGTGTCCGGGTAGGCGTGGAGCTCAGGTCATTATCATGGCCTGAGTTCGCAACATGAACTTCCCATCACAAAATGGGGGTTCTTCCGTTCATGGTACTGTGACGAGTGTAACGCCCATTTTAATTATTTTTTATTTCAGTGTTATTTTACTCACAGATGTGTTTTGGTGAAATGACTTGGAGGATCAAGAACTCATGATATTGGTATGCAGTGATAAAAATGTGATAATTAATAGCAATGTAATATTATTATTAATTATTATCATTATTATTACTAATATTAACATATGAGAAAAATATAATTAAATGGAATTTTGGAAATTAAGTGGATTTTGTGAATTAAAGGAAATAAGAGGATTATTATTATTATGGGAAATTATATATTATTTGGAATAAGGTGAATTTTGGGGGTATTGAGGGTAAAGGTGGAATATTGGAAAAAGGAGAAGAAAAGAACACGCATGAGAAGAGGAAACATGGTCGAAGGAGAAGAACACGATCAAAGAAAGAGCAAGCTTGAGCAAGAGGAGGCTGGGCTGTAGGATTTTCGTGTGGATTGAGAGGCTTCATCAACATCAGCATTGAATTTGAGGTAAGGGGGGGGGGGGGAATTGATCGGTTGAATAGGTATTTGCATGAAATTGGTAGAAAAGGGGAAAATCCCTAATCCCCATAGATTGATGTTAATATGATGTTGAATTCGTGTTTATAATTCTATGATGGTTGTGTTTATAGTGTGTGAATTCATTGCATGTGCCATAGGGTGATGGTTTGGTGATTTGGGGTTTTCGGGTAAATTCGGAGTTAATGCCAGAAGTTGGAGAATTGAGGATTTATCGAGTATGAACTAGGATAATCGGTGTAGTCTTGTGGGATAGTACTGTACTGGTATAGTGTAGGATTTTGTGGGATTTAATCGGACGAAATCGGAGTGTGGGGCTGTTTCTGAACAACAGTTTTTTTGAAGAATTCGCGTGCATTCGCTGGGCGAATGGGGGCGAGCCTTCGCTAGGTTTCGCCAGGCGAACTGGGCAGCGAATGCTGCCTGTTGCTTCTGTTTGGCTTTGCTAGGGGTTTCACCGGGCGAGTCCCAGCTGTTGCACCCCAAAATTTGACCAACCGGTTCCCATATCTGGTTTATGTTTCGACGCATTTTGCATTCGCATTCGCATGCCGCATGCATTGCATTTTTCTCAGTCAGATGGATTTTATCGGGATTATAGCCCCTGGCGTTTCAGGCAGTGCAGGCCGGTTGGAATAAGAGTCTTTTGAGAATTGGTGCTCGTTTCCTGTGTTTTCAGGCCATCTCGGTGCCCGAATTTCGCTATGGTTGCGCAATTGTCCTCTAATCGATTTAATCGGCTTCCTGCCATTTTTTAGAATTTTCTCTTTTATTTTCTAGATTTTTAATGCTTTTAAATATATTTTTCTAGAATTTTTAAAATAGATTTTAAATAGATATTTCTAGAGATTTAATAGATTTTAATAGATATTTTTTTAATAGTTTTTTAGATTTTAAATAGATATTCCTTTCTTTTTAAGAGATTTAATAGATTTTTAATTTTAGATATTAGTTTTATCCCTAAATAGAATAATTTTTAATAGATATAACTAGATATTACTTTTCTTTTAATAGAATAGATTTTTTAAATAGAATTTAATGTTTTTAGATTTTATTAGGGTTTAATTGTTTTTTTTAGATTTAATTGGAATTTTTTTTAATAGATATAGATATTAAATAATCTTTTTCTGTTTTTAAATAGATTAATTAGGTTTAATTTCATTTAGGTTTTAATTAGGACTAATTTTGTTGTAAGTTTAATTAGGGTTTTATTAGTAATTTTCGTGTAGGCTTTAATTAGATTTAATTAGGATTAATTAGGTTTTTTGTCATTAATTTCGTTTAGCTTAATTAGAGTTCATTAGCATTTAATTGGGTTAATTAATCAGAGTTTATCCCCTTAATAGTGGGCCAGGTGTCCAATTCGGAGGCCCAGGTCAAAGGTCCAGCGCCAGGTGTCATATATAAGCAGCCCCACGTGTATGCTTCAAAGGCTGGCCACCTCACCCCTCATCAACACAGAATTCTGACAACTCATTTTTCCACTCAACTTCCCTCCACACCACGTGTCCCTCTCCCTCTCCCTCTGTTTTGCATGCTCGCCACTTGTCCACCCGTCAGCCCTCGCCGGAGACCTCCCCTGACTGGCATGCAACTCCGGTGACCACCCTAACCGTCACCGCCGCCCGCCGTAAAACCCCTCTAACCGTCGCCGAAAAATTGTAATCCACCGGAAAATCCATCCCTTCTTCATTTTTTTCCAGATCGTCAAGAACACACCATCGTGTTCATCATCAACCGTCGCCGGTAAAATCAAGAGGTCACCGGAATCTGCATCCTCATCAACAATCTACCTAGAACACCTCCACCCTCGTTCATCCATCATCTCGTTTGCCTGAGTTTTTTTCCAGAAAAATCTCCATCCATGTTCATCCTTCGTTCATCATCGATTCCAGGATAATCTTCATCGTCCGCCTCCGTTCATCATTCAAAGAACGTCTAGATCCTTTATGATTTTCCAGAACGTCAAGAACCTTCAAAGAACCCTTCACGTGTTCATCCATATTTTCCCGAAACGAGTCATATCAACACCACGATCCTTCTTCAACCTTCATAGTCCCTGGACTCGTTTTCCAGAAAGATCCACAGAAAGTTTATCGTTCTTCATCAACCTCCGTTCAAGATCTTCAACGACGCTCGATTTGCCCAGAACTCCATAGGATCTTTGTCCAACAAGTTTGTGTTCATCATTAAACGGCCTTGGAATCTTCAAGCAGCTCCAGATCGTCACATGCATGCTTGTGTTCATTGCAAGAACTCCATCGCCGCCGTGAACCTTCAAGCATCAAACAAGATTCGCCAGAGGTGGATCCGTTGAACCCTGTGGATACTTCGCCAAGCTTCAAAACCTCCTGAGTGATCTTCATCACCAATCTTCGTCATATTTCCAGGTTTGATTCACCTTCTCCTTCTGACAATGGCAGTGGTTGTTTTAGTTAGATAGCTAGGTTAGTGTTGGTAGAATGTGGAGGGATTAGTCTGTGAGTTTTTTTTTTTAGCAAAGGTTTGGGAAATTGAGAGGGTTTCAGAGAGAGAGGTTGGGCGACGCCTAGGGCTAGGGTTGGGAGATGATGAACAATGTGAGGCAAGAGTTAGGGAAATCAGGTTTTGCTTGGCTGAGGATGAATGGATTGGGCTCGGGCATTAGGCCCATTTGGGATTGCTGATATATCCCTCTTCGTTTACCATTGGAACCCCCTCTCCCATGTGTAATGCGTTCTGGGCCTTAGGCCCGTTTGCTGATTACACCCCCGTTTGGAGCCCAAGTAGAATTAACAAGGTGAATTTGAGCACGAAGACTTTTTCGGAGATGACTTCTGTCAATAGGCAAGTAGCGCCCAATCGAGCGAGAGAAGATAAGGTCCCAGCACTCGAAGACCAAGAGAAGAGGATGTGAACTGGCTTGGTCTCGTGATCTCATCTACGCAAATGTTCTGATCTTTCTTTGAAGGCCGGTCCCAAGGCAGGAAATTCATCAAGGGATGGGGCAGTAACCAACCCCAAAGGAAAAGAGGATACGAGTGAACCCGCTTGCCCGAGTCCATCTTTTTTTAAAACAAAAAATGACAATTTGAAATACTTTACGTTGAAGAAATTACAAAATTTGGAAGATTGAATAAAAAAAATTAATGAATCATTTTAGAATGAAGGAGTTGTTATGCTTAGTGTGTGACTCGTTGGTTTTTTTTTAGTGTTTCAATTTCTACAAAAATTCGTAGAATTCATTACTATAAAAAACCTACTCATCGCTTCCCATTATCTGGATAGAAAGAACTGCCGAAAATAGAAAATCAAAATAAGGATCTATGTGGTGATATAAATATAGCAACTGAAATAAAAAAATAAAATTATTAGTTGTAAAGCAATACGAATATACAGATAAATGAAGGGGTGATCGCCCCCCCCCCCCCCCCCTATTATTTTTCAGTTATGGTTTTTTCTTAGTTTTCTGGAATAACAGTGGGCCTAGTGCGTTCTGCTGAATGCACCCCCCCTCCTGGGCCCAATGTATTTCTGAGGTGTAATAAATTGCATTTGCCACCCTTGTTTTTCCATTTTTATTGAATTTTCATATTATTTGCATATAGTTTACTACAAAAATCATAATAAATCCAAAATTAATCAGAAAAATGTTTCAAAAATACCTCCATGATCTTGGATTTATTTGTGATTTTATGAAAATAATAAATTTCATATTCACCCATTTTTCAATTTAATTTTATTTTTCCCATTTTATTGATTTCTTTAATTTTGTACATTTGATACATGTTTTTGTAAATTTGCTTGTGACCAATTGGTGAATAGTTTTGAGTTGATTCTTGTTGGGTTGATTAGATTAGAAGTATAGGTTCCCTTAGAGATTTATCTCACATTTTTGTGATTTAATCTTGATTAGTTTTGAATAAGGAACACTAGGTTAGTTAGAGTAGGGTTCAAACTCAACATAGGTGCATTAAAACATTTTATTTTGGGGTTTTTAGCATGAATTAGGTTCTGGGACATATAGGGTATGTAGGATAGATGTAGAAATCCCCTTAGAATTAATATTAGAATTTTAAATACTATATTACTATTTTTAGTATATTTTACAAATGGAGTGTTTGTTTGGTGTTCCCACTTGGGTTTTTAATTGTGTGCTTGGGCTTTTGGGCTTTGATATGGGGTATGGGGCTTGGCTTGAGCTTATGGAGCATGAAGACATCAAAAGAGAAGATTGAAGATGATAATCAAATGTTGAAGCTTGAAGATTGTTTGTGCTTGGAGTTGATTGAAGACATAGGAGATAGGAGATAGGTAAAGCCTTAGAATAGAACAAATTCCTTCATAAACATGGATAGCTTCCTTTGCTTACATTCTTCTCAATGATTAAAAGTCCCTCCATGATATTCACATCCCTCCTTTAGAGGGATAAGTGGTTTTATCTAGGAGGTAGAACTTTGAGGGAAATAGTCTGTTACAATGTCAACTGTTCATAGACTTCCTTTGGTTGTCAATGAACTGTTTGACATTCAATTTATCCTGATAAATCAATTCTTTGCTGGAGTGCTTACCTCGAAGGAAGAAGCTTGTAGAAGAAGACCTGGTGCATTGAAGATTGAAGAAGGAGGAGCTTGTGCTGTCAGAGCTGTGCAACTGGTGAATTAGGGTTTTACTGCTGTCTGGAGCTATTTGCTGTCTGATGCTGTCAACTGTTTGAGATTCTGTGCTTGCTTAAGCTTGGTGATTTCTTGGAGATGGAAGCTTGTTGTAGCTTGAGTATCATTGGAGCTTGACTTTGGAATTCACTTGAAGATGTTACTGTTTTGCTGTTTATCGACTGTCAGAGTTGGATGTTTTTCAGAGCTGGTGCTGTAGGAGCTGGTGTGCTGTCAGAGCTGGTTGGGGTTTTATCTTCTTTGTTGTATTGTTTGTTAATTTTTCCCATAGGTTTGAAGTGAAGCTGTTTCACTTTGCCTATTGTTTTCTCAGGTTCGAGGTTGAGTGGGACTCCCTTGCCTCGCTTGTATTGCTGCATCTCATGCATTTTACTGCTTTACTGTATATGCTGTTCCTTTTCCGTTTATCCCATAGGATCTCTGTTTCTCTCTGTGCAAGAGAGAAATATGACAGACATTAGGTGTTAACCCATGCATGACAACATTAGGGTAGTTTTGATTCCCATTTCAAACCCTAGGTTTTAGAGTTCTTTCTCTTCTATCTCAAAATCATTCAAAACACAGTAATAAGATTTCAAACATCAATAAAAGACAGTTCTTGCGTAAAAGACTGAAAACCAATCAAAGTGTCATTTTTGTCCGCTTGGACCCGTAATCAGGAGAAAACCTTTTTCAGAAGGATAAAAGATAAACAGACAAATATGTGTCTTCCGTAGCCTGAACTACGTTTGCTCTGATCTTTCATGCCGTATGAAAGTACGTAGGCATAGGATGCGATATCCTAGCGAGCAACCTTCCCCTCCTTTCCCGTAGGTAGGCGAACTACGTTGACTCTGATTTCTCGTTCCAGACGGGAATACGTAGGCATAAAGTGCGATACTTTGCCGAGTCATTTTATTTTCTGTTAACCCCAGACCTGTAGAGTAGATAGAATAACAATCCGTACTAAAAAACAAGCGTGGATCCCGTCGAGTACGACGGACGTGAGGGATGCTAATACCTTCCCCTTACGTAACCGACTCCCGAATCCAGGATTTGGTTGCGACGACCATTCCTTTCCCGTCTTTGCGGTAGGTTTACTTAGAGCGTTCCCTTTCCCTCCGTTGGGATAAATAATGCACGGTGGCGACTCTTCTGTTCAGCCGACGCCGATTTTCGCAGTAGCGACAGCTGGCGACTCTGCTGGGGACTCCAACGGTTCCCTACGCGAGTCAATCCTAACGCTTGTTTTCCCGTCGTGGGTTTTGTATGGATTTAGGTTTCTGTATTTTACATTCAGCATTATATTATTGTGACTATTGCTGTGGGTATGAGGGGGTTCTATGATTGAGAGATAAGCCTGACCTGGGCTTGAGTGCACCTAGAATTAGAGTGGAAATTAGTGGGCGCGTGCATGCTTTGCAAGCACTAGTGTCTCATGAAATCCACGCTCGGACGAGGTTCTTCTGGTTGACTTCTTTTTCAACCCTTTGGGTTGAGGGTGTTGTTGGTTAGTTGGATTGTCGACTCCGGGGACTGATCATTTGGAAGTTGTCTAAGTGAGGCCTCTTCAGGACATGATGATGCCACACCTTCTGGGTATCGTATCATCCGTCTTGAAAGTCTGTGATGCCAACGACCGCATAGGATGCCATACCTTGTGTCAGTTGATAGGACACCTACCTGTGAGAGGGGTTGGGGCATGCAGGTAACTTGACCTCCAGATTACCGGTTTTCTTGATTGAGATTCAGTGGCGTTGATATTTGAGGACAGCGTTATAGGGTCTGTTGGAGACCAGGTTGGAGTATTGTTTTGGTTTGTTGAGACCAGGCTTGAGCAGTGTTATGGGTCTGATTAAGACCATTATGGTGGATTGGGCTTCTCAACAGCACACTTGGTCCCTTGTATGTGCATTTGGCATTTTGCATGACTGTTTGCATTTGCATTTCATTTTGCATATTCATCCTCAGCCGGAACAGGGAGCTTACCCGTTTTTTGTCCGCTTCGTCAGTTGATTTCCCGGCATTCGCATTTAGACTTGAGTTAGCATCTGGGAAGATCATGGCTTCAGGAGAGCAGAACTTGGTTGTTACTCGGGCAGAGTTTGAATTGTTGAAGCACCAGGTGAGTCAGGTCATGGAAGCTATAACAGCTATAAATGGAGGAGGAAACAATGGTCAGAAAGCTCAGATGAACAATGTTGCTCAGCCCGTGCAAACCCCTGTCAGAGGTCCATATTCTTTCAATGACACAGAGCATCACAATTCCACTTTCTCTACGCCAGATTCTCCAAGGATTGTTCCATCTCCAAGAGTTGTCCGCAGGTTAATATTCAGGACCCAAGGACTGCTGAGTATATGAGAAGACTTCAGACGTTGGAAGATCAGTTTGCTGCCCTAATGAATAAGAATACTCTTGATCTGAATGCTGCGAGCATGTGTTTGGTGCCAGGTCTTGTGTTGCCTCCGAAGTTCAAGATGCCCAATTTTGAGAAGTACAAAGGGGATAGTTGTCCGAAGCTACATTTGGTTATGTTCTGCAGAAGAATGACTTCGCATATCACCAATGACAAGCTCATGATTCACTGTTTCCAAGATAGTTTGATCGGAGCATCTTTGGACTGGTACCTGCACTTGAAGAGTGATAGTATTAAATCATGGTCGGACTTAGCCAATGCCTTCGTGAAGCTGTACGACTACAACCTAGAAATGGCTCCTTTTCGCGTGCATTTGCAAGAATTATCTCGTGCGGAGAATGAATCCTTTAGGGGGTATGTGCAAAGATGGAGAGAATTGGCTGCTCGTGTTCAACCACCGATTCAGGAGAGAGAAATGGTTAGCCTCTTTTTGGGTACTCTGAAGGGCCGTTATTTTGACATGATGTTCAGTTGTACAAACTTTGAGGGCTTGATGAGAATGGGGGAGCTTGTGGAGAGAGGACTCAAGAATGGAAAGATTCGAGAGGCTCCTTATATCCCAGTTGATAAGAATGAATCAGTTCTCAGTTCTCAAGAGGAGTGGGAAGAAGGAAGCAATGTTTTCTCAGAATCTCTAGCGTCTCAGGCTCAGTTGTCAGACACTTCAAACCAGCAGTCATATTATCGTCAGCCGCGTCGCCACGCCCGACAAAGACCAAGGAAACCTGAAAGGCAGTTTACTCAGCTACCGGTGTTGTACAGTCAGTTGTTGCCAGATTTGGTCGAAAGTGGATTAATAGTGCCGAAAGAGACTAATCCAATGATCCCGCCTTATCCTTCAGGTTCTGATGCCAGCGCCCGCTATGAGTACCATGTTGGGGTACAGGGGCATTCGACAGATGATTGTAAGGTGCTTAGAAGCCAAGTTCAGAATCTGCTAGACTCTAACAAGATCTTCATCACATCTCAGGGTTTTGTTCAGATTATTGATTATCCTTCATCCAGTTGTGGGGGTTCGTCAGTCAATGGCATGGAATACTCCACTGAGAGTGTATGTTTGGAAGAATGTCCAACTGAGAGCTCAGTTGAATATGGAGGAAGTTGCTAGAGGTTTCTACGCCGGGTGTCGCATCTGTTTTTCTCTGCTGACCTGTTTAGCTTTCGTGCAGTGTTGTTTGCTGACCACCACCAGGCTTGTTGGTTGGGGTCATTGTATTTTGTACTTGGGTGTGCTTGTTTGCTGCTCTTGTTGGCTATACATAGTGGTGTGAGGTGTTTATCTCCGCACTTATAGCTTGGGGTTTCTTTGTCTTGTCTTGAATATGTGTTTGATTTCTGCATTGCATTCTCACATAACAGGTACATCAGAACCGTGGGTCTTATTTCATATTTCCAGTTTGTCGCAGGAATTCCCTCAGAGATATGGAACAGAATCAGGCTGAACTGATTGAAGTCCGAAGCCAGCTAGGGCAGATGATGAAAGACATGCAAGAGTTGCGTCTGGATCAGAAGATACTCAAAGAGGAAAATAATCAGCTGAAGACCCAAATGAGCTTGATCATGGAAGTAGTCAAGAATATGATTAGGAAAGAGGATGATCAGCTATCTGAAGCCGCAATGAAGGAGCTTGTTCCACCTGTGCCTGTGGAGCTCGTGCCTGTGGAACCTGAGCTTAAAAGACGTGTTGATCGACACCAACAACAACAACAAAGGATACATCCGGTTCAGCGAAGGTCAAGGAGGGTATTTGAGGCGCCGCCGTCAACATATGCTAAGCTCTTTCAGACTTTATTGAGTTTGAAGCTGGTTGAAAAAAGAACATTGGCCCCACTCACAGGAATGACGCTTCCTTATGGGTATGACATTAGTAAGCAGTGTGAATTTCATTCCGGGGCACCCGGACATGATATGGAAAGTTGTCACACTTTTAAGCACAACGTTCAGGACTTGATTGACGCAAAAGTTATTGAACTCATGTCGGGCGGTGAAATTTTACCTAATGGTCTTACCCCAGTTGGTGCTAAAATGATGGACGTTCCCGAAGCTGCCGTAGATCAGAAGTATATTCTGCAATCATTGGTGTCAGAATCCCCCTGTCCTCAGTTGCTGCCTAGACCAAGCCTGAGGATGAAAGCGCTTGAACAAAAGGAGTCCCTGATAATTCAGACTCGACCTCCAAGTGGTTCGACTGATCAAAGTCAACAATCTGTCCAGTCTTCGCAACAGACGTCAACTCTTTTCCAGAGTCAGCAGCCTTATCGTTATCGGTCAAACCTGCGTGCTAGACAGAGCCCAATGAAGTCAGAAAGGCAATTCACCCGGCATCCGTTTTAAGCAGTATGGTTTCAATAGGCAACTTTGAAGATGGCTGGTTCAGCAGCAAGTCAAATGTGAAAGCCCGGTCCTCGGAAGCTGACGTTTTCCTGTGTTTCATCTTGTCATTTCTTTATATTTGTAGTTTCTTTCTTGTTAAATTGCAATCTTGTTTGTAAAACTTGTTGTTTTCATTCAATTGATGATAATGAAATGAGTATGCATGTTTTGATTAAATCCATTCGTGTTCAATAATTGATTTTTACAGATATCCAACGCTTGGTTAAGCGGAATCCGGGGAGGATGACGAAAATGAACGACATGCAAGCTTCCGATATTGTATGCCTTTGAAATAAAACCTGCTGATGATGTACAGGCATTGTTTCGAATCCCTAAACACCGGAGACATAAGGAAGATAATCCTTTGACAACCCTTTTGAGCCTAGTAGTAGGAGTTCTTTCTGAAAACTAAAAGCCCTCAATCTCAACCTGGGGCAGGATGGGTGTTAGCTAATTTGACCGAGCGTCCAAATTGCAAAAGGAGTGTCCGTTCGAGGATTAATCACACCTCTAGAGGTCGTACCTAAAAAACCACAAGGGTTAAATTTCAAAAGTGAAACAGTCGCATTATTCCCCAAAGAGTCAGACAACCAGTGTCACACGACTTGTTCAAAAAAAAAGGAAGAAGAGGGAAGGAAAAAGAATCAAAAGCCCGCTAAGTCAAAACTTAAAAGCAAATGACTTAGGCACAAAAGAGGGCATCCGCTGGACTTGAAAATCAAAAGAAACTCCAAAGAGTCATTCCAGGCAAAAGTTAGGGAAAGAAAAAAGGGAAAAGATGAAAAAGGATTACAAAAGAAAATCCAGAAACGAGAATCAGGTCGTGTGACCCCAAGTGTCAAAGACGAAGAGCGAGTGACTGTCACTCTCGAAAATCATAGTTTCTCGAACTATCACTCCTATATTTCAACCTCTAAAAGGTGAGCGCTAAGGTCGAATTAGCTGAACGTAGGATCGGAGAACATCAAGGAGAATGGGTGGGTTGAAATTAAAATTTGAGCCTTTACCCTTTCTTTCAGAACCGTGAACCTGACCACGTTACAACCTTCAAAAGTCCTAATTGAAGCGGGGTTGTTTCGAAGGCATGCATCAGTTAAGATCGCGTCGAAGCTGACTCTTAAAAGGGTTCTTCTTACCATGTTAGTACTGATGTCGATATTTTGATAAATGATTTGTGCATTATGTGTCATAAACGGTTTTTTCCATTTTTCCAGTGAACAGATTGGATGTTAAAACTGTCATATGCATTGCATTAATGTACCTTTTATGCAGAACAACTTGTTTTACTTACGAGTAAGCGCTTGACAGCAGGAAAGTTTCCTACAGTGGAATCTGATCAGGATAGAATGCAGGATTCCCGAATGTTCCGAGAGCCGGGGTAAGCTATTATCAAGTGATCCCCAGTGAGGTCAGCCATTCAAAGTTGTTATTCCGGGGCAATCAGGTCGAGATTCGGTAAAAATCTCGTAGCTAGAGTCACTACACTGAATCAGCCCATCAGGGGCAAAGTCATTGCAGACAGGGGCAGGCCACTCTAGAAGAAGCGCAGAAGTTGTTTCTTGCCTGAGGGGCATTTGGTCTGAAGTATATCTCTGAGGTTCAGAATGCCGGGGCATTTCATATCAGACCGTCAGGGTACAGATTTTCAGATTTCCTTTTGAGGACTATCCCCACAGAGGTCCCACAAGCTGGGGCATATCAGAAGCGAAGGAATTGTTTTTCTCCGTGTCATCATAGTTACTCAGAGCTATTCGAGCAGATTCAGCTAATCTCCAAGTGTGAGCCGAATGTCGGGAAGTCGTGTTACCATCTATTGACCCTTCCACCAGAAAACCTATGAATTCAGACAGAATATTATTCAGTGTCAATTATATATGACTCATCATGGATAGCCTAAAGCACAATCCTTAGTGGCAATTTTTAAGAAGCCCAATCCATATTGGCAATCACTGTGAGGCCCAACTTGTGGTGGCGCATCCGTTTCAAAATCCAATCTTCATTGGTACGCAGGAAGACTCCGTCTGTTTTCCCCAGCGCAAGTCCAATTTTCATTGGCACGGGTAAGCTATCTCTGACAGAAGTCCAATCATGCTTGGCACATTCGGTTATTCCCCAGCGGAGTTGGCTTTGTCTTCAGCATTTATTTTGCTGAAGCGGTGTTCTGTATCCAACTTCTCCAGCGACCCGAGCCCGCATTTGCATATATCATCATATTTGCATCATACTTGCATTTCATCCTCATATGTGTAGCATTTCCATCCCATATAGAGCATTACGCCATAGAAAAATTCAAACATACGCATATGCATACGAAGCATAAGCCAGTTTTTCTATCAGCCTTCAGTGGCAACATGAAGTACTCTGTAATCAGTTCAGGGGCATTTATCCAGCAGCTTTATTCAGACAACTCTTTGGTATTCGATTCTCAGATCATACAACGGTTATGCTCTACTCATCAGTCGGCTGGTATCGACAGACTTCTCTTCCCGTCAGTTCACATTGACGATGTGTTTCCCCCGGCGGGCCTTCTCCGTTTATCATTAGACGTCGTGAGTTTGGATATGGTTTTCTCCGCCTATCTTTAGACGTTGAGAGGTTTCAAGGCGATCTTTCAGATATCGGCGTTCTTTCTGTTTATTGGACGAGATGACATTTCAGGAAGGCTTTTCTGACCGTCGATCCTTATTGACGTCGAGGCTCTTTGAAGAATGTTTGGTTTTTCCTGGTTGTTGATCCTTATCAATGGCATGGCTCTTTGAAGGTGGTTTTTCTTCCTGTTAATCCTCATTGATAAGGTGGCCCCTTTGAGGATATTGTTCTTTCCATCAATTCCTGTAGGCGAAAGGATTCTAAAATTTGATGGGTGGTGATGAATATGGTTCTCTTTCCGCTAACGGTTTTTCCTTCGGGATGGTGTCTTTCCGTCTATCTTTAGACGATGTGAGTATGGTTGTTATTTTCCTTCGGGATGGTGTCTTTCCGTCTATCTTTAGACGATGTGAGTATGGTTGTTATTTTCCTTCGGGATGGTGTCTTTCCGTCTATCTTTAGACGATGTGAGTATGGATATGGTTTTCCTTCGGGATGGTGTCTTTCCGTCTATCTTTAGACGATGTGAGTATGGATATAATTTTCCTTCGGGATGGTGTCTTCCCGTCTATCTTTAGACGATGTGAGCATGGTTATTGTTTTCCTTCGGGATGGTGTCTTTCCGTCTATCTTTAGACGATGTGAGTATGGATATGGTTTTCCTTCGGGATGGTGTCTTTCCGTCTATCTTTAGACGATGTGAGTATGGATATTGTTTTCCTTCGGGATGGTGTCTTCCCGTCTATCTTTAGACGATGTGAGTATGGTTATTGTTTTCCTTTGGGATGGTGTCTTCCCGTCTATCTTTAGACGATGTGAGTATGGTTATTGTTTTCCTGCGGGATGGTGTCTCCGTCTATCAGTAGACGATGAGAGGTGATCAAGTGCATGTTGATCCAACCTTCTGGTTTGTTATCTGTGGTGTCACACAAGTAACTGGGGGCTAAAGTCAAACCTCTTTATTAGGTGATCGATCAGTTTGTTGCCATAATAATTGGATTCAGTTCTCTGGATGATGTTCCCCAAGCAAGTGCGCAGTTTATTTCTGAGGTTGGCAAATTTTCGGGTTTATTTTGTATTCAACCGTCTTCCACCTTTGAATGTTTGAAGGCTGTTCACTCTTCAACCCTTCAGGTCCAAGCCGTTTGAATAGGGGCAACTGTTGCACCCCAAAATTTGACCAACCGATTCCCATATCTGATTTATGTTTCGACGCATTTTGCATTCGCATTCGCATGCCGCATGCATTGCATTTTTCTCAGTCAGATGGATTTTATCGGGATTATAGCCCCTGGCGTTTCAGGCAGTGCAGGCCGGTTGGAATAAGATTCTTTTGAGAATTGGTGCTCGTTTCCTGTGTTTTCAGGCCATCTCGGTGCCCGGATTTCGCTATGGTTGCGCAATTATCCTCTAATCGATTTAATCGGCTTCCTGGCATTGTTTAGAATTTTCTCTTTTATTTTCTAGATTTTTAATGCTTTTAAATAGATTTTTCTAGAATTTTTAAAATAGATTTTAAATAGATATTTCTAGAGATTTAATAGATTTTAATAGATATTTTCTTAATAGTTTTTTAGATTTTAAATAGATATTCCTTTCTTTTTAAGAGATTTAATAGATTTTTAATTTTAGATATTAGTTTTATCCCTAAATAGAATAATTTTTAATAGATATAACTAGATATTACTTTTCTTTTAATAGAATAGATTTTTTAAATAGAATTTAATGTTTTTAGATTTTATTAGGGTTTAATTGTTTTTTTTAAGATTTAATTGGAATTTTTTTTAATAGATATAGATATTAAATAATCTTTTTCTGTTTTTAAATAGATTAATTAGGTTTAATTTCATTTAGGTTTTAATTAGGACTAATTTTGTTTTAAGTTTAATTAGGGTTTTATTAGTAATTTTCGTTTAGACTTTAATTAGATTTAATTAGGATTAATTAGGTTTTTTGTCATTAATTTCGTTTAGCTTAATTAGAGTTCATTAGCATTTAATTGGGTTAATTAATCAGAGTTTATCCCCTTAATAATGGGTCAGGTGTCCAATTCGGAGGCCCAGGTCAAAGGTCCAGTGCCAGGTGTCATATATAAGCAGCCCCACGTGTATGCTTCAAAGGCTGGCCACCTCACCCCTCATCAACACAGAATTCTGACAGCTCATTTTTCCACTCAACTTCCCTCCACACCACTTGTCCCTCTCCCTCTCCCTCTGTTTTGCATGCTCGCCACTTGTCCACCCGTCAGCCCTCGCCGGAGACCTCCCCTGACCGGTATGCAACTCCGGTGACCACCCTAACCGTCACCGCCGGCCGCCGTAACACCCCTCTAACCGTCGCCGGAAAATTGTAATCCACCGGAAAATCCATCCCTTCTTCATTTTTTTCCAGATCGTCAAGAACACACCATCGTGTTCATCATCAACCGTCGTCGGTAAAATCAAGAGGTCACCAGAATCTGCATCCTCATCAACAATCTACCCAGAACACCTCCACCCTCGTTCATCCATCATCTTGTTTGCCTGAGTTTTTTTCAGAAAAATCTCCATCCACGTTCATCCTTCGTTCATCATCGATCCCAGGATAATCTTCATCGTCCGCCTCCGTTCATCATTCGAAGAACGTCTAGATCCTTTATGATTTTCCAGAGCGTCAAGAACCTTCAAAGAACCCTTCACGTGTTCATCCATATTTTCCAGAAACGAGTCATATCAACACCACGATCCTTATTCAACCTTCATAGTCCCTGAACTCGTTTTCCAGAAAGATCCACAGAAAGTTTATCGTTCTTCATCAACCTCCGTTCAAGATCTTCAACGACACTCGATTTTCCCAGAACTCCATAGGATCTCTGTCCAACAAGTTTGTGTTCATCATTAAACGGCCTTGGAATCTTCAAGCAGCTCCAGATCGTCACATGCATGCTTGTGTTCATCGCAAGAACTCCATCGCCACCGTGAACCTTCAAGCATCAAACAAGATTCGCCAGAGGTGGATTCGTTGAACCCTGTGGATACTTCGCCAAGCTTCAAAACCTCCAGAGTGATCTTCCTCACCAATCTTCGTCATATTTCCAGGTTTGATTCACCTTCTCCTTCTGACAATGGCAGTGGTTGTTTTAGTTAGATAGCTAGGTTAGTGTTGGTAGAATGTGGAGGGATTAGTCTGTGAGTTTTTATTTTTTTTTTGAGCAAAGGTTTGGGAAATTGAGAGGGTTTCAGAGAGAGAGGTTGGGCGGCGCCTAGGGCTAGGGTTGGGAGATGATGAACAGTGTGAGGCAAGAGTTAGGGAAATCAGGTTTTGCTTGGTTGAGGATGAATGGATTGGGCTTGGGCATTAGGCCCATTTGGGATTGCTGATCTATCCCTCTTCATTTACCATTGGAACCCCCTCTCCCATGTGTAGTGCGTTCTGGGCCTTAGGCCCGTTTGCTGATTACACCCCCGTTTGGAGCCCAAGTAGAATTAACAAGGCGAATCTGTGCTATTCGCCCCCCTATTATTTTTCAGTTATGGTTTTTTCTTAGTTTTCTGGAATAACAGTGGGCCTAGTGCGTTCTGCTGAATGCACCCCCTCCTGGGCCCAATGTATTTCTGAGGTGTAATAGATTGCTTTTGCCACCCTTGTTTTTCCATTTTTATTGAATTTTCATATTATTTGCATATAGTTTACTACAAAAATCATAATAAATCCAAAATTAATCAGAAAAATGTTTCAAAAATACCTCCATGATCTTGGATTTATTTGTGATT
The DNA here is from genome assembly GCA_963859935.3 of Lathyrus sativus. Lineage (NCBI taxonomy): Eukaryota > Viridiplantae > Streptophyta > Magnoliopsida > Fabales > Fabaceae > Lathyrus > Lathyrus sativus. The sequence continues at coordinate 951,250,225 of OZ012735.1, forward strand.
TTATGAAAATAATAAATTTCATATTCACCCATTTTTCAATTTAATTTGATTTTCCCCATTTTATTGATTTCTTTAATTTTGTACATTTGATACATGTTTTTGTAAATTTGCTTGTGACCAATTGGTGAATAGTTTTGAGTTGATTCTTGTTGGGTTGATTAGATTAGAAGTATAGGTTCCCTTAGAGATTTATCTCACATTTTTTTGATTTAATCTTGATTAGTTTTGAATAACGAACATTAGGTTAGTTAGAGTAGGGTTCAAACTCAACATAGGTGCATTATAACATTTTATTTTGGGGTTTTTAGCATGAATTAGGTTCTGGGACATATAGGGTATGTAGGGTAGATGTAGAAATCGCCTTATAATTAATCTTAGAATTTTAAATACTATATTACTATTTTTAGTATATTTTACAAATGGAGTGTTTGTTTGGTGTTCCCACTTGGGTTTTTAATTGTGTGCTTGGGCTTTTGGGCTTTGATATGGGGTATGGGGCTTGGCTTGAGCTTATGGAGCATGAAGACATCAAAAGAGAAGATTGAAGATGATAATCAAATGTTGAAGCTTGAAGATTGTTTGTGCTTGGAGTTGATTGAAGACATAGGAGATAGGAGATAGGTAAAGCCTTAGAATAGAACAAATTCCTTCATAAACATGGATAGCTTCCTTTGCTTCCATTCTTCTCAATGATTAAAAGTCCCTCCATGATATTCACATCCCTCCTTTGGAGGGATAAGTGGTTTTATCTAGGAGGTAGAACTTTGAGGGAAACAGTCTGTTACAATGTCAACTGTTCATATACTTCCTTTGGTTGTCAATGAACTGTTTGACATTCAATTTATCCTGATAAATCAATTCTTTGCTGGAGTGCTTACCTCGAAGGAAGAAGCTTGTAGAAGAAGACCTGGTGCATTGAAGATTGAAGAAGGAGGAGCTTATGCTGTCAGAGCTGTGCAACTGGTGAATTAGGGTTTTACTGCTGTCTGGAGCTATTTGCTGTCTGATGCTGTCAACTGTTTGAGATTCTGTGCTTGCTTAAGCTTGGTGATTTCTTGGAGATGGAAGCTTGTTGTAGCTTGAGTATTATTGGAGCTTGACTTTGGAATTCACTTGAAGATGTTACTGTTTTGCTGTTTATCGACTGTCAGAGTTGGATGTTTTTCAGAGCTGCTGCTGTAGGAGCTGGTGTGCTGTCAGAGCTGGTTGGGGTTTTATCTTCTTTGTTGTATTGTTTGTTAATTTTTCCCATAGGTTTGAAGTGAAGCTGTTTCACTTTGCCTATTGTTTTCTCAGGTTCGAGGTTGAGTGGGACTCCCTTGCCTCACTTGTATTGCTGCATCTCATGCATTTTACTGCTTTACTGTATATGCTGTTCCTTTTCCGTTTATCCCCTAGGATCTCTGTTTCTCTCTGTGCAAGAGAGAAATATGACAGACATTAGGTGTTAACCCATGCATGACAACATTAGGGTAGTTTTGATTCCCATTTCAAACCCTAGGTTTTAGAGTTCTTTCTCTTCTATCTCAAAATCATTCAAAACACAGTAATAAGATTTCAAACATCAATAAAAGACAGTTCTTGCGTAAAAGACTGAAAACCAATCAAAGTGTCATTTTTGTCCGCTTGGACCCGTAATCAGGAGAAAACCTTTTTCAGAAGGATAAAAGATAAACAGACAAATATGTGTCTTCCGTAGCCCGAACTACGTTTGCTCTAATCTTTCATGCCGTATGAAAGTACGTAGGCATATAATGCGATATCCTAGCGAGAAACCTTCCCCTCCTTTCCCGTAGGTAGGCGAACTACGTTGACTCTGATTTCTCGTTCCAGACGGGAATACGTAGGCATAAAGTGCGATACTTTGCCGAGTCATTTTATTTTCTGTTAACCCCAGACCTGTAGAGTAGATAGAATAACAATCCGTACTAAAAAACAAGCATGGATCCCGTCGAGTACGACGGACGTGAGGGGTGCTAATACCTTCCTCTTACGTAACCGACTCCCGAATCCAGGATTTGGTTGCAACGACCATTCCTTTCCCGTCTTTGCGGTAGGTTTACTTAGAGCGTTCCCTTTCCCTCCGTTGGGATAAATAACGCACGGTGGCGACTCTTCTGTTCAGCCGGCACCGATTTTCGCAGTAGCGACACCAACGAGTGTTTGCTGCGGGGCTTCGCCAGGCGAATGGCAGCGAGCATGACAATATTTTATGGTTTTTATGCTGTGTTGTTCCATTTCTCGCGTGGTTAGACCCTTGTTGGTCGTGAGCGAGTACGCGGTTATCGTGGATCGGTTGAGAGCATGAAGGTGATGTAGGTAGCGTGTGCTTGAATATTCGTTGATACGAACGATTGAACCGAAGTACGCTGTGATGCCTAAAGTGGCTATGTATCATTCGATTAGGAATGAATACGTGTGATACGGGAGCGTGATTCTCGTTGTAATTGTATAACCGAATAAGTGACCTGATATATGTTATGAGTGTATGTGATATTGTAAGAAACTCTTGAGATGTGGTTGTATGAGATTCAGGTGATAGGTGGCGAGCATAGTAGAACTTTGTTTTCCCTAGAACTGTGTGCAGCTGTGATTGCTGAGTGTGGCCAGTCTGAAGTACCGTGATCATTATGGGTGCTGGGTGTATGTTGGGTGTTAGAGGGCTATGTGGCCGGCGTTTAACGTATTCGACGTGATCGGTGGATTATGTGGTATAATTATATGTGTGTGCTATAAGTTGTGTGACCGTGGATCAGTAGGATCGATACGCCTTGTGTGCGTAGTGCTCATATGTTGAGTGACCGTAGATCAGTAGGATCGGGTACGCCTTGTGTGCGTTGTGACTGTGTGTTGTACGTTGATGGATCAGTAGGATCGTGTGCACCGTGAGTGTTGTATTGATGAGTGAGATATCTTTGACATATGATAAATTGTGATCAGTAGGATCGATACGCTTTATATGCGTTGCGTTTATATGTTGTAGTATGAGGACTGGATCAGTAGGATCGTTACGCTTAGTGTGTGTGGTATTGATGTGTTGTGTGTGAGATATGAGGATCAGTATGATCATTACGCCTTGAGTGCGTTGTGTTGGTGTGTTGTGGTGAGTGGATCCGTGAGGATCAGTACGCTTATTATGCGTTGCTTTGGGGTGCTGTTATGTGATGTATTTGGGTCAGAAGGACCGACGTACCTTGTGTGCATTGTATGTGATAAGTTGTGTGGTGAATGGATCCATGGGATCGACGCACTGTGTGTGCTTATGATGTATGTATTTTATGATGTGAGTGGATCTGTGGGATCGGTACGCCTTGTGCGTCGTGTATATGTATATGTTGTGTGAAGGGTGGATCAATAGGATCGGTGTGCACTTGGTGTGCTAGATGTTGATGTGTGGGAATATTGTGTTGTGCTTCCGTTGTGGAGGGTGATAGCCTATTGTCCATCGATATTATTTGTCGTGCTCCCTGTGAGGAGGGTGATGGCCCAGTGACCATCAGTATTGTTGGTGTGCTCCCGTATAGGAGGGTGATGGCCATGTGTCCATCGATGTTAATGTGTTGTGCTCCCGTTGTGGAGGGTGATGGCCAGGTGTCCATCAGTATTGCTGTGGTGCTCCCATTGTGGAGGGTTGATGGCCAGTTTCCCATCAGTGTGGTGTGCTCCCTGTGTGGAGGGTTGATGGCCAAGTGCCCATCGTTGATATGTGCTCCTGTGTGGAGGGCTGATGGCCAGTTGCCCATCGTGATTATGAGACGGTACCGCATGTTAAGAGTTGTGTGAGTGCACTTGTTGCGTGATTGTGTATTGTGGTTGATGGTGGGACCGTGAGTCCGGATGATATGTATATGAAATAATATTATTATTGATTTCTGCCTCTCATTTCATGTACTATTATACCATTATTATTTGATTGTGATTCTCACCCCTTTGTTGTTGTTGTGGTCTGTTCTTCTTCGGAAGTACAGACAATCCAGGTGTTTAGCTTGTTGGATTGTGGTGTCTCCGTAGGATTGCTCTGATACGTAACACCGGAGCTTTTGGGAGTTTGTTGTCATTTATTGTTTATGTGTGCCCCTGTTGCGTATCTGTTCTTTTGTGGGATGTGTGATGATGCTTGATGGATATATATATATATATTTTTTTGGACAGATGGCCGATTTTTGTATATATGATGATGTATATATACATGTTATGTGGTTTATGGCAGACTAATTTTATCTTTCCGCTGCAATATTACTGAAAATGATTTTGAGAAATGTTATGTGGAATCTTGTGGAAAAATTGTGACATCCCGTAAGTGGGAGAAACTCTGATATATGCTTATTTTAATCGTTTTATTTTATTTTGGGAAACAGGGTGTTACAACGAGGGCGGGCTCGATCGAGGAACCACCATCGAGCATGGGTAGGTCTCTTCGCCTGACCCTTGCTTAGATCATGGGCGTGCACCTGTGGTCGGTTGTCATGTTCGTCGCCTGGGCGAGGCACGTCGACAATGGAGGGCCTTAGATGTAATATTGTTTCAACTTTTTGGCATTCCATGATCGAGCTAATTCTTCCCTGGTGAGGTATTCTAGATAGTAGGCCCCGTTATCCGTTTTTGCTCTAACGAGGTAGGGTCCCTCCCAGTTTGCGGCGAGCTTGCCCACTCAGGAATCTTTGTGATTCCTCCTTAGGACGAGGCTGCCCACTTGGAATTCTCGTCGGATGACCTTGGTGTTGTGCCTAATCTTGATTTTCTGTTTGAGTGAGGCTTCGCGGAGGGCTGCCCCTAACCGAACATTTTCGACGAGGTCGAGTTCTTCCCTCAGGAAAATTTTGAGTTGGCACACTCAGTGAGGATATTTTTTGAAAGAGTCAGGGGGTGTATTCGTGGAACCGGCCAGAGGGTCCCTTGTTGTCCCGGGGCTCACGGTGACGGTCTTCTCGTCTCTTATCTCTTCGACGGGATGTCGAAAGCTCATCGGACCTGGATGGTTGGGAGTTTTCCCTATGCCTGGAATCACGGGAAGAGCTGGAAGCCTCTTTTTCCTTGTACTGAATATACGCTTAGGCCTTAAAGAGGAAGGCGTCTAGTGTTGCCGATGGCCGGATGCCAACAACTTTAGCGAATTGTGTGTGGGGACGGAGCCCGCGTTCGAGCAGAAACTTTTTCATGTCACCGGTGGTAGATACTTGGACGACCTCCTTGTTGAATCTTCTAATGTAGGCTTGTAGGGGTTCATCTCTCCCCTGAATGATGGCCTCGAGGGAGACTTCGGTCTTTAGATGATGGTGAGAGGTTGTGAAGTGTCTGGAGAAGAGTCTCCCTAGTTGCCTCTATGAGCTGATGGAGTCATCATGAAGCCCTTTGTACCATGTCATTTCCCCCTTCCTGAGTGTGGTTGTAATTAACTTGAACTTGATGACGCCCTAAACACCGCGATAGTCGAGCAACACATTGATGTTTTTGATCTGCTCGTCGGGGTCAGTTGTTTCGTCGCATGTGCTTAGAGAGGGAGGTTTCTCTAGTCCTTTTGGGAGGTGCATGACCATGATCTCTTGGGACAACAGGCCGCGAGGCTTGCCGTCACTGCTGCTGTTGGTCCAAGATGGGGAGCAGGCGTCCTGTCTATAGGCAGGATGACGGTCTTGTTGGGGAGATGGGGGTTCGTGCTCGACCCTTGGATCTGGGCAGAGGCGAACATTGGGGTTCTGCCTGGTGGCCTCTTCTGGTCCTCTTGGGTTGTAGGGAATGCTGGTTCCAGGGAGAAATCTGGTCGTGTTTGCGGATGGTCAGGGTCTCTGGCTCTAGAGGCGTGTGATGGTTCCAATCACACCAGGGAGGGGGACTCCATCGTAGCTGACGTTCTTTCCTCGACGGAGAGGATATTAGAAGACTGAACTCTTCCAATACTCCAATCCTCGTGTTCTGGTTGAGGATTAGTAGGTTGGTTTTATTGAGAACCTCGAGGAGGGCTGCCATGGTCGGGTCGGCGTTGGGCAGAACTGGAACTGAAAGTTGTTGCGGGACAAAAGGAACCTCGTCGTGATCTATATAAGAGGGGGATGGCGAAGTAGTGGCTCCGTCCCTTTGTCAGAGGTGGTGGCCTCATTAGCATCAGTCTTGCTGGAGAGGTGGTGGCCTCATTAGCATCAGTCTTGCTGAAGAGGAGAAAATCCGATTTACGAGCATCAAGATTGTTGTCACGGGCAGCCATGATCAGAAATTTGAAGAGTTGTTTTGGTCTTGTGTTCTACGAAGAGAGAAAAGACGGGTATAACAAGATTTCCCACAGTCGACACCACTGATCTTATTGGTCGATCAAAATCTGAGATAGGCCAAAGACAAACATCTATGATGCTGGGTGTGAAAGAGGAGGTGGGGGTGTACCTGTAAGGCACTTTGATGCTATTGTAAGAAAACGAGCAAGAGAGAGATAACAATTACATAATATGAGTGTTTTAGGGTGAATATTTTGATACCTGACTCTCTCAAGTGAGAGGGTTTTTATAGTGCCCCTAGTGCTTGACCATTGGTCCCTATTTTTTGGGGTGAGATAATCGTTTCCCGAAGAATAGGTAACTTCCAGAAATAGCCGTTGGGACGAACATACATGCCCATAACTAGCCGTTGGAACGGGCAGAGGTATAGTTACGAGCACAAGTGTCTTGGCTGTTTCTGGATGGTGGAACCGTGCGTGACGGATAGAGACTGACGAGGGGAGGTGTTGTGACCAAGGGTAAATTGGTCAGTCTCCCCTGTTGGAGGGGCAGAAAGGTAAACTCTCCACTATAAAGGTTGGACTTAGGCAATTGGGCCGTTCTGAGAGCAGAAGTGAATTGGGTCATGCCTAGCCATTGGGACAGTCTAGAAGAATATATATATATATATATATATATATATATATATATATATATATATATATATATATATATATATATATATATATATATATATATATATATATATATATATATATATATATATATATATATATATATATATATATATATATATATATATATATATATATATATATATATATATATATATATATATATATATATATATATATATATATATATATATATATATATATATATATATATATATATATATATATATATATATATATATATATATATATATATATATATATATATATATATATATATATATATATATATATATCTGTGTGTGTGTGTGTCAATATATATATATATATATATATATATATATATATATATATATATATATATATATATATATATATATATATATATATATATATATATATATATATATATATATATATATATATATATATATATATATATATATATATATATATATATATATATATATATATATATATAAAAGTGAATGTCACAGCTAATCCACTTACCTTGGGCTCATAAAATGCGAGCTTGTTTCTAGAGTTGTTCAACCTATAATGCCTCTCGACAACCCTGTATATTGAAAAATGATCTAAAAAAATTACACACTAAGATAATTACAAAGTCAAATAAAATATTACTAAAAGTCTCATAAACATAAAGTTACCTAGTAATAATTTGTTTAATCGTAGGATTAAGTTCTCTGTGTAACAAACACAACGTAGTTGCCATATTCGTCTGAAGAGATATGATGATAATACTCTCTAAATGAACATTACAAGCATATATAATTATTATTTGGTAAGACATGAAAACTAACTATAATAGAGAAACAATAATTTAAAATTACTCACTTATTGAGGAATGATGCTAAATAATATTCATTCACCCTCGCCGCTATCCGTGATGTTAGATATTCTTCAATGTTTTTTTTAAGGAATCATACTCTAATTGGATCCAACAATCCATAAGTATTCTATTTATTTAATTCTATACATACATGGCGAATGTATGTAAATGGTTAAACAAAATACAAAAAACACGTGAAGAATTAGTTCTATACAAAACAATGAATGTGCCATAATGAGATATACTTATGTGTACCAAACTTGTAGTAACCCTATGTCCAGCCATTGTTTTTTAACAATCATATCCTTTATATCTTTAGGAATTATAAAGAATTCCTTTAACCCCACAATCTCTAGATCATGTTCTAGCGGAAGAGTAAACATTGTGTCTTTGTTGCGCATAACGTAACATAACATGTTAGAATATGATTCTTCAGAGGGAGCCAATAACTCGTTATGAATATCTCTTTCGGTGTGGTGGCTGAACAACTTCCTTTTGTGCATGCACCACGTACAACATTTCTACTAGGAAATTGATCATCAACATCATCATCTTCATTTGTAAACTGTGGGATGGTTCCACTGGTTCTCTACATCATAAAATACATATAGTAGGACAAAACATAATCAACACAATATATATCATACATTTATGATAACATAATTCTCACTCTCGCATACCGTATATAACACTTTTAATTCTTCCAATTCTTTCGTTCGAGTTTCCCGCTCTACTTCTAACTTCTCGTCAAATTCTTGATTTTGATTATCTACCTTCCTTCTAAGCTCTTCCAACATTTCTTTTCGCACCTGTCTAATGCTTTTTTTAGACGTACAGAAAAACACTTTCAGGCTTATGCCATCTCTAACCCCATGAACACGCCTACAATGCTCATTTGTTTCGATTTCTTATATCAATATATCATGTCATGGTTCTTGAACAAAGGAACCTTCATGGGACAAGTTAACCAACAAATCCTACACAATATGATAAGACATAAATTGTTAATTACCAAAGCGATTTAAATAACATTAAATACATGCACAACAAGTCCTACTTACAATTCTCTCAGCTACTAATCTAGAGGCATCTGAAGTGTAGTCTCCATTTGGTCTCACTAAAGCCCTCTTCCACTTCTCATGTCGTGATGTTGGAGATGGTTTCCGATCACGACTCATGGATCTCCGTCTCCTAGTTGTTGTCTTTTTTAGCAATCATGGTTTTCTCAAGTTTCATATATCCCCCCTACAAGACAGTTTATGGGGATATTTATTTTTGGACTTGTTCAACTTTCTCGCTTCACTTTGAATCTGTTATAAACATAGGAAAAATATTAGAGTTGGTTGTATCCATAAAATCATCAAAAAATACAATTGTTACTAACCATGAACTCCTCACTACTACGAGACTTCACAATTTTTTTTCAAACATTCTTATCAAGATACAAATATTTCACCCACAAGCGCTCAATATTAGGTTTTGACTTCGAAATGTAGTCACTTGTGAGTCGTGACTTAAAATTTCTCCAAGTCGTACCAGCATAAGTGATCCATTTTTTTTCCAACTTCGAATAATCACTAAACTCAAACGTCAACTACACATTTAAAATGATAAGTATGTATTAATGTTTATATAACATAATATCGAATCGATACAAATTAAAATTAATACCTGAAGGTTTGTCCATATGCTTTTTTCATCTCATTTGGTACATCCTTCCAACCATCTAACGATATGCTTACTTTGCTACGTCCAAGGAACACAACATGACTCTTAAACAACAAAGAATGAGTACAACCAAGAATAGTATGAACATACTAAACTTGGCTGGAAGTCTGACACCCGAATTGCAGACTTTTGTTAATGTAGCCATCAATGTGGCACCTTTTTGATATTTTTTGTGTGTTCTCCTATGAGAGATTGAGAATCATTTGTCATGGTTTCATTTGTATACATAGCTTCATCGATACTAGATGAAAAAGAGGCCATCTATCAAGACATAAGCATCAACAATAATAAAAAAACATCAACAACAATAAGAATCAACAACAAAGAAGCAACCATCTATCAACAACAACAAATAAGAATCAACAACAACAAATACATAAACATCAACAACAATAAGAATCAACAACAAAAAAAACCAAAATCATCTTCAACAATAAGCATCAACAATAACAACAAGCATCAACAACAACAACAACAAACATCAACAACAACAAATACATAAGCATCAACAGTAATAACAAGCATCATCTTTAACAATAAGCATCAACAACAACAACAAGAATCAATAACAACAATAAGCATAAATAACAACAAATAAGCATCATCTTCAACAATAAGCATTAATAACAACAACAAGCATCAACAACAACAATAAGCATCATCAACAATATTATGCATCAACAAAAAAAAATACATAAGCATCATCAATAACAACAATCATCATCTTCAACGATGAGCATCAATAAAAACAAACATCAACAACAATAATAAGAATTATCAACAACAAATAAATAAGCATCAACAACAACCAATACATGAATAACAATGGAAAATATAGGTATTGTAGATGTATGAGACACAAATTTTTATGTTATAGAAATGTGATAAATAAGTAAAAAAATGTTGTTAGAATCTTAAAGTGTCTCCTTGACAGCTAAACCGAAGGATAGTCAAGAATGAAGACCACGGTGTTGGCTCCCTCCTCGATGGAAGGAAAGCAGAGACGTTAGTTAAAAATGTTGTTGTTTCTTCAGGTTTGAAGATGGTGTTAAATGTTTTGTTAGGGTTGAAACTGGTTTTGTATCGTTGGGGTTGAAATGATGATGTTGTTAGATGATGGTTGTGATCTAGAAGGGGGGGGGGGGTTGAATAGATCCCTAATTTTTAATAACTTGTGCTTAAAAAATTGTTTAAAAAATATTTGAAAGCGGCCTCAGATCAAAACTCGTCTAAATAAACCTTTATTGGAAAGATCGGATATGCGAAACCGAATGAAATGATTTTGATGAGATAGTAGAATCAATATGGTTCCCAATTAACAATTCAAATAAAATCCATTTAAGGTGAATCAATTTCCAATGCTTAATTGAGGATAAAATTTGAATTGACAATATATCAAACAATTTGTGTGTTATCAATATATCAAACACTTGGCGTGCAAAATACACCAAGTCAAATTTCCTTTAATTTTATAGTGCAGAGTTTTTGACACTTGCAATCAAAGTGATTACAATGGTTTTTCACAACAGCTTTTAAAACACTACCAATCAATTAAAATATCACTAACAATTGATTTCACACAAACTTGAACAATGTAAGATTAAAGAGATAGAGAGAGAAAGAACGACACCTGATTTGTTTAGGCAATTCCCCTTTCCTCCTCGCTTCGGGTACGTCTTCCCTCAATTCTAAATTAGAATTGAGATATGTATAATGTATGTGTACAACATTCAGTACAAGAGAAGTCTTAGCTAACTAACAATCTAACCCAATTTTTGAAGTTGAATCTAATCAGTTCTCTCCCCTTGATTCCAGCTGAATCAAGTGCATCAAACACTTCGAACAAACCTCTGGTTACTGCTACTCACTTGACTGAACCATCCGTTCTTCAAGTATTTCACTCGGCTGATTTAGATCGTAAGATGTTTGATCCCAAATCTTTCAAAACAATCCTCTGATTACCGTTACTCCCTTGACTGACCGTACCGTTCTTCAAGGCTTTCACTCGACTGAATCTGTGATGCAAATATTTGTGCAAAAAACCCCAACCCTCTAAAGATCTTGGAGAACAAAACCCCAATGGTTTTATTCAAAGAAAATCCCACTGAATCTCTACCCAAACTTGATTTACAAATCATATGTTTGGATGTTATCACTTTTGACAAAGCACAATCAATAAAGATGATTATGTATGAATATTGATGAATGCAATTATGAGAGTGAATATGAAGAGCAGGACAATGTATCTTTCAATTTTCTTCAACTTTTACAAAGTGATACATATAAGTATATATATGTACATGAATGAGTAACAAATAAAAACTTATTTTGGGAACACAAAGACACAGAAAAATGGGTAAAAACGTGCGAGAGGTTGACCTGAAACATCTACGAGTCGACCTGAATAAGGCAGTGGCTAAAATTGCATAAAAGTGGGCTCATGCGTCAACCTACAAGGGATCCATGCGTCGATGCGTGCAAGACAGAAAAATCCAAAAATGTTTCTTACAACATGCATCAACATGTATGGGATCATGTGTCAATCCAGGGTCGACGCGAGTAAGGCATAGAATTTCAAAACATTTTCTCTGTAGTGTAAGTCACCTATGACCACTATGAGTCGACCTAAGGCTCAAAAAATGACTTAAAAACCCATGTTTAACATTTTGTATGATCCTATAGGTCTAATAAATGTATAAGGATATTTATGCACATTTGCAAGAGATGAATGCATGGCTTAGACAAGGTGAGACCGTCCAAAATACAAGTACTAAATATCCTAGTTTTGACATCATTAAAACAAAGTAAAATGAACCTTGCCCTCACAGATGTACATTTTGTTAGGGTTGAAAATTATGTTGTTTCGTTAGGGGTTGTTCTTGATGGAAAATTATATATGCAACTGAAGAGACAAGTTAGCTATCTATGTGGTCCTCCTAAATATCTCAAATTTTATTTTTAGTCCCTCAAAATATTTCCTTCAAAGAATGCTTCTCCTAAAAAATTTCATCCACGCTTTTGGTCCCTCTTGCAATTTAGAGACGATTTTTACAAATTAGCGACTGAATTAGCGATGATTTTAGAGACAGTTTATTACTTAGTGACTCAATTAGCAATAGTTTTAGCAACAATTTTAGTATTAGGGACCAAAAATGTAGATGAAAAATTTTAGAAGGACCATTCTTTGAAGAAAATATTTATAAGGGCTAAAAATGAAATTTGAGATGTTTAAGAGGACCAAAAATATATTTAACCCATAAAAAATATATCACAACTATGTTTTTAGACAACCTTGGTGATATAATATTTACATTAATCATATTTTATAAAAAAAGCACCAGATTTTAAGTATTAGATTTTTTTAAAAAAAGAAAAGATATCACAACAGTTAGTTTTAAGAACCATAGTGATATATCTTTCTTTTTTTTAATAGAAATGAAAGACGGTGCTAAATTCTAAAGAAATCGCAGGTGTTAAGAGTTGAACTCATGAAACGTCAACTTATATCACCATGGTTGTTTTATAAAACCGTGGTAATAAATTATTAATGTTTAGTTAAAAAATAAAAAAAATATATAGGCGCATGAATTTAGAGATATCACCATGGTCCTTCGAAGGAACGTGGTAATGTTGACGTCGTTGTATCTACTTTTTGTAATAGTGAATATACAATGTTTAGAATCTACCCTAGTGAGTCAATTCTTGATTTGCAAAAAAATATTTGCTCACTTAAAAAATCACTTGACGACTCTTAAAAAATCTTTTACAAGTGATGAATTGAATCTAAAGGTCTTTAGATCTTTAACAAAGGCATGACAATCGAAGGTAAAAACAATAACAAAAAAGAAAAGTCTTTCTAAAATGTCTTTTGCAACATTGTTTGGTAAATTACAAGAACATGAGATATAACTTGAAAGATAGGAGAAGCATGAAGAGAAAGGAAAAAAAAATCTAAAACTATTGCCCTAAAAGCTAAAATCAATGGCTATGATAGTAATCAAGAGGACGAGTCTCAATACACAAGTGATGAAGATCATGTTATAATCATAAAATTTTAAAAAAATCTTGATAAATGAAATGACTAAGGAAATGAGTCAGAAAGAAGCACCAAGAAGGAAGATTACTTGCTTTGAATGTGGGAAAAGTGAACAATTCAAAAGTGAATGCCTACACTTCAAAAGTAGAACAAAGTCAATAGAATGAAGGGAAAAGGTCAAAGAAAGCATATGTGGCATGGGATGACTTTGATATAAGTTCATCATCAGATGAAGAACAAGGAAACTTACCATTAATGGTTTCACACTATTCCGATGATGAAGAAAACAAGGTTAGTGATTTTGAATTTGGTGATAAACCTTCATATGATGAATTAAAAAATGCTTTTCATGAATTACATCAGGAATTTTTGAAACTTTCTAGACAATGTTCAAAACAAAGAAAACTATTTTAAATCTAGAAAGTTTGGCTAATGACACAAAAGTGGAATTAGAAAAATAAAAATTTCTACATGCAATAAATGTCAAGATCATGAATCTAAAATTTTTGAACTAAATCAGGTGATCAAGAAAAATGAAAAATGTCAAATTGGTTTAGAAAATGTGTTAAGTAGTCAAAGATATTAAAGTAATAAATGTGGACTTGGATTTGTCAATTTAGACAAACCTAGTACAAGTCAAACTATCTTTATAAAGGCTGCTAGCAAATTCAATAATCAGGAATCAAAGAAAGTACATGTTATAAATCATCATAATAGGCCTCATGATAGAAATAACTTTTTTGTAAATAAAAGGAATCATATTTTTAGACCTACTTGTTTTTATTGTAATACAAAAGGCATTACTCCTAAGGCTTGCTATATAAGAAACTATGGTGTTCCTTATGGTAAGTATGTGTCGGTAAAGAAAAGAACTAATCTAAGAGGACCCAAAGAAAAAAGGGTATATAGAAAGTAGTGTTTATTGTTTTTGCAGGTACTTGAAGATCATGTGTAAATCTTGTTAAATTAAGATTCTTTTAAGATACAATACCATATGATATAGTAAGATTAAAGCTTCATTAAATTAAACATGACATGAAAAAGACTGACACTTTAATATCAACATTGACATTGAATCATTGTGAAGAAGATAAATATTTTATATCTAATGTATCATTTCCCTTAAATTATGATTATTTGGATTTACTCTTTTTCTTTTTGATAATGTCAAAAAAGGGGAGAAGAGAGATGCTTGTTTTTGGTATTTTTGAGGATACCAAAGACAAAAGCATAACTTGCAAAAGATAGGGGGAGATATGCGAGATAGAGGGAGATATACAAGATATGTGGAGAAATAAACTGACAAGAAATAAACTCCCATAAATATGTTTTTTTCATCATCAAAAAGGGAGATATTGTGAAGAAGATGTTCATCATCCATCTCAGCTTGGTTTTGATGAAGACAAAAAGCTTATCATATAAGAAAGATCAAAGAAGAGAAAGATTGAAATTAAGTATCAAGATTGGATAAGCTTTGTGAATTAAAGGATTAAATCGTGAAGATTAAGGTACAATGACAATTCATATGTATATAAGCTTTAGGTGCTCGAAATATTTTCATGTAAACCATTCTATGTTTCTTAAACATTCATGCATGATTCCCATTCAAAACACGACTTATTAAGACAAAAATTAAAGGTTATAAGGTAGAAAATTGATTTACCTAATAGGTCAATTGATTGATGTACTCTCAGTTTGAAAAAAAATATTTCTTTTAAAATGGCATTTTGAAACTTCCGCAATCTTAATGTTTTTTAAAACAACACATTGGTTCATAAAATGTGGCAGTTTTAAAAATGTTGCAATTTGTTTTGTTTTTTTAAAAATAACTCACTAATTCATAATTTTCACAGTTTGAAACCACCACAATTTTACTTTGCTTTTCAAAAAATCATGCTATTTTGAAAAATATGAACCATTGTGATTCCAAAACATTACCAATGATCATGAAACTTTTCCAAAAGATTGCATAAAATCAAAGAGACATAATGAGATGTATTTAAGTCAAAATACATTTTTTTTCAATTACCTCTTTCATACATCATTTTTCATATAATTCAAACAATCTTTTTTTAAGTGTTTATATATTCATTATAATGAAACTTTACGCATAAATTTCATATAATTTAAAATGAGTTTCATTCAATTATTTTGAGCACTTAAGTATATATATAAATATAATATATATATATATATATATATATATATATATATATATATATATATATATATATATATATATATATATATATATATATATATATATATATATATATATATATATATATATATATATATATATATATATATATATATATATATATATATATATATATATATATATATATATATATATATATATATGTTTGTGTTACAGTGAGAATCGTAATACCAAGCTATTGATTAACTTAAATCTTTAATTCTTAAGTTCACAACCGGACTTTAATTTATCCAAAAAGGAAAGGTTTAAGGAAAGAAAAACCTATAAAAAAATGCAAAGTAAAAAGTAAGGCTTAAAGCTAAGCAAAGAGAGATCTAAAGGTTCGGGGATTGGTTATGCATAGGGTAGGTATTTCACATCCTAAACATCCGTAGTACTCTACAAGAACCTCTTGTTAATATTTGTGTTTGCTAAAGTTTGCTTGCTAAAGGAAATGTGCTAAGGGTAGATATGTAAAGTATAAAGCATGTACAAAGTTTTTGCTCGCCAAGAAATCGCATCTCGTGCCTACGTATCCTAACGGGAATGGAATCAGAGCAACCGTAGTTACCCTATCTAGGGGGGAGGAACTCTTGACTGTGGTCAAGGTTCCAAGGGGATGTAAGCATTCATAGGGAAGTACTTACATGGAGTGCGGCAACTCCAAGTCTACATTGAGATTGTTATGGGAGAATGTCCACAGCGGGACGCTAAACATGAGTACGGCGACTCAAATCCTACAGTTAGGAAGGTGTAATAATGTCCACGGCGGGACACTAAAAGTGAGTACGGCGACTCAAATCCTAAGGTTAGGGTAAAGGGTAAAGGATGTCAACGACGGGACGCTAAATAGAGCACGGCGACTCCAATCCTAAGGTTAGGATAAAGAGATAAAGGGTGTCCACGGCGGGACGCTAAATAGAGCACGGAGACTTCAATCCTAAGGTTAGGATAAAAGGGTAAAGGTAAAGGATATCATATGAACAAAGTCACAATAATGTATACAAAAGGTTAAAAACCTCATGAGGATAATTAATAGTTTTAAAGGTGAACCACAAACAAAATTGAAATTCAAACTTAAATGCACAAGGGGGCCAACAATACCAGTTCATATCATCTTTAAATTAAACTCAAAGAGGAATAAAATCAAAGTTCGAAAATGAAAGATAGGAGGGTGAAAATCCTAAAATGATTTACGATCTTCCCATAATGAAAAGTTTTTCTAAAATAAGAATTTTAGAATTCTTTGATCATCATATGAAAATACACATTAAAACAAGAATTTAGCAAAAAGAATCAACTAAAAAGGATTAAAAATGAAGAAGTTATGTAAAATTGAAAATTGAATAAAAAATTAAATAAATCATGTGATTAAAATAAAGGAAATGTCTCACCCAAGGCTTGAACTCAAGACCTTGGGGTCATGGACTTAAAACACTACCAACCCAACCACAACATGCATGTGCAATTACATGAAAAAATAAGAGGAAAACAATTGAGTTGTGAAAATCAGAAAAAATCAATAAAAAGTGCCCTCACCAAGGATCGAACACAAGTAATTGGGCATGGTAAGTGACTTAAGGCATTGCATTTAACCACTGGGGTGGCGATACATCCATTGTATCAAGCCACTCCAGTTGTAAATATACCTAAAATGTGTGATTTCTGGGCCAGGCAAGGAAAGACAAGTCAAAAATGGCCAAAAACGATTCCATCATAACTCTTTCATTTCCCCACCAAATCTCATGAATTTTAAGTCAATCTCACTTGAAATTTGATGAGGAACACAATGGTAACAACCAAATTTTGAAATAATGCACATAAATGAAAACACGAAGACTCATGCATAATGAAGCTTGAAATGTATTTTGATATTTTTAGATAAAAACATATGCAATTTAAAGCAAGTGAGAGTCTGAGCAAACTTCAAATGTGATATGGAATGTGTTCTAACAAGAAACTTACTCAACAAAAATCAGACCAAGAAAATGATGTGCGAGCTGCAAGTAGGTGAAAATGTGTTTTTTTCAAAACCAACCTCTTAGCACAATGCAATGTCAGCTGCTTTCAACAATAAAAAACAAACAGAGGTTGATCCAATCCTCAAGATAATGAGCTAATCAACAACCTAGTGAATTAAAAATGCAGTAACATTACAATTCCTAAAGCAAAGCTTAAATGGCAGCAACCACCAAAATTCCACAAATTAATGCACTCAAAAGTGCAACAGTTGAGGAATGAGACCTTATGTGACAACAATGATTAATCTCACCTCAAGATAAAGAGCTGGCAAAAAATTGACAAATCAACCTACTCAAAATTGGTTTTACAACAAGGATAAAAGCAACAGTTCCACAAACCAATACCTCATCCTAGACTTAAGCTATCTAAGTAAGTCCTAAAAGATCAAATGCAAATCTTAATCCTAATTGATAAACCCCCCCCCCCCCCAACAGGCCTATGGCTAGCAGACCTAGTATGTCAACAGGGTTTGAAATTCCAACTTCCCATGAGTTCCAACAGCCTTGTAGTAACAACCCTCTCTTTATCAAACTCATATACAAAAACACAAGCAAGGAAACCTGCTAGATATTACACCCTAGCCTCATGGATTAGTAGACAACATGTCCATGCTATGTAGGAAGCCTGATCTACACACTTCAGGACAAAATGACAGTTGGTGAAATAGGTGTTTTAAGAAAGATTTTGCAATTCAAAAATATCAATAAATTCATGACAGTGAAAAATGGTTTACCAGAACAAACTCAAACACCAAATGACAATGTTGATCATCATAAGCTTCAGCATATGTGAATCATTTCCACGGGGAAAGCAATACACACATATACAAAATCTGACCAGCCCGATTATGAGTTCAAGTAATCTAGCTTATTCCAAAAACAACAAAGACAGCCAAGCACACAAATAAAGCAATGTTAATCAGCAAATGTTTGACAGCAGGTAATCAGAACAAAAGCTCATGAGATTGACAAACGAACCAAAGCAGATTTCAGCACAAACTCAAGCCAGCCAATAATTCCTACTGAGTCCTAAACTCCTAGCAGGTCTATAGTAGCAGCCACATGAACTTAGCATGAACCAATACTAAACTCAGTTAACAGTCACAACTCAATTGATCAATCATGGAAACTGACTTAGAATTGAGCAGCATCACAAATTTCCATGACAGTGATAAATAGTCTTTACAATACTAAACTCAAACACCAACTTGTAAAACAAATCTCAAACTGAACTCTAGCAAAAGGTCTAAACAACCAGTAATGAGTTTGGCAACCTCAATCCAAAACAAATCCTGACAATAAACAAGGACCCTAACATGACAAGGCCTGAATCCAATCTATGACAGGTTCCAACATTCAAACTGAAAGTAGGACCTCAATCCTACTTAGAAGCAAGCCACACATATGTGGAATAAAACCCTCCAACAGACCTGGGCAGCAGACCCAACATCAAACCAAAAGCTTATCATAAGAAAACAACCTAACACTAAGCAACACTAAGAAACTGATATCATAATGCCAAGGAAAACTGACACAAAGAGTTAGCAGCCCTAGGCATCTCATCATGAGTTGACAGGTTCCAACTCACACCAACTCTAAAGACAGCCCTATGCATAAACTAAAAACAGTCCTATGCCCACTTGGTCCATTTAAACATTGTCAAAGCATACCAAACTGATCTAACATAGCATGAAGTTGCAAATTTCACATTACAATGTTTTAAACACATTCAAACATGTTTCAAGCATGAGTCATGATCCTCTAACAAGTTTAAAACAGGCAAACACAGTCTAACATAACAATGTCAAACTTTGAAGATTAGATGCATCACATGACAAACCTATGCAAATCATTTTCAACAACCTTGGATGATACATATATGAGAAAAAGTAAGGTTTAGAGGTCACTTACCTTTTGTAGACCTCCAATAACAAGACAACTGCCAAGAAATCCAGAGATCTTTCCCTTTGAGCAACCTTATGGGAGTTATTCCTCTTGAAGAAAGAAAACAACCTTCTGAACAGATCTCACAAATGAGTTTCCAGTTGCTTTTTGATGTTATGGACAATTAAAATATCACAAACATGAAGTGCTCCAAGTGTTGTTTTGACGGAAAGATGCTTGTGTGGTGATTTGGCTTGAAATGTCCATAAAAGTCAAACTTAAGTGTCTGGACAATTGACTTTTTGATCCATGTATTTTTTGAGGAAACCAATGATGGGAACAGCTTCGGAGGGTCATTTTAAGGGAGTGTATATGGTCTTTGAAGTGGTGGAATGTTTGGAACAAGATCTGGTGTGAAAAATGCAAAATGATCAATTTTGGTGTTTTTCTTCACTTTCAAGTAAACAGGGAAAGAAGGAGAGCTGTGTATTTTGTGATATTCGTAATAGCTCTGGTGTGTCAAAGAGTGTGGGAGGAAGGTTCTATTTATAGGCCATGAAGAGGTTTGGGGCAGATTTGAAGTTTGACTTTTGGAGGGAGATTTTGAAGAAATCTTGCACAAGATCTTGATGCAGCTGCATACATCATTCTCTTGGCTCAATGTAAGGAGAAAATAAAGTGGAAGGAGTGACTTGAGGTGACTGAATAGAGCATAAAGTGTAGATGTCACAGCTGCTACAAGTTTGAGCCAAAAAGTTTCTCTTTCCTCTCTTGAATTTCTTGATTATTTTATTGCAACTTGCTTGCAACTTGCTTGCAACTTGCTCTTCCTTCACATACTTCACTTCTCCTGCATCTCTTACCATCAAACCTTTTAATTATCAGATTAACACATGATCCAATGGCTGAGGATGGTTCAAGTGGTTGAAGAGTGGATTTGTGGAAAAATTGGAATGGTGCATTCATGTGTTGCAGCCCCAACTTCCTTGATTCATAACTCTCAGCTCATAAGGGCTATGGAGGAGTTCTAGTACATTTTGGAAAGCCCTCGTGTAGCTCTACAACTTTCGTGTTTTCATGATCTTCAGATTCCCAATGGAACCAGGTCAAAAATCCACTCAAAATTGGCTAAAAACATGCCTAAAAAGGCCAATAACTTAGAATTTTTCTATGTTATTTTTCCCTCTTGTAATGAATTTGGTCATAACCTCAAATCTATGCATTTTCTGCTCATGGACCACTATGGAACTTTTTTACGGCTTGTCAAAAGCTTTCCAATGAGCTTTGAACCAACTCAGTTGGATGTGTGGTTAAGCAGTTATGGTCTTGCCCCTTTCAAAACCCTAATTTCCCGATTTCTCGATTACTCATCAACCCTTGATCCAATGATCATGAAACTTCATGGATATGTGTAATATCACATTAGGAACATTTTTGCTTCATATTTTGAGGTCAAATTCCTTATGGTTGAAGAGTTGACTTTTTGGTCGACGAAACGATCGATCGATGACGATCGGATCGACTGTTGTTGTTCTGGGCTTCCCGAGGCCTTGAAACTTCTTTATGGGACTTGAATAAGTCATATGAGCTTCATGGATCATAATTCCATTATTGTAACACCTTTAAAATCAAAAGTCAAACCACAGTTGACTTTTCCTAATCAAAAACACTAATCGGGGATCCTGAACTGCACTGTTCCTGATCTTTGTGTGACAACCTCAAATTGGACTCATGTTTGACCCAATGGAGTATTATTGATGGTGTAGAGACATTCTTAATGGACAATCAATCCAAGGCATTGACTGATGAAACCGCTGAAACCTCGATTTCCGACTGTACGGAACCCTGGTTCACTTGTGACTTAACAAAGAAAAACTTGAAGTAGGTTAAGGTTAAAAAATCAAATGAATATGATCCTAAAATGATGATGAAGATCTAAGGGGTCAAAATTTGGGGTGCAAAAATTTGGATTATGATCAAGAGAAATAGAAGATCAAATTGTTTAACTTGGAATTCAAGACAAGTCAAATATTACACAAAATTCTATATAAAGTTGTATTGTTTGTTCACCATTGTTATTGGGTGTGATCATCACAAGTTGTTGGTGATTGTTGTAAAAGTTTCTTTGATTCGTGGATATTTAAAGTCCACCATAGTTTTGGTGTTTGTTGTAGAGGAAAGTGATGTTACTTTCTTGTGTTAGTTTGTGTTAGAAGATCGTAGGATAGGTCTTGGTGTAAGACTTTTACAAAGATCTAACATATTGGAAAATATCTTACAGCATGTAAGAGAACTATATGAACCATTTGTTGGAAAGAAGAACTAGGGCACATACTTCTGTTGTTTACATTTTGCATTTATTTTTTTTGCATTTTATTTTATAAGTTTCATCAAAATTTTTTTTGAAACATAAGAACATAATAACCATCTCTTATAAACTATAAAAAGTATTAAAATCTAATTCACCCCCTCTTAGGTTGCACTATATATTTACAATTTCCACCAAGGTCCAAAGAGGAAGAGCCAATCCGAGTATACTGAGTCAGAGTCGCCAGCTCCTCCTCTAGGGCAAACCTGGACAGTTTGGCCAAATATGTGTAGTCCTCTTCCGAGGAAGAGGTCAGACGGTTGTTGGTGGAACGGGATCTCGACCCCGTAAAAAACAGATGTATAGGAAGACCCGACACGCTCGAAAGTGTTAGAAGCATGTTCAAAGCATTTTCACTCCATGCCGACCATATTCTTCACTTTTTGAGTGAGAGATGTACTTTATCCTTCATCTCGTATGCACATAACTAATGTCAGAACAAATACATCACAAATATGCATATTAAAGATAAAGAGCCAATACTTTCTAGAACTTGCCAAAGATGAATTTTCTTTCTTTCCAATAACGCGCCTCCATCAGCAATTTACTGTCAATAAGGCGCTACAAGGGTTTTTGATCAGCCTCATCCATAGAGTTACCACCCTTAATGTAACCTAGGTTGTTGATAAAGCTCATCAACAGTTTTTTCTAGTACCGATATTTTTCACTAAGTTCCTCCTCCTTGTATACATACATAATGTTCCCCATAAGAAAGTGACTTTCAGTCTAGTACATGGGAAAAAACTAGACACATCTTCCCTCTACTTTGTCCCCAACAACACAAACTATAGCATGAGCTTTTGGGCCGATGAGGGTGACTAGGTAGAATTGATCTTCAAAATAATGTAGCTTAGAAAGAGGCCCAAAGCCACACAGGGTCATCACTAGATAAAGTTGTGAAGAGCCATCACTAGATACTTTAGGACTTCTATCTTAAAGGTAGTGAACAATAAGCGATGACCTAGGACAGAGAAAGTGCAATCATAAAAAAGAATTGTGTAATCACCATACTTACTGCATATTCTTTCATCCTTGGTGGGAGTTAATGAATCCCAATCTGATGAAGGGACAACTTCAAGAAAGCCTCCATCGAGACTACCTCTCTTGGAAAAAATTGAAGCGATATAAGATTAAAAAAAATCGACCCAAGATATATCACTCTTCTATGATTTGTGAGCACTTTTTTTGTGATTTTTATGCATAATACACTAACTTTTCATATGCAGGAAAAGGGAAATGCCAAAGAAGAAGATAGTCGCTAAATTGAGGAAAAAGACACAAAGAAAAAATGCTGACTATTCAAGAAATATGCTTTAGCATGCAAAAGGACGTAGGCCTTATCAAACACATTAAAATCACTAGCATGTAAAACTCAAGTGTTTTGGCTCCGAAGAGTTGTAATGACGACACTTCCAGTAGGATGTTTGAAGAATGAAGCATTAAATGCATGAATTCCTAAGGGACTAAAACATTTTATTTTGCTCTTCAAAACATAAAGACGAGAGCGATGAAAA
Organism: Lathyrus sativus; assembly: GCA_963859935.3. Classification (NCBI taxonomy): domain Eukaryota; kingdom Viridiplantae; phylum Streptophyta; class Magnoliopsida; order Fabales; family Fabaceae; genus Lathyrus; species Lathyrus sativus. Next base: position 951,273,706 of record OZ012735.1, read on the forward strand.
ATCGAAGATGAAGTAACAAACCCATGCCATGTTGAGCATATAAACGAGCTTGAGGGCCAACTATTATGGGTCAGCCATATCGACACCGACCGACTACTCTGAGGGAATATTAATCCTTCTAGAATCTTCTTAGCACAAATAAATTTTCCTTATGGTGATAACATAGATATCAATTGCAAGTTCATCCAATGGCTCTTTGTAATTCACTCCTTACAAATAGCGACTTGGTTATTCCCTTTCTACTATAGAAAGAGAATGCCCCAAATTCAGATAACGGACTTCAAACACAATTTGAATTCACTAATTTTCTTCACATACTGACTTGAATGTTGGAGTGCTAACCTTGCAATCCAACCTCATCTCCACCATGCGGGAAGCATAGATCCACCATCTCTTCCAATCCTTACCCCATTTCTGGTTCCTGAATGGAATAACGTTTCAATTATTGTTATTGGCATTTTCAAATTGAAATTATTGTATTATTACAATGGGGAAAAAAGTAAAAAGAATATGAATTGATGTGTATTTAGTAAAATTATTATACCCAACTAAAGAAAGAACACTTATTTGATAAATCAGGAAATAAATACTCAATAACTACTATTGTATTTAATTTATACTTGGATAATTCTCAATTCAATTTCATTTAAACACCATATTTACAAGGTTTTTACACGTGCATTTATTGAGGAGTCTGGGGAGCAAAGCATTTGAAGTGTCAATGTGCTAAATATTCATTGGTCAAGAGACCTTGGCATCGCATATTAACCAAAAAGCTTAAGACAAATGGGGCATGATTCATTTCTTTTATATATCCCACATTTCCTGCATTTCTAGTCAATCGGACATTGACATCACATATTCACAAAAAATCTTAAAGTAGTGGGGGTATGAGTCATTTCTGTTATACATCCCTAGTTTCCTGCAGTTCTAGTCGATGTATAATTTAGCCACTCACACTTGAATTCCAACAATCTTCTTCACAAGTGTGAGTCACCCACTTCACTAGCCTTGATCCACCATACTAGGATCCACTTTAACTCCCTCACCGAGCCTAACTAGGACCCTGACACCACTTGTTGGGGAGTTCAGGGAGCACTGGAAGTTTGAATGAGCTAAATGTTAAGGATCCAAGAGAGCTTGAAACCACATATCCACCCAAAACCTTAAGGTATTAGGGCTATATATCCTTTGTCTTATATTCCCAATGTTTCCTTCATTTCTAGTTGATGTGGAAATTAACCACTCACACTTCAATCCCAACAATCTCCCCAACAACTATGAGTCCCCCACATCACTAGATTTGATCCTCACTAGGATTCATTCCACTCCCTCGCCGAGCCTAACTTGGCTCTTATACTAATTGTTGGGGAGTCGAGGGAGAAAAATGCCATAATTGTGAATGGGCTAAATATTCATGGATCCAAGATACCTTGACACTACAATTCATCAAAAACCTTAAAGAAATGGCGTATGGATCCTTTTCTAATTAATGTGAAATTTTAACCACTCACACTTGAATCCCAACAACATCAATTTTGAATCTGTTGTTGAGATATTGGATCGAACTCTAGTTTAGCATGTCGTCGAAGTCTGCTCACATGCTATTGTCGAAGACCTACATGTTGTAGTCCAAATGTGTTCTAGTATATAGTTGTCGAATTGGGCCTTGTATTAAGGATCCAATTGTTTAAGTTAGCTCGTACCCTAAGTTAGCTTGTAATGGGTAATTGTTAAAAACCCCATTAATTTAGTATATTAGGTTTATTATAAATAACATACTAGTCTCTCATCTTAAATGTGGTAAATCCTAATTAGGGTGAGAGGGTTATTTGTTATTCTTGAGTACTTGTAATCTATTTAAAGAGAAAGTAAAAAATAGCAGTTATAACTAATCCTTGTTGTTCTTCTTCTTGGTTTTCCATTAACCCTAACCCTTGTGTGTTTTTTATCATAAAGAAATTGATTATACTTTGTTCTAAGGCATCTGATTCACAACAAATTGGTGCGGTGAGCATGGAGGAAGATGCCTTCAACAAAGTGTGAGATTGAAAAGTTCACCGAAGTGAAAGACTTCAGTATGTGGCGCTTGAAGATGAAATCCCTACTGGTTCAGCAGGATTGTTTGGAAGCGCTGAAGGGAGAGTCAGCCATGAACGCTGTGTTAACGAAAACTGAAAATATGGCCATGATAAAGAAACCCCACAATGCAATATTGTCGAGCCTTGGTGATAAGGTCTCTGACAGGTACCAAAGGAGACACTGACATCAGGATTATGGTTGAAACTTGAAAGTTTGTACATGACCAAATCTCTGGTGAACCGAATCTACCTAAAGAAAGCTTTGTATTCATTCATGATGAGTGAAGACAAAGTGTTGGCTAAGTAGTTGGATATGTTCAACAAACGGATTCTTGATCTTGAAAATATTAATGTGAAGATCGATGGTGAAGATCAAGCATTGTTGCTATTGTGTGCTTTGCCCAAAACACATGCTCACTTCAAAGAAACTCTACTGTATGGAAGGGAGTCCCTGAGCTTTGAAGATGTTCAACCAGCCTTACATTCTAAGTACTTGAACGAATGAAAGGAGAAAAAACCTTCGACGGTTGGTGAAGGTTTGGCTGTTAGGGGAAATTCTTGCGAAAGAATGGTAAGTTCAACAAGAAGAAAGGTAAAAACCAGTAGAAGTCTTATAGTGCTGAGACATCATGTATTCGATTCTATCACTGTAAGAAGAAAGGTCACACAAGAAAGGTGTGCCCTGAATGCTTGAAAGATCATGGAGGTAAGGATAATGGCAATGCAACCATTATTCAAGATGACTTCGAATTATTTGATGTTCTTGTCGTTTCAAGCGGAGACTCAAGAAAAGAGTGGATTATGGATTCAGGTTGCACTTGACACATGACTCTAAACAGAGAATTGTTCGAGGAGCTATGTGATCAAGATGGTGGATTAGTACTGCTGAGAAACAACAAAGCTTGTAAAATTTCACGTATTGAATCTGTGAGATTCAAGCTCCGTGATGCATTAATAAGTTATTGACTGAATTCAGGTATGTACCTGATTTGAAGAGAATTTTGATTTATCTTGGTGAATTCGATAAGAAGGGATATGTTTTTCAAGAAATGAAAAGTATTCTAAGAGTCATGAAAGGGTCAAAGGAAGTCTTGAGAGGCGTGAAGAAACAAGGCTTGTATACCTTTGAGGTTGAAGTTGTAAGTGGTTCGACAAATGTTGTATCCACGAAACCTTTGTCAAAGACATAAATTTGGCACATGAGATTGACCCATGTCAGTGAAAAGGGTCTGGTTGAATTAGGGAAACAAAATCTGCTTGGAGGATACAAAGTCAAAAGATGAAATTTTGTGAAACCTATGTACTTGCAAAAACTTGTAGAGCCAAGTTCAACAAATGCAAACAAAGAACACAGTGATCCCTTGATTACATCCATGCTAATCTTTGGGGGCCTGCGAGGTGTCCATCACATTCAAGCGCAAGGTATTTTCTATCCATAGTTGATGATTATTCCAGAAGTTTATGGGTATTCATCCAAAAGGCTAAGGATGAAACTTTTGAGAATTTCAAAGGTTAGAAGACTCTGGTCAAAAATCAGACTAGTAGAAAGGTCAAGAGGTTGAAAATCGACAATGGCCTTGAATTTTGCAATGAGGCGTTCAACAGCTTTTGTGCTGCCTCAAGTATTGCAAGACACAAAACTACTGCAGGTACTCCACAACAAAATGGTTTGGCAGAAAGGTTTAATCAAACTATTTTGGAAAGAGTTAGATGCATGTTGACTAGTGTTGGGTTAAAGAAGGTTTTTTTGGCTAAGGTTGTTTCAACAACAACATATCTAATAAGTAAATGTCCTTCGTCTGCGCTAGATATGAAGACACTTGAAGATGTTTAGTCGGGACATCCACCAGATCTCGACAAACTGAGAGTATTTTCCTGCCTGTCCTATGCTCACATTAGGCAAGTGTTAGAAGTATTTTTTGGTAGTGTTTTATCATATCCACAGGGATTGATGAGAATATGTGATGCTTGTCGCTTAATGGTTTAATGATTTAAGAAGGGGGTTTTTAAAATGGTTTCTATTTTTGTAACAAGAGATTGCAATAAGTAAAACAGAATAAAATTTGTTCTAAGTTTGGTAAAAAGCAAACCAAGATTGGGGTTCGCTAATTCCTCCTAAACGTATCCAACCGATCAAATATATGAACGTAGTTTCAACCAGCATAACTGCGTATCCTCGCAAAAACATTCATTTCTAAAGCGATTTCGGGAATGTTATTGTTTCGACCATTAAGATCAATACAAAGCGAATATCAACTTTCAAACCTATGTCTAGAGTTTGTATAGTTGATAGATGAAAAAATTAGGTCGAGACTTGAAAATTTCATGTCTAAAGCAATCCAAACTAACAAAAGATAGAAAATAACTCCATCTATATTGATCAAAGAATTGTTCACATACAAAAGATCAAGAAGAATACATAAAATCTGAACTAGCTACTTCTAACCTTGACAAAAGAGAGGTTTAGCCACCCATTTCCATGATAGCTTGAGTAACAAGTTTCGGAAGAAGGTTGATTAACATCTGAGTCGAATAATCGAGATTGGATGGGAATCGACCTTCTTTTTGTGAAAGATTGCTAAGAGATGATGGAAAATGGAGAAACTAGGTTTTTAGGTCTGAAAATCCTCTCAAAAGAAAGTACAAGTGAACAAGATATTTTCTCAAAAAGTGGCACATACTACTTATAGAAGGCCTGCTGAGCTGTCATATACGCAGTGCGAACAAAGTGTTCACCTAGCAAACAATCAAATTAGCACCTGAAGTGCCTTTGTCCTGTGAAAACTCCCTAGATAGATTTCCAAATGTTCACTATGCGAAGAATCCTTCGCAGTATGAAGACTTCGCTGCAAACTTCATACAGTAAATTCTTGTCTAAATACTTACTGCCTCAAGTTTGGGGGTGTTCGCTAGACCTTCGCTTCCTCTTCGCCCCAGCGAGTTGTTCGCTGCCTCATTTGCAAAGTGAACTTAAGTCCCTTTTCTTTCTGGATGAACAATACATTGGGTTTCCTGGCCTTCGTTGGCAAGTTCGCACAGTGAACTTTTGAAGTTTTTCTGAGCAGGTTCGCTAGCAAGTTCAACAAAAGCAACCAAGGTATTTTCACGGAATGACGCAAATTAACAAAAGCAAGAGTGATTCTAACACTTTCTCTATAAAAAAGAGTGAAGGATGCCCACATTTGATAGTTCAAATAAGTAAAGTTGGGCATCTAACAAATCTCCCCAACTAGATCTTTTCTTGCCCTCAAGCAAAGAATGCCTCTTGATGAAACAAGAGGATTTGCTCAAGAATAAGATTTCTCCAAGAATGGATCAAATGGCTCAAACACAAGGAATGCCGCCAGACACAGGTTCCACATGATGAGAATCAAATAATGCACAAGAACTAAAGTCTTAAAGAAATTCAAAACATGCATCAATCAACAACTATATCTTCTCGAATGAGTCACCCTATCTCTCCTCTTCGAAGAAAGATTAAAGAACAATGCAACCGCGGGGACAATTTCACTCACCTAACAAATACTGCAAATATCAATCTAATTCATACAATATCTAAAAATCATAAATGAAAATATGGAATCAAGAAGATCACTAAGGTCTTTTACAGTTGTAGCTTGGTCGGGTTTACAAACAAGGGACAATTCTAAAGCCATTGAAACGAAATTGCCGATGCAAAAGAGGCATTCACTGTACAAGTTATTTACACATCCCAATTTCATTCCACTTGTTTCTCAATTGAAAACCTTCCTAAATCTTTTTCACAACTTATTTTTTCACTATTCTTTTTCTTTTCCAAGCAAGCATTCTTTTTCTCTTTTTTTTTTTTACATTTATATTCACATAACAACTTTTTTCAATGCTTGCTTGAATTTTTCAAAAGTTGTAGCAACCTACCATACTTCTTTTTCATTCTCACCAACTTAACTTTTACTCAACCCTCAAGTGAATGCTCTTGGATTTTTATGGCAAAGAAGACAATTAATCACAAAATTCAAAGGTTCAAGAAAATTCTAGAGTCTCGCAAAAATTCAGACTGAGATTCACACTGTTTAGGCTCAAGGGGGTTAACGAATTCTCTCTGCTCACAGGTAAGTTGCATTTGGAAATGTTTGTGCTCAATATAAACAAGTGCCTTGATCATTTCTAATTGCTTCCATAAATTCACAATAATACAAGATAAAACATGAATCAAACGAATCAACAAATTCTATTAGAAATCCAGCATTTAGTACACAATGGAGGCTTCCTCACAATTTGTGGTTTTTTAAATCCTAAGTGAAACATTCATTCAACAAGTTGCTAAAAGAACACAATTTTTTTATTTACAACAAGATTTAAGTTCTTAAACATTCTAAAATTCTAACCAAAGGTAACCATGTACCTTGACATTATTCGCTTGCTTAATATTATCATTGCCATCCAAACTCTGATGAATCTTCACTGGATACTCCTTTTCAGAGAGCAACCAATCTAGAAGTTTAGTTAAAACTCAACAGTAAGAAGATATTAAAAACCACTTGAAAAGAAAAACAAAAATTTTAAACATAAAACTTGACATTAATCAAACTTAATAAAAATGTGCATGGGTGTAAAAACACCCCAAAATAGTACATGAACCCATATCTGAAACAAAATACAATAATACTAGCAAAAGCAATGATTTAAGCATAAAAATACTTCACTTTGAAGACCAAAGGAAGTTGCTCAAAATCATGCTCACAAAAGCTAATCAAAACAAAATCAGTCCTCATCAGACTCTGTTTCCTCCATACTCTCTGAGCCGTCCTCATCATCAACATCCTCCTCATCATCATCATCAGCTACCTCAGCACTGCCACCATCAGGGCCAAAAGCACCTGCCCTCTCTCCAAATGTAGGCCTGTCCTAAGGCCAACTTGTATGCTCCAGGAACTGCTTCCGAGTCATCATGTTATGCCCCACGGAGGGGTCTCCGTACTGCAACTGGAGTACCTGCATAGAGTCACGTATGTCAACCATGGCGTGTTGAGTAGCCGCCATCCAATCCCAGTTATAATTGCAGAAGCCTGCTAAAACGGATCAAAATTCTGCGCACAAGCAACACCAGGGCCCTCAGTAGCCCCAACATCCGAAACAGCTGAACTCCCTTTAAAACCTTTAGGCCGACAGTATTTGTCCATATAACGGTCATCAATGGCAGCTAGGATTGTCACTTGTAGACGCGAAGGTAGCTTCCCCCTCGCATGGATACATAACGCCATGACGAGACAAGGAAAAGCGAGGGGACAATTCACTCTCACCCCCGCTTTCAACCCACTCTCAACCACGGATCGCATCTCATCAGCAATGATCAGATCCACATCAATTTGGACATTTGTTAGAATAGAGTGAACCAAATGTGCCACTGGGATCGACACGGTAAACGTATGTAATTTTGGCTTGATGTTTATCAAAATCAACAACAACACTAACTGTGGCAAGGGCTTCATGTCTTCCCTGTGGTACCGCCTTGGAACCCCGGATGGGTTCAATTCCACTGTCTTACCTTCCAACAATAGAGCCTCGGAAATCAAATTTGTATCTCTATGAAGTCTCAGGTCTTGATGGTAATCATCAATCTCATCTTCACCCAAGTTAAGTGGTCGTCCGAGTACCCGATTGATGGTGTCTCTGTCAAAGCTTAATGGTCATCCCAATACCTTTATGGTCCATGTGAATGGTCCATCGTCATTTGGAAGAGCGTTGGCATAGAACTCCCGCATTACCTTAGTGTTGTAGCTATCTGTCGGTGTCACCAACACGTCCCATCTTTTACTATTTATAAGTCCTGTGAAAGTCCGGTAAGATCCTTCCGGATGAATGAGGAACCTCTTCTCTAGAAATATCTTTCTCTTTTCCAGAGCCACGTATCGTGCGGCTTGCTTTGGTCCAACAAACCTCTCGCTATCGTACTGGATTGGTTGGGGCCGTGAGGTGCTGCCGACCTTTCGCTTCTTGGATGCTATTGATCTGGATGCCATATGTAAAAAAACATAGGAGAAGAAAACAACAACCCAACAGTAGATTAGTTTAGCAAACAGAACAAGAAAACAAAATACTGTCATGTTCACTGCACACTTCACTATACGAAGACCTGGCGAACACTCGCCCCAGGTTTGCACTGCGAAGGTGCTTGCGAAGGCAGCAGGATTTTTAATTTCACCCCTGTTTCTGCTCCCTATGCAAGATAACCAAATTGCACTTCAACAATACATAGATATCAACATTGGTCATGCTATGGACAACTATTAACACACATGCAACCACCATTTTCATCAATTTGATTCTACCTCTACACAACCCATATGGAAAGTCTAATTCAAACTAACACAACCTAATCAAAAAAAGAAATGGAAAAGATGAACAAACTTGATTGAAGTAGCTTGATTGAAGTTGCTAGATAAAATTAGGGTTTCATGGGAAGAGTTCAATGTGATGTGAGAAGTGGAGAGTGACAATGTGCAAGTGAAGTGAAGAGTGACACAAAAAATCCGTAGAAAACCAAAAGACAGTTTGGGTCCAAATGGGTAGCCCACTGAAATTTTAAAAAACACTGATGTGGTAGACCTGATTCGCTCTGTTCGCACTGTGAACTTCCTAGTGAACATGTTCGCTCAGCTCTTCGCACTACGAAGATGCTAGTGAACATGACAGGTTTTGGTTTTTCTCTTTTTAAATTCAGATCATTTTTCAGCACAAGTTCTACCACTTCATGCAAAACAATTACACTACAAAAAATAGTAAATACTTACAATGTTGGGGTGCTTACCAACAAGCACTTTGTTTAATGTCGTTGGAGCTCGACGGTCCGATGCGATCACGGATCGCAAAAGGGCACAGAGGTGGTGTCCTGCTCGAAATCACCACCTAAGTAAATCTTCAATCTTTTTCCGTTGACTGTCCAATTCTCTTTGGTCTTTATGTCTTCAATAGTAATTTCCCCGTAACTCAAAATGTTGCGAATCCAAAACGGACCCGACCACTTAGACTTTAACTTTCCGGGAAACAATCTCAACATAGAATTGAAAAGTAACACAATTTTTCCTACCTCAAACTTCTTGGTCAAAATCTTCTTACCATGATACCCCTTCACTTGGTCTTTGTAGATTTTGTTTGATTCATAAGCTTGGAGACGTATTTCCTCCAACTCATGAAGTTGGCTTTTTCTTTTATCGCCACTCAAGTTTTGATCAAAATTTAGCAACTTTAATTCCCAAAAGGTTTTGTGTTCCAATTCAACCGGGAGGTGACAATTTTTTCCGTAGACCATTTTAAAAGGGGTGAGACCAATTGGAGCCTTGAAAGCTGTCTGATAGGCCCACAAGGCATCGTCAAGCTTGCTTGACCAATCTTTCCTCGAGGTGGACACAATTTTTTCCAAAATCTTTTTAATTTCTCGGTTTGATACTTCCGCCTGTCCGTTAGCTTGCGGATGGTACGATGCTGCAACTTTGTGTCGCACACCATACTATTCCAAAGATTTCGCTTACTGAGTGTTACAAAAATGGGATCCTCCGTCACTTATTAACACTCTCGGAGTACCAAAGCGAGAAAATATGTTTTTTTTTTCAAAAAATTTATCACGGTTTCCCATCTGCCTTAGCGCTAGCTATGGCTTCAACCCACTTTGAGACATAGTCAACCGCAACAAGAATGTACTCATTTCCAAACGACGGTGGGAATGGACCAACAAAATCAATGCCCCAACAATCGAAAACCTCGACTTCTATCATGCTTTGCAGAGGAATTTCATTTTGTTGTGATATTCCACCAATCCTCTGACATTTATCACAACTTTTTGTGTGCGCATGCGCATCTTTGTACAAGGACGACCAATAAAATCCCGATTGGAGGACTTTTGCGGCCGTTCTTGTGTCATTAAAATGACCTCCATACGGAGAGTTGTGACAATGCCAAAGGATGTCTTTGGCTTCCTCTTGAGATACACACCTCCTTAAAATGTTGTCGACACCAAGTTTGAACAGATGAGGCTCATCCCACACAAAGTACTTGGCGTCAGACAAAATTATTTTTCTCTGGTGACTAGTTAGATCTTCCGGCATTAATCTAATGGCTTTTTGGTTAGCCATGTCAGCAAACCAAGGTCTAACCTTCAGCATATACAACTTTTCATCAGGGAACTCTTCCCTCACTTCCTGCTCATGTTTTATGACTTCATCATTCACAAGGCGGGACAAGTGGTCCACTACCAAATTCTCGGATCCTTTCTTATCACGAATTTCAAGATCAAATTCTTGTAATAGGAGGATCCAATGAATTATCCGTTTCTTAGAATTCAGCTTGGTTAACAGATACTTGATCGCCGCATGATCGGTGTACACCACAACTTTGGACCCAATCAAATAAGACCTAAATTTTTCTAATGCATACACGATTAGGTCGAGACTTGAAAAGTTCATGTCTAAAGAAATCCAAACCATTGATATAACAAAAGTTAGCAAATAACTTCATCTATATTGATCAAAGCATTGTTCACATACAAAAGATCAAGAAGAATACATAAAATCTGAACTAGCTACTTCTAACCTTGACAAAAGAGAGGTTTAGCCACCCATTTCCATGATAGCTTGGGCAACAAGTTTCGAAAGAAGGTTGATCAACATCTGAGTCGAATAATCGAGATTGGATGGAAATCCACCTTCTTTTTGTGAAAGATTGCTAAGAGATGATGAGAAATGGAGAAACTAGGTTTTTAGGTTTGAAAATCCTCTCAAAAGAAAGTACAAGGGAAAAAGATATTTTCTTAAAAAGTGGCACATACTACTTATAGAAGGCCAGCTGAGCTGTCATGTTCGCAGTGTGAACAATCAAATTAGCACCTGAAGTGCCTCTGTCCCGTGAAAACTCCCCTGATAGATTTCCAAATGTTCGTTGTGCAAAGAATCCTTCGCAATGCGAAGACTTCACTGCAAACTTTGCACAGCGAATTCTTGTCTAAATACTTACTGCCTCAAGTCTGGGGGTGTTCGCTAGACCTTCGCTTCCTCTTCGCCCTAGCGAGTTGTTCGCTGCCTCGTTCGCACAGCGAACTTAGGTCCCTTTTCTTTCTGGATGAACAGTACATTAGGTTTCCTGACCTTCGCTGGCAAGTTCGCACAACGATCTTTTGAAGTTTTTCTGGGCAGGTTCGCTAGCAAGTTCATTGTGCGAACTTGCTGATATTTGCATGCTGAATTGGTTTCTTTGTCATACTTCTTATGTCTTACTCTTCAATTTTTCATGCCTAATTCCTGCACAATAGCACACAAATCCAAGAAACCAAGGTATTTTCACGGAATAACGCAAATCAACAAAAGCAAGAGTGATTCTAACACTTTCTCTACTAAAAGGAGTGAAAGATGCCCATATTTGATAGTTCAAATAAGTAAAGGTAGGCATCTAACAGCAAGACAAGGTTGAACCTAGAGCTCTGAAATGCATGTTCATGGATACCCTAAAGGAGTCAAAGCTTATAGGCTATGGCGCCTAGATCCAGGTCACAGGAGGTGTATCACCAGTCGAGATATAGTTTTCAATGAAGCTAAGATAGCCTTCAAGAAAACTGATGATGTTGACGAAGAGTTGGAACAGTGAGAGATTCCTGTTGAGGTGGAGCATGTTAATGCTGAATTGTGTATCCTAGATGAAGTCGAAGAAGAAGCAGAAGTTGTTGTCAAAGATAAGGAGACTGATGATGACTACACGCTAGCAAGATACAGGTCGAGGATAGTCATCAAGCTACCTCAAAGACTTGGGTATGTAGATCTTATAGCTTATGCCTTAATCTATGCAAGTGAGGTGTCAACTTCAATAATGTGTCCTCTCCTGTTGTGAAGCACAAATCCATTCAGATGTTTCTTGCCATGGTGGCACGGTTCAACTCTGAACTAGAATAGATGGATGTGAAGATTCCGTTCATGTATGGTGATCTAGATGAAACAATTCTTATGAGACAACCTGAATGGTATGTCGAAAAGGGGAAGGAAGATTATGTGTGTAAGCTGAAGAGATCTTTATATGGACTAAAACAATCTCCTCGACAGTGGAATATGAGATTCAAAAAGTTCATGGCACGCATAAGTTTCATTAGAAATCCGTTCGACCATAATGTTTACTTCAGATTTCGACCTGGTAATTCATTTGTTATTTTGTTGCTTTATGTGGATGATATTCTAATAGCAAGAAACAATGTTTAAGATGTAATGAGGGTGAAGGCTGAACTCAATAAGGAGTTCGAAATGATAGATCTAGGAGATGCATCCAGGATTCTTAGGATTGATATCCGAAGAGATAAAAAGCAGTCGAAATTATGTTTATCTCAAGAGGCATACCTACGGAAGATTCTCGAAAAGTATGGTATGTCGAATTCAAAGCCTGTTGCGATTCCTACAAACCCTTAATTCAAGCTGAGTATAGATCAGTGTCCTAGTACTGATGTTAAAAGAGCTTATATGAATAGCATTTCATATGAATATAGTGGGTTCTTTGACGTATGCTATGGTATGCACTAGACCCGACATAACATATGCAATAAGTCTTGTAAGCAGGTGCATGGCGAATCTTGGAAAGACTCATTGACAAGCATTGAAGTGGATTCTAAAGTACATAAATGAGTCTCTGAATAGAGTTCTAATTTATGGTGGAGCCTTGGGGGAAGATAGTAAAGCAACAATCGAAGGATATGTCGACTCTGATTATGCAGGTTATATGGATTCTAGAAAATCTATTTCTGGATATGTGTTCACTATGTTTGGTACAATAATCAGTTGGAAAGCAACACTTTAGAAGGGTGTTTTCTTATCAACCACTGAAGCAGAATATATTGCGCTCACTGAAGCTGTGAAAGAAGCATTGTGGCTTGAAGATTTTACAAAGGAGCTGAAACTTTAAGGTCAAAGTATCACTGTTAAATGTGATAGTCAAAGTGCAATACACCTGTCAAACAATTCAGTCTATCATTAGAGAACCAAGCACATTGATGTGAGGATGCATTTCGTCAGAGGGGTAATCGAGTGTGGAGAAGTTCAAGTGCTGAAGGTTTCGAAAGATCATAATGTTGCAGATATGATCACCAAGACGTTGCCCAGTTGCAAGTTTTTCTATTGTATGCAGTTGATAAAGCTGGATGAAGAAAGCTAGTTTGTTCCTTGATGTTATAGAGTTTGTTCCAAGGTGGAGATTTATGAGATATTGGATCGAACTCTAGTTTAGCATGTCGCCGAAGTCTGCTCATATGTTGTTGTCGAAGACCTACATGCTATAGTCGAAATGTGTTCTAATATGTAGTTGTCGAATTGGAGCTTGTGTTAAGGATCCAATTGTTTAAGTTAGCTTGTACCCTAAGTTATCTTATAATGAATAATTGCTAAAAAGCCCATTAATTTAGTATGTTAGGTTTATTATAAATAACATACCAGTCTCTCATCTTAAGTATGACAAATCCTAATTAGGGTGAGAGGTTATTTGTTATTCTTGAGTACTTGTAATCTGTTTAAAGAGAAAGTAAAGAATAACAGTTATAACCAATCCTTGTTGTTCTTCTTCTTATTTTTCCATTAACCCTAACCCTTGTGTACTTTTTGATCATAAAAAAATCAATTATACTTTGTTCTAAAGCATCGGATTTCACAACATGTTGAAAAAAAAAACCAACCATCAATAAAATGTTTGTATCAAACTTCCTAAAAAGAGTGTAAGCTAATTTAATAAGAGAGTAAAGATAAGAATTCATTATTCCTAAATTAATTAATATTTCTACATATTAATGACTAGTAGGTAATGATGAGAAGATCAATGTTTGCACATAATCATCCACAGTAAAAGTGCTGTTATCATCTCCATGTTGATAAATAACTTGAGCAGTTCTAGCCATGTTAAGAGAAGCTTTAACAACAGATAAGGGCAAGCTTTTGGTCATGGCAAGGCCATTGAGTTCTCGCCACAAGTTTCCTATTAACAGTCTTATGTGTTTCCTTCCTTCATTCTCATCTGTAATATTGTTCTCTCCCATGAAGCATTGTATGCTGCTAGCATTATCCCCTCTTTCTTGTTCCTCCTGAACATCAAAATAAGAAATATATTATTGATCTAAATTAAACTTGAAAGTTTTAATTAGTGATCAGAGAGATACCGTTGAAGTTCCTAAGTCATCCCATAATCGAAGAATTTCTCCAGAGCAAGTGAAGAGTCTAGGATATGGATTCATCATGGAAATAGTTTCCTTTGATAAACCATCACCAATGAGAAAAGTAGCATGCACCAATGCCATACATGATCCAACAGAAATTGCTCCATTATCCAAATATGTTCTAAAACTTGGCACATACCCATTATTGAACCATTTCGCTTCTTCCAAATATGCATCAAACATGTCCATCCACTACATAAATTAAACATGAGCCTCTAATTGTAAAAATCTAAAATAGGTAATGAATAATTGGATATTCATATTCTTACTGTTCGTTTTAAGAATGAAACAACTGTTAGGCCGTGTTCTTTTTGAATTCTAAATGAAATTTCATTTGTGGTGTTATATAATGCCATATAGCATATCTTCATATACTCAGGAAGTTGCTCCATTGAATCAAGGTCCCACCTGAAAAAAAAAATATAAGTTTAACATTTTGATTATTAATTCATACATATTATATAGAAGCATACCTTTTGATTGCAGATGTGAAAAGAACAAGTTCATCTAATGTGCCATAATTATCAAATATGTCATCAATAACATCCAAAATGCATATGGTTTTTGTAAGTTCGATACGACAATTTGTATAATATGGTTCTGGAAAAATTCCCATTGTCCATAAGAAACACTCTGTTGGTCTATCTCTTGCAAAACTTAGTTTTTCTGTAAGTCCCAACTCTTTCCACCACCTAAGAAAATTAAATCAAATTTCTATAAATAGCATTTCTCAAATCATATTGTTTATATATGGTATAATCTTGTGAGCATAAAGTCACCTGCATATTTCTGCTAATTCTGTTTGATGTAGTAATTGAATCGTGTCATTGTCTAACTTTGCCAATTCCAAAAGAGCTGGTATTTGGTTACTTGCATGTCTATATTCTTCCATGTAGTTTCTAGCTTCTAACCTTGCCATTCTTAGGTGCCTTGGAAGTGTTAAGGATCTAACAATGTGTCTATAACCTTTTTCAGGACTCATGTGTGAGATTAACTCATTTAGATGAGTCCTTGAAAATTCTAATGCTTTGTTTAATATTTCTTCATCTTCTGTCCCTAAATAGGATGCCTCATATAGGCTCAACATACCACATATGTCTTTGGTGAGTGATTCTTTGAAATTGCCACTTTTGTCCAAAAAGTTTCTGAATATGTCTACAATGAAAGAACCACACTAATCAAATCAGTAATTTTATATTACCGAAGCATAAGAGTTAAGAAAATTCAAATCATAATGTACCAGAACATGTAGGCCAACCATTGTGCCTAAGTAAACGAAATTGAAGAGATGTTGCAAAGAGGTTTGTAGAAGCATCCCAATCACATATCCTCTCAAGTTGTATACTGATCTCATCTTCCAAATGGTGCCTAATTCCTAGCCCTTGGATTGAGTCTATCATCTTCATCGTTTCAATAGGATCACTCCAGTTCAACAATGCGTCTCGGCTTCTTCTTTTGCATTGCTCCAAACTTCTGGTCTTGTCCTCTTTCTGTAAAGTTGGCAACTAACAGCAACAAAACGAATTATTAGTATTATGAGAATATATGATGAGAGATATTAGTAAAATCTACCTCATCATTAAAAGCAATGGACTTAATATGCATAATCCTTGAATTTGAAGTTTTAAGCGACAAGAACACTGAGTGATAAGTAGAAGTCCAAGAGTTGCAACGAGGAAGTGAGTTTGTGAGATATGAAACTCTAAGACGAGAAGTAACAGCCATTGTATTGGACGAATTAATACTCTTATCTCAACTTCTTCTATTAAACGCTATCAAAAGATGCATTATTTATACTCTTTTTCTTTACTTTTTTTGTATATAAAAAGAAGCAGAAGCACAACATTGCAAAACATCACCATCAACCAATTGGAAGACATGTGGTAGAGAAAGAATCGTACTCAAACCAACGACCACATATTTAGGCTCTATAGACCCACCTATATAGGAGGGAGTGCAACTGACAGATATATTTCTCTTTTTCGTAACCAATAACAGATATTTTTTGAACTCTTTTGGAAAGATACCATGGAGATGAGGAATTTTCCATTAACAGTCCTATATGAGGGACTTGCCTGATAGAATAACATAAAAAAAACAGAGATTGAAGATAGTAACAATGGTGGAAAAGAAATTGGAGAAGAAAATGAAATTGAGAGAGAAAGAGAATTAGGGTAGATAATATTATTGGATGAATTAAAATTGGCATTAATTGAAATTGGAAATTACAAAATTTATTTATACACTTAAGAGAATAATAAAAAAAAAAAAAAAAAACCAACTAAAGTTGCGGTTAAATTCAAGTATTTGCTGAAATTTGATCAGTGGTAATCGATTAGCAACAAATGCGTAATCGATTACACCGGTTAAATTTTCAAAAATACCAGAATTTAACAGTTTTCAACATTCTCCACCACAGAAGCCCACGACGAAGACCAATGACCGATTCTCATTGTTAGGTCTCAGCAAATCTAAGATGTGAGCGTTTTCATTCAAAAATATTTTATAAGGCATAAACCATGTCTTTGACCTAAAGACACAAAATAACACATGAGGTAGAATTTTCCAAAAACATCAGCATAAACTAACCAAGTGGAAACCCGTGGTTGAGGAATAATCTTACCCAAACCAACAACCACATATTTTGACAACAGTAGCACTACTTTTATATATTCTATTGAAATAAAAATACAACCTTGACATTTATATAAATCTAGATATTTCTGCTATTCTAGAAAATTAAAGTAAATAGATACTATTAATAGGCCACTATTTCTGGGTCTTCCAACTACAACAGATTCTTTGTCTTTTCACTAACTTATTAATAGAAACCCACTTAATTAACATTGAAATTTATTCAACAAAATTCCCCTATAAAATTAAATGTTTCTACTATCCTCTATGCCGATCATCTTTTTATATTTATCAAAAAGTACTTCTGGTAGCGATTTTGCAAAGATATCTGCAGCTTGATCCTTACTCGCCACATGCGTCAGTTCCACATTTCCTTCTTTCACATGGTTTTTGATAAAAATGAAAACGAATGTCTATGTGTTTGCTTCTTTCATGGTTTACTGGATTCTTTGCTAACTCAATTGTAGATTTGTTGTAAATTCGAATCTCCGTTGCACTTTACTGCATCAGATCCACCTGGTTCAACAATTTTCTAATCCATATTGCATGACAAATACACAAAGATGCTGTTACATATTCAGCTTCACATGTCGAAAGTCTTACTATCGGTTGCTTCTTAGAAAGCCAAGTAAATGCGGTATTTTCCATGAAGAACACATATCCTGGAGTGCTTTTTCGATCATCTATATCTCCGCACCAATCACTGTCGGAGTAACCAACCAACTTGTAATCTTTTGTTCTTGAGTAAAACATTCCAAATGACAATGTTCCTTGGATGTATCTGAGGATTCGCTTCAATGCCTTCCAATGTGAATATGTCGGTTCCTCCATGAATCGACTTGCAATTCTGACACTTAAAGAAATGTTTGGCCTTGTGCATGTGAGATAATGAAGACTACCCACCAGACTCCTGTATCTACCTGCTTCGACTTGTTCTCCTCCATCGAATTTCGACAGCTTTGCACATGGTTCCATTGGTGTCAAAACTATATTACAATCTTTCATTTTGTATCTTTTCAGGATTTCCTTTGCATACGTCTCGTGTGATATGAAGATTCCTGCCTCCACTTGTCTAACCTCCAGGCCAAGAAAAAATCTCATCAGACCCAAATCTGTCATCCCAAATTCTCGTATCATTTTTCCTTTGAATTCTTCTATTATCTGATCATTACTACCCATGAAGATGAGATCATCGGCATAGAGAGCAACAAGCAACATTTTACCTCTATTCTTCTTTACATAAAGGGCATGCTCATAAGGACATTGATTGAACCCATTCTCATTGAAATATGTTTCGATACGTGTATTCCATGCCCGTGGTGCTTGCTTCAGCCCATAAAGTGCTTTCTTCAATTTTAGCACCTTCTTCTCTTCTCCAGCTTTTATATACCCAAGTAGTTGTTCGACGCAGACTTCTTCTTCGAGCACACCATTCAGAAATGCATACTTGACATCCATTTGAAATATTGGCCATTTGTATTGAGCAGCTTGTGAGATTAGTAGTCGAATTGTCTTCATTCTAGAAACTGGAGAAAATATTTCGTCATAGTCAATTCATGCCTTCTGCTTGTATCCCTTTGCAACAAGTCACACCTTACATCGTTCCACTTCGCTTTGAGCTATCCTCTTTTTCTTGAATACCCGCTTCACACCAATGAGTTGACTTCTTTTTGGCAATTTGACCAGCTCCCATGTTTTGTTGCGGTCAATCGCTTCAATCTCTTCATTCATGGTAGTTTTCCACTTATTGTCTTGCAATGCTTCTTTAAAGCTGATGTTTTCAGCATCTGCCAAGAGATATACAAGGTGCACTTCACTTGTTGAATCATACGAATCTTGCAGAGTTTGCATTCTGGGTTGTCGAACTTCATCTTCACTATCAGTAGTTTTAAAGTTTGTTGGTGTGCTAGTTGGTATAGCAACTAATGATTCTCCTGCTTCGACAATAGTTTCTGTCGAATTGTTCCAGTCCCATTTGCTTGACTCATTTATTCGAACATCTCGACTCACTATCACCTTCTTGCTTGTTGAGTCGAGTAGTTTGTACCCTTTTGTCCTCTCATCATATTTAATAAATACATACATTTTGCTTTTGTCATCAAGCTTTGTTCTTCATTGATCTGGTACATAAGCATAAGCCACACTACCGAACACTTTTAGATGAGAAACTGTTGGTTTCTTTCCACTTCATACCTCTTATGGTGTTTTATCATCTAGCTTCACATGAGGACATCTATTTGGAACATAAATGGCACATTGTACAGCTTCTGCCCAAAACTCCTTCGACATGTTCTTGCTCTTGAGCATTAAACGAACCATGTCGAGAATAGTTATGTTCTTCCTTTCAGCCACACTGTTTTGTTGAGGAGAATACAGCGCGGTTAAAAATCTTATGCATTCCTTCTCACGATAGTTCATGAAATATGTCAAAGTATACTCACCACCTCTGTTGAATCGAGCGGCCTTGATATGTCTATCAGTTGCCTTCTCCACCATTACTTTGAATTTCTTGAACACTTCAAATACTTCAGATTTTTCTTTTAAGAAGTAAACCCAGGTCTTTCGTGAGAAATCGCCAATAAAAGAAATGAAGTACCTTTTGCCACTGAATGATTCTTGAGTGATTGGCCCACATATGTCAGTATGAACTAGTTCCATAATATGTTTAGCTTGATATTCTGCCTTCTTTTGAAATGAGGTTTTCGTCTGTTTGCCAAGAACACATTCTTCATAAAATGCGCTCTTATACTCTATGTCTGGTAGCCCGTGCACCATGTTATTTTTCGCCAACCTTCTCAAACCAGCATGATGTAGATAACCAAAGCATAGATGCCATAGTGACGCTTTGTCTTCGACATTGACTTGCAAACATTTTTCTCGAACACTTCTCAGGTTCAGTTTGTATATTCGATTTCATTCCATTTCAACACGAGCAATCAAATGCCCTAGCTTGTCCTTTAAATGCAGTATCAGATCCTTTATAAGTATCAAATAAGCTTTTTCTGTAAATTGCACCAAACTCAAGATGTTGGTATTGAAATCTGGTACATAATAAATATCTTGAATTGATCCAATCGAGCCATCCTTCTGTAAGTAACAAATTGCACCCTTGCCTTCCACCTTCACCTTCGACGCATCCCTAAATGATACATGACCATCCTTAATCTTTTGCATCTCTTTGAACAGATATTCGTGACCATACATATGGTTGCTTGTCCCTGAGTCGAGGTACCACAGAGTGTCATTGGTTTTGACTTCATTTTGAGCCATCAAGAGAAAACCTTCATTCGCTTCAGCTTCCAAAACTATATTGGTTATATCTTCTACCTTCTTTTCGACTCGATAATCTTTTTCAAGATGTCCCATTTGACCACAATTATAGCATTTGTAGGAGTTGCAATCCTTCACGTAATGACCATACTTTCCACACTTGTAGCATTCGAAGTTGGAGTAATTCGACCTGCCACCTCTTCCTCGACCACATCCTCTTCCACGCCAGTTTGGTTGATTCGACTGTCCCTTCTCTTTATTATATCCTTCAAGATTGCTACTTTGATCACTCCGACCACTTTCACGACCCCCACGACCACGTCCTCTACCTCTAAAATTTTGAGAGTAGAGTACCTTTTCGTCTTTGATTAACTCCTTGGTTTGACGTGCTTCCACGACTGCTTCCTCCTTCTTTTTTATCTTACGTTGTTCGTGTGCTTCGAGAGAACCAGCGAGCTCTTCGACTGAGAGCATCGAAATTTCCTTCGAATCTTCTATTATACACACAATAGTCTCAAATTTATCTGTTAAAGATCTCATAATCTTTTCGACAATTCATACATCAGTCACCGTTTCGCCATTTCTAGTGAGTTGGTTCACCTCTGTTTGTACACGCGTGATGTAGTCAGATACAGCTTTTGACTCCTTCATCCACATCCTCTCCAATTCGCCACGAAGAGTTTGGAGTCGAACTTGCTTCACCCGGTCTGCTCCTTTGAACACTTTTTCTAACGTGTCCCTTGCTTCTTTTGACCTAGTCGAACCGACAATTTTTTCAAAGCCTGATTCGTTAACTGCTCGGAACAACATGTACAATGTCGTCTTATCCTTTGATTGCGTCTCTTTCAATGCTTTGTTTTGAGTTGTCGTATATCTCGTAGTGTCTGTTGGTTCTTCAAACCCATCTTTGGTCACCTCCCATGCATCTAGAGATCCAAGAAGAGCTTTCATTTGGATACTCCAATTTTCGTAATTTGACTTCGTTAGTCGCGGTAGCAGAATTTGACTCATCACGTTTGCCATTAGCTCTGATGCCAATTTGATAACAGAAGCACTACTTTTATATATTCTATTAAAATGAAAATACAACCTTGCCTTTTATATAGACCGAGAGATTCCTGCTATTATTGAAAATTAAAGCAAATAGATACTGTTAATAGGCCACTATCTCTTGGTCTTCCAACTATAACAGAATATTTTCCTTTCCACTAACTTATTAATAGAAACCCACTTAATATAACATTGAAGTTTATTCAACAATTTTTCATTATCCACACCAAATGTTTTCTTTTCGAAGCGGACACGACAAAATTAGGAGGCAGAAAATCAGCAAACATGCTTAACAAGTTCTTAGCATTGTCCCAATCCGACCAAGAACCGAGTGCCCACACAATCCATCCCTCTATAGGTCTTACGCTTACAGTTGTAAAGATGGATCTGACCAAACCTAAAATGGCTCCTAGGGTTTTGTTGCTTGTTGTATGTAAGCTTTTGTTTTGATTATCGTATTAGTAATTGAGTGTTCTCACTATTAAGTCTCTACACATCTCTCAGATTTGAGTGTTTTTATTCAAATATATTTAAGTATGATTGGATGATTTTCTTTACATGATCTGCAATGGTATAGTCGTTGCTCAAGACTTTCAATCCAACCATAAGAGTTTGAAATCTTGAAAATATTTCTTCAATCATTTTATTCTCTTCTATTTTGAAGGATTTTTATTTTTGGATTAAAGTTAAGACTTTAGTCTCTTTAACTTGCTCATTTCCTTCATGAGTCATTTTCAAGAAATCAAATATAAATTTAGCAGAGTTGTTGCACCCTAAAATTTGACCAACCGGTTCCCGCTCCTGATTTACGTTTCGGCTCATTTTCGCATTCGCATTCGCATACCACATGCATTACATTGTTTAACAGGCAGATGATGTCAGAATTACAGCCTGGTTTTCACCTATAGGACGTCTCAGACCGGTTCGGGTAATCGAAGGTTATTTTGGGAAGTCACGCGCTTCCTGGGTGTTTTCGGCTTACGCAGCGATTTTTGAGATTCTTGGTGTCCGGGTTTACTGTTTGCTTCGATTTGGTCTCATGCTCTCTTTTATGTTGGTTATTTGCCTTTGTCTGCATTTTTTAGAATTTAATAGCCTTTTGTAGATTTTAAATAGGTTTTATAGATTTTCTAGAATTTAAATAGATTTTTTTAATATTTTTAATAGTTTTAAATTTTTTTTAGAGTTTATAAATTGTTTTAAGTAGATTTTAGAATAAACTTCCTTTTTTTTAGATATTAAGTTTTTTAGATAATAGTTTAATAGCATATTTCTTTTATTAGGATTTGTTAAATAGAAATTAATATAGTTTTTTTTCTATAGGATAATATAGATTTTATTAGAGATTAAATAGAAATTTAATAGAATTAATAATAGAAATTATTAGAGTTTTTTATTTTTATTGGTTTAGAGATTAGTGGAATTGTTAGAGAATTATTAGAGTTTTTTTCTATTGTCATTAGTCTAGTGATTAGTATAGATTTAATAGTTAATTCTTCTTTTTAGGTTTAATTAGACTTTAATCATTTGTTTAGATATTAATTAGGGTCTGATTAGATTAGATTAGTCTTAATTTTTGGATTAGTTAGTTGAGTATTAACTAGTTAATTAGGTTAAGTCTTTAATTAGTTTTCTTTAATTGGGTTTAATCAGTCAATTAGCCATTAATCCAGTCCTTTATCATTTTCGTTGGGCCCAGAAAGTGTTGGAGGCCCACTTCAGCAAGAGTCCGTTTTGTCCAAAAATCATGTGTCACTATAAAGTTCTAGCCACGTGTGTTAATCAGGGGTAGCCACTTCATTTTTCCACTTCCCCCACACCTTGCCACGCGTCTTCTCCTCCCAGCTCTCAGAGTCACACGCGTTTCCCACTTTCTCCTCTCCCATCCCTCTCTCACTGCCACACAACCCCACACGTGGCATCACCTCAACCCACGCGTCCCGCATGCACTCCTCACCGTCCTACCCGCCGCCGGCCATGCAAACGCCGTGCCGGCTACTCTAACCAACCTCTTCCGGCAACCCTAACAGACTCCTAACCTCTTCCGGCCGCCGTCAAACTCGCCGGAAACTGGAAAAATTCCCAGAACTCATCCTTTCCTTCTAATCTTCATCTTCCTCCTCTCATCTGATCTTCATCAAGATTCATACGAATCTTCGCCAACAACGTCCAGCAACATCATCATCATCATTGTTCTTCAGAGCTCGTGTGGTTTTCCTAGAAAATCACCGGTGATTCCTCAACAACACAAGAACAATCTCCAGAAACCTCCTCCAAGATCTTCATCTTTGTTTATCATTCCTCAAGAACATCATCCGTCAAATTTCCATAAATATCAACCGGATCTTCAACGATCTTCATCGTCTGTGCATCGATTTCCACCGTGTTCTTCGTTTCTTTCCCAGAAAATTCCCAGAATCCTCAAGAGCATCGTCTTATTCAATCTTCTTTCCAGAACTTCATCAAGGACCATATTCGTTCGTGGTTAAGATCTCCAGATTCATTAGCGGCTTCAAGATCTACGCTTGTTCTTGCTTCATCTCCAGGTGCGCCTTCTTTGAACTTGTTGTTTGTTTTTCTGCTTGATTGAATGGCTTCAGATGGTGTTGAGTCAGTGGGATTTAGAGTTGTTAGGGTTTAGAAGGTGTTTGATGCGTGGATTAAGTGTAGTGCAGAGATTGTTTTGATTGGTTGAGGATTTGTTTGAGAAAGTTTGAGAGGAGGATGAGAGAGTTCAGAGAGAGTGTTTGTGAGACAAGAGCGGCACAGGGTTTCAGAATGGTGAACAGTGATAGAGGAATTAGAGAGAATGAGGGTTTTGTCTGCTAGGGTTAGGGTTTGAGTTTGGGCTGGGCCCAAATGGCTTTTGCTGAGACCAATATCCCCTCTCTTGGCTCGTGCCCCCCTCTGTTGGAAAATGCTGGAAAAAAACAGTGATTGGGCCTTTGCAATAATTGCTGCGCGCACCCCCCTCTTGGCTCAATGCTGAGAAGCAACTAGGGCGTTTTGTTGAGCACACCCCCCCTTGTTTTATTTTCTTTTTTAAATTTCTTTGTTTTATCCATGTTAGGAAATAATTCATAAAAAATAGTAGGATTATCCAATTAATTCCCTTATTTTTTCTATAGTTTCATAGTTCAATTTAGGATTTTATGGTGCAAAAATATTAATTTGATCATGCATTTTCATTTTTATTGCATTTTTTGCATTTTAATTGGTTTTGAATATTGATTTGTGATGTGTCTGCCTTGCTGATTTTAGTTCTCTTACTTGGTATTGAATCTTGCTTTTCTTTTTTAGTATGTTGTGCTAGACTGATGCATGCTCCCCATAGGATTTTCGTGGATTTTTTAGAAATTGATTGATGTTGTTTTAGGGTTAGAGAGTAGAGACCTCATAACTTGCTGGTTAACCCTTGACCATTCACATGTTAGGGATTGTTTAGTAGCCTTAGAAGTTGACTTAGGCTTTGAGATTTGATCTTGGGATCATAGAGGCATGTAGGTTTCCCCTAGATTTTTGGTGGATTTTTAGAAGTTGTTTTGCTATTTTTGCTTGAGCTTGAGAATAGGAGAAGTCTTGAGGGCTTCTGACTTTGAAGTTCAACTGTGGTTGAACTTTAGAGATAGTTTCTTTTGGTTTGAGGGTCTGTGGTTTCTTCTGGAAGATGGAGGCTGGATGAAGACTTGATGGAGCTTGCAAGGATGCATGGATTGAAGACCTAGTCTAGAAGCTTGCTCCCTTTCTGTGAGGTTTGAGATCCTGAAGTTTGAGGGAAATTCATGGTACTTTCCTGAGGAAGGCACTATGGGTGTCTTTCATTCTTTATTCTCACCTTTCTCTTAAGTATCCAATGATGTTGGAGCCTTCATGTGAGTTTAGTTTCTCCTGAGGAGGAATGTAAACCGTTCACAGTTGTTGAGCCACATGGGATATGATTCCTAAGTGGAAGCCCCCTAGTATTTTCCAGAGGAAGGCACTATGGGTCTGTTCACTTAGTTCCCTTAGTTCATGTAGGATTTATTAAGTATCCAATGTTGTTGGAACCTTCATGTGAGTTTAGTTTCTCCTGAGGAGGAATGTAAACCGTTCACAGTTGTTGAGCCACATGGGATATGATCCCTAAGTAGAAGCCTCCTAGTACTTTCCTGAGGAAGGCACTATGGGTCTGTCTACTTAGCTCCCTTTCTTTGGTAAGCTTGTCTTGAAGCTTGAAGAATGGGATTGATTTCTCCCTTCAGGTTTTTTTTTAGGGTTTTGCTTAGGGTAGATTAAGGTTTTGCTTAAGGTTTTGCTTAGGGTTTTACCTAGGGTAGATTAAGGTTTTGCTTAGGGTAGATTAGGGTTTTGTTTTAGGGTTGTTTAGGGTCTTGCTCAGGGTTAGTTTCTTGCTTTTGGATAGGAGTTTGCCAGGCTGGTTAGCTTTCTCTTTGTGTTGATTGACTTGTGTGGTGCTGTGCTACATTAGACTTAGGGGTTCATATAGATATTTCTGAGATAGGTGCATCTTAGAAATAAGCCTGCTTGTGTGCATGAGAAGTTGAGGTGGTCCTCCTTCTGCTTGATTGTTATTGAGTGGCTTTGCTTGCTGGTATTTGGTGGAGTTGAGCTACCTTGCCTCTGTGGTTTGTGCCTTGCTTGTTTGGTTGTTGCATTCATGCATATTTCCAGTATGTCTTTACTTTGCAGTGTTTTCTGTTTGCTGTTTAGTGCTTTTGCCATGATCCCTTAGGAGCTCTAACTTCTCTGCTGTGGAGGAGTTATAATAGACCTTAGGCGGGTTAACCAGGCATGATAACATTAGGTAGATTCCCCTTTTCAACCATAGTTTTAGGGTGTCTCTTTCCTTTCTCAAAACAACAAAAAAACACTTAATAAGGGATAAAACAAAAGTGAATTCATTTCTTCCGTCAAAAGATTTGAACAAACATCAAAACCTTTTGTCCTCCTGGACTGTGAAAACCCTTGGTTAAGGTGCATTTTCCCATAAAAAACACTTGAACAGCTTGTGTCGTGCGTAGCCCGAACTACGTTTGCTCTGATCTTCCATGCCGTGTGGAAGTACGTAGGCACAGGACGCGGCGTCCTGGCGAGCAACCTTCCCCCCGTCTAGACGTAGGTAGTCGAACTACGTTGACTCTGACTTTCCCATTGCACGAGGGAGTACGTAGGCCCAGAACATCGTATGTTCTGTCGAGTCCTGTCCCTTTCTTTTCTTTTCAGACTGACCACTAGCGTAGATAGATAAACACACCCTTTTCCTTATAAACACCAAGCGTGGATCCTGTCGAGTACGACGAACGTGAGGGGTGCTAATACCTTCCCCTTGCGTAACCGACTCCCGAACCCAGACAATGGTTGCGATGACCTTGTCTTACCTTTTTTCGTCAGGTTTTTCCGATCGTTTCCTTTCCCGCTCTAAGGGATAAATAACGAAAGGTGGCGACTCTTGTGTCAAGCCGGCGCCGATTTTCGCAGTAGCGACAGCTGGCGACTCTGCTGGGGACTATTTAGCATCTAGGGACTTTTCCCATCCCTTATGCTGGGACCGTTTCCCATCCCCTACGCGAGTCAGTCCTAGCGCTTGGGTGTTTATCTGTTGGATGTTGTACATATGTGTTTTACTTTTCCGCACCTTTACCTTTTCGCATTTACTTTCAACACTATATTATTGTGATTATTGCTGTGGGAGAGGGAGGTTACTGTGAGTGAGAAGCCGGACCTGGGCTTGAGTATGCACCTAGACATAGTTGTGGAGAGTAGTAGACGAACCTGTTTGCTGAGCAGACACAGTTCCCTATGAAATCTGCGCTCAGACGAGGTTCTCTCCGAGGTGCTCCTTTCTGATCCCGAGGATCTGAGGGGAGTCCAGACGCGAGGATTGTCGACTCTGGGGACGGATCAATTGGAAGTCGGCTAAGTGAGGCCTCTTCATGACTTGATGATGCCACTCCTTCTGGGAATCGTATCGTCACTCATGAAAGTCTGTGACGCTGATGACCGCATAGGATGCCGTACCTTTGTCCGTGGATTAGGTCCATACCCGTGAGGGGGATTGGGTTATTGCAGGAAGACTGGCCTTCAGAAACCTTGATCAGATGGTTTCCTTGGCTCGTTAACAGGTGTGTTGTTTGGGTCAGATGGATTTCTTGTCTGAGGTTGATGCTATTATCAGATGGTTTTCTCGTCAGAGACAGAGGTTCAGATGGATTTCTTACCAGGGTATTGGTATTTTGGGTGTCGGATGATAGTCAGTGTCATGAGGTTCTGGTGACTGTGGTGGTTTTCTGTTCTTGACATCACAGAGATGTTCCTCTTCAGGCTACAGCATGGCCTCTGTGTTCATTGATTGCATCATTTATCATACTGCATTATTGCATTACCATTTGCATCCAACTAACGTGTGTGTATTGCAGGTACATATTTTCCATCCCAGTTCCGGTGGTTATTTCCTAGCAGACATGGAAGCCATGAAGAGAGTGTTACCCTACAGATTCCCGTCTCCAGATATCAGTCTGTTGTCAGAGTTAATTACTATTGCTGGGAAGAAGGTGATGGGAGATTTCAGGAAGACATATGGGAGGATCCTGACTTATGTTTACCAGCCCTCGGCTTATGAGATCAGCGGTATTTACACCCTGTTGCAGTTTTATGATGCTGAGCTCAGGTGTTTCGTATTTCCTGACTTTGTCTTGGCTCCTACCCTGGAGGAGTATTCTGCACTCTTGGATATACCGATTCGCGAGCAAATGACTTTCTATCACACGGACGCTAAGCCTAATCTGGCTGAGCTGTCTGCTATTCTGTACTTAGGAGAGTTTAAGCTGACAGGGAAGATGATTAAGAGAGGAGATGTGTGGGGATTTCCGTTGTTTGTTTTGGTAGAGAAAGCTCGGGAGTATGCCAAGAAAGGTTGCTGGGTTGTTTTTGATGCCATCCTTGCTGTGTGTGTTTATGGCATTGTATTGTTTCCAAACCAACCTGATTTTGTTGATGCGGATGCTTTCTATATTCTGGTTGCAAAGAACCCAATTCCTACCTTGCTGGGAGATATCACCATTCCATCCACTACAAAAATGAAAAACGGCGAGGAAAGAATGTCTCTTGCTGTGTACCTCTACTGTGCAGGTGGTTTACTAGTCATATGTCGAAGTCAGGGTCTTTCGTCACTTCTATTGATTCTTTAGGATGGTCTGAGCGCTTGATGGGGTTGACTTCTGAGAATGTGGTGTGGGTTAATCAGGAGGTGTTAGGAGTTGAGGTCATATACAGATGCGAAGGATTCCCTAATGTTCCTCTGATAGGAAGGAGAGGATGTGTCAATTACAACCCTTCCTTATTAATCAGGCAGTTTGGATATGCACCTCAGGAAGCGCCGAAGCCCGAGGAGATACAGGAATCTCTGTATCTTACTGGGGCAATAGAGGAAGAGATGTTGATCAAGCTTGAGAAAGCATGGAAGAACCTGCATAAGAGAGGAAAGTCTTCATTTAGCAAAGGGGGTACTCGAGTTCTTGGTCCGTATGTGGAATGGATTCGTGAACGAGCTACGAAATTCCTTATGCCTTATCCTGCAGTTCAGCCATTGTATCCTTCTCCGGGGGAGGAGCCCACCACTATAGACATACAGGTATACAAGCAGCTGATGGCAGAGAAAGAAGAGTTAGCAAAGGCTAAAGAAGCTTTAGAGAAAGAGAACGCCCAGCTTCTTCATGAAAAGATTGAAACAGGATATTCTTCCAAGCAACAGGCTGAAACTCTGAAACATCTGAAGACTGCTTTATTGGAGTTGACTGAAACCAAGAAGCGTCTGGAGTTAGATGTAGACTCAGTTAGCAGTGTATTGGCTACTAAGAAACAAGAACTGGAAAGGGCCTACACGAAGTTAGCTAAGTTCAGAGAGCATTGGGACCTTACTATGGCCAAACGCAAAGAACGGGAAGAAGAGCTAAAGATACAGGTTGCTCAGTTGGGAGAACAGGTTAAAGTGAAGACTGAAGAGCTTGAAGAAGAAGCATGCCGTCGATACGAGGCCGAACGCAAACTGATTGATGCCATGAAGAATCTGGAAGATTGTCAGCGCAGAGCAGACACCAAGAGGCCCAAACTTGAGGATGGTGCCCAGGATAAGGCTTGGGAAGATTTTGTCAGAGATATCCAAGGAACGGTCAAGAAAAGGGATCAGTTGATAGAAGGCTTGATTTATCGACCGGATCACCCAGAGACGAAGAAGCTGTTCGAGGATTTCCGCGATTGTACCCGCACTTGACCTCTTTCTTGTACTCTATGTGTTGAGATCACCGCCAGGCATGTTGGTTGGGATCCTCCTTTATCATATCAGTTATATGGAACATAGTTGTGTAACGCCTTGACGAGACTGTTATTCCAATAAATATATGAGGGTTTTTCTAAATATTGTCTTTATGGTTTCTCTTGTCTTGCTACCTTGACACTGGAATTGGAAGGGAAATATCCCCAACGCACACATGCACGTTAGCATTTTTGCATTGTTGTTTGCATAAATCACATTGCATTACAGGTTGGTGATCCATGTTCCTTATCATTCTTCATCCATATATCCAGGTATTTTCAGGATTGTAGAAAAGCGGGTCCACCGTTACTCTACCAGAACTAATCACAAGAAGATCATGGACAACGTGCAGAGTGAAATGCAAGAAATGCGTGACAGGATGGCCATGCTCATGCAAACCATGGAGACCATCGCCAAAGGACAAGAGCAGCTGCAGACTCTGGTTCAACCGTTGGTCGCACGGGCTGAAAACAACGGGACACCGCATGGTGAAAATATTGCTGCTTCTCCCCGAATTGAGAATCGTCAAAGTGCTGATGCTATTCCCGTAACCGGTTTGAATGCTGGAGAAACTAGTCCTGCAGGCGGAGGTGGGAACGCCGGTAATATGAATGCCAATGCAGATGCTGCTGGAGTATTTGTGGGTAATGTCAACCAGGGTTTCAATGGGGGCGCTGAGAATGTCGGAATGAATGGTAATAATGGTAACCAGGGCTTCAATGGTGTGAACATGGGGTATGGCAACATTGCTGGCACCAAGGCTGGATTTGGTGACTATGGTTATGGTAATCTTGGATATGGAACTGGTGCGTACAACGCTCAAGAGATAGGCAATCTGAGGTACGACCCCAGGTACTTCCAAACGGGGTCGGGCCGTGATGCAGATTATGTTGGATACGATGCAGTACCTCGCTGGGAGGATCGTCAGGAGGATGTGTTCTCTGGTCAGAATGAGGGTTATGAAAGAGCTAGGGATGACAACCATCAGATGAGATTGCTAGAAGAGAAAGTGAACGGATTAGCCAGCCATAATGCTCTTGGGTTGGATATGTCAAATATGGGGTTGGTCCCAGGGCTGAGGGTCCCGCTGAAATTCAAAGCGCCGTCATTTGATAAGTACAAAGGGGATACGTGCCCTAGGGTGCATGTGCGCGCGTTTTACAGGCGTATGTCCGCGTATTCTGAGGATGAAAAGATGCTGATGCACTTCTTCCAGGATAGCCTGTCAGGGCCATCGCTGGAGTGGTACATGAGCTTGGAACCTACTCAGATCAGGAGTTGGAAAGAGCTGGCAGAGGCTTTTGTTCGACATTATCAATATAATAGTGATCTCGCCCCTAACCGAGTCCAGCTACAGAGCATGTCTCAAAAGTCTAGCGAGAGCTTTAAGGAATACGCCCAAAGATGGCGAGATCTGGCTGCTAGGGTACACCCTCCGATGGTGGAGCGCGAAATGATGGACATGTTCATAGGAACTTTTTCTGGAATGTACTATGACCGGTTGCTTAATTTTTCGATGAGTACCTTCTCTGAGTTGATCTTAATGGGGGAGCGCATTGAAAACGGAGTGAAGATTGGTAAAATTCAAGCGGGTGAGTCCAGTTCCGCAGGAGGTAATAAGAAGACGTTTGGTGGCAAAAGGCAGGGTGATACCAACGCTGTATACAATGCTCGACGGAGAAATAGAGGTCAGAACTGGCATCAGCATTCGCAGGTTGCAAGTGTAACCATTCCAGGGCCTTCTCAGCAGCAGGGACAACAACCACAGCAGCAGGCTCAGCAGCAGCCAAATAATAATCAGCGCAGATTTCAGAACCCGCGACCGAAGAGAGTATTCGAGGTACCGCCGGTATCATATGCAGAACTTCTTCAAGCTTTGTTGAAATTGCAGCTAGTCGAGAAGAGGACCTTAGCACCACCAACCGGCCAGCCACCAGTCGGGTATGATATTAATGAGCATTGTGACTTCCATTCGGGTGCACCAGGGCACAATATTGAAAATTGCCTAGCTTTCAAGCATAAAGTACAAGATTTGCTTGATAGTACGGCTATTAACTTCGGGAAGGACGGTCCCAATATCACACAACAGCCAATGCCCAAGCATGGTGGGGCTGGGGCCAATGCAATTCTGACAGATGATGAGTTGGACTTGGTTTCGGAAGTGAGCAAGCTGAAAACCCCTTTGAGTTACGTAAAGCAGCGCTTATTGAAAGGAGGTGTCTATCCCGGATGCAGTGAAGAGTGTGCTGACTGTTTGGTTCAACTTGGGGGCTGTGAAAAGTTGAAAAGGGGAGTTCAAGGTTTGATTGATGAAGGGATCCTGCAGTTTGCCAGGTCTGTGGGGCGAGAGAAGTCTGTTGAGACAAAATCTGAAAAAGAACGCAGTGAGGTTGCTACGATCACCATTCCGTTCAAATCAGTGACGATTTCAGCATCATCGAAAAGGCTGACCATTACTATTACCAAGGCTAAACCAATCCCTTATGAGAGCACAAAGGCAGTCCCGTGGAGCTACTGTGCTGAAGTATATTGCAATGGGGAAAAGATCGACTTGAATGATCCGCCAGCGGGATCCGTAGATAACATAGTGGGAGCGGGTGGTATAACCCGGAGCGGGAGAATTTTCACTTCACCTGAGGTCGAGGCAGAGAGGCTCGCCAGGGGTAAGAACAAAGTTGTTGAGGGGGAACCTTCGGGGAGTAAGGAGAAAGAACCGATAATCAAAGATGTGGAAGAATTCATGAGATTGATTCGCAAAAGTGACTACAAGATCGTAGATCACCTGCAGCAGACCCCGTCAAAGATCTCCATATTATCACTGTTGTTGTGTTCTGAGGCGCATAGAAATGCCCTGTTGAAGGTACTTGATACATCCTTCGTGCCGCAAGAGATTTCAGTCAATCAACTGGAGGGGGTTATGGCACATGTTAATGCTGGGCATGGTTTGGGATTCACGGATTTTGACCTAACGCCTAGAGGGCGTGATCACAATAATGCCTTGCACATCTCTATCGAATGCCGGGGCACTATTTTATCCCATGTGCTGGTGGACACTGGGTCCTCGTTGAATGTGTTACCAAAGAAAGCCCTGTTGAAATTGGATACCCGTGGGTTGTTGTGCACACCTAGTGAGTTGGTGGTGAGGGCCTTTGACGGAACAAGGAGGTCGGTATTCGGGTCAGTAACGTTACCCATCCAGGTAGGTCCGGAGGTGTTTGATACAGTGTTTTACGTCATGGACATCCAACCTGCATATAGCTGTTTGATCGGGAGACCTTAGATTCATGCCGCTGGGGCAGTAACTTCTACGCTCCATCAGAAGCTGAAGTATATGGTTGAGGGGAGTATTGTGACGGTGTGTGGAGTAGAGGATATCCTAGTCAGTCATTTGTCTTCCTTCAAATACGTGGAGGTAGATGGAGAGATTCATGAAACATTGTGTCAGGCGTTCGAAGGGGTGAAGGTTAAAGAAGAAGCTCCGGTGAAGAGTGAAGGGTAAGAGGTGGCCGTCTCCTCATATAAAGAAGCCAAGGCGTTGGTGCAAGCGGGAGAGACTCAGAAGTGGGGGCAGGTTCTGGACATACCAGTGAAGCAAGATAGGTATGGCTTGGGGTACCGCCCATCTCCCTCACAGGGTGCGTCTAAGTACAAGAGACCTGTGGTGTTCACGCTCGGAGGGGTGAGCTTCGAAAGGATTAATGCCGTGTCTGATACAGAGGAAGTGGATAGCGACTGCGACATGGACGCATGGATTCGACCCAGCACGCCGGGGCAAAGCCTATGCAACTGGTCCATCCAGGACGTCATCCAAGTCACCAAACAGTAATGCATTGTTTTTTCCAATCATTGTATGATCACATGCCTTGCCCGGGGCATCGTTGACCTCGTCTTAGGGCCTAACTGTTTACCTGTATGTTTGTATGATCAATAAATGACGACGTTTTTTACATTCAAATGTTGTGATCCTTTTCTTTCTGTTTTTTATTTTTCAATAAAATGGCAGCGTGGTTATGTATTTTGCTTGTATATCATTTTGAAGCACTTAACCGTTTCCCTCGCAGGATTCATGAATTTTCAGATGACATCGACCAAAGACTTCCTATGACTCATTTAGACTTCGAGCATCCGATCTTCCAAGCTGAGGAGGAGATTGTTGAGGATAGTGACTTATCAGAAGAGCTGAGTCGGTTGTTGAAGCAAGAGGAGAGAGTCATTCTGCCTCACCAGGAAGAGATTGATATTGTCAATTTAGGGTCTGAAGAATGCGTCAGGAATATCCGTATAGGGGCCGCGTTGCAGGTTGACATCAAGCAAGAGCTTATTGAGATGCTGCGCAAATACAACGATATATTTGCTTGGTCCTACGAGGACATGCCGGGTTTGGATACCGATATGGTTGTTCATCGTCTGCCGTTGAGGGAAGATTGCCCGCCTGTGAAGCAGAAACTCAGAAAGACTCGTCCTGACATGGCTGTAAAGATAAAAGAAGAAGTGCAGAAGCAATGGGATGCTGGGTTCCTGGCTGTCACCACTTATCCCACTTGGGTCGCTAATATCGTGCCTGTGCCAAAGAAAGATGGCAAGGTTCGAATGTGTGTTGATTATAGGGATCTAAACAAAGCGAGCCCGAAAGATGATTTCCCGCTGCCGCATATCGATGTGTTAGTTGACAACACAGCTCAGTTTTCGGTATTCTCTTTCATGGATGGATTTTCAGGGTACAACCAAATCAAAATGGCTCCGGAGGATATGGAAAAAACGACCTTTATCACCCCGTGGGGAACCTTCTGTTATAAGGTGATGTCCTTTGGTTTGAAAAATGTTGGGGCAACGTACCAGCGGGCTATGACAACGCTCTTTCACGACATGATGCACAAAGAGATTGAGGTGTATGTCGATGACATGATTGCCAAGTCTCAAACGGAGGGAGGCCATCTGGTTAATCTGCTGAAGTTGTTCAAGAGGCTGAGGAAGTTCAGGCTGAGGCTGAACCCTAACAAGTGTACCTTCGGAGTAAGATCCGGGAAGCTACTGGGGTTCATTGTGAGCGAGAAAGGAATCGAGGTCGATCCGGCAAAAATAAAAGCAATACAAGAGATGCCAGCACCGAGAACAGAAAAACAAGTCCGTGGATTCTTAGGGAGATTGAACTACATTGCCAGGTTCATCTCTCACCTAACGACCACGTGTGAACCTTTGTTCAAACTGTTAAAGAAAGATCAAGCGGTGGTCTGGAACGACAATTGCCAAAGGGCATTTGAAAAGATAAAAGAATACTTGCAGGAACCTCCGGTGTTGATACCCCCAGTAGCGGGACGACCACTGATTATGTATCTGACGGTTCTTGAGAACAGCATGGGTTGTGTTCTCGGTCAACATGACGAGACAGGAAGGAAAGAGCATGCAATTTACTACTTGAGTAAAAAGTTCACGGATTGTGAATCTCGATACTCTATGCTCGAAAGGACGTGTTGTGCATTGGCGTGGGCTGCCAAACGTCTAAGACAGTACATGCTGAACCATACAACCATACTGATATCGAAGATGGATCCGATCAAGTATGTGTTTGAAAAGCAAGCGCTCTCTGGAAGGATTGCTAGATGACAAATGGTATTGACAGAATACGATATCCAGTATGTTTCCCAGAAGGCCATTATGGGAAGTGTTCTGTCCGAATATCTTGCCGAACAGCCAATTGAGGATTATCAGCCTATGAAGTTTGAGTTTCCTGATGAGGACATAATGTACTTGAAGGCTAAAGATTGTGATGAGTCGTTGCCTGATGAGGGTCCTGAGCGGAGTTCCCAGTGGCAATTGATTTTCGATGGGGCTGTCAATTCGTACGGTAGTGGGATTGGGGCAATCATTACAACTCCCCACGGGTCGCACATCCCGTTTACGGCCAGATTGACTTTTCCAGTGACGAATAACAAAGCCGAGTACGAAGCTTGTATTATGGGGTTAGAGGAGGCTATCGATCTGAGGATCAAGAATCTGGACGTATATGGGGATTCAGCATTGGTTGTGAATCAGATTAAGGGAGAGTGGGAGACACGCCAACCTAATCTGGTACCGTACATGAATTATGCGAGAAGGTTGTTACCTTTCTTTGATAAGGTGGAGTTTCATCATGTACCTCGGGCGGAGAATCAAATGGCAGACGCCCTTGCAACATTGTCCTCGATGTATAAGGTCAACTACTGGAATGAGGCTCCCAGGATTGTCATATCTCGCCTTGATAGGCCGGCCTTTGTGTTTGCAATTGATGAAGCATCTGACGGTAAACCTTGGTATTTCGACATACAGAATTTCCTGAAGAACAAGGAATATCCGGCTGGGGCATCCAGTCGTGATCAGAAGACTCTAAGGAGATTAGCAGGCAACTTCTATCTGAATCCCGACGGCGTTCTGTATAGAAGGAACCACGATTTGGTACTCCTCCGGTGTGTAGACGAGAAGGAAGCCAATTTACTCATGGAAGAGGTCCATGAAGGAACTTTTGGTACACATGCTGGTGGGCATGCGATGACCCGAAAGTTGTTGCGGGCGGGGTATTATTGGTTAACGATGGAAATGGACTGTTTCAAGTTCGCCAAGCGGTGTCACAAGTGCCAGATCTATGCTGATAAGATCCATGTGCCACCCAGTTCACTGAATGTTATGGCTTCTCCGTGGCCTTTCTCCATGTGGGGGATTGATATGATTGGCAAGATTGAGCCTACTGCTTCTAATGGGCATCGCTTCATCCTGGTCGCGATTGATTATTTTACCAAGTGGGTGGAAGCAGCATCTTACGCCAATGTGACGAAACAGGTGGTGGCCAGATTTATCAAGAGGGATATAATTTGCAGATACGGTATTCCTGAACGGATCATTACTGATAATGGTTCGAACCTGAACAATAAGATGATGAAGGATCTTTGTCGGGAGTTTAAGATCGAGCATCATAATTCATCTCCGTACAGACCCAAGATGAATGGTGCTGTTGAAGCGGCCAACAAGAACATAAAGAAGATTGTTCAGAAGATGGTGGTAACGTATAAGGATTGGCATGAGATGTTGCCGTTTGCTTTGCACGGTTATCGCACGACGGTGCGTACATCAACCGGGGCAACTCCGTTCTCACTGGTGTATGGCATGGAGGCAGTCCTGCCATTGGAGGTTGAGATACCATCTTTGAGGGTTTTGCTTGATGTTCAGCTTGATGAGGCAGAGTGGGTTAGAAATAGATTGAATCAGCTGAGCTTGATAGACGAGAAGAGACTGGCATCAATTGCACATGGTAGGCTGTATCAGAGCCGGATGAAGAAAGCGTTTGACAAGAAGATTCGACCTCGAAGCTTTCAGACAGGTGATCTTGTGCTGAAGAAGATTCTCCCACCGCAATCGGATCACAGGGGCAAATGGACTCCCAGTTATGAAGGTCCATACGTCGTGAGAAAGGTCTTCTCCGGAGGAGCCTTGCTATTGTCCACCATGGATGGTGAAGACTTTTCGTCCCCTGTGAACTCGGACGCAGTCAAAAAATACTTTGCTTGAAAATTGACCCGCTGGACAGTAAAAAGAGAGTCCAGGCAAAAATGGGGCATCCCGGCGAACCAAAAAACAGAATAAAAAGGTTCGGGCAAAAGTTAGGGATAAAATGGAAAAGATGTACACCCGCGAAGTTGAAAACCTACACTGGGCGGCTTCGGCAAAAAGGGGTATCCCGGTGAATTGAAAACCCGCAAAGGGCGATTCACGCAAAAGTTAGGGATTTGAGAAGAAAACGACTGTGGTCCAAGTTAGATTATCTAGTAGTTTGGGAGAATCTGGGGGGTCGACTATCCAAAACAATATCTTCCGAAGACCGAGATCAAGAAAGCGTCAGAGTCCGGCGAGTCATAGGAGGATCGGTTCATGGTGTTCGTCTGTAACACGTTGCCGACATGTGTACAAATTTTATTCTGTATCTTTGTACATTTCTGCATTTCGTTTACGTGTGACTACCTCTTTTCAGGAGTTGCATCTGATGTACAAATCTTGCCTATTTTTAGGACGTTATCAATAAAGTGTGTTATTCAGTGTAGTGTGTGACTTTGGTTTTAAGTTTTACAGTTTTGTTTGTAGAAAACACCGATGTTTTGATAAACTTACATATGTGTAAACAGGCGGGCCTCGGCCGATGATTGTTAAAACCGGAAATTACCTGAATGGTTGTCATGGGTGATTACCAAGATGTTTCTTTTTGCATAGATTGTCTTGTGTTTGCTTGTTGACTTTTGCAGGTATTCAAAAGCTCGCAAAGTTCCCCGCCAGAGTCCATGGCCGGCTAGTACCCTCTCCAGAGGATGAATGTTGTGTCTTTCCCCAGTGAAGTCGCCCCAGGCAAAATTGAATGTTGTCTCCCCAGGAGAGTGGAGATTGCATCAAAAGCAAAGATCAATGTATCTTCAGTAGTTCAGAATTGGCTTATCAAGCAGAGCAGAGTCCTCCCCAGCAAGGGTCGAGACGGATATGATTAACTCCCCCAAAGAGTTTCTTGTGTAGTGCGAATCAGAGCACACCGGTCAATCCCCAGCTCAGTGATAGCAGGATGAATTATCCCCACAGGGCGTAATCAGAGTGTTGATACCTTTTGAAAGCAGTTTCCAGGATTGCTTTTCTCTTTCCCCAACAGGTTGATCCTTCCTTGTCAGGACGATCATTTTTCAGCAGAGTTTGAAGTTATGAGTTTGTGAGCTACTTTCCCAGCAGGATGGTCATCCCCAATGGAGTTAGTTCATCTTTCCAGCATTTATTTTGTTGGAAACGTATCGGTAGTATTCCGGTCATCCCCAGCGGATCCAGTTTGTCTTCAGCATTTATTTTGCTGAAGTAACTCTTTGCATAAGCATGCATCATAAGCACTTGCATTTTACACGAATACGTAGCATTTCCATGCAGTATGGAAGCATTACGACATTATCAAACATGTGCATTTGGAAACGTAAGCAGGATTGATTACCCGTCCAGCTTCAGGTGTATTTTCTCTGTCGATAAGTGAGATCGTGGTTCACAGAGATGTGCATATGTTTGGTTTGCGACACAAGACACGCAGTGATCGTGTTTCCTCCTGTCAAGAGGGTTGTGGCGCGGGGCACGCAGTGATCGTGGTCATCGTTATGTTGTGGGGATTTGTGGTAGAGTACGCAGTGATCGTATTCATCCTGTATGTTTGGTTTGCGACACAGGACGCGCAGTGATCGTGTTTCCTCCTGTCAAGAGGGTTGTGGCGCAGGGCACGCAGTGATCGTTTTCATCATGTTATGGGGTTTTTTGTGGAAGAGATACACAGTGATCGTATTCGTCCTATATGTGGTTTTGTTTGCAACGCCAAGACGCGTAGTGATCGTGTTTTCTCCTGTCAAGAGGGTGGTTGTGCAAAGTACGCAGTGATCGTGTTCCTCCT
Source organism: Lathyrus sativus (assembly GCA_963859935.3). NCBI lineage: Eukaryota > Viridiplantae > Streptophyta > Magnoliopsida > Fabales > Fabaceae > Lathyrus > Lathyrus sativus. Next base: position 951,312,690 of record OZ012735.1, read on the forward strand.
GTCAAGAGGATTGTGGTGTAAAGTACGCAGTGATCGTGTTTCCTCCTGTCAAGAGGGTGGTTGCGCAAGGCACGCGGTGATCGGGTTCATCTTGTTATGGGGATTATGTGGGGGGCCAGACACGCAGTGGTCGTGTTCGTCATGTCATATTCCCCTAGCAGAGTTTGCTTGGTCAAGCACCTTTTTCCCCCCAGCTGAGTCTTTCTCAGGATGCTGTGGTGTCAGCATTGGAAGATGGTAATGCAGATTTTTGGGTGGTTACCCGTAGTTTCCCCAGCAGAGTTATATTCCCCAGCAGGGTGTTACTTCAACGAGTTGCTTGGTTAAGTTCCTCGTATTTTCGCCAAAGTTATTCTCGTCAAGGTGCTTGGTTAAGTTCCCAATTTCCCCAGCGGAGTGTTTTCAGGATACCTATTGCCAGAATAGGTATTTGACGGCCATCGTCAATTTGACGGCCATCGTCAGAATTGTCCTCTCAGAGCTGCTTGGTTAAGTTTCTCGTGTCCCCGCGGGGCTGCTCGTTCAGGTACGAACGGAAGGTTGATAAGTGAAATCAACATTTTCTCGCTGTTTAGCGTTTGCTCGTTCAGGTACGAACGGAAGGTTGATAAGTGAAATCAACATTTTCTCGCTGTTTAGCGTCTGCTCGTTCAGGTACGAACGGAAGGTTGATAAGTGAAATCAACATTTTCTCACTGTTTAGTGTTTGCTCGTTCAGGTATGGACGAAAGGTTGATAAGTGAGATCAACATTGCCTCGCTGGTCAGCGAATGCTCGTTCAGGTACGAATGGAAGGTTGATAAGTGAAATCAACATTTTCTCGCTGTTTAGCGTTTGCTCGTTCAGGTATGAACGGAAGGTTGGTAAGTGAAATCAACATTTTCTCGCTATTTAGCGTTTGCTCGTTCAGGTACGAACGGAAGGTTGATAAGTGAAATCAACATTTTCTCGCTGTTTAGCGTTTGCTCGTTCAGGTACGAACGAAAGGTTGGTAAGTGAAATCAACATTTTCTCGCTGTTTAGCGTTTGCTCGTTCATGTACGAACGGAAGGTTGATAAGTGAAATCAACATTTTCTCGCTGTTTAGCGTTTGCTCGTTCAGGTACGAACGGAAGGTTGATAAGTGAAATCAACATTTTCTCGCTGTTTAGCGTTTGCTCGTTCAGGTACGAATGGAAGGTTGGTAAGTGAAATCAGCATTGTCTCGCTTGGATAAGCGTTTGCTCGTTTCTTCAGGATACGAAAGGTTGATAAGTGAAATCGACACTGTCCCGCTTGGTTAAGCGTTTGCTCGTTTCTTCGGATGCTAAAGGTTGATAAGAGAGATCAACGATTTCTCACTGTTTAGTGTATGCTCACTTCTTCGGAATGGAATGGTCTATGGACAATATCAGATTATTTCATAAACAGGTTGATGGATAGGTGTTTAGTTGTCGTTGTGGCAACGGAAATCAGTTCCCTGGTTAATTCTCCCCAAGCAGTGGTGTGCACAATTTATTTTTGCGGTTGACAAATTTCCGGGTTTATTGGTATTCAACCGTCTCGTACCTCGATTATCTGAAGGCCGTTCGCTCTTCATCCAGTCGGGTCCAAGCCGTTTGAATAGGGGCAGCTGTTGCACCCTAAAATTTGACCAACCGGTTCCCGCTCCTGATTTACGTTTCGGCTCATTTTCGCATTTGCATTCGCATACCACATGCATTACATTGTTTAACAGGCAGATGATGTCAGAATTACAGCCTGGTTTTCACCTATAGGACGTCTCAGACCGGTTCGGGTAATCGGAGGTTATTTTGGGAAGTCACACGCTTCCTGGGTGTTTTCAGCTTACGCAGCGATTTTTGAGATTCTTGGTGTCCGGGTTTACTGTTTGCTTCGATCTGGTCTCATGCTCTCTTTTATGTTGGTTATTTGCCTTTGTCTGCATTTTTTAGAATTTAATAGCCTTTTGTAGATTTTAAATAGGTTTTATAGATTTTCTAGAATTTAAATAGATTTTTTTAATATTTTTAATAGTTTTAAATCTTTTTTAGAGTTTATAAATTATTTTAAGTAGATTTTAGAATAAACTTCCTTTTTTTTAGATATTAAGTTTTTTAGATAATAGTTTAATAGCATATTTCTTTTATTAGGATTTGTTAAATAGAAATTAATATAGTTTTTTTCTATAGGATAATATAGATTTTATTAGAGATTAAATAGAAATTTAATAGAATTAATAATAGAAATTATTAGAGTTTTTTATTTTTATTGGTTTAGAGATTAGTGGAATTGTTAGAGAATTATTAGAGTTTTTTTTCTATTGTCATTAGTCTAGTGATTAGTATAGATTTAATAGTTAATTCTTCTTTTTAGGTTTAATTAGACTTTAATCATTTGTTTAGATATTAATTAGGGTCTGATTAGATTAGATTAGTCTTAATTTTCGGATTAGTTAGTTGAGTATTAACTAGTTAATTAGGTTAAGTCTTTAATTAGTTTTCTTTAATTGGGTTTAATCAGTCAATTAGCCATTAATCCAGTCCTTTATCATTTTCGTTGGGCCCAGAAAGTGTTGGAGGCCCACTTCAGCAAGAGTCCGTTTTGTCCAAAAATCATGTGTCACTATAAAGTTCTAGCCACGTGTGTTAATCAGGGGTAGCCACTTCATTTTTCCACTTCCCCCACACCTTGCCACGCGTCTTCTCCTCCCAGCTCTCAGAGTCACACGCGTTTCCCACTTTCTCCTCTCCCATCCCTCTCTCACTGCCACACAACCCCACACGTGGCATCACCTCAACCCACACCAAGCCACGCGTCCCGCATGCACTCCTCACCGTCCTACCCGCCGCCGGCCATGCAAACGTCGTGCCGGCTACTCTAACCAACCTCTTCCGGCAACCCTAACAGACTCCTAACCTGTTCCGGCCGCCGTCAAACTCGCCGGAAACTGGAAAAATTCCCAGAACTCATCCTTTCCTTCTAATCTTCATCTTCCTCCTCTCATCTGATCTTCATCAAGATTCATACGAATCTTCGCCAACAACGTCCAGCAACATCATCATCATCATTGTTCTTCAGAGCTCGTGTGGTTTTCCTAGAAAATCACCGGTGATTCCTCAACAACACAAGAACAATCTCCAGAAACCTCCTCCAAGATCTTCATCTTTTTTTATCATTCCTCAAGAACATCATCCGTCAAATTTCCAGAAATATCAACCGGATCTTCAACGATCTTCATCGTCTGTGCATCGATTTCCACCGTGTTCTTCGTTTCTTTCCCAGAAAATTCCCAGAATCCTCAAGAGCATCGTCTTCTTCAATCTTCTTTCCAGAACTTCATCAAGGACCATATTCGTTCGTGGTTAAGATCTCCAGATTCATTAGCGGCTTCAAGATCTACGCTTGTTCTTGCTTCATCTCCAGGTGCGCCTTCTTTGAACTTGTTGTTTGTTTTTCTGCTTGATTGAATGGCTTCAGATGGTGTTGTGTCAGTGGGATTTAGAGTTGTTAGGGTTTAGAAGGTGTTTGATGCGTGGATTAAGTGTGGTGCAAAGATTGTTTTGATTGGTTGAGGATTTGTTTGAGAAAGTTTGAGAGGAGGATGAGAGAGTTCAGAGAGAGTGTTTGTGAGACAAGAGCGGCGCAGGGTTTCAGAATGGTGAACAGTGATAGAGGAATTAGAGAGAATGAGGGTTTTGTCTGCTAGGGTTAGGGTTTGAGTTTGGGCTGGGCCCAAATGGCTTTTGCTGAGACCAATATCCCCTCTCTTGGCTCGTGCCCCCCTCTGTTGGAAAATGCTGAAAAAAACAGTGATTGGGCCTTTGCAATAATTGCTGCGCGCACCCCCCTCTTGGCCCAATGCTGAGAAGCAACTAGGGCGTTTTGTTGAGCACACCCCCCCTTGTTTTATTTTCTTTTTTAAATTTCTTTGTTTTATCCATGTTAGGAAATAATTCATAAAAAATAGTAGGATTATCCAATTAATTCCCTTATTTTTTCTATAGGTTCATAGTTCAATTTAGGATTTTATGGTGCAAAAATATTAATTTGATCATGCATTTTCATTTTTATTGCATTTTTTGCATTTTAATTGGTTTTGAATATTGATTTGTGATGTGTCTGCCTTACTGATTTTAGTTCTCTCACTTGGTATTGAATCTTGCTTTTCTTTTTTAGTATGTTGTGCTAGACTGATGCATGCTCCCCATAGGATTTTCGTGGATTTTTTAGAAATTGATTGATGTTGTTTTAGGGTTAGAGAGTAGAGACCTCATAACTTGCTGGTTAACTCTTGACCATTCACATGTTAGGGATTGTTTAGTAGCCTTAGAAGTTGACTTAGGCTTTGAGATTTGATCTTGGGATCATAGAGGCATGTAGGTTTCCCCTAGATTTTTGGTGGATTTTTAGAAGTTGTTTTGCTATTTTTGCTTGAGCTTGAGAATAGGAGAAGTCTTGAGGGCTTCTGACTTTGAAGTTCAACTGTGGTTGAACTTTAGAGATAGTTTCTTTTGGTTTGAGGGTCTGTGGTTTCTTCTGGAAGATGGAGGCTGGATGAAGACTTGATGGAGCTTGCAAGGATGCATGGATTGAAGACCTAGTCTAGAAGCTTGCTCCCTTTCTGTGAGGTTTGAGATCCTGAAGTTTGAGGGAAATTCATGGTACTTTCCTGAGGAAGGCACTATGGGTGTCTTTCATTCTTTATTCTCACCTTTCTCTTAAGTATCCAATGATGTTGGAGCCTTCATGTGAGTTTAGTTTCTCCTGAGGAGGAATGTAAATCGTTCACAGTTGTTGAGCCACATGGGATATGATTCCTAAGTGGAAGCCCCCTAGTATTTTCCAGAGGAAGGCACTATGGGTCTGTTCACTTAGTTCCCTTAGTTCATCTAGGCTTTCTTAAGTATCCAATGATGTTGGGGCCTTCATGTGAGTTTAGTTTCTCCCGAGGAGGAATGTAAACCGTTCACAGTTGTTGAGCCACATGGGATATGATTCCTAAGTGGAAGCCCCCTAGTATTTTCCAGAGGAAGGCACTATGGGTCTGTTCACTTAGTTCCCTTAGTTCATGTAGGATTTCTTAAGTATCCAATGATGTTGGAACCTTCATGTGAGTTTAGTTTCTCCTGAGGAGGAATGTAAACCGTTCACAGTTGTTGAGCCACATGGGATATGATCCCTAAGTAGAAGCCTCCTAGTACTTTCCTGAGGAAGGCACTATGGGTCTGTCTACTTAGCTCCCTTTCTTTGGTAAGCTTGTATTGAAGCTTGAAGAATGGGATTGATTTCTCCCTTCAGGGTTTTGTTTAGGGTTTTACTTAGGGTAGATTAAGGTTTTGCTTAGGGTTTTGCTTAGGGTAGATTAAGGTTTTGCTTAGGGTTTTGCTTAGGGTAGATTAGGGTTTTGTTTTAGGGTTGTTTAGGGTCTTGCTCAGGGTTAGTTTCTTGCTTTTGGATAGGAGTTTGCCAGGCTGGTTAGCCTTCTCTTTGTGTTGATTGACTTGTGTGGTGTTGTGCTGCATTAGACTTAGGGGTTCATATAGATATTTCTGAGATAGGTGCATCTTAGAAATAAGCCTGCTTGTGTGCATGAGAAGTTGAGGTGGTCCTCCTTCTGCTTGATTGTTATTGAGTGGCTTTGCTTGCTGGTATTCGGTGGAGCTGAGCTCCCTTGCCTCTGTGGTTTGTGCCTTGCTTGTTTGGTTGTTGGATTCATGCATATTTCCAGTATGTCTTTACTTTGCAGTGTTTCCTGTTTGCTGTTTAGTGCTTTTGCCATGATCCCTTAGGAGCTCTAACTTCTCTGCTGTGGAGGAGTTATGATAGACCTTAAGCGGGTTAATCAGGCATGATAACATTAGGTAGATTCCCCTTTTCAACCATAGTTTTAGGGTGTCTCTTTCCTTTCTCAAAACAACAGAAAAACACTTAATAAGGGATAAAACAAAAGTGAATTCATTTCTTCCGTCAAAAGATTTGAACAAACATCAAAACCTTTTGTCCTCCTGGACTGTGAAAACCCTTGGTTAAGGTGCATTTTCCCATAAAAAACACTTGAATAGCTTGTGTCGTGCGTAGCCCGAACTACGTTTGCTCTGATCTTCCATGCCGTGTGGAAGTACGTAGGCACAGGACGCGACGTCCTGGCGAGCAACCTTCCCCCCGTCTAGACGTAGGTAGTCGAACTACATTGACTCTGACTTTCCCATTGCACGAGGGAGTACGTAGGCCCAGAACAGCGTATGTTCTGTCGAGTCCTGTCCTTTTCTTTTCTTTTCAGACTGACCACTAGCGTAGATAGATAAACACACCATTTTCCTTATAAACACCAAGCGTGGATCCCGTCGAGTACGACGGACGTGAGGGGTACTAATACCTTCCCCTTGCGTAACCGACTCCCGAACCCAGACAATGGTTGCGATGAACTTGTCTTACCTTTTTTCGTCAGGTTTTTCCGATCGTTTCCTTTCCCGCTCTAAGGGATAAATAACGAAAGGTGGCGACTCTTCTGTCAAGCCGGCGCCGATTTTCGCAGTAGCGACAAGAGTCTCTATTTGTTATCTTTTCATACTCAAAGTTGGAAATGAAATTCGACAATATAGTTTTGGATCTATGATGATTCTTATGATCTTTTTTTGTTGATCACTCATTTTGCTTCTTTCAAGCTTAGTGCCACTATGAAGAAACTTTCGGTTCTATTTTTTCAATAATCAAACTTTTCTCTATCAAAGATTGGAGGTTTAACATAATACTGATCTTTATCATTGTTTGCTTAAGCCATATTGTGTTTTTTTTTAATGAATCTTTATCTGACATGGTTAAGTGTTTGACCCTAAGTAGTCCAAATCACAAATGGCGCTCTGATACCAATTGAAAATGCAAAAAACACAAGAAATGGGAGGTTTGAATTGGGTTTCATGATTTAAAACTTGTGTTAACAAATATCTCAAACAATAAGAATAATGATAAATATAAGAACACAGGTTTTTTTTAATCCTGATTTGTTGTTAACAGAGCTACATCCAGCACACCCACCTGAGTGATTTTGCCTTAGAAAAGGACTTGATCCAATAATCAAACTGATTACAAAAGAAATGTAAATCTGTCATTGATTTCTTAAGAATTCTGACCCAACTGATCCCCTAAAAAATCAGACTGTTACTAACTCTTTAAGATCCTGACCAACCTGGTCACTTAAGGAGATTTAATCCTCAATGACATCTTGTCACCGACTTCTCAAGAGTCTGACCAACGTGGTCGCTTGAGGAATACAGTAACAAGTTTTTTGTTTACATAATGCTTTAAATAAGCAAATGCACAAGTTTAAACCAAGTTTACACTTACCAAGAATATTCAGTAAGTTTTTGTTCTATGTGTAAGAGTGCGAGAAACACTTCTATTATATGTTGTTATACAAGTATCCTGAATGTAAGCGTTGATGAATTTTTCAGTGCTTGTATATTAATCTTCTTATTTCTTCAATCTTCAAATACTTCTTTATATAGATGCAAATAGATCCGTTGGAAGGTGAAGATTGAAGATCCTCTATGTGAACGTTGTATGAAGGTCACTTCATATGCAACACTAGACAGGCGCTTCCATCAGAGAGTCGGTGATGATGGGACGTGAGAAGTTTTTATGGTACAAAGTATATTTCTTTAGATAAAAAGTAGATTTTCTTTTTTATTTATATCATATCAAATAGAATTGATATTTTGATATGTATCTTCTAGTCAGAGGCTTCATTATGCAAGTGGATTGAAGTTTGAGTTGAGATCTCAGTCAGCCTTCAAAACTTTGGTGATACTTAAAGTCTATGGAGTAATGGGTTCTAAGACTTTCAAAAGTAAAATCCAATAAAATTTATAAAAGATTAATAAAAAACATATACCAGTTGTTACTATAGCTAAGCAAAGAGTTATAAAGAAAAAAAACTAACACTAACCTTCACAACTAGTCTCACTGCCATTTTACCATGATTAATAAATTTAAGGAAAGAAAGAAACTTAATTGATAGAAGTCATATATTACATATGCAATTGATCAAGAATATTAAATCATAACATTATCAATATTATAATTAATAAAATTATTATAAAAAAAAGGTTAAATATGTCAGAGATCCTCATAAATATGCTAACATTCAATTTTAGTCCCTCTAAATTTTTTTTCAAACAATAGTCCTCTCAAACTTTTTCGTCTATAAAATTGGTTCCTCTCGTTAGTTTCTATAGACGGAGGCTGATGTGGCATGTTACATGGATTTTTTTATGACGTGGCAATGTTAGTATGACAAAAAATATTAGATATCACTTGTCAATTGTTTGAAATTTAAATCTTTCATACTAACCTAATACATAAAACTCAGAAATAGTAGTTAATATGTAACTAATTTCTAACTAATCCCTAGTTAATTTAACTCATCACTCTACAGTTATTTCCTTGCAATGGTGTAAAGAACTTTTCAGCAAGGAGGATGTACATTTAGAGGCCAACAATAGGGTGATGCTAGTTGGGCGAAACAAACGCAACAATATGACTTTGAAACAAGATAAAGTAATAAAGAACATCACGAATATGGCTTAATAATAAAAACTAACCTTGCAGACCGTTTCAAATGACCTTGGATCGAAACAGTGATAAGTTCCTCTCTCATATGTGTTTATTTTCACCAACGGCTCCATGTTGGGTGCTCTTGTAAACCACAGTCGATACTCTTTGTGGTAAAACCAACCTCTTTTGTTATTGAGCAAATAACCTTTACCTTGTTAGAAATAATTGAACTAAGAAAAATAATTCAGATAATCAAGATTTTGGGATTAGTCTCAAAATAACTGAATAAGTGGCTAACAAAGACTTTAATGAGTTGACTATGCATGAACTAGCAGTATGTTACGGTTTTAATTATACTGACCTTTATAATAGTACTTTCAGCATGTTTTACCTTCCAGGATTGCTATGTTTTACTTTCAGCATGTTTTTATTTAAACATATAGTTATGTTTTAGCTTTGTAAGTAACAGTTCAGTTAGGATTTGTTGATGTTGTACATCATGTCCAAGCTTTTAAGAATCGTTGCAAATTAACTTATGTTTGGATTTGTTGAGCCAATTAGTGCAAATTAGTGCAACTTCTGTATGACAGGTCTTGGTGTTCACTTGATAGAATAATAATATAAATTAATATAATAATATAAATATTATACATATACAATAATAATATAAATTATGATTAGCATAGATTTTCAAAAATAATAATGATAAATTTTTTTTGAATTAGCAACTAATTAGTTTGGAATTAGTTACAAATTATGGGTTTAGAAATAAAAAAAAATAAAAAATGAACGAAATTGCCACGTGGTATCTACGCCAGATTTTTCGCCATACTAGAATTGTCATCTGTATGCCGGCAGAAATGACTTTTTACATCGGGCCAAAAACACATTTTACATCGGGTCTGGGTGCGATGTAAAGCCAAGCGATGTAGTAAATCAAAGACATTTTACATCGGGTCATAGACCGATGTAAAAAATACATCTACTACATCAGTTGACAGTTAAGACTGATGTGAAATATATTATTATTAATTTTTTTTTATAAAAAAAAGCACTTTTTACATCGGTCGTTATTCGGAACCGATGTAAAATGTGTCATAGGTGATTTTTTACATCGGTTGGTCAGTAGAACTGATGTAAAAGGTGTCATAGGTGTGTTTTTTTACATCGGTTGCCTTCTTGACCCGATGTAAAAGGTGTCATAGGTATGTTTTTTTACATCGGTTTCCTTTTTGACCCGATGTAAAAGGTGTGCTACGTGTCTTCAAAATTTATGTTTTTACATCGGTTTTTAAGCACACCCACCCGATGTTAAATGTAGGTTGTTTTTCTTAAATATTTAGACTAATTTTTATCCGAATCGATATGGAATCCCTGTAATTTTTTTGGTACTTAATTTTTCATATTTTTCCAACATCACACATACCAAATTTTAGTCCCTATTTGGTATGCAATTTTTTATATTTTTTCAACTAACCTTTTAGTTTCATTGCACCAAATAGCTAGGATACACATATTCTTCAACATGAACAAATTGATTTACAAAAGTACTAATCTAGTATACATACAACTGTTCAATCCACAAGAAATTGATTTACAAAAGTACTAATTGAGGAACAAAAGTACTAATCTAGTACACATATTCTTTCTTCAATATTCAACCATTTATAAGTCCTTTACCACACTTGAATACCAACATGCAATCCACAAGAAATCCGTTGTAGCTAGCTTCGGTAGAGAACACCAAAATCACATTTGCTGACAATAAATAATAATAACAATAAACATCAGCAGACAATACCAAAGTCAAGAAACTCAAATTAGGTATACATAGAAAATTCTATATAACTCACCATATAAAGTTTAATTTTTATATAACTGATCAAAGAAACATTTTGCCCAACGGAGTCGCAAATCATACAAATCATCTTGTGTTAATTCTGTTGGATCATCAAATACCTACAATATGTAAATAGCAATATAAAGTCATTCTTTGAAAATTCACCTTAAGTTGCAAATGCAAAGTAAATAACAAAGTAAAGTTATTTTTATTTACCTGCAACCAAGACTCGGTTATGTTGGCAGAGACAATATCCAACATATTTTTCATAACATAGTATCCACAGTCAATAGAGTTATGTTGTCGCCTTGTCTAAAATAAATGACACAGTTAGTGAATACTTATGATAAAATTAAATATAAAATTATAATTTACATGACGCTTACTTTGGGTTGGAGCCATGTAGCCTTTTTTCTTTTTTCCATTTGCCATTTGCCATATGAGATATAACATATACTATAACAAAATTCACATAAAATATAAACTTACTTTGTAACAATTTTCTTCATGGTTGGATTAAGTTCCCGATGAAGTGAACAAAAGACGACCACAATATTGTCTCTTGGACAAATGACTATTAATTTCCAATGGTCTCTGTACGTGTGCGTGGAAACACAAAAAACACATCAAATATCTATGTTATCAAAAATAAAAAAATAAAAAACACAATTTCATACAAACTTACCCATGAATAAATGGTAGTAAGTGACACACTCTGTTTTCGTCACGTAACTTATCTTGTATGTATTTTTTAACCTCTGCTTCATTTTTTTGCATATTATCAACATACACACACCTAGCAGGGTCCATAAATCCATATACTTCCGATGTGGAATTATCAATACATACACGATGAATATACCTGAATAATTTTAAAGTAAATATTAGAGTCAAAGTGATGAGAGATATAACATATTAATATGTATTAACAGTAATAAAAAAAAGAAAATGTACTTACGTGGACCAAACTTGCAGAATAGACACGTCAAGCCATTGAAAACCCACCAATAACTCTCTGATACACTTAGCTGACATATAAAAATTAATGACACTTGCACAATGACTTAATTTTAATTCCAAGTGTGTGTCGCCCATTTTCAGAACCATGAGTAACAATCTCTGAACATCGTCTTCCACTTCTTTTGTGCTTCCTTTTGCAGCTGAACAACTTCCTCTTCCGCTTCCATCGACAACTTCCATTTGTTCAATGCATTTTTTATTTTCGGTGCTTTGCGAGAGACCCATAGACCTAAGTGTCTCCATAAAAGATTGTTGCAACACCTTACGCTCTTCGACCAACTTTTGCTCAAAATCAGCTCTAAGCTTTGCTTCCAATTCCAAAGAAAATTGCGCTAGTTGTTCTTGTACATCCATATGTTGTCTTTGACGTGAAGACGACCTTCCAAAAAAAGTGCTAATTTTATGGTGTTTTCCAACACCACGAACACGACCTCCATGCTCAGATGTTCCAATGGCTACTGTTAAGATATCGTTAGGTCCATCCGAAACAAAGACACCCTTTTCAGCTTCCTCAACTAGAAAATCCTACAAAATTCAAAAATCAAAACTATTTTCAATAGTTTTTATCAATCACAACTATAATGATACTTGAAGTATTTTCCAAATTTTACTTACAATCTTCTCAGCAACAACTTGTGTAGAATGTGATGTGTATTCTCCCCCTTTCTTTTGTCGTGCTCTCTTCCATACTTCATGGCGTGACGGTGGAGATGGACTACCATTATCATCTACTGTAGAATCATCTCTCGATGATCTCCTTTCATTTTTCATTTTTTCCTCAAGCAAGCGATACCCTCCACGAGATAATACGTGTGGGTATACATTTCTAGCCACACTTTCCATACCCTTTTGACTTTTCTCCTATTATAAACTTAAAAAGTTATTAATCGCTAAACATAATAAAAAATTTATGCATGAAAAAATTAATATAATGCTTATTAACCTTAAATTCAGGGGTATCTCGAGACTTCAGAAACTCCTTCCATGTTTCTTCTTTAATATAATTATACTTGACATATGCAGGAGTGCAACCTTCTTTGGGATTTCTAATATATTCTTTTGTGAGTTGTGTCTTAAAACCTCTCCATCGCTCTCCCGCATATTTAATCCATTCATCCTTCAACGGATCCTTCTTTGGATCATCACATTCTAGAATAGTGAAATGAGCCTACACATATACATAAAGAATTTGTTGTTAGTATATGGCATATGTTGTTAGTATGTGATTATAAAATATAATAAAGTTTTGAATTTAAAATACCTGAACATCAACCCAAATAGCATCTTTTATATCTTTACTTATGTCTTTCCACTCATCTATTAAAATACTACATCTCTTACGAGCAAGAGATGCTACATAACTCTTAAAAGTAGAAGCATTTTTACCAACACCGATACATTCATAAGTTCTTGGATCAAACTCAACCTTTATCCTTTCACCCGTTTGATGAACTTTGTCAATTTGTGCCATCATAGTGGGACCTCTAACTCTTCTTTTACTAGGATTACTAGATGAAGAAGGGTTTTCGGTTGAATCAGCCATGTACCTGTTTACACAAAATAAAGATGATTAGAAATCAAATCAAGCACAAAATAAAAACAACTAGAAATCAAAGTAATGTCGAATTAACTTATAAAAAAACCTTACTAGTTCTCCCATATCCCTTCTTCATGATCTATGCGAATAGCATGCACATCATCCTCTTCATTATCTTCAATGAAGCTAGGCACATTTGTTGAGAAAGGAGGAGTTTCGGAAATATCAAGATTCGCATCTTGATTTTCATCACTACCATGCACCTTTCCTTGTATAACCACTGACCATCTTTTATTACAAGGATCTGTGACATAAAACACTTGTTTTGCTTGAGATGCCATGATGAAAGGTTTGTTCGCATAAGCTAACTTGCTAAGATCAACCAGTGTAAACCCAAATTCATCGATTCTTACACCACTGTTAATATCAATCCATTTGCATTTAAATACAGGAACTTTAAAAACAACATAATCAACTTCCCAAATCTCTTCAATCACCCCAAAGTAGGGTACAGATGCCATAACCGGGTTTTTATCTTTAGAACTAGAGAAGTGCATGGACTCTGCCACAATCATAACCCCACTATTTTGCGTGGTACTACGGTCATCCTTTGACTTTGTATAAAATGAAGTTTTATTAATATCATATCCACTCCAAGTTATTATGTTACATTTAGGCTCGTAGGACAACCACTTAATTGTATTAGAAGCAGTATCATCATTAGCAATTTTTTCTTTAAACCACTCAGAGAAACTCTTATTATGCTCTTTTAACAATCCTCTTTCATTCATCTTGGGGTACTTTTTCTTTATGATGCTTTTATGAGCAGATAAGTAAGGTTGAACTTCATCAGTGTTATTCAATATGTACAAATGTGCTTGTACAACCACCTCAATACTTAAGCTCTTTACCTTTAAACCTTGTGTACCTACACCGTCACATCTTCCATCATGACGAGACTTGGGAACCCCTACAGCATCCACTTCTGACAAATAGTTTGAACAAAACTCAATTGCTTCTTCTGCAATGTACCTCTCAATAATCGATGCTTCTGGACGGTGTGGGTTTTTTGTATACCCTTTTAGGATCTTCATGTATCGCTCTGTTGGATACATCCACCTTAAATAAATTGGACCACATATTCTAATCTCCCTTACTAGATGGACAATCAAGTGAACCATAATGTCAAAAAATGAAGGAGGAAAATACATCTCTAATTGGCACAGGATAACTACAGCCTCATTTTCCAAATCGTCTAACTTTAACGGATCAATGGCTTTACAACAAATTGCATTGAAAAATAAGCACAACCTAGTTATAGTTTTCCTAACATTGTTAGGCAATATCCCACGAATAGCCACTGGTAGTAGCTGTTGCATTAAGACATGGCAATCATGAGATTTTAACCCAACTAATTTGAGATCTTTAATTGATACAAGCCTCTTGATATTTGATGAGTAACCATGCGGAACTTTAATACTTTTTAAACACTCACAAAAACTTATTTTCTCCTTTTTAGACAAAGTGTAGCAGGCCGGAGGCAAATATATCTTGTTACCTATATGTTGTGGAGTTAACTCTTCTCGTATACCCATCAAACCCAAATCCAAACGAGCATTATAACCATCTTTTGTCTTACCTTGAATGTTGAGAAGTGTTCCGATTAAACTATCACATACATTTTTCTCCACGTGCATCACATCAATACAATGTCTTACATCAAGATTAGACCAATATGGAAGATCGAAGAAAATCGACCTCTTTTTCCATATATTTTTTGTAGTAGTTTGCTTTTGGTACTTTCCAAATACAACATTAATTCCCTGTTGTCGATGATAAACTTCCTCTCCAGTTAAGGGCTTTGGAGCAACACCATGCTCTTGTTCCCCATTAAAAGCTTTTCGCAATCTGCGATATGGATGATAACGATTTAGAAATTTTCGATGCCCGAGATAAACAGTCTTTTTTCCTTTTTCAAGTTGATGGTAACATGTGTCTTTTTCACATATAGGACACGCTTTATGCCCTTTAACTTTGTACCCAGACAAATTGCCATATGCCGGAAAATCGTTGATGGTGCAAAACAACATGGCATGCATATTGAAATGTTCACCAGAATACGCATCAAAAACATTCACCCCTTCCTCCCACAACACTCTTAAATCATCTATCAGTGGACTTAGATAAACGTCTATGTCATTTCCTGGTTGTTTTGGGCCCGAAATCATCATCGATAACATAATATATTTACGCTTCATGCACAACCTAGGAGATAGGTTGTAAATCATCAGGAGAACGGGCCAAGAAGTATGGTTAGTACTTAGATTACCAAATGGATTCATTCCATCAGTAGAAAGTCCAAGTCTAAGGTTTCTCGACTCTTTGCCAAAATTTGGAAACAAAGAATCTATTTTCTTCCATTGCAAAGAATCAGCTACATGGCGAATTTTCCCATCAGATTTTCTTTCTTCCGCATGCCATCTAAGATTCTTTGCGTCATTTTCATTAGCGAATAATCTCTTAAACCTTGAAATTATTGGTAGGTACCACACTACTTTCGCGGGAGGACCCTTTTTTACCACCTCATCATCACTAGAATAACCATCTTTCTCTTTGTAGCGTGACGCCTTGCACTTCGGACAGTGATTATAGTTTACATACTCTTTTCTGTATAGTATGCAATCATTAGGGCATGCATGTATCTTTTCATACTCCAAACCCATCGGACACAATAGTTTCTTCGCCTCGTAATAACGATTTGGCATTACGTTACCTTCGGGAAGCATTTGTGTCAACAATTCAAGCAATTCGGTAAAACTTTTATCAGTCCATCCATTATTTGCCTTTAAATTAAACAATTTTAACACAGCAGACAAACGTGTAAAATTTGTGCATCCCGGGTACAAAGGTTTATCCTTGTCACTGCATAAAGTATCATACGCATGTGCCCTCTTAAACGAATCTTGTCCAATATCACGCATCATGTCTTCTAGACGATCATCCATTTCTACACTAACATTATCTTTTTTGGACACATTTGACTTTGCTACTACTTCACCATGCCATATCCATTGTGTATAACTTTGGCAAATCCCTTCACAAATTAGATGATCCATAATTTCTTTCTTATTAAGTTTTGGTTCTTGATTTGCACAACGAACACATGGACAAAGAAAAAGCACATGACGACTTTTTTCAGCACTACTTTTAGGAGGAGGAATATTTTTTTTAGCATTACTTTCAGCAAACTGTATAAATTCCATCACTCCATGCTCGTACTCAGCACTTAATCGATTAGCTCTCATCCAACTACGATCCATACCTATGTTCCGAAATTAACACATACAGAGTTAAATCATTGTGATACCTACAATAGTCCCTCTTTTGGACACATTAGAGAGAACAAAGTCTCTACGTGCAAACATGTGGCATTAAATTAAATCATAAAAATTATTCCTAACACAATGGTATTTGCGCATAAAATTCTATTACTCAAATTTAACCCAAATAGCACCAAATTGACATCAAAATTATTTGACATTTTTACAAAAAGCTATTATTAAAAACAGTAAAATCATGTACTATTAAAGATACCTTATTTATCGTTGTTATCACCGCCAGAGTGCTGGAAAGTAGAAAAAGCTCAAGGTTGTCTCTCCAATAGAAACTAAAAAATAAGATATTTCTTTCAGTAGCAAATAATATCAAAACTTCACGTTGAGAATAGTTAACTTTTCCAAGTGAAAGACAACACCTTAAATTTCACGTTGAGAATAGAAACCTATACGGGAGACAACACCTTAAAATTCAACCAAACTGAAAGTAAAAACAACCGATTAGAAGAATACACATGAGATGAACAACAAACCAAACATAAATAATAAAAATAAGCAATGCATGGATTTAGTTTCTCTACTATTATGAGTCGCATCACCAGTATCTTTTACTTATTATTTATTATTTTAATTTAGAAAAACCTATGATATACATGTACACTTTTGAATAAACATATTTATTTTTTGTATTTTATAAATTGGGGATTAAAAATAAGTAGCAGTACACGATAAACATATTTTGTTTTTGTATTCGTGTGTCCGTACCTATATGGCTAACTAATTCATCAACATTATGTAAATATGATGAGAGAAAATAATTAATCAGAGAAAATATGATGAGAAACTTACGTAAAAGGGATTCACCTCATCTTTGGCGAAGAGATTGGTGGCGGCGGAAAAAAAAGAAGAAGAATGACGGAAGGTGGCGGCGGTGACAGCACCTTAAAATTCAACCAAACTGAAAGCAAACACAACCTATTAGAAGAATACACATGAGATGAACAACAAACCAAACATAAATAATAAAAATAAGCAATGCATGGTTAGTTAACAATTTTATTTTATTTTGAATAAACAATTTTATTTTGAATACACCGATTAGTTAACAATTCTAGTTATTTACCAAAAGGATTAGAGCTTACTGAGTTTGGTTCTACTATTTATGATTTAAAAAAATTATTTCAAATCAATCTGACTTTACCAAGTGTTATATATATATATATATATATATATATATATATATATATATATATATATATATATATATATATATATAAGAAATTTTTTTCATATATTAATAGAGCTTTTGAAATATAAAATATTTTATAAATAAAAAAACAATGAACTTACAGTATTCAAGTTTTTTCTTGAAGTTTCGTTACTGAGTATATGAAAACGATCAAGTGCAAGGAAAATACCAAGAACAGTAATCAACAGAACCTTAAAAATAGGCATTAATGCAACAACAAAAAGATTCCAGAATTCCATTTTATTATTACTACCCTGTTACATCAAACAACTTTTCTTCAATTAAATAAATAAACATGCATCATATTCATTTATTATTGGAAGTTTATAGTCTTATATATATATATATATATATATATATATATATATATATATATATATATATATATATATATATAAAAGAAAATAAATTAAAGAATTTCATATATATTATAAATTCTGCATTGGAAACAAATCATTTTAAGTTGATGTATCTAGTCTATGTATAAATTAAATTCGTAAATTCTTAAATATATCTAAAAATTAAAATTTGTTAGTATAGGATGGAAAATTACATAATATTACTCCAATTATATAACACTAGTTAAAGACAAAATAAGAGTGAAGTTATAATGAAGTTATAAAGACTTTTAGTAATTGTGAAGAAATGACAAAATAATAAAGTGAAGTCTGAACCTATTTTGATAAATAGTCTGAATTTCATTACCAAAATAATAAAGTGAAGTTCTAATAATAAATATTTCATTACAAGTCTGAATTTCACTATCAAAATAATAAAGTGAAGTTCTAATAATTGTGAAAAAATAACATACAGGTAAGTCTGAGTCTATAAAATAGAAGACTATAAACTTTTCATTTTTTTAAGGTCTGTAGTTGAATAATTTAGTTTACCAAGTCTTTAGTTGAATAAGTCAGGTCTATATTGTAGGAGAACTGAGTAGTAGTGGATTCCTAAATGTTAAGATTTTTTCAGTTGTACTTAGGCTATTTAAGTTTTCATTCCAAATTAATTGTTACAGTTCTGTTCTAACAAATTGGTATCAGAGCTCCAATTGGGGCCTGATAATTGAGAAATAAAATAGAGAATACAAATTGTCAATCTAGTTGTATGTATATACATAACTAATGTACATGTGAAAGATCCAAAATAATTTTACTGCATGAAATGTTATTCCTCCCAGATCTAGTTGAAATGTTCGTTTGTCTCTATGTGAGTCCCAGTGTCAATCCTAGTTTGTATGTATATTATAGGTTTGTCTTTATGTGAGTCTCAGTATCAAACCTATGATATACATGTACGAGTACGAGTATCAATCCTATTTTGAATAAACATATTTATTTTTTGTATTTTATAAATTGGGGATTAAAAATAAGTAGCAGTACATGATAAACATATTTGGTTTTTGTATTCACGATGAACATATTTGGTTTTTGTATTCTTGTGTCAGTATATGGCTAACTAATTCATCAACATTATGTAAATATGATGAGAGAAAATAATTAATTAGAGAAAATATGATGAGAAACTTACGTAAAAGGGATTTACCTCATCTTCCGCAAAAGGATTGGTGGCGGCGGGAAAAAAAGAAGAAGAATGACGGACGGTGGCGGCGGAGGAAGAAGAATGGTAGACGGTGGCGGCAGAGGAAGAAGAAAAACAATGATGGTGGAAGCGTAAAAGAAGAAAAATGGAGACAGAGACGGGGAAGCGAAAAAGAAGAACGATAAGAGATTTTTGAGAGTTGGAGAATCTTAAGTTTTCAGATAGGGTTTTGGGATTTTAAGAAACATTTTTTATCGGTTGGCAAATAGGCCTGATGTAAAAGGTTTAATCAATTTTATTTAAATTTTTATTTAGAATCTTATTACATCAGTTGGGCTAATTGGCCTGATGTAAAAGGTTTAATAAATCTTATTTAATTTTTTATTGAGAAACTTATTACATCAGTTGGGCAAAATGACCCGATATAAAACGTTTAATCCATTTATTTTTTTATTGAAAAACTTTTTACATCCGTTGGGCAAAATGACCCGATGTAAAACGTTTAATCCATTTATTTTTTTATTGAAAAACTTTTTACATCGGTTGGGATAAACAACCCGATGTAAAATGACTTAATCTATATTTTTTATTAATATGAAGAAGCATCTCATAATATCTGTATTTTTTATACAATTTCATAGTTAATGCATGTGATCACATTTTATATGAATTTAAAAAAAAATATAATCTAGATGATATATACTAAAGAATTGAAATTTTTGTTTTAATCCTTTTATATTACAAAATAAAAATATCATGCAATTATTATCAGTTAAATATAAATCACTTAAAATTTTTTTAATTAAAATGACTTAATCTATTTTATTTATTTATTTATTGAGGACTTTTACATCGATTGGGGTAAACGGCCTGATGTAAAATCTTTTATAATAAAATTTTTTATTATGAGTAGCATCACCAGTATCTTTTATTTTTTATTTATTATTTTAATTAAGAACGTCCTATGATATACATGTACGAGTATCAATCCTATTTTGAATAAATATAGAGAAACTATAGAGAAAATAATTAATTAGAGAAAATACGATGAGAAACTTACGGAAAAGAGATTCACCTCATCTTCGGCGAAGGGATGGGTGGCGGCGAAAAAAAAAAGAAGAATGACGGATGGTGGCGGCGGAGGAAGAAGAATGGTAGACGGTGGCGGCGGAGGAAGAAGAATAACAATGATGGTGGAAGCGAAGAAGAAAAATGGAGACGAAGACGGTGGAAGCGAAGAAGAAGAATGATAAGAGATTTTTGGGAGTTGGAGAATCTTAAGTTTTCAGATAGGGTTTTGGGATTTTAAGAAACATTTTACATCGGATGGGCAAATAGGCCTGATGTAAAATTTTTAATCAATTTTATTTAAATTTTTATTTAGAATCTTATTACATCAGTTGGGCAAATTGGCCTGATATAAAATCTTAATCTATTTTATTTATTTATTTATTGAGGACTTTTACATCGGTTGGGATAAACAACCCGATGTAAAATCCTTTATAACAAAATTTGTTATTATTTACGACACTGCCACCGCATTATTTTTTACATCAGATGGGGTACATGGCCCGATGTAAAATGTTTCTCCCATTTTATTTATTTTTTATTGAGAACTTTTTACATCGGTTGGGATAAATGGCCCGATGTAAAATCCTTTATAACAAAATTTCTTATTATTTACGACAATGCCACCGCGTTATTTTTTACATCAGTGGAAATATATGTCTGATGTAAAATCTTTAAATCAAATATTTCTCACATCATATTGTTAATAAATCTGATGTAAAATCCTTTAACAAATATTTTTCACATCATATATCTAAAAATCTGATGTAAAATCATTTAACCAAATGTCTTATTTTTAGTAGTGGCCCAATCATCAAAAAAATTTCACGTGGCATGAATCTTTTAACGGCCATTAGTAGGAGGGACCAAAAGTGCAAATGAAAAATATTAGAAGGACTATTATTTAAAGGAAATTTTTAAGGAACTAAAAGTGCAAATGACTATTGTTCCGGTGTGGGCCTCACCTAGGCAGGCCCAATACCAAATACGGCCCAACAGGCGAACTGGGCACACCTGGCACACGCCCTTCGGACGAGCAGGACCGTCAGCCGGGCACAAGCCATCACGCCGCATCCCCTTCGTCGTCCGTCACACCAGACGAGCAAGACTACCCGGGCTCCCTCCGCGGGAGAATAACGTGCTCGGCGCACGTTATCCATGCGCTTCCCTCCGCGGGAGAATAACGTGCTCGGCGCACGTTCTCCACGTGCTCCCCTCCGCGGGGACACGTCATCGGCCAACCGCCCACCTCCGAAAGAGCAGGTCAAACCCACTTTCCGGAGACCTAGGAGCGGTTGAACTAGGGCGAAGACCACGTCTTGGTCTTCACTACGCCACGTAAGCCCTAGCAGTCATTAGGGTTGGGCCTGGTCGTCTGGCCCACCTCGAATGACCGTTGGCCCAGCGCTGGGGTCTCTCTATAAATACCCTCTTCTTCAAGAGGGTCAGGTAACTCTTCTTGCCCCCCTTTTCCTGTACTATTGCTTCCTCTCTGTCCAACTTCTTACTTGGGCGTCGGAGTGCTTTGCAGGTACACCCCCTCCTCGTTCTTACCTCGGCGAACAGATAACCGTCCGGCGAAGCGTGGCCAGTCCGTGATCCCTCCTGATCAGGTCAGATCAGTGGCGCCGTCTGTGGGAACGGAAACTTCCCCGTTACTCCGAGCAGAAAAACCAAAAGTTTCACCAAACCTCCACGGTTATGGCCAGCCCCCGCCGCGACGACACTCCGCTCGATCTCGCACTCAACACTGCCGCCAACGGGAAGCAGGTAGGAACGGCGCGCCTGAATGAAGCCGACGAAAGAGACGGGCAAACCGCCTCGCCATCGTCCGAGGAAAGGCCCCAGCATGCCGACCATCGCCCCCCGAGCCCGCCGGCATTCCACCCTGTTCCCATCCCGGCGGGAGCGGACCCCACGGTAGCCGCCCTCTTTGCAGCCATCAACCAGACAAACCAGCTGCTGTCCCAACAGAACGCTAGAATTGGAGCGTTGGAACGCGGCGGCTCCCCGAGGTACCCCCAGCGGGAAGACCAGAACGGAGGTTCGAGGAGCCCCTCACCTCGACCCAGGAACCGCCGACCGCGGTTGGAGAGACGCCGCCCCCAAGCGACACGGGAACGCACCAGATCCCCGGCAAGACACGGTCGCGGGAGGAACCAGAACACCGCGGCGACCCCAACCGAGGAAACCCGAGGCGGGAACACAGGCCGGAGATCGAGGGCCCGAAACCCGGGACACACCGCGACCGGCTCATCCCCCCTGAGATCCCCGGCGCACAGCGACGAGGATGACTACCGCACCCCACTATCCCGGGAGATCATGGCGGCCCCTATACCCCAAGGAATGGAGAAACCACCGACGCTGTCAACGTACGACGGCACCTCCGACCCGGACGATCATCTGGAAGACATCGAGGCCATGCTCGACTACCGCAATGTCCGGGGAGCTATCAAATGCAGACTCTTCCCGACGACTCTGAGGAAAGGCGCTATGACCTGGTACAAAAGCCTGGAGCCCGAATCAGTTACGTCGTGGAGGGTCTTGAAGGACCTATTCTCCAAACACTTCACAGCGTCCCGGCGTCACCCGAAGACGGAAGCAGTCCTCGGGGCGATCATCCAAGGCCCCGACGAACCCCTCCGGAAATACATCGAAAGATTTACTCGGGAAGCCGTACAGGTGACGACTTCCGACGAAATGAAACGCTACTTAATGGAGCAAGGCCTGCGCCATGACTCCAAATTCTACGAGGCCGTGGGCATACACCGGCCCACGTCCCTCCAAGACTTCCTCGACAGGGCCGCCCACTACATCCGGTTCGAGGAAACACAAGCGGCCAACTCCGCCCGCGACACCCGAGACAGAGAAGCCCCCCGCGGGCACCGAGACGACGGAGCTTCGAGCCACCGGCGAGGAGGGGACCGCCGTCGGGATGACCGCCACCGCGAACCCCGCGAACAGCGCGAGTCGCGCGGCCCGGCAGGAAGGTTCACCGAGTACACCGCCTTGGTCGCTTCCCGCGAACGCATACTGGCCGAATGCGCTAAAACCGAGTTTGTGCAGGGAGGTGTCCGTTTTCCACGACCAACGCCGCCCAAACCGAACGTGGACAAGTCAAAGTACTGCCGGTTCCACAGGACCCACGGGCATGTAACGGAAGACTGCATCCATCTCAAAGATGCGATCGAAATCCTAATCAAAGATGGGCACTTAAAGCGATACACCCGGGGAGGTGAACCACCCAGATCGGAGGCCCCGGAGGCAAAGAAAATCGAGGAGCTCCCCTGCCCAGAAGACGGTGAGAGACTCCAGGTCGCGCTGTGCGTCAGCCGCCCCGAGGACTGGTTCGCAAGCAGAGGACTCGGCATCCCCGAAGCACCCAGCTTAGTCGGCGAGCCAATCCGACCAACCAGCCGATGGGAATACTTCCCCAGAGCCATGGTCATCTCTGATGGCGCTACGAGGAGTCTGTCCATAGGATCTGTGAAAAGGAAATTCGACGAACTCATCGCGGGCAACTCCGGCAAGATGAGCACGCTCGACAGATTCCGAGGCCGCTCCAACCCGATCACGTTCTACCTCGAGGAACTACCCGGGGGATCTCCCAATTCCAACATACCCTTGCTCATACGCGCACGTATGGCAAACTTCGACGTCAGGCGCCTCCTCGTCGACGGAGGGAGCTCGGTTGACATAATGTACTCACATTTGTTCACGACTCTCCAGCTCAACGAGTCCAACCTCTCCCCCTACGTAGGCTCCGACCTCCAGGGGTTCAACGGGACGACGACAAGACCCTGGGGATACGTGGAACTGAAAGTCACCTTTGGGGAAGAGGAAACGGCCAGAGACATCAGCATCCGCTTCTTAGTCATCGAATGCCCGTCCCTGTATAACTGCATCCTGGGCAGGACAACGATAGCAGAGCTCACCGCGGTACCCTCCACCGCCCACCTGAAGATGAAATATTACACGAGAAGGGGAACCGTGGTCACCCTCAACGGCGACATCGAAGCTGCCCGAAGGTGTTTTGAAGCCGCACTGAAAGGCTTCGACTCCATCGCTCCACCGACCAAAAAGAAAGCACCGAGCGCTACGCCAAAGGACAAGCCAACAGAGCTGGTCGGATCAGTTGAGCTCGACAGTCGCTTCACCGACGAGCTCGACAATAAAAAGACTGACGCGGCCAACGAGCATCCAGCGCGCCCCATCCCGGATGGCGATTTCGAGCTCATTCCCCTCGGGGACGACACGACCAGAACCGTAAGGGTAGGCGCAGGACTCCCCGACCTCGCGAAACGACAGCTCCAAGCCTGCCTCCGCGAGAATGCCGACCTCTTCGCCTGGAGCGCCGCGGAAATGCCGGGACTCGACCCTGAGGTCGCCTGCCACCAGCTGTCCATCAGCCCGACCGCAAAGGCCGTGGTGCAACGCCGTCGCCGCCAGTCTCCAGAAAAATCGGCAGCAGCCGAACAAGCTGTAAAAGACCTCTTAGAGGCAAATTTTATTTCGGAAGCCCGGTATTCCACCTGGCTGTCCAACGTTGTACTTGTTAAAAAGAATAATGGAAAATGGCGCATGTGTGTTGACTACACTGACCTCAACCGGGCGTGTCCTAAGGACGCCTACCCCCTCCCCAACATCGACAAGCTCGTCGACAACTCGGCGGGCTTCAAACTCTTGTCCTTCATGGACGCATACTCGGGATACAATCAGATCCCGATGGCCGAACACGACAAACAGGCCACGGCCTTCATGACAGCATCGGGCAATTACTATTACAACGTAATGCCTTTCGGCCTCAAAAACGCCGGGGCCACGTACCAACGCATGATGAACCGCGTCTTCCACAAGGAGATCGGGGACATGCTCGAAGTCTATATGGACGACATGATCGTCAAATCCGGCGCGGAAGACGACCATGCGGCACATCTCCAGAAGGTCTTCAAGACCGCGAGATCATGTCGCATGCGCTTTAACCCGGAGAAATGCACTTTCGGCGTCTGCGCCGGTAAATTCCTCGGCTACTACTTGACCGAACGGGGGATCGAAGCCAACCCGGACAAGTGCCACGCCTTCTCCAATATAACCACGCCGACCACGAAGCGTGCCATCCAGTCCCTCAACGGCGTACTAGCCTCCCTCTCACGATTCATCGCGAGATCGGCCCAACACGCCCTCCCGTTCTTCAAACTGCTCAGGAAGGAGACCAAGTTCGAATGGACGGACGAATGTGAGAGAGCCCTTCGCCACCTCAAACGCGTCCTCTCCGAACCACCAGTACTGACGCGCCCCGCGACGGGCGAAACCCTGTACTTATATCTGGCCGTCTCTAACGAAGCCGTCAGCGCCGTCCTCGTGAGCGAAGCCGGGGAAGGACAAAAGCCCATTTATTTTACTAGTAAAGCCCTCCACGGCCCGGAGGCCCGATACCAGCTGATCGAGAAAGTCGCCCTGGCCCTCGTTACAGCGGCACGCCGACTCCGGCATTATTTTC
Organism: Lathyrus sativus; assembly: GCA_963859935.3. Taxonomy (NCBI): domain Eukaryota; kingdom Viridiplantae; phylum Streptophyta; class Magnoliopsida; order Fabales; family Fabaceae; genus Lathyrus; species Lathyrus sativus. Next base: position 951,338,316 of record OZ012735.1, read on the forward strand.
TAGCACACACCATCGTGCTCCGCACCGACCAACCCCTCCGCCAACTACTCGGCCGCCCAGACATGGCTGGGCGCATGCTGAAATGGTCGCTAGAGCTCTCCGAGTTCGACATCACATACGAGAGCCGGCACGCCATCAAGGCTCAAGCGTTGGCTGACTTCGTAGCCGAGATGACCACGCCCCCCGACCCGCCCACCAGGAACCACCTCTGGACCATCTTTGTGGACGGCTCCTCCAACTCTACGGGGAGCGGCGCCGGCATCGTCCTCGACAACGACGAGGGTACGGTCATCGAAGTCTCCCTCACGCTAGCTTTCCCAACGACCAACAACCAAGCCGAATACGAAGCATTTCTCGCCGGCCTTCGCCTAGCATCCGACCTGGGAGCCAGGGACATCCGAATCTACACGGATTCCCAGCTGGTCGCTTCGCAAGTCCGAGGTGAATACCAAGCAAAAAGCGACACCCTCGCCGGATACCTCGCGCTCATCAGTGACAAACTAAGAGGGTTCGACTCAGCAGAAATTCAACACGTTCCTCGGGAGCAGAACACCCGCGCCGACATCCTCTCCAAACTAGCAAGCACCAAGAAACGAGGCGGTCACAAATCGGTCATTCAAGAAATCTTGTCCCAACCAAGTACCAGCCCGACCACCACACCCCTCGACATCAACGCCATTGGAGACGCGGACTGCTGGATGACCCCCCTCCACACCTATCTCAGCACCGGCCGTCTGCCGACCAACTCTAGCGAAGCCAACGCAACGAAACGACGGGCCTGCTCGTACGTCCTCCTCGAGGGACGACTGTACCGCCGAGGCTTCGCAATCCCACTCCTCAAATGCATAGACAAATCCCAGAGTACGGCCGTTCTAGAAGAAATCCACGAAGGTATCAACGCGCAGCACCTCGGGGGCAGATCCCTAGCGCGCAAGGCCCTACGCGCGGGCTACTACTGGCCGTCAATGCAGTCCGACGCGAAAGAACATGTCAAACGGTGCGATAAGTGTCAACGACACGGAGACATGCACCTGGCCCCGCCAACCGACCTCACGTCCCTCTCATCTCCGTGGCCATTCGCCTGGTGGGGGCTGGATATCCTCGGACCCTTCCCCCTCGGTTCATACCAGAACAAGTACCTCATCGTGGGAGTCGACTACTTCACCAAGTGGGTCGAGGCTGAAGCTCTGGCCAAAATCACCGCCCACAACATTCTCCGATTCTACAAACGCAACATCCTCGCCAGGTTCGGGGTACCACTCGCCATCGTCACCGACAACGGTACACAATTTACAGACAAAAACTTCCGCGACTTCGTCACCAACCTCGGGACCAAACATCACTTCGCCTCGGTCGAACACCCTCAGACGAACGGCCAGGCGGAGTCGGCAAACAGAGTTATACTCAGAGGACTCAGACGACGCCTCGGAGACGCCAAACGAGCATGGGTCGAAGAACTCCACAGCGTCCTCTGGGCATACCGTACTACTCCTCACTCAACTACAGGGGAGACCCCATTTCGCCTCACGTACGGAACCGAGGCCGTAATACCGGTCGAAATCCGCGAACCGTCCAGACGAACGGAAGCTCCCCTAGACACCGACGACAACGACGGCTCCCTCCGAGAAGAGCTCGACCTCGTCGAAGAAATCCGCGCAGGAGCAGCCCTCCGGGAAGCCCGGCTGAAGCAACAAGTAGCACTTCGCCATAACCACAAAGTCATAAAACGCGATTTTCAAACTGGAGACTTAGTTCTACGCAGAAATCAAAAGGACTCCCACGAGGGCAAACTGGCGGCGAACTGGGAAGGCCCATACCGAGTCCGGGACAAAACGGAACACGGGGCCTATTACCTCGAAAACCTGCACGGTGAACAACTAGCTCGACCATGGAACGCCGCGAAGCTTAAGCGGTACTACAGTTAACACATTGCCCACGACGACCAATCGTCCCGGCCACTGGGGGGGCGACATGGTACCACCGCACACCCCCGCGTCCACTAACGACCAAAGAAAGCAAGCCCTGCCTCTCGTGTGCGCGGGCAGAAGGCCTTGCTCGGCAGGGAATACCTCGACCGAGGCCCCTCGCCGCCGTACCAAAACAGGCAGGACACCCAGCTCGCGATGGGCCGTCCACGCCCCGGGGAAAACTACCCCCGAAAAGGCCCGGCTACATCCCCGGCCAAACCGGTAACAAATTGTCGAGCTAAACACACCGAGCGAACACTTAGAAAATCTACAAGAAATGTCATACACATTAAAGGCATTCGAACAAATACGAAAAACGAGCATAAAACAACATGCAAACAACGAGCGCACACTTAGAAAATCCATGATAAATATATTTAACAAAAGCGGGCACCAGCCCAGTAGTCAATAGTACAAAAACGAGCACGCAGGCCCAAAGCAAAAGATAAACACCGGCACGCAGGCCACAAAACAACGAGCACGCGGGCCCGGCAACCTACACTTCCTCATCAGCTCGGTCAGCAGCCACGGTTTCCTCGTCAACGAAATAAGGATCGATCACCCTTCCATCAACGATCTCGTGGTACGGCCCTATCCCGTCCACGACCAGCTCGACACCAGGGTTGGCGACCTGAATCTGCTCGACCGCATTCTTGAACCCGACCTCAACGGCTTCCAGACAATCGCTCTCCAACACCCGGATACGGGCGATCAAGTCAGCACGGGTGATTAAACGCCGATCCCCCTCAGTCTCGTCCTCGGCCGGACGAACAGCGCTGTCCAGAACCTCAGTACGAACCTTCAGCGCCTGCACCTCGGCCGTCGCCGTCCCCAGCTTCTCTTCCAGCGAACTCACCTTCCCCTCAGCACCCTCTGCTCGTTTCCGCTCCTCGGCAACGTCCTTCTGGCTCTTCTCCAACTCCTCGGTGAGCTTGGCCAACCGCGACTGCGTAAAGGTGAGATCCCCTTGCAGTTTGGACAGCTCAGCAGCAGAGCAGCCCTCCTCGTTCAGCACGAGAGCCGTCGTAAACGTCCGCATCATCGCGGCCAAGTCCTCAGCCAGGACACGCCGACGGGCCTCCCGATCAGCCTGGCGAACAGCCTTCACCTCCCCGGCGGAAACGGTGGGGGAACGGGCACCATGAAAATACCCCGGGTGCTGGTGGCAGGGAGGGACGACATAACCTTCCTCGACGGCGCCGACCGTCAGATCCACCACCCGAGGCTCCTCGGACCTCTGCCTCTTCGACACTCCTTGGGACACAGGGGATTGGCTCTCCTGAGGCGACGAGGACGAAGTTTGGCCCCCCTGCGCCGCGACCTCCTGACTGACCAGCTGACTCACCCTCGTCCTCGGGACCCCGGCACTCCTGGCAGCACGCAACTGCTTCACCCGCTCGTCGACAGTAGACATGTTCGCTGCAAAAACAAAGAAATAGGTTAGCGACGATCAAAAACCCCGACAACGAGGGAAAACGAAACATCCCTACCTAGATAATCTAGAGCGGCCGCCCCGGTCGCACAGCCGAGCAAAGTCTTAGTATTTATCAAACGCTTTTTAGTGCGTACGTTCCCCTGGGCATCGAGGATGTACTGACCGTCGGGCGTCACCAGCTTCGACGGGGGAAGTGACCGCACAAAGGCAATTATTTTCAGATAAGCGGCCATGTCCTTCTCCTCGAGGGTTCCCGCCCGGACGATATACCTATCCGTCCCTCGACTGAAATGCTCCGAGGTCCACAGCAGATGTATCTTGGGAAGCCACGCTCGGAACCACTGGCCATCTACCGTACGCTCGCCCTCGTCAAAGAGAGTGTCCGAGCCGTGCTGCGTGATCGGCTTGACGAGGTAGAACCGACCCTTGAAGTCTTTGACAGAATCACTGTACGCTTTAAAAATTTTGGTCGATTGTTTGAAAGAGACCCATCCGTGACGACCTCGCACCGTCTGCCGCTGCAAATGAAAGATGCGAAAGAACAACGGCACCGTCGGCTCCACCGAGAGGTAGAAACACACCACCTCGAAAGCCCGGATGAAAGCCAGAGCGTTCGGGTGCAGCTGAGACGGGGCAAGACGCAGCCAGTCAAAAATCCCCAGATGGAAGGCAGAGAACGGCAGCCGGAGCCGAGCTTCTTTAAAATAAAATTCATACATCGGGAACATCTTCCGCCCATAGCGCGAACAGATCCGATGGTGCGCTTTCGGGCGATACACCTGCCAGTGTTGCGTTTCTCCTAGCGGCGTGTCCTCGACCGTGGCATACACGTCGGACGGGTCGACCACAAAACAGGAAGGGATGGTAAGTGGCTCCTCGGCCGCCCACTCCTCGGGCAAGGAGACGCGCCCGTCGTCATACTCCGGGACCTCGGGTTCATCATCTTCAACCATTATCCCCGGCACTAGAGCCGACATCTACACCTGAAAGCAGAGGACCTCGGTGAATTCGATAGCCAGGATCAAATCCACCCTTCCACCGCAAGTCAAGTGAAAGGGCGACAAAGGCCGAGGGGCGGCGAGCAGACATTCGCTCCCCGCCTACCCTCCTCGGGGATCGAAGAACGACCCCTCAGCCCTTCGGGGCGGCCGTCGGAGAAGATACTTCTCCACGGGGCATTCATCAGAAAAGCCCCCGTCCTCGGGGCATTCATCAGAAAAAGCCCCCGTCCTCGGGGCATTCATCGGAGAAAAGCCCCCGTCCTCGGGGCATTCATCAGAAAAAGCTCCTGTCCCCGGGGCATTCATCGGAACTAGCCTACCGTCCCCGGGACATTCATCGGAAAACTCGCCAGACGCGGCGGAACTCGCATCCCTCCTCGGGGCGCTCATCGCGCCCCGACCACACGTCCCAGTTAGACGACGAAAATAAAAGAGAGGGAGAAGAGGAACTCACTTGTAACGGCGGCGGACGGAAGAAAAAGCGAATGGCACGGCGTTGATCGGCGGCGAACGGCGGACGGGCAGAGACGATGAAAGATCAACAGGGAGAAAAGTAGCAGGATGAGCGGGGACCGCCATATTTATAACCCGGCGCGAGGCTCGAAGCGACCCTAGGCTCATTAATGACATAGGTTAGCCGCCCCTACGACCGCTCAACGCAAGACACGTGGAAGCAGCCTGACAGTCGCGTCTCTCCATCTGCCTCCTCCCCGTTCTACCGACGACCGGAGCCCTTCGCACGAGTCCCCCGCTCCAGACATGACGACCTTAAGTCCTCGCTCTTCCCCAGAGCTTCGACTTGGGGGGCTCCTGTTCCGGTGTGGGCCTCACCTAGGCAGGCCCAATACCAAATACGGCCCAACAGGCGAACTGGGCACACCTGGCACACGCCCTTCGGACGAGCAGGACCGTCAGCCGGGCACAAGCCATCACGCCGCATCCCCTTCGTCGTCCGTCACACCAGACGAGCAAGACTACCCGGGCTCCCTCCGCGGGAGAATAACGTGCTCGGCGCACGTTATCCATGCGCTTCCCTCCGCGGGAGAATAACGTGCTCGGCGCACGTTCTCCACGTGCTCCCCTCCGCGGGGACACGTCATCGGCCAACCGCCCACCTCCGAAAGAGCAGGTCAAACCCACTTTCCGGAGACCTAGGAGCGGTTGAACTAGGGCGAAGACCACGTCTTGGTCTTCACTACGCCACGTAAGCCCTAGCAGTCATTAGGGTTGGGCCTGGTCGTCTGGCCCACCTCGAATGACCGTTGGCCCAGCGCTGGGGTCTCTCTATAAATACCCTCTTCTTCAAGAGGGTCAGGTAACTCTTCTTGCCCCCCTTTTCCTGTACTATTGCTTCCTCTCTGTCCAACTTCTTACTTGGGCGTCGGAGTGCTTTGCAGGTACACCCCCTCCTCGTTCTTACCTCGGCGAACAGATAACCGTCCGGCGAAGCGTGGCCAGTCCGTGATCCCTCCTGATCAGGTCAGATCAACTATATTTATAAAGACTAAAAACATATTTAACCCTAAAAAAATCTAAAGAAAATTTCTGATAGTAGTTTCACATTCTAACACTATCATTTATTTTTGTTTATTCATAGCACAAGATAGATACTCAAATATATGATATCCATCCCATAACATTTTTAAAATATATATTGAACTAAACATCATAAATAATTACTAAAAATACTTATATATTTAATGAGTTTAAAATAAACAAAAACAACCTGATTTGTAGATTGTAAAATGAGATGTTTCAATAAATTGACTACTTTGGTTTGTCATCTTTTATGTTATTGCTGATACCCGTAATATCTTTAAATAAAGATAAATTCTTAAGATTGTTGTAGTCATTGGAATTCTATTGAAACTCGGTCGCATTTTATAGTAATCACAAATATTAGTTCTGAAAATAATAAAGTATTAATCAAACTTGAGGCGTGTATGAACATTTTTCTTAAAGATTTATCCGTCTCATAAGTACAAATTCTCCATGATTCAACAGGTTCTTTCACTACAAGAAAAGCTGATATTAGCTAAAGGCATTGACTAGGGATAAAGTCTCTCACTAAAAAACTAAGTTGCTTGGGGTTAAACCCCTCGCAATGCATAAAATAGAAAGCAAAAAAAATATATATAACAATTTCTAGGGGATACCCCTCGCAAAGAAGGAGGAAAATAATTTTAAATTTTGAAACTTGCATTTGGTAGGGTTCAACGCTTAAATAGGCTGACAATGATTACAATTTGCGAGGGGTATACCCCTCACCAATTTATGATATGCCTTTTGCGAGGGGTTTTCCCTTACCAATGTAAATGTTTTAGTCAAATCAAACTGAAAATCATTTATTCCAGCTGCTACGTGACAAAAAGAGGACTACAACACGTTTATTACTGGCTAGGGACAGCCTCTCCCAACATCACTACAAAAAAAATTGGATCTTGCCACGTGAAATTCACTTCACAACAAGGAAAATCACTTCACAAACTGATATTAGCGACGTGACTATTCACGTGGCAGGAAGACGTGTGGCAACTTTGTTGCCACGTGAAAATCACGTCACAACTTTGCCACGTGATTTTTGGCAGACGTGTTAAAGAAAGTTGTGACGTGATTTTCACTTCACAACTTGCGACGTGAATATCACGTGGTTAAGTGTTTTTTTTAATTTTTTAAATTGATTAATTTTTTGGTAGGTTTAAAAATAATTTATATTTTTATTTAAATTTAAAATTATAATTATAGTTTGTCCACTCAATTTAATAAATATAAATTATTTTTAAATTATTTTTAATAATAATTTAAATTGGAAAATTAATAAATATAAATAATAAAAATTAATAAATATAAATAAATATCAAAATTAAGAATAAATTTTTTAAATAAAAAGTGTATAATATACTAAAATGTAATTAATATTTTACAAAAATAAAAATAAAAATTACAATAAATGATTCGGATCAATCCGGATCGAAAAAACTAGTTGAACAAACAACAAGAGTTCCTGCAGATGGCCTGCCCTTTGTGTTTACCGACAAATTCACACCTGTGATTGCATTTCTGTTGGGTGTATCTTGACACACGTTAGACTCCTTTTTCACTACACCATTCTTAGAAAGTGGGTCATCATCCAAATCCAAGGTTTCTAATACTTTTTTTTGTGCACTTTTGCATGTCTTAAGCAATAAAGGCCTTTCCTTTAATATTAAAGAAATAGTTGACACTGTTTTTCCAAAGACCCTGCAAGAAAAAAGCTATTAAATCAAGTCATTCACAAGAAAATCAAATGTTTTCCCAAATGCTTGTTGACATTGTTTTTAATAACAGATAATAATAATAATATAAATATAATATTGTATCCATAAAACATTAAAAATAAGATACTTGGTTTTTAATATTCAGTTTTAAAGTAATAAAACATAAATAAATTTAATAATACATAAAAATTAAAAATATTGTTAATATTCAATTTTTAATAGTTTTACTATATATAAAAATTTGTTTTTAATGACACATAAATATTAAAAATAATAAAACATTAACAATAAATTTAATATTCTATTTTTAATATTTTATAACCAATAAATAAATAAAACATTAAAAATAATATATTTCGGTTTTAATATTTTATTTACAAATATAATATTCTATTTCTAATAACAAAAATCTGTTTTTAATAATAAATAACAATATTAATAATATAAATATAATATTGTTTCTATAAAACATTAAAAATAAGATATTTGGTTTTTAATAATCATTTTTTAAAGTAATAAAATATAAATAAATTTAATAACACATAAAAATTAAAAATATTGATAATGTTCATTTTTTAATATTGTTACTATATATAAAAATTTGTTTTTAATAATACATAAATATTAAAAATAATAAGACATTAACAATAAATTTAATATTCTGTTTTTATATTTTATTAATATTCTATTTTTAATATTTTATAACCAAAAATTAAATAAAACATTAAAAATAATATACTTCTGTTTTAATATTTTATTTACAAATATAATATTCTATTTCTAATAACAAAAATCTGTTTTTAATAAAAAAATAACAGTAATAATAATATAAAGATAATATTGTTTCTATAAAACATTAAAAATAAGATATTTGGTTTTTAACATTCAGTTTTTAAAGTAATAAAGCATAAATGAATTTAATAACACATAAGAATTAAAAATATTGTTAATATTCAGTTTTTAATATTGTTATTAGATATAAATTTTTTTAATAACACATAAATATTAAAAATAATAAAACATTAACAATAAATTTAATATTCTGTTTTTATATTTTATTAATATTCTATTTTTAATATTTTATAACCAATAAATAAATAAAATATTAAAAATAATATATTTCTGTTTTTAATATTTTATTTTTAAATATAATATTCTATTTCTAATAACAAAAATCTGTTTTTAATAACAAATAATAATATTAATAATATAAATATAATATTGTTTTTATAAAACATTAAAAATAAGATATTTGGTTTTTAATATTAATTTTTTAAAGTAATAAAACATAAATAAATTTAATAACACATAAAAATTAAAAATATTGATAATGTTCAGTTTTTAATATTGTTACTATATATAAATTTTTTTTTTAATAATACATAAATATTAAAAATAATAAGACATTAACAATAAATTTAATATTCTGTTTTTATATTTTATTAATATTCTGTTTTTAATATTTTATAACCAAAAAATAAATAAAACATTAAAAATAATATATTTCTGTTTTTAATATTTTATTTCTAAATATAATATTCTATTTTTAATAACAAAAATCATTTTTTTAATAATAAATAATAATAACAATAATATAAACATTCAGTAAATTATACATCTAACAACAATCCAAAATTAATAAATCAAACTAAAATAAAAAATTAAATAGCAAAAATACCTCTTCTTCACACTCCTTCAATCTTTTAGACAATTATCTTCTTCCATCTCCTTCTTGTTTTCTTTTCTCAACAACAATGATAATTTGACAACAAAAAAAAAACAAATATTAAATTCATATAAAATTACATTTTAAACTAAATTAATAAAAATAAAATTCAACAATAATTATATGAAAGAAAAATATATATTACCTGTACAACTCAAAAAAAAAAATAAAGAAAAAATTTAGAAGAAAAAGAACAAAGGAGAAGAGGAAACAAAGAATGGAAAAAATTGGGGAAGAAGAAGAAACAGAGAGAAAGAGAAAGCAAATATGTGGAATAAGTGTGGTATGAGAAATTGGCACGCATGTCATAAATAAAATCTTAGTGACGTGAATTTCACGTCGCAACCTATAACGGCTAAAATTTAATTATTCACATTAATTTCGTAGCGACGTGAATATCACTTCGCAACTTTGTCACGTGATATTCACGTCACAAAAGTTCCAACGGTCATTTTTACAACCTGCAGCACAGTCCACCATCACTTCTACGTCAGATATTTTTCCCTCCTAAATGGTTGCGACGTAATATTCACGTCACAACTCAAATTTTGAAAATTTTCCCCTTCCCGCTTCAGTAGATTTGTCGTTTTAGTTATTATTTTTTTTAACTTACATGTTGTGACGTGATTTTCATGTCACAAAAGTTTTTTTTAATTTTTAAATCTGACAGGTCATGTGCTACATTTGTTTCATATTATTTTAATGTTAAATAAGTTAGTGAAGTGAAAATCACTTCACAACTGTCAATATTTTGCCACGTGATTTTCACTTCACTAAATCACGTGGCTCGAGACAACTTTTCTTGTAGTGCATGCAATTACGCATCTGACACGTCAATATTTAATAGGGGTGACCCCTCGCTAAATATGATCGTTAGCATACGCATGGGGTTCCCCCTCGCAAATGGCACCTATTAAAAGCCCAAATATGTCTCATTCCATACACTGATATTCCTCTCAGTTTTTTCATAATAACATGCCTACACGTTATTATGATGAGAAGAGAATGGTATCGAAGTTGGGACTAAAGGTGAAAAAGATTGATTGTTGCATTGGAGGTTGTATGTTATTTTATGATAATGTGTTTGGTACAAATGATGGGAGATTGGAGGAATGTAAGTTTTGTCAGAGTCTGAGGTATTTAGTTCGCAGTAAAGGCGTTGATCAAAAGAATAAATGAGTTGCAGTGAAGTCCATGTTCTATCTACCAATAATTCCTAGATTGCAAAGAATGTTTGCGTCAATTCATAGTGCAAGCCAAATGACATGGCATCATACAAATTCCAATAGTTCAGGCATGATGCGACATTCATCTGGTGACGAAGCATGGAAACACTTTGATAGAGTACATACAGATTTTGCAGCAGAACCCAGAAATGTTAAGCTTGGATTATGCTCAAATGGTTTTACTCTTTATATCCAATCGTCAGCAATTGCCTATTCTTTTTGGTCAGTTATTGTTACCCCGTACAATATCCCTCCTAAGATGTGCATGACAAAACCTTATATGTTTTTGACATGCCTCTTTCCAGGATCGTCGAGTTCAAAAGCGGGAATATATGTTTATTTTCAACCTTTAATTGATGATTTGAAGAGGCTGTGGATTGGAGAATGGACTTATAATGTGTCTCGTAGAAAAAAATTTAATATGCGAGCTGCTTTGATGTGGAAAATTATTAACTTTACTGCATATGGCATGTTGTCTGGTTGAGGTACGCATGGCAAAATGGAATGTCCGCATTGCATGGGACAGACAAAAGCATTTACTTTGCAAATGGGTGGGAAAAGTTCGTGGTTTGACTACCACCGTATATTCTTACCATTGAACCATGTTTTTATAAAAAATAAGAATGCTTTTAGAAAAGGAATAAAAGTAACAGATTTTCCTCCCACTCGTCTGTCATCAACTGAAGTATGGAATAGTGTTTGTGACCTACCAAAATTCACAGATAATGGTAAAGCATGCAAAATTCAAGGATATGGGGAGACTCACAATTGGACAAAAAGAAGTATTTTTGGGACCTCCCATATTGGAAGGATAATTTTTTGCGACATAATCTTGATGTTATGCATATTGAGAAGACTTTTTTTTTATAATGTATTTAACACAGTGATGGATGTCCAAGGCAAGACAAAAGATAATGAGAAGGCTAGAAAGGACTTTAAGTTGCAACCTCAACCAAATTGAAAATTATTAAAACCCAAGGCTTGTTACACTCTTAGCTCCTAAGAAGAAAAATATATATGTCGATGGTTAAATGAGTTGAGGATGCCCAATGGTTATTCTTCTAACTTAGCAAGATGTGCTGATGCAAAAACTAGGAAGCTGCATGGAATGAAAAGTCATGATTGTCATGTTTTCATGGAACGATTGCTTCCAATTGAATTCAGTTCACTTCCCAAGCATGTTCTTAATCCACTAACTTAGATTAGTCAATTTTTTAAAGATATTTGTACGTCAACTTTACGAGTGGATGGTATTTTTAAATTGGACCAAAATATTCCCATAATTCTCTGCATGTTAGAGCAAATATTTCCGCTAGGTTTCTTTAATTCTATGGAGCATTTCCCTGTGCATCTTGCTTACGAAGCTTACCTTGGTGGACCTGTTCAATATAGATGGATGTATCCATTTGAACGATTCATGGGTGATTCAAAGCGATTAGTGAATAATAAGGCAAGAGTTGAGGGATCAATATGTACGCATTATTTTCATCGAGAAACTTCACATGTTTGCTCTCATTATTTCAATCATATGATGTTGACTCCGAGAATCATAAGGAATGAAGTTCACTTTAGTGAAAGAAGTAAATTCACCTTATCGGTTTTTGGCCGTCCCAGCTGTCTTTCTTGAAAAACTAGTGTGCATTGGTTATTTGAAAAAGAAATGCAATCTGCTCATATTCATGTGTTGATTAACTGTGTTGAAGTTAAACCATATCTTTAGTAAGTATATTAAATTAAGTTTGTATTTTTTTTAATAAATATACTTGTCATCTTCTTTAACATAGATTTTTTCTTTAAAATAGGGCATTTAATACCTATTATTATCAAAGAACAGGTGAACAACCATCGACTGGTTAAGCACATGCCTATTTTCCTGCATGGTTCAAGCAACAATTACATTGCATTGTTGCACCATGTCCTGAAATAATTTATTTGAGAAGTTTATCTGAAGGCCCTCATCAGCGTGCAAACGAATGGCACACATACTTTGTATATGGATATAAATTTCACACTCAAACGTGGACATAAGGGAAGAAAATAATAAACACTAGTGTAGTTGTAAAAAGAGTTACGGAGGGTGGTGAGGATGAATTCTATGGTGTTATCGCACATATTTATGAGTTGGTATATAATTATATGGACTCGGAAAATAAAATTTTCCTATTTTATTGTGACTGGTATGATCCATCTTCCAGAGGAACTAAAATAGATTAAAAAAATATAACATCGTTGAGGTTTGAAAGGATAGAAAGTACAAAGAATATGACCCTTTCATAATGGCACATAATGTTAGACAAGTTTATTACGTTCTTTATCCTTCAATTCAATGAAGTAAACGAGGATGGTGTGTTGTAAACAAGTCCAATCCAACGGGTTATATTGAATCTAACGGTGTAATGGAAGATGATGTTGCATACCAAGATGATGAGATTTCACCAGTTAATGGGGTAATTGAAATTGAGGAGATTACAAGTTTGGGTGATACTGTAGTTGTGGGTCAGCAATTTGACGCAACCATCTTATTGTCAGCAAATTACATGAAAGAAGAGCAAGAAGAGTCAAGAGACTCTGAAGACAATAGTATCATATTTGATGAAGACAGTAATGATTACAATGATGAATAATTTAAAAAATATGTATTGTATAATTATACTATTGTGTAATAATACTATTATATAATAATACTATTATTGTATAATATGTATTGTAATAATACTATCGTGTAATTGCTTGAATTAATTTACTTTTATGTTTTTATGAAATATTTTAGTTAAAAAATGTCACCCCGAAGTGAGGAAAAGGGTAAGGGTAAGGCTTGCCGCACAAGGTTCATTATAGAAGAGGTTCCTGATTCGTCTATGTTTATTCTTATGCCACTTTCGAGTCAGGTGCACCCTATTCCACCGCCTGTGCACCCTACTCCACCGCCTATGCAGACTTCACCCATGTCTGGTGGATGTTTCACCTGATTACTATCCACACCTGATTTTTCTTCATTCTCATCGATACCTGCGCCGACCTTTATTAGTCTTTTTAGATATGCACCTATTATGCATCCCAGCACCCCGCATCCCACATATTTTTCGATGCCTTCCATGAAATTGAGTGGACCTAACTTTTCGATGCCTTCCATGTATTATTCTATGCCATATAGGGAGGCTGGTGGATCTATCATGCCACATTCATCACCCGTGCAACATTTTATGCCATATATGGAGGCTGGTGGATCTAGCATGCCACATTCATCATCCGTGCATTCTATGCATCATGAGCAGGATGATGAGGATGATACTAGTGCTCATGGTCATGAAGATACCGGTAACACCCTTCTCTACCCCACGAATATTATGGCAAAATAATCGAATTTATTAGAGTAAAATATTGAAACGCAATAAAATCACCTCAAAGGGCGTACATTTCTCAATAAATTCAAATCAAGTTCAATGCTCCGTAAGCAACGAGTTTTCTCAAAATTACTCAAAAGTGCTCAAATGGCAGCAAAACTTAAAAAGACAAATCCAAAGTTTTCCCTTCACCGCAAGGAAATCAACATAACAAAAACTCAATATAATATAGTTTGACTCAAAAGACCCCAACCCGATGTTACACTATCAGAGAAAGACCCCCTAAGTCAACCACAATGGCCAACGACCAAAAACTTCAAAAAGTCCTCGACGGCATCCACGGCTAAACCTGGTCATTTGCATGTTACCCACGTGGAGGCAACATTCAAACAAGCAGGGTGAGTAAAAAGATTCATAATAATCAATATAGGAATCAATATATAAAACAACATCATTTTCATATTCAACATCATCAAAATCATCAAGGAACACCAAAGGCCACGACATTATAAATTACACCAAACTGTCACATAAATGCAAATGCAACAAGACTCATGCATGTGGTACCAATCAACAAAATTTGATGGACACTGGGCCATCAACCCTCCATAGATCCACAACAGTAGGATCGATTCTACACAAGAACCGGAGCACAACAAAATACCTCACATCCGCATAATGGGACTGAAGCCACAAAAATCAAGGTCCTGAACCGAAGTCCGAATGCATATGAATGCATGATGCACACGTCAACATCATCCTCATAATAAACTCATTAGGTGAACCATCATTCATCAAAATTATCATAATAATCATGTCATCATATAATCATCAAAAACTCATTGAATCAACATCATAACTCATCATTATTACTCATAGAAATTCATCATACAATCATGTAATTATCACATAAAAATCACAATTATACTCATGGTAATCCATCGGAGAAATCACAGCATCAAAGCATCAAAATAGCACTGCACAAGCATACACACAAGTATTCGATAAATTATCCACCAATAATTTCACAACCGGCAGCAAATAGTGCAACAATTCATAATAGAACATATACTCAATTGACTTCCCAAACATATTAGATATAAAAATATTGGGAAACCAATTCTCTTATCTATACCATGTTATAGCAATGTTCATTAGCTTTCCAATACTTCGAACGGGGACCAAAACGGACTTACAGATCAAATGTTAAGTCAAAAACGATTTCGACCGGAAACATGAACAATCGTGACGGACAACATGCAAAATGTTTTCTGTTTTTCTCCGTTGGAGGCCTTTTGGACCTCCGATTTCGGTTCTGTAAAAACCCAAACTCTCAGAAAATTACAACTCATCCAATACTATAACTATCTCAAGTAAATTTACAATTTTAATACAATTAAACCATCTAATCATTGTTCTAAGATTATGCTTAAAACCTTTAAAATTAATGGATATAGGTTCAACCCATAATTTTTTACAAATACCCCACAGTCATTAAAGTTCTCACAATCAATAAAAACTCAACAATAGATTTTGGCCACGAAGGCCTAATTTCCCTTATCTCAAATCAGCCTCAAACCTATTAGACCATCAGTTAAAATCCCTCAAACTCAATAAACTCACCAGAAATTCCCATAAAATTCTTACAATTCCCCACATTCATTAGAGTTCTCATAATCAATTACCCTATACGGTTAAAACCTCAACAACAGATTGGCCACGAAGGCCTAATTTCCTCAAACTCAAAAACCTCCATTTTGCTCTTAATTCACTTATATTTATTTAAATTAATAATAATACCAATATATTCATATTATATACTATTATTTAAATAAATAATCCAAAATTCATAATTCTCAATACTCCATACCAACCACCGCAAATCACCAAAAATACGAATATTCATATTTAAATAAATTAAATAAATATTCTAATAAATTTGGGGTGTTACAATACCAGTTCTTATGATCATGGAGATACCAGTGCTCCTGACAGTGCTCATGAGGAGCGAAGGAGGACGCACATTATGAGAAATGCAAAGTCCTAAACAATTAGGAAATACAAAGGCAAATTTGTCGTTCACTCCGATGGAGGAAGGTATGTGTTTATGTTTTATATATTATGTTTTTAAAATTTAAATTTGAGTTTTTTTTTATGTTAATACTAACTCAAAGTTTTGTTGTTTAGCCTTATACCACCATACCAGGCAGTATCGTGTATAACAGAAGTTATTAAAAAAACGTATAAAAAGTTTTGCCCGACTTATGTAGCACTTCTCGAAACAGAGAAGGAAGATTGGTTTAGTTTACTTCAGGTATAAAAAGTAACTATTATTTTAATTTTTTTTATATTTAGTTTATTTCATGATTATACATTATTTAATCTTTTTTAAATTCATAAAACAGTATAGGAGAAATGTTGTTGGGACTTTACAGAGCAGCAACAAGTAAGAGAAAATTTTCATACGAAATGTGTTGTCCGATTATTCGACACGCTTAGGCGTGTTCAACTTAATTGGAAAAAAAAAAGAAACACGTCCATGTTGGATAGGTGAAGATGTATTTAAACAACTTATTGACCATTGGTATTGGGAAACCTTTAAGCAAGTATCTAAAACAAAAAAAAAAATAGGGCATCTGAAGTTGGTGGCTGCAACTACGCAGTAGGCAATATTAGTGTTGTTGAAATTGAACATAGGCTGGTAAATTTATTTATGTTTTTACTTAAATTTTCATTTAAAATTTAGATTAAAACTAACTATTTTTTCACTTATGTTTCATTTTATTAACGTGATGAGTTGGGTAGAACTCTGATGCTTAATGAGATTCATCTAGAGACTCATATCAGAAAAATGGGGAGTTTGTCGATAAACGTTGAAAAGACACCTAAGTAAGTTTTTCTAAATTTTAGTCATTTTATTTCTTTCTTTTATGTACTATCTTATTTAAAGTATGATAACATCTAACTTATTTATTTTTTATAGGAGGAGTATGATAAAAAAAATTGTACTTTCTTTATCTGAGCATCCTGAGTTACCTCCACCGCCACAGGGATATCCTGTTGATCCTTGTCTAAGTTTTTGGACTTGGTATGATGTTGCTCGTGAGAAGAGGAAAACGTGATAGGACTTTCAGAATGAGACTTGATGATTGAGAAGGATCATCACGTCCACCTATATTAACCGCTGATATGCTTGAAACTGTGAGAAACTTGGCACAGACCGAGGCAGCACACAAAGCAGCATCAAGACAAGCAAAGATGAAGGAAATGAGGAGAAGACAAGCAAAGATGGAAGAAGAATTGAGGAGAAAAACAATGGAGTATGAGGAAGCAATGCAGATTGCAAATGAGCACGGACAGAAATTTGAACAATTTATGACCTCGCATGTGAATCAATGTGTTGGAGAAAGAGATGAGGAAGATAAAGAGGATGATGAAGAAGTTGATTAAATTTGTTGAAATATGAAACTTTTAATATGTATTTTTATACTTTATTTTATTTTTGTCATGAATTATGTTTATTTTGATAATGGATATGCATATTTAGTTTTATTGCACTTTTAATTATAAATTATTATATTTTACAAAATTTAAAAATATATATTTATTTATTATATAATTATATTATTCTAATTATAATAACATAATTAAAATAATATAATTATAAATTTTAATAATAATTTACTATAAATTTATATTATTCTAATTATAATAATATAATTAAAATAATATAATTATAAATTTTAAAAATAATTTATTATATAATTATATTATTCTAATTATAATAATATAATTAAAATAATATAATTATAAATTTTAATAATAATATTATATTCATTAGCTAGGGGTTAAACCTCTCACTAATTTCAGTCTGACACAATAGTTAGGGGTTTTACCCCTCACTAAATGCATAACTCATGTGTTTTAGCTAGGGGTTTATCCCCTAGCAAATCACCTGACATGTCTGTACCACTCTGTGGCACTAGTCTATGTCTATGCCTGTAGCGGAGCAGGTTGAATTTTTTTAATGGCAATTTGCGAGGGGCTTATCCTTTAACCAAATTTGCAAGGGGCTTATCCCTTAGCCATAAATTTTTGATACCCTGATTAGCTAAGGGTCATATTCCCTTGCAAATTAATGTTATGTGATGAGGTTTTTGCTTTAGTGAGGGGTTAAACCCCTAGCTAAGTGTAGTTTTTCTTGTAGTGTTCTCAAATTCTTAATAATACTCTGAGGCATCTGACAACAAAAAATAATTCATCAAGTAGCTCAAAGATGTAACCAGAGAAAAAAGAATAAAATAAAGATAATAAAAGGTAAAATGAGTTTTTTTTTAATTTTACAAAAATTGGGAGTTTATATGCGCGTGTGTGTGTGTGCGCGCGCGTGCGTGCCTGCGTGCGTGCATGTGTGTGTGAAAGGGAAAGTAAGAAGAGTATAGGATTTGACTAAGTCAAGTCAAAATAATAAATTATAATTATTTCATGAAGTCAGATTATTATAAAGTATACATTACATAAATAAATTAATAATAATAATAATAATTTTCTTTTAAACATCTTTCTTATATTTGTCACTTAAAAAAGTTAAGATAAAATTTATTTAAGACTTTTGAAATATAATCGAAATTTACAACAAAATTAGGCTCTTAAGATTCATATTTCTCATATTTTCAAAAAAGGAAAACAATGTGTAGATTTGTTTTCGTCTTTGACTATCAATTCCTTTTTGTCGCTGACTTCGGTCACGCGTTCGGGGACCTTTACCCCCTTGCTTGTGCACAACATATTGGGTGTCCGAATTATCGTTTATGTTAATCTTTGAGAAGGTTTGGGTTTAATGCCCCTTTTTTTGTAATTTTTGCTCCCTTTCTATTATATTAGTTCCTTTTAAAAAATATATCTCTCTATTTTTAATTTTTGTATAATTTGCATGTTCATAAAGTTTATTGCTTTCTAGCATTGCACGCGTTTAGGGCTTTATCACCTTTTAGAATTGTATGTTGCTAGGTTTATCGCTCATATAGTGTTTTAATTTTTAGGTGTAGGTCTATGTTAGATGTTGTCTACTAAATATTCTTTCTTCTAATTATATCTATACAAACATGTAATATTACATTCTCATACGAGTAGTAAAATTTCATTCATATATCTCATTGTAAATTAAATTTGATTAATTGACATATTGTAATTTTAGTAATTTCATCGTTTCAATTTTCATTTTAATAGGGGAGGGTCAATTTAAAACGGTAGGAATGTATTATTTTTAAAATGTAGGAATGCATTATTTTTCTCCTTTAGTGCTAATGTATATTTATGGATTTCACATTATAAAACGGCCAAGCCAATCTAAGACGCTCTTCAAGTCTTAAATGAGGAAATTGAAGATGTCAAACAATTTAAAATTAATACGTTAACAGAATAATATTACTATTATGTCTGGAATCTTTCGTATAAAATATTATCAAATATTTTTATAAAATGCATGATGAAGCACTAATTACATTTAAGAGAATTTTCTTTAAAAAAATTTATTATTATTATTATTATTTTTGAGTTTTTCGTCGCTAATTAAACGAAAAGAATTAATATAATATGTTTTGAGGAGTTAATAGACCACTATAAATCTTTCTTAAATTAAGTGACTAAAATGAATTCATGAGGTTAAAATACAAGACTACAAAGAATATTAAACTAGTGGAAATTATTGTTATAAGAATCAATAAAAATCATTATTGGTATTAACAACTTTTTACGAAGTTTTTTGTTTTTTATCTCTCGCATAAATTTTTGTACACTGTATCGAAAATCATACACATGTGAAGACAAAGGATTTTGCTAATAATTTTTAAGATTATTATATGCATTCTTTATAGGTTTATGTATGTCAAAAAAATCAAACAAGGTCGAATTGTGGCGTGACAAGGAAACTTCAAGCACCATACATATACCCCTTTATACATATCGTATAACTATACTCTATCAGTTTGAATGACAAGTTTTCAATATGCAAAATCTTTGATGCACAACTGAATTTTCATTTTTAAAGTCCAATGATTTAACAACTATTGAAACAGACATATTGTCCAAGTCTTATGATGAAACTTTGACGAATGAATCAATTATTTCGGATGCAGCAGAATCTTACAGAAGTGAATGGACCTACTTCACCTGCAGAACCACAACCACATGTAGACTCTTCGAATACTTGATTAATCAGTGACAACTTCAAGCCATCTCACTCATTAATTGATTGATAATTATTTTTGGATGTTAAGGTCCACATACCACTTAAAAATAATACATTTTATAGAAAACACAAAGGTATAATGCCAATGCATATGTTTTATATATATTTTTTAAATAAATAAAATATTCTTTTAATTTCTAAATATAAATAATTTAAAAAATATTTAGACTCGCAATAAATACAGTTTATGTTTTTCTTTCTTTAACATGATGTTTTTTTTTTTTTTAAATTAATGATCTATTTCTTCGATTTCTATAATAATCGAGAGATTAGATCATTAGAGTTTAATATAAAAGTACTCGTTAATTAGATTTTACCCTAAATCTAATTTATATGTAACTGCACTAAATTCGTACGCATTATTCTTTGGGATGTATTGTAAGACAGAAAAAAATATTCAATGTTCTTTTATCTTGAACAAAATGTTTTTTCTATCATTGCAATCTATCTTACATAATAGTGTTGATGTTGTTGTTGTATTTTTAGAATAACTTTTTGATATTGTCAATCAAAGAAAACCACAACTACAAATAATGTATTTCATGCCAAAATTTTCATTTCACCTAACAAAAAACAAGGTATAATGTCATGTTTATTTAAAAATAAATACTATATATTCCTTCGGTTTTAAATAAATCCCAGGGAGAAAATAATTCATGACAAGCTTCGAATCCTAACAAATAAAGTTTATATTTTTTATGATTTTTTATTTGTAAATAAAATAATACATTCCTTCGGTTTCCGTAATAACCGAGAGATTAGATAATCAGATTTAATATAAAGGCATTCGTTAAACAGATTTTACCCTAAATCTAACTTATATGTAGTCGCTCAAAACTCGTACGCGTCATTCTTTAGGATGGATTGTAAGACAAAATATCTTAAGTGTTCTGTATTGTATATTGTTCTTCTATCTTAAACAAATCATTTTTTGGCCCTTCCAATCTATCTCACATAATGGTGTTAATGTTGTTGTATTTTTTAATAACCTCCATATGTTGTCAATAAAAAAAACACTCCATAATTTATTTTCCTCGATTGACAATATTGAAAAATTTATTCCTAAACATATTGTAAATTGCATGCATAAAATTATGAATGGTAAAAAAACTTATAAAGGAAACAAGACATGTTACTTTCAATTTTTTTCATCATTCACCCGTTTTTGCATGTATTGTCTTAGTTTTGTTATTAAACCGAGAGTAAATTCCTTATTTTATTTTATTTTAAAATTTATACAGAAAAACCTTTCCCTTCGATTTTAAATAAGAATCGAAAAGTTTTGTTACTCAACCACAACAACAAATCTATGCCTACATTCATAAAGTAATGACGCTTAAAATATTGGCAACACATCAATCTTCAAAAAACTCTCTATATTGACCATTATATATCTTGTTCTCTTTCATGTGAAATCATTTGACATGAAAATATTTGCTCAAGATAATTCATTCAACTTGGGGACAGCTCTCTGGAATGGATTGCAAGTGCAGAAAAAAAATTTTCCATGGTTGAAATAGATAACTTATTAGAAATTGGATGCATGCAAATCATTGAACTTGAAAGGAATGCGCACAAAGGGTATACAACAAAAATTGGATAATAACAAAGATATGTTGTTCTCCAAGAATTAGATTTGTTGTATATAATGTAATTTTTTTATAAAAAATATTTCCCTTGGTTTTTAACAGGAACCGAGAGGTTTGTGGCGCTTAAAAACAAACACATTTTACCTCGATTTTGATTCATAAGTGAGGGAAAATTTAAACTTGTTTATTGAGTTTCTTCATCGTGCTTAAACAAATCTTTATTGTTCATTTAATCAGTATCAACGCTCAACACACTGTCATTAGTGATCCACATGAAACCTAAGAGATATCCGTTTACTACAACAAATACGCTTTTTATAAGAAAGCTAACACCTCGAATAATAGAAAATGAGGGTATAGATACTAGGAGCACTAGATTTCATTTTTTTAAATAAACAACCATTTGTCTCGGTTTTTAAGAAAAGCGAGGGAATAGAGCTATAAGGGAGCTCGCTTCGACACCCTGTTATTGCATTTTATATTTTTTTAGTTGTTTAATTAATATTTCTCACTTGGCGCCTTTTCAAGTTCCATTTTTATCATTTTTATATTTTATATTTTTTATTAGTATTTATCTCAGCTACATGATCCAACTGAGAGGTAATATATTTTGCATTAATCAATTTCAAAATACTATTTTCAAAATCTTATTTTAATTCTTTTATTTGATATGTTCAAACCCCTCGGTTATACAAAAAAAAACTAATGTTATATATCTATTAATTAAATTCCTTGAATATGGCAGTATGATACTTTTTATATTTTATATTTTTAATTTATATTGTCACGTCAAATTTTATATAAAATCGAAGTGACACATATATTGCATGAAACACTTCAGACTACAATCTAACTAGTTTCTAACTTTTCATTTACCTATCAACGCTTAAATGTCATTTCGTCACTCTGATTTTGCAAAAAACCCTAGGGGATTTTCAGGCTGATATTCATCAAAACTGATTTTCCAACAGATATTCATCAAACTTTGTTTTCGCAACATGTTTGTTCTTCACTGAATCGAGTTGCATGTCACTTTATTTTTCACTGATCATTTTGTTTAGGGTTTTACGTTAGTTTGTCTTTTGACCATTTTGTTTCTACGATTTTCCATTTGTTTTTATTGAAACGTTAGTTATTATAGTTTCTCTTTATCATTTTGAGATATTCACCAAACATCATTTAGTTAACCGATATCATTTTTTAACAAGTTTGTTTTTCACTGAAACGAGTTATATATCACCGAAATGAGTTTATATAATTTTATTTTTCATTGTTTGTTTCTTAATCATTTTTGTTTATACGTATTTGTCTCTTTATAGCATGTCGTCCACAAAATACATTTTACCTCAACTACACAAACGACGTAATGGAGGGCGATGTGAAAAACAATCACTTGTCACCTTGGTGATTTTAAAACTGAGGTTAGTAATTAAAAGGTCGTGGGTTTGATAGCATTCACATTTTCATCATTTTCAGAACTGAATGGCACGTCCGATGTTATTACCTCATTTTTATTTAACGTCGTGGTAATATCTCAATGTTATTACCTCGGTTTTATGAAAACTCCGAGGGGTTAAGTTTTTTTGTCATGTCGTTTTCACCTGTATTACAGAACTGTATTTTTAGAACCAATTACAGGATTATATAACTATATTTTTTGGAACTTGTATTACAGAACCATTTTCAAAACTAAAACAAAGGATTATGAAACAAAAGCAATAACAAAAATAGAAAGTTTTGTAGGTTGTCCAATAGGATTTGTCATTGGTCCTTAAGCACTTATAGATTGAACAATATTTGAAACTAATTAGGTCAATCAAAAACAATTTAAATATATAGTACAATGATTAAAAAGGAGTAAAATGATTAATTATAAATTTCAAAGGGATATAAAACATTTATTTACTATTTTTCCCATATCCCCTCTTAATGATCACAACGAATAGCATGCACATCATCTGAGTCATTTTGTTCAAATGCTTGACGTACATGTGTTGATAAACAAGGCGTATCATAGTTAAAATCTTGATTTTCATCAGTACTATTGGGAAGATGCTTACCTTGAAGAACAATTGACCATTGTTAGATCCCAAATGTTGTATTTATTTGACCTTTTTTAATAATGTTTTTACTTGTTTTTATCGAGTAGTGTTCGATTTAGTAGTAGAATTCGTTTAGTTTCATTTTGTTGTGATTCAAGTGAATGGTGTTCGTAATATTGCTGTTAAGTGTGCAGGTTTGATACTAATAGGAGCACCTTGGAAGGAATGAATTTGAACCTGCCTGAAGAAAGTTGAAAGAGCAGAGCATTCGCCTGGCAAAGCCCAGCGAGTTCCAACGAAGGTTCGCCCGGCGAGTGCTGGCGAGGCAAGGCGAATAATTCAGAATAAACTCCCAGACCTAAAGGGCAGAAAGTTCGCCAGGCGAAGGTTCCAGTGAAGCTTCGCTACCGTTCGCCTGGCGAGGGTTACGGCGAAGAAGTCTCAGCTTTCCTCTTGCAATTCCAGTAGCAAATCAACACAAAATTCGCCCGGCGAGTGATGCCAGCGAATGTTCGCCTGGAAAATGTTTTGCTTCGCTTGGCGAAGGCGCGACATACCAGAAGGGAGGTTTTCTTGTTGGAGGCACCTTGAAGTGCCAAGATATTTTATGTTCGCCTGAAGAAGGGCTCTGTTCGCCTGGCGAGTGGGCAAAAACAGAGCTACTTTTTGACACTTTCTAGTGCCTTATAAGTACCATGCTTTAGCTACTTTTGGAGGACACTTAGAACATTTGCAACATAACATTTTCTGACCTAGAATTGAAGATAGCTTAGTTTATCTTGCTTTTTGGCTCATCTTGCAATCTTGAGAAGTGGAAACACATCCATCATCAATCCTTTGAAGTGGATGTTCTTCATCTTCTCCATTTTCTTCTTGTTCAAGCTACCCATGAGAATGAGCAGCTAAGTCCATCTTTTTGTCAAGGTTAGATGTAGGTAATCATTAAACTTTGTATGTGTATGGATGATCCTCATTTGTAAACTCTTGGAAGATTAATATATGGTGAAAACCTTGTTTCATTTACAATCTTTTGTGTTGGTTAATGATTGAGAGATATTTTCCAACTCTTGACCTAGGTTTTCATCCTTCTCTATTCTTGAGATAGAAATAGTCTTGGATGGTTTTGTTCACTTAAAATGTTAAACTTTAATGTTGTCATTTTGATAGATTGTGTGAGAAATCAACAATGGATCAAAATGGTAAACATCACAATGTGAGTTAGAGATAATCATATTGAGAGGATATTGTGAATGTGTTGATTATTAAAAGGAGTTTATGCAATGTTGATTTAACATATGCATGCAAAGTGATTACCGAACCCTAACTTTGACAATCTTTATTTAAACCGTCAAACCATTATTTTATCGCATTTCTTACTTATATGCAAAGCTACCGTTACTTTAAAACCAAACCTTTTGTTACTATAAAGTTACGAATTTAACAACTGTCGAACGGTGGCAATATCTCATATTCCTTGTGGAGACGATAACAAAAACCCGACACTTGACCATTGTTCTAACAAAATGGCGCCGTTGCCAGGGAATATAAATTGATATTGCGAGCATCGCAATAGTTGCTGAATTTTTAACTTTGAATTTTTGACTTTGAATTTTTGACTTGTGCTTGTAATCTGTTTGGTTTAGTGTGCATCATTTGTTTTATGCGAGGACAGATCCCTGAGGAGCAAATTCTTTTTGATCCAGAGATCGAAAGAACCGCAAGGAGACTGAATAGTAGAACAGGACGGAGGAAGCAACAAGCTAGACAAAGACAAGAGCAAGGAGAAAGTTCCTCTACACTACCACCATCACCATATTTAACACCAACTATGGCAGCACCTCCAGCATCACCTCTAGTTTCCACTCCATGCACGAATAGTCCAAGACATACAGCTCAGTTTGCACGAAATCTTCAAAACGGAAGACAAGTTGAGATGAAAACAGGAATCCTAGCTCTAGTCTATCAAAATCCTTTCACGGAACTAGACCATGAGGATCCGTTCACCCATCTTACAAAATTCTATGAGATTGCTGGCGCAACGGGAGCAACAGAAGCTGACGAAGAGTCATTGTTTAGGAGACTATTCCCTCATTCCTTGATTGGGAAAGCGAAGGAGTGGTACCTTGATCAATCGACAACAATCATGACAGATTGGAATCTTCTAGAAGATAAGTTTCTTGAATGTTTCTTTCCACATAACCGATTCATGGAGGCTAAAACTGCGATTGCGGTATTTTCTCAAGGAGCTAGTGAATCACTAAACGAAGCTTGGGAGCGATACAAATCTATGTTAAGAAAGTGCAAGGGACACGGTTTCGACGAGCTCACTCAAGTTCATATTTTCCGCAATGGACTCCTTTCGGTTCACAAGACCTTATTGGATGCTACGGCGGGAGGATCTTTGATGTCAAAAAGTGAAGATGATGCAATTGCAATTATTGATAAGATGGCACTTAATGATCATCAAGGGAATCATAACCGTGGGGTGACTCAAAGAAAACCGGGTGTGCTCGAGTTAGGAACAAATGATGATATTCTTGCACAAAACAAGCTTATCTCACAACAAGTGGAACTGTTAACTCAACAAATAAAAGAGTTAAAAGAACCGTCAAAAGCTAAACAAATAGCTTGTTGTGAACTTTGCAAAGGTGAACATGACACCGGATTTTGTCCACCTCCAGGTTTCGAAGAAGTTAATTACATGGCAAATCAAAGAGATTACCAACCGAGGAAACATCAACAACAACAACCACCGTATCAACAACAACAACAACACCAAAATCCACAACAACAAAACTATCAAGGCAACCAAGGGTACCAACCTAGGGGAAACTATCAACATAACCAAGGTTATGGGGGTGGTCCTTCCAACCGTCAAAATCCCTATCAAACTCAACAACCACCAGTCGTAGCTTCAAAATTGGAAGAGACATTGACGCAATTCATGCAAATGTCAATGGTGAATCAAAAAAGTAACGATGCGGCAATTAAAAATCTTGAGACTCAAGTTGGTCAACTTGCTAAGCAATTAGCAGAACAACAATCCGGACCATCCTTCTCGGCAAATACGCAAACAAATCCTAAGGAGCATTGTAAGGCTATTAAAACGAGAAGTGGAAAATAGTTGGTTGACGAGAGTGAAAAAAGAGAGGTAGAGAAAAACATTGATGAACTTGATGGTAGAGTTGGGGAGTGGAGTGAGGATGAAGTTGAAAATAATGAGAAAAATGGTGAAGTTGAAAAGACAGAAAAATTGGTTGAAGTTGAAAATCAGAAAAATGTTGTAGTTGAAAATAAAACAAGTGAAAAAGTCGTGGTGGAAGAAGTGAAGAAGAAAAATGAGCGAAATTCTAGAAGGAAGGAGGTAGTGAGCACTACTCCGGTACAAAATTTACCTTACCCTCATGCTCCATCTAGGAGAGAAAATGAATGGAATTACGCCCGGTTCATGGATATCTTTAAACAACTTCAAGTTAATATCCCGTTTGCCGAAGCTTTGGAGCAAATGCCAAAGTATGCCAAGTTCATGAAGGACATACTCACCAAAAAGCGAAG
The DNA here is from genome assembly GCA_963859935.3 of Lathyrus sativus. Lineage (NCBI taxonomy): Eukaryota > Viridiplantae > Streptophyta > Magnoliopsida > Fabales > Fabaceae > Lathyrus > Lathyrus sativus. Next base: position 951,365,708 of record OZ012735.1, read on the forward strand.
GTATACAGAACCAGAAACAGTTGTTCTGGATGCGAGTTGTAGTGCCATCATCCAAAGGACTCTACCGAGAAAAGAAGTTGATCCAGGGCGAGTCACCTTGCCGGTTACAATTGGCGACGTTTATGTTGGAAAGGGGTTAATCGATTTGGGGTCAAGCATCAATCTTATACCTTTATCTATTGTGAAAAAGCTTGGTAACATTGAGATTGAAGCCATCCGCATGACGTTGCAATTAGCTGATAAGTCTACTACTCACCCTCATGGAGTAACTCAAGATGTATTGGTAAAGGTTGACAAGTTTTTCTTTCCGGTTGATTTTATTGTCATTGATATGGAGGAAGACGACGATGCGCCGCTAATTCTCGGAAGACCATTCATGAAAACCGCTCGTATGATGATTGGTGTAGACGACGGTTTGATGAAGGTGAGGGTACAAAACGAAGAAGTCACTTTTGACCTTTTTGAAGCAATGAAGCACTCAAATCACAAACATGATAGTTTCCGGATTGATGTAATTGAAGAAGCCACCTTTGAAGTTGCAAAACATGTTCATGACATAACTCCCATGGAGCTAGCCCTTGATGACTTTTTTGAAGTTTTTACCGTTGAAGAAGAATAAGCCCTCGAAGAATGCCTCAAGGAACTTGATAATTTTAAAGAGTTGCAACCATGGGAAGTGGAGGAGGAAGTGTTGAAAAAGGAGGTTGAAGATGAAAAGCCAATGATTGAATTGAAGGAGTTACCAAATAACTTGAAGTATGCATTCCTAGAAGAAACCGAAGAAAAGCCGGTTATCATAAGAAACCTTTTATTCAAAAGTGAAGAATCCCGTTTAATTGATGTGTTGAAGAAGAATCCAGAAGCGATGGGGTGGACTCTTTCCGATCTCAAAGGAATTAGTCCCTCCTATTGCATGCACAAAATTTTAATGGAGGAGGATTTTAAGCCGGTGGCTCAACCACAATGTCGCTTAAATCCTACAATGAAAGAGGTTGTTAGGAAGGAAGTTGTAAAATTATTGGATGCGGGAATGATCTACCCTATCTCGGATAGCCCTTGGGTGAGTCCGGTGCATGTGGTTCCTAAAAAGGGTGGCATTACCGTTATTCGTAATGAGAAAGACGAGTTGATCCCAACAAAGGTAGCAACGGGGTGGAGAATGTGTATTGACTATACGCGGTTGAATACCGCAACTCGGAAAGACCACTTCCCACTTCCGTTCATGGACCAAATGTTAGAGAGACTCTCGGGACAACAATTCTATTGTTTTCTAGATGGCTATTCCGGGTACAACCAAATTGCGGTTGACCCGGCCGATCATGAGAAGACGGCTTTCACGTGTCCGTTTGGAATCTTCGCTTACCGCAAAATGCCCTTCGGGTTGTGTAATGCGCCGACAACTTTCCAAAGATGCATGCAAGCCATTTTTTCTGATCTTATAGAGAAAACAATGGAATTTTTCATGGATGACTTTTCGGTGTTTGGTAGTTCTTTTGGCTTATGTCTGAAAAATTTAGAAACCGTGCTTGAAAGGTGTGTGAAGACTAATTTGGTGCTAAATTGGGAGAAATGCCACTTTATGGTGACGGAGGGGATTGTTCTCGGTCACAAAGTCTCGTCAAAAGGGCTCGAAGTGGATCATGCTAAGGTTGATGTGATCAAGAAGTTGCCTCCTCCAGCTAACATAAAGGGTGTCCGAAGCTTTCTTGGGCATGCCGGTTTTTACCGGCGATTCATCAAAGACTTCTCAAAGGTGGCTAGGCCTTTGAGTAACTTGCTGGCCAAGGACCAGGTATTTTTCTTATCTGATGAATGTTTAAAAGCTTTTGAGATTTTGAAACAAAAATTGGTCACCGCTCCAATCATAGTTGCTCCGGATTGGAATTCAAAATTTGAGCTAATGTGTGATGCTAGTGACTATGCTATTGGAGCGGTGTTGGGCGAACGGAAAGACAAAAAATTTCATGCTATACACTATGCAAGAAAGGTTCTTAAGGAGGCGCAAATTAATTATGCCACAACAGAAAAAGAATTGCTTGCAATAGTGTATGCACTTGAAAAATTTAGGTCATATCTCATTGGGTCTAAAGTGATTGTTTATACCGACCATGCGGCGATAAAATATTTGCTAACCAAACCGGATTCAAAGCAAAGGCTTATCCGTGGATCCTTTTGTTGCAAGAGTTTGATGTAGAAATTAAAGACAAAAAACAGTCCGAAAATTTGGTAGCAGATCATTTATCTCGCCTTGTCAACATGGAGGTGACTACTTTAGAAAAGGAAATCCGAGAAGAGTTTCCTGATGAAAAACTCTTTAAAGTTCAAGTGAGGCCGTGGTTTGCGGATTTTGCAAACCACAAGGCGAGTGGTTTTGTGCCGCCCAACCTAACTCCTAATCAAAATAGGAAATTCCTCTCGGATGCCAAGTACTATGTGTGGGATGACCCTTATCTGTTTAAGCAGGGAGGTGATAATTTGTTAAGAAGGTGTGTTACGGGTGATGAGGCCCAAAGTACTCTATGGCACTGTCACAACTCGCCTTATGGCGGTCATTTCAATGGGGCTAGAACGGCGAATAAAGTCCTTCAATCGGGATTTTATTGGCCTTCTATTTTTAAAGACGCAAATACCCATGCGCAAAGTTGTGACAGTTGCCAACGAAGCAGTGGAATAGGTAAGAGAGATGAGATGCCTCTTCAAAACATTCAAGAGGTTGAACTATTTGATTGTTGGGGTATCGATTTTGTCGGACCATTTCCACCCTCTTTTGGTAATGAATACTTGTTGGTTGCAGTTGACTACGTGTCAAAGTGGGTTGAGGCGATTGCCTCACCAAGGGAGGATTCTAAAACGGTCATCAACGTTTTAAAGAAAAATATTTTTTCCCGTTTTGGAACCCCCTGAGTGTTGATTAGTGACGGAGGGTCACACTTTTGCAATTCACCGTTGGAAAAAGTTTTACAACATTATGGTGTGACGCATAGAGTGGCAACTCCGTACCACCCACAGGCTAATGGTCAAGCTGAGGTTTCTAATAGAGAGATTAAAAGAATTTTGGAAAAAACCGTGTCGAACTCAAGGAAGGATTGGTCGCAAAAGTTGGATGAAGCTCTATGGGCGTATCGCACGGCCTATAAAGCTCCAATTGGGCTAACTCCATTCCAATTGGTTTTTGGTAAAACTTGCCATTTACTGGTTGAAATGGAGCACAAGGCCTTATGGGCCTTAAAATTTTTAAATTTTGATAATGAGTTGGCCGGTGAAACGAGGAAGGTGCAACTTCTTGAGTTGGAAGAGATGCGCAATGCTGCATACCACTCAAGTTGGTTGTACAAGGAGAAAGTAAAAGAATACCATGACAAAAAGCTCCGAAAGAAGGAATTTGCACCCGGGCAGCTTGTGCTATTATTCAATTCCAGGTTGAGATTATTCCCTGGTAAATTAAAATCAAAGTGGTCCCGACCATTTCGCGTCAAGGAGGTGAAAACTTTCGGGGTAGTGGTCATTGAGGATATGGAGAGAAAAGACAGTTGGACGGTCAATGGTCAGCGTTTAAAGATATATCTCGGCAGTCATGTGGACCGAGAAAGTTGTGTTATTCTTCTTGATGTTCCAGCTTGAGCATCATGGACCGTCGAGCTTATCCGACGTTAAACAAGCGCTTGTTGAGAGGCACCTCAACATTGTAAGTATTTACATGTTTTTCTATTCATTTTTGCTTGTTGTGAAAGCTGGTTGTGAATTTGTGTGAAAACAGCATGCAGCAGATCCTAATTCTACTGTCATGTTCGCTAACCTTTGCCTGGCGAATGGTGGCGAGTGTTCGCCCGACGAGCCTCAGCGAAGATTCGCTGGCTTTCGCCTGGCGAATGTGGCGTATCAACACACCCTAAATTGCCACCTCAGTTAAAAATATGGAGGATTTTGTGATGGGCCACCTGGGCCCATGAACCATTTCTTTTATTTGTCTATTCTGAAACCCTAACCGTTCCTTCCTTTGCCTCCACTCTCACATTTCACTTCTTACAATTTTTTACAAGTGCTCACTCTCTTTTCCTTTTGTTATTTGTTGAACTTCAATCTCCAGGTTTGCATTCTGATTTTCTTTTTAGTTTGTACATTATCTATGTTGTTTATTATTATTATTTGTCTCCTTTGTTCATATGGGTAGAACTCTTTGCGATTACCTATGAGTTATGCTAGGTTTAGAACCCCCTTTCACTGATTTTGTTCAAATTAAAGTGTTAACATCTTTCAAATCAATTCTATTTTGTGAAAGGGGATTGTATGCATTATGGGTGAAATATGGCACAAGAGCAGAGGCTCTGGTTTTCTGAATTTTCGCACCTTCGCTGGCATTCTCCAGGATTCGCCTGGCGAACCAAGGCGAATGCAGCAGATTTTTCTTTCCTTACTGTTTTGTGCTGTTAGTTCCTTCTAACTTGTTTTGTGTTGTTTGTTGTGTTTGTGTGTCTCTGTGTATGCAGAATGGGTCCTCGGATGATCAACCCACACAAGAGAAAGGCCTCCGCTTCTCGTACCGTACCGATCCGCTTTGATTTAGACAGGTTTCGCGGTGCTACTCAGGCCGCTCGCTACGAAACTCTCGAAAGGAGGAACATCGTGCTAGAAAAGAGGTTCCAGTTGAGTGACACTGGATCGTACCGTGCTATTGACGCGCTTTTTATAGCGAAAAAGTGGGAGCGTCTGATGACTCCTCTGGATGGTTACAATGCTGAAATAGTTCGGGAATTCTATGCAAATGCCATCCCGGATGATGATGAAGTGTTTAGTTGGGCCTCTACAGTCTGTGGTGTCACGGTAAGGTTTGATCAGCGAGCTATAAGTAATGCTTTAGGTAACCCTTTATCTCTTTCAGGAAGCCAGATATATGAGTATCACCGGGACCTGAACAAGCATCGTAATTTGGATGCAATGACCATGGATTTGTGCTTAGATGGGCGCAGTGTAGTGCGCAACTCTTCGGGGGTAGCCATTCGGTACCTTCGGACTGATATGAAGCCGCTGGTGCAGCTAATTCTGTTGTTTGTTCTGACGAATGTAGTGCCAAGGTCGCACCACAGTTCGGTGCCCATACCGATTTCTCATTTGATACATTCGATCCTGCAGAATGTACAGATTGACATTGCACGCATCATTCCTGATGAGATGCGTGTTGTGGTTTTAAGTGGACGTGGAAGGATAGCGGCTCGCAAGAATGCCCCGCTAACTTTCCCGTGCCTTATTATGTCGCTTTATGCTTATGCCGGTATGGATATCCCTCAGAGGAGATAGGTGACCATTCCTGCTGCGATCGATGATAAGTATGTTGGCAAATTTTGTAGAGCTAGGCTTGCTGTTGATGAAACTTCTGCTGCCGGTACTGATGCCGGCAGGCGTACCGGGGGCACTCCTGGATCTGGTCAGGCTTCTCCTGCTTTCTACCCATTTCAGCAGGAGATTTGTACTTATAATTGGGATTGGATGGCCGCTCAGCAACGCGCCACTTGTGATCTTCATGACTCCTTGCAGCTTTTGCAGTTGCAGATACGTGATCCTACCGGGAACCACACGATGATGACTAGGGAGCAATTCCTTGAGCATGCTGCATGGCCTGTGGACAGGCCCAGTTTTGGTAGGGGGAGGATGCAGAGGATGATGACCCTGCTGGTGATGAGGTAGATGATGATGATGATGATGACGGTGACGAGGGTGATGAGGACGATGATGATGGTTATGACATGTCTGAGGAGGAGGAGTGATCTCTGTGTGTTGTTACTTCCTTTGTGCTACAAAGTGAAGTTTTTTATCTTGTATTTCCATTCAGTTGTTTTGTGATGTACTTTGGATTGAATTTCTATTTTGTACTTGTATCTTTTAAGGTACTTTTGACTTTGTTGGTGTTATACACCGTGTTATCTTTTATTATTATTATTATTAGCATATTTTGTTTTTTTTTACTATTATTATTATTTCTTTATTGTTTAAGTTTTATGTTAAGTTTTATCTAAGGATGGTTGTTTGTGAATATTTTAACACCCTATCGTCGACATTTAGTGTCTTTTGTAGATATGCAAAAATTTCGTTCAAAGTGGGACGACGATGATATTATCGTCTCACAAATTTGTTGGCAAGGTACTTATTACCTTATTCTAGAATTTAGAATGTTTTAGAACTTGTTATTCTTTGAGCAATTTTGTAACTTTGCTTCTTTTTGCAACTTTTAGGCTTGATATGTCATTTAGGTCCTAAACCACAAATGAAAGAATCCTCCCTTTAATTGTATATATGCTATGGATGGATGATGAATTTTGTGTATACTTATAATCCATGCTCTATCTTTTGTTCTTTATAATTTTGTGGAAGTTTTAGAGAGGATCAAGGAACTTGTTTGCATAGAGCACAACCATTTCCATACACGTCCTGTGAGGAGTGTGACTTTCATTAGCCCCTTTGAGCCTTTCGAGTTTCTAATTTTAGATTTCTTCTTGAACCTTGTTATGCTTAAATTGTTTTTCTTGCTGTAAAAGCTTGGAACATTCACTTTGGGTGGAGTTGGAATTTAGTTGGGGAGAACAGAGAAAGTCGAGAAAATTGTGAAAATCTTTCAAGCAAGCGGTGTGAATAAAGATTGTTGAAATAATCAAAAGAAAAGAGAAATAGAACACAATGAAAAAAAAAGAGAAAAAAAAGAGGAAAAAAAGAGTATGCTTGCTTGAAGGAAAGAAAAAGAAAATAATTGTGCAAAGACTTGTGAGGGTTGGCATTTGTAGGAATTTGATGAATGAAGTGGTGATGTTGTAAATACTTGTATAGTGAGTGTTCCCGAGCATCGGCAATTTCTTTCAATGGCCTTATAAATGACCCTTGTTGTAACCCGACCAAGCTACAACCCTTGAAGTCCTTTGTGATCTTTAACTTCCATAATTTTGTTGTGAGCATTTAGATATTGTATGAATTGTGTAGTATTGCATTATTTGTCATTGGAGTGAATTTTTGTCCCGCGCTTTCATGCGTTTTTACTTCAATCCTTCTTCGAAGTGGAGTGTTAGAATGACATGTCATGAGAATTAGTTGTTTCTTGAAGCATTGTTTAATTTGTTTTTCTTAGAATCAAGTTCTTGTACATTATCTATTGTGGAATTGTGTAATGTTTAACTTGTTGCATTTGTTGTGTGTTTGAGCCGAATATTTTAACTTTGAATGAATTGGTTCTTGAGAAAATCCTCCTTTTTGTTTTGAGAGGCATACTTTGCTTGAGGACATGCAAATAAGTTAGTTGGGGAGAGTTGTTAGATCCCAAATGTTGTATTTATTTGACCCTTTTCAATAGTGTTTTTACTTGTTTTTATCTAGTAGTGTTTGATTTAGTAGTAGAATTCGTTTAGTTTCATTTTTTTGTAATTCAAGTGAATGGTGTTTGTAATATTGATGTTAAGTGTGCAGGTTTGACACTAATAGGAGCACCTTGGAAGGAATGAATTTGAAGCTGCCTGAAGAAAGTTGAAAGATCAGAGCATTCGCCTGGTGAAGCCCAGCGAGTTCCAGCGAAGGTTCGCCCGGCGAGTGCTGGCGAGCCAAGGCGTATAATTCAGAATAAACTCCCAGACCTAAAGGGCAGAAAGTTCGCCAGGCGAAGGTTCTAGCGAAGCTTCTCTACCGTTCGCCTGACGAGGGTTACGACGAAGAAGTCTCAACTTTCCTCTTACAATTCCAGTAGCAAATCAACACAAAATTCGCCTGGCGAGTGATGCCAGCGAATGTTCGCCTGGCAAATGTTTTGCTTCGCCTGGCGAAGGCGCGACACACCAGAAGGGCGATTTGCTTGTTGGAGTCACCTTGAAGTGCCAAGATATTTTATGTTCGCCTGGCGAAGGGCTCTGTTCGCCTGGTGAATGGGCGAAAACAGAGCTACTTTTTGACACTTTCTAGTGCCTTATAAGTACCATGCTTTAGCTACTTTTGGAGGACACTAAGAACATTTGCAACATAACATTTTCTGACCTAGAATTGAAGATAGCTTAGTTTTTCTTGCTTTTTGGCTCATCTTGTAATCTTGAGAAGTGGAAACACATCCATCATCAATCTTTTGAAGTGGATGTTCTTCATCTTCTCCATTTTCTTCTTGTTCAAGCTACCCATGAGAATGAGTAGCTAAGTCCATCTTTTTGTCAAGGTTAGATGTAGGTAATCATTAAACTTTGTATGTGTATGGATGATTCTCTTTTGTAAACTCTTGGAAGATTAATATATGGTGAAAACCTTATTTCATTTACAATCTTTTGTGTTGGTTAATGATTGAGAGATATTTTCCAACTCTTGACCTAGGTTTTCATCCTTCTCTTTTCTTGAGCTAGAAATAGTCTTGGATGGTTTTGTTCACTTAAAATGTTAAACTTTAAAGTTGTCATTTTGATAGATTGTATGAGAAATCAACAATGGATCAAAATGGTAAACATCACAATGTGAGTTAGAGATAATCATATTGAGAGGATATTGTGAATGTGTTGATCATTAAAAGGAGTTTATGCAATGTTGATTTAACATATGCATGCAAAGTGATTACCGAACCCTAACTTTGGCAATCTTTATTTAAACCGTCAAACCATTATTTTATCGCATTTTTTACTTATATGCAAAGCTACCGTTACTTTAAAACCAAACCTTTTGTTACTATAAAGTTACGAATTTAACAACTGTCGAACGGCGACAATATCTCATATTCCCTGTGGAGACGATAACAAAAAACCTGACACTTGACCACTGTTCTAACAACCATCTAGTGTTAGAAGAATCAATGGCATAAAAAACTTGTTTTACTTGGGTACCATGATGAAAGGTTCATTATTATAAGTTGTCTTACAAATATCAACCCGTGTGAATCCTAATTCATTGGTTTCTACACCAATGTTACTATCAATCCACTTGCACTTAAATAAAGGCACTTTGAAAGAAACATAGTCAATCTCCAAAATTTCCTCAATGACCCCAAAATATGCCCTAGATGCTAGTACACGATTGTTATCTTTGGAACTAGAAAATTACATGGATTTAACCTCAACCGTAACCCTACTATTTTGCATGGTTCTACGACCGTCCTTTGATTTTGTATAGAATAAATATTTAGAAATTTCATATGCACTCCAAGTAATTACATTAAACTTAGGCATATGTCACAACCATTTGCAAAGATCCAATGGACTACTCTCTTTAGAAATACTTTCATAAATCAATTTATGAAAGTTTTGTTATGCTCTGTAAACAACCATTTTTGTGAGCGGTCAAGTATGGTTGAACTTCACTAAGGTTATTCAATATATGCAAATGTGCTTAAATAACTACTCCTCGGGAAAATGTATAATATTTAAACCATGAATATCTCTACCATCATAATATCCATCATGACGAGACTTAGGAATTCCTATAAAGGAAATTCCTAACAAATAGTTTGTACAAAACTCAATAGATTCTTCTGTGATGTACCTTTCTAGGATCAAAGCTTCAAGATGGTGATAATTATCTGTATACCCTTTAAAAATATTCATGTAAGGCTCTACCGGATACATCCACCATAAATAAATTGGACCATAAATTCTAATCTCCCTTACTAGATGAACAACTAAGTGAACCATAATATCAAAGAAAGATGGAGGGAAAAACATCTCTAATTGGCACAAGATAACTATAGCTTTGTGTTCTAAGTCATCTAAATTTCTAGGATCAATAACTTTACTACATATACATTGAAGAATAAGGATAATTTGGTTATAGTTACCCTTACATTTCTTGGTAAAATGCCACGAATAGCCAATAGTAGAAGTTGTTGCATCAAGACGTGACAATCATGAAATTTCAATCCAACTAATTTGTGATTATTCTCTGACACAAGTTTCTTTATATTTGATGAGTTCCATTGGGGAACTTTGATACCCTACAAACAATCGCAAAAGCTTTTTTTTTTAAAAAGAGTGTGACATGCTGGGGGAATATAGATTATATTTTCTACTTATTTTAGGGCTAACTTTTGCGGTATACCTATCACAGCCATATCTTCACGAGATTTTTTAGTATCTTTTTTCTTGCCTTTAATGTTGAAAAGTGTTCTAATCAGACTATCACATACATATTTCTCCACATGCATCTCATCAAGACAATGTCTTACATCAAGACTAGACCAATATGAAAGATCAAAGAGTACCGACCTCTTTTTCTAAATATTTTTCTCCACGGACTTTTTTTGTTTCTTTCCAAAGACAACCTTGATGTGTTGTTGTTTTCTATAAACTTCCTTCCAAATTAAGGGCTTTGAAGCGATATAAACTCATGCTCTCCATTAAAAGCCTTCTGCAATCTATGATATGGATTATTAGGTCGTAGACATTTTCGATTCCCAAGATAAACTGTCTTCTTTCCATTTTGTAATTGGTGGTGACATGTATCAACTTCACATGTAGGACACTCTCTATGTCCCTTTACTTTGTATTAAGACAAATTACTGTATGCAGGAAAGTCCTTGATTATGCAAAATAACATGACATACAACTTAAATTTATCACCTATATATGCATCATCAACATCAACACATTACTCCCTCAAAAGTCTTTAATCTTCAATCAATGGCGTTAAATAAACATCAATGTCATTGCCTGGTTATTTTGGACTAGAAATCGTCATCGATATCATCATATACTTGAGCTTCATGCACAACCATGGAGATATGTTATAAAGTATAAGAAGAACACACTATGATGTATGGTTAGTGTTCTGGACTGGGCCGACGCTTAGCCCACTCCCTGGAAGGCCTAAAGCCCACTGCGGTTGGGCCCCATATGAACTACGCTGATGGGCAGAAGACCCGTCGGGCACAATCTTCCTCCCCGTCGGGGACACGCCAACAGCTGTCGGGGCAAGGCCCCCACATCCGGCCAGACAACCTCCTCTTTCCCCGTTGTCAGGCAGGACAATCTCCTCTGCCCGAAACTCCTTGGGCCTTCACCCCACTTTCTCCACGTATCCCTCATGCAGGGACACGTCATAAAGTAACTACCCACGTCCTAGAGATTCGGTCTTCCTCCTCCTGAATAGTGCGGGACAATTACTCTAGGGCGAAGACCACGTCCTGGTTTTCACGATGCCACGTCAGCCCTAGCAATTACTAACATTGGGCCTGACAGCCCATCCTAGTGCTAGATAACTGTTGGCCCAACGTCGGAGACTCAGTATAAATACCCTCTTCACTAGAGGTTCAGGTAACTTAACTCTCTTACTCTCTTTATGTACTTGCTTCCACTCTGCTCGTCACTTACTTTGACATCGGAGTGTGTTTCAGGTACACCCCCTCCTCATCTACACTTTGGGTGAACAGCTTCCAGATCGACGACGTGTGGCAGATCATCGATCCTCTTCTGGTCAGGTACAATCAGTGGTGCCGTCTGTGGGAATAAGCTTCCCCGTTCCTCCGAACAGAGAACCAAAGCTTCATCTCTCAAAACTTCAGGATCATGACTAGCCCTCGCCACGACGACGCTGTTCACAACTTCACCCTTGTCCTTGTCACCAACAGAGACGGTCAGGCGGGGACATCTCATCCCCGTGAAGCCGACGTCAGGGACAGCTTGACTGCCTCCCCTTCCTCCTAGGACGCGCCACACCATGTCGTCCTGCGAGCGAGAAGTCCGACAGTGTTCTAGCCGATCCTCACTCCGGCCAACGCGGACCCGATGATGGTTGCCCTCTTTGCGGCCATCAACCAGACGAATGGGATGTTATTCCAAAAGAACGAGCGCATTGGCACGCTGGAGCACGACAACTCATCCCGCTCTCCTTCGCGGAGAAATCAGCGCGGGAACTCTCGAAGCCCTTCTCCCTAACCACGGGGACACCGACCACGACTGGAGAGGCTCCAACCCGTGGTCTCCAAGAAGATAGTGAGGTCGCCGACACAGAAGGATAGACGCTCACAAGAACCGGAGACGGGGAGACCCGAGGCCCCGGTCCGGCAACCGAGGGTACGGAACCAACCTCCTCCTCGACAGGGGCCCTCACCCCCTCAATCCCTGATCCTCAGTGACGAGGACAACTACATGACCCCATTGTCCCGGGAGATCATGACAGCTCCCATCCCCCACGAGATGGAGAAACCGCCCGTGCTCCCGACGTACGACGGCACTTCGGATCCAGACGACCATCTAGAAGACATCGAGGCTATGCTTGACTATCGGAACGTTCGGGGAGCCATCAAGTGCAGGCTTTTCCCAACGACCCTGAGGAAAGGCGCCATGACGTGGTACAAAAGCCTGGAACTGGAGTCCCGCGACACTTCACAGCGTCCAGGCACCATCCGAAGACGGAGGCCGCACTGGGTGCAATCATCCTGGCCCCCGACGAGCCCCTCAGGAACTACATTAAGCGGTTCACGAGGGAGGCAGTCCAGGTAACGACTTCAGACGAGATGAAACGTTACTTGATGGAGCAGGGGCTGCGCCGAGACTCCAAATTCTATGAAGTTGTGGCCATCCACCGCCCAAACTCCCTCCAAGACTTCCTCGATAGAGCTCGCCATTATATTCGAATAGAGGAGAAGCAGGCCGCCAACACCGCCCGCGACACCCGGAACAAAGAAACTCCCCAGGGATCCCAAGAGGAAGGGTCCTCGGGCCAACGTCGCGGGGGGGACAGACGACGAAAGGACCGCTCCTGAGAACCCCGCGAGCAACGGGGCCCTGTCGAACACTTCACCGAATACACGGCGCTGGTCGCTTCCCGCGAGCATATACTGGCAGAATGCGCCAACTCAGAATTCGTCAGGGGAGGTGTCCGCTTTCCAAAACCGGCGCCCACCAAAGCCAACATGGATAAATCTAAGTAATGTCGCTTCCACCGAAGCTACGACCACGTGACAGAAGATTACATCCATCTGAAGGATGCAATCAAAATTCTGATCAAGGATGAACATCTGAAGAGATACACCCGGGGAGGAGACCCACCATGATAGGAGGCCCCAGAGGCTAAGAAAATTAAGGACCGCCCTCCTCTCCATGATGACTCCGCCCTACAGGTAGCCCTCACCATAAGTCGGCCAGAGGACTGGTTCGCCCTAAGAGAATTCAGCCTCCCCGCCGAACTTCAGTTACCCGAGGAGCCTGTACGCCCCACATGTCGGTGGGAATACTTCCCGAGGGCAATGGTCATTTCCGGCGGGACCCCGAGCAAACTCTTAGTGGGATCAGTTAAGCGGAAGTTTAACGAGCTTATGATCAACAACTCTGGCAAGATGAGCACCCTTGACAAGTTCCAAGGTCGATTCAACTCGATCACCTTCTACCTCGAGGTTCTCCCCCGGGGATCCCCAAACTCAAACATTCCCCTCCTGATCCGGGCACAGATGGCCAACTTCGACGTTCGACGCATCCTGGTCGATGGGGGGAGCTCGGTGGACATCATGTACACCCATCTCTTCGCAACGCTTCAGCTCGACGAATCCAACTTATCCCCCTACCTAGGATCCGACCTACAGGGCTTCAACGGGACGACAACGAGGCCGTGGGGATACGTGGAGCTCAAGGTCACATTCAGGGAAAAGGAAACGGCCAGGGAAATCAACGTCCATTTTTTGGTCGTCGAATGCCCATCCCTGTATAACTGCATCCTGAGCAGGACAACGATGGCCGAACTTACCACGGTACCATCGACCGTCCACCTAAAAATGAAATACTACACCAGACTAGGAGTCGTCGTTACCCTCAACGGCGATATCGAAGCTGCTCGTCGGTGCTTCGACGCTGCGATGAAAGGCATTAGTACAATCAGTCCCACGACCAAAGCAACCAAACCACCTCCTATTCGGGAAGTCAAACTGAAGGATCACGTCGACGTCGTGGACCTCGACTTTCGTTTCATTGAAGAGCCTAACCACGAAGACGAAACCAGCAAAACCAACCGGGCATCCTTTCCACCCAACACACCCCATTCCACACGGGGACTTCGAGATCGTGACCCTCGGGGCATACGCAACGAGGACCGTGAAGATTGGGGCAAGGCTTCCCGACCTGGCGAGGAAGCAACTGAAGGCCTGCCTCCATGAGAATGCTGATCTCTTCGCGTGGAGCACCGCAGAGATGCCCTGACTCGACCCTGAGGTCGCCTGCCACCAGCTCTCCGTCAACCCAGCCGCTAGGGCCGTAGTACAACTTAGACGTAGGCAGTCCTTCGAAAAGTCGGCGGTGGCTGAAAAAGCTGTAAAAGACCTTCTAGAGGCGAATTTTATTTCGGAAGCCCGATATTCAACTTGGTTGTCCAACTTTGTACTTGTTAAGAAAAATAATGGAAAATGGAGGATGTGCATTAACTACACAGATCTCAACCGGGCATGTTCTAAGGACGCCTACCCCTCCCCAACATCGATAAGCTCGTCGACAATTTGGTAGACTTCAAACTATTGTCCTTCATGGACGCGTACTCGGGGTACAACCAGATACCCATGGTCGAGGCCGACAAATAGAGCACGACTTTCATGACCGAGTCGGGCAATTACTACTACAACGTAATGCCCTTCGGCCTAAAAAACGTCGGCGCCACCTACCAGCGGATGATGAACAACGTCTTCCGAGGAGAGATTGGCGACATGCTCGAGGTCTACCTGGACGACATGACCATCAAGTCCTACACGGAGGTCGACCACACGACACACCTCAAGAAAGTATTCGAGACAGCGAAGAAATGCAGGATGCATTTCAATCTGGAGAAGTGCGCCTGGGGAAGTTCCTCGGGTTCTATCTGACCGAACGAGGGATCAAGGCAAACCAAGACAAGTGTCGGGCTTCTCCGAGATCACGACTCCGAGCTCGAAGAAATCGATACAGTCCCTCAACGGGATGCTCGCATCACTCTCCGCTTCGTTGCCAAATCCGCGCAGCACACCCTCCCTTTCTTCAAATTGCTGAGAAAGGAAGCCGCTTTCGAGTGGACAAAGGAATGAGAGCAAGCCCTCCTCCACGTCAAACGCATCATGTCGGAGTCGCCCGTGTTGACAAGACCAGATGTCGGGGAAACCTTGTACCTGTACCTAGTCGTGGCGAACGAAGCCGTCAACATCGTACTGATCCGAGAAACCCCCGAGGGGCAGAAACCGATCTACTTCACAAGAAAAGCCCTCCATGGCCCCGAAGTGAGGTACCAACAGATCGAGAAAGTCTCCTTAGCCCTCGTTAAGATGGCCAGACGACTCTGACACTATTTCCTAGCCCACACCATCATAGTTAAAACCGAGCAGCCTATTAAACAGCTGCTTAGCCGACCCGACATGGTTGGGTGAATGCTGAAATGGTCGCTGGAGCTTTCCGAGTTTGACATCATCTACGAAGGCAGAAAAGCTCACAAGGCCCAAGTTCTGGCCGACTTCGTCGCTGAGATGACCCCTGCACCAGAATCGACCTCAGGAACTTAGAAATAGACCATCTTCGTCGATGGCGCCCCGAGCTCCTTAGGAAGTGGCGCGGGCACCATCCTCGCAAACGAGGACGAAACTGTTGTTGAAGTCTCCCTGGCACTGGCCTTCCCGACGATGAACAACCAGGCAGAATACGAAGCCTTCCTGGCCGGCCTCCGCCTGGCAGAAGATCTCGGAGCCAAGGAGATAAAAATCTTCACGGACTCCCAGCTGGTCGCCTCGCAAGTACGAGGCAAAAAACGACAACCTGACCGAGTACCTGGCCCTCATAAAGGAACAGATGAAGAGTTTTGACTCCGCAGAGGTCTAGCATGTTCCTCGTGAGCATAACACGCGGGCAGACATCCTCTCAAAGCTGGAGAGCACCAAGAAGAAAGGAGGGCACAAATTAGTCATCCAAGAGGTCCTCGCGCGACCAAGCATGGAGAGGGAAAAAGCGTCGCTCGACATCAATGCCATCAGCGACGCCAATTATTGGATGATGCCCATACATGCCTACTGTCGCTACCGTGAAAATAAGGTGTCGGCAAAACAGAAGAGTCGCCACCTTTCGTTATTTATCCCTCAGAACGGGAAAGGAAACGATCGGAAAAACCTGACGAAAAGGTATAGGACAAGGTCATCGCAACCATTGTCTGGGTTCGGGAGTCGGTTACGCAAGGGAAAGGTATTAGCACCCCTCACGTCCATCGTACTCGATGGGATCCACGCTTGTTGTGTTTATCTGACGGGTTTATTTACTATCTACCTATCAAGGCTGGTCTGAAAAGAAAAGAAAATGACTCGGCAAAGCGTCGCGCTTTATGCCTACGTATTCTCATCAGAGAATGAGAAATCAAAGTCAACGTAGTTCTCCTAACTACGGGTAACAGATGGGGGAAGGTGGCTCGCCAATACGTCAGTATTGTGCATATGTACTCTCAACAGGCTTGAGAGATCAGAGCTTACGTAGTTCGGGATAATACGGATTACGGGGATTCAGATTCATCTGTTTTTATTTGAGTAAGGTTAACGAACAGTTCCAGCAGTTTGGCGTACGCGGCTCGACCCTTGGAGACTTAGGCGTTACCGTTTGCGGTAGAACTGGGAGTTAACGACACTCTTTTCTTCAGAAAAGCTTCCTTTGAATTACGGGCCCACGGGGCAAAAAGGTTTGAAGTTTGTTTTCTGTCTTTTACGGAAGAACTGTTTTTAGTTGTTTGTAACTAATATCGCACTAGAGACTATGACTTGAGAGTAAATGCGTCGCATGTCACCCTAAGAGTACCATACTAAACATCCAGACTGTTGAAGAGTGTCCCTTCAACAACCCTTTCTCAAATAGCTTAAGGCTCGTAACGTACGACATCAGTTAACCTTTATTACTGTATTTTGATTTGTTTCGAGATGAGAAGAGAGAACGGGCTCGACTAAAGGGAGACTATCAAGTCCTAATGTTGTCATGCCAAGGATTCATCCTATGGTTGAGGTTTGAAACAGGGAACTCCTAGAAGTTATCATGCATAGGTTTCAACCTAAAGTTCTAATCATCACTTCCTTATCAAAGGAAATGAGATTCCTAGGGGATCATGTCAATGGTATACAGAAACAGATAAAGCATCAGCTTAAACAGTAAACAGTAAACGACTATAAAATGCATGCAATGCAAGTGAGGGAGGAAATGTGTGTGGGACATCAGCCTCCACAAGCTCGTCTCGACCTCAAGCCAGATATGAATAACTGCAATCATGAAGGAAAATAAAATGCCATCAAGCAAATCACAAACCACATAGGTAAGGGAGCAGGGCTCTACCGAATACCCACAAGCAAAGCCATACAGTAAAAATACAAGTAGAGGGAGCAACTCAACCTCTAGTGCAATCATGCTCCTAGCTTAAAAGAATCTAGATATGAACTTATTCTAATGCATCAAGCAAATCAAACAAGTCACATTAATGCAGTTGCACAGAAAGCAAACAGACAGGAAAGAAAGCATATCAACAGCTTCCACAGCTTCACAGCAAAGCCCTCCTCTGACAGCAGTTCAGTCTACAGTCTGTAACTGTTCCTTCAAGGCTTTCATCTTCAATAACAAGTATCAAATTGCTTCTTCAAGCTTTCAATGCATCAAACACAAGTATCAACTTGTTCTTCATCTTCTTCAAGCTTCAGCTCTTTCTTCAATCTCAATTTGATCTTCTTCACACAAGTATCAACTTGTTCTTCTTGATTTTCAAGATTCAGCTTCAATGGCAGTCTTCAAACAAAGGGGAAGTGCAACCTCTAGCACCTTCAATCTTCTAGCAAGGAACCCCATCCTCTAGAAAGGGAGAAAGATTCATCTAACAAGAGCAAGGTGGGATAGGGAGAAGCAAGGTGAAGACCTAAGGTCACCACTAAGCACTCCACCATCAAAGAAAGGAACCCTCAAAGGTTCTACCAATTTGTGAGGAGCCACACATCCTACCAAAGGAGAGATGGGGCCTTCACCATGGGACCTTATATCATAGGGAGGAATGGAAGTGATCAACACCTTCCATGTTTATGAAAGAAGAGAATCTATCTAGAAGCTCTACGTACAAACCCTAATCTTAACACCTAAACTAACTCAAACCAAAAGAAGGGAAATCTTCACATCCAAGCTTCTTCAAGCATTCCATAGCAGCCCAAACTTGTCTTCAACATCATCCAAGAGCAAGCAAAGCAAAACCCTAATCTAAGGGAACTAAAGAAGTCATTCTAGTCAAGTTAGCAAGTTAGGGTAACCTAAAACCTACTACTAAAGTTAATCCTAACTAAAATACTAAAACCAATTGTAAAATCCTACAAAAATAACTATGGGAGCCTAAGTCAATCATGACTCTATCATGTTAACTCCAGAGATCAAATCATCCAATAAGTCCTAGAATTAAATCCTAAACTATGGAGTACTAAGGTTAAACCCTAAAACTAGAGCACCTAAAGTTTCAATACAAAAACAGCCCTAAACTTCTTCACAAAAATGTGAGAAAATTACTAGAGGAGCATACATGTCTAAACTAGCTACACACAAAAAATCAGTCTAAAAATCATCATCAAATGATCACACAAAAATTAGCATGACAAGGTATCAACCATAATGAAATTAATATCAATTAAAATAAAAAAAAATGCATGAATTCCTAAACTTTTAATTCAACAAAATTCTAGACTCATTCATGAGTCAGGGGAAAAAAACCTGGATCAAAATGACCAACTTTTCTATTTATTATGAATTGTTTTCAAACTATATGAAATGAGTAAAAATAAAGAAAAAACAAAAGAAAATAATGAAGCGCGTGTGAGGAATAGCAAATTATATGAGTTCATTTCACAGACTGGGCCAAAACGGGGGTGTGGTTATCAAACCGTGACTTAAGCCCAAAACTCGCTGGTTAATGAAACGCAGCGTATCAATCCAAATTCTCTCTTCAGAGTTTAAAACAAATCGTGGCCGTGTAATCCTAGTCCAAGTCAATGGTCAAACACTCATCCAATGGATCCCATGCTTCGTCTCCAAAATTCAAACTGATGGAGGGAACTCTCCAGACGGTGGCCTGAGCTGCAGCACTACCGTCTTCTTCGGCGAAGTGGTGTCCACAGGTCATCAAAAACAACAAATCAATACACTATCTCACTCAATTTTTTCTCCTGAACACGAATCCATCATCCAAATTGCCTAACTCTTGCTCTAACTTAAAACACGATAGAATTTTCAGAAATGCCCCAATTCTTGATCATCACAATTCTAAAAAATAATGTTCCTAATGTAATATACACTCTTCAGAGGTTAAAATCCATTATTTAAACACGATTATATCACCAAGAATCACAAGAAATTCGTCTCAACAGAAAATGATCCATGACCTAAAGTGTCTCTATTCATCAGTTTCTTGTACCAAAATCCATCTATGTCCTACCAAGAACCTAACCACATGCAAGTTTCTACGTATCTCCCTATAGATTAAGCAAAATTTTGATTGGTGCAAACCTGGTTTCAGATGAAGAACAGGTGCAGCTTCTGCTCGATTCTTCCTTCAATATGATCCAGACTCACTCCAAATCTTCCTCTGAATCTAATGCACACCTCAATTTGCTCTGATTTCAACTCAATCCAAGAACACGATCTTGAGTTGCAGCTCTGAGTTTTCAATTGCTCCTTCTGTTATCAGCATCAATCTTCTCCAAAAAAAGCTCTGAACTCATTCAACTAGTTATATAGAAGTAAATGGAAATGTCTAGAAACTTCTGTAACCACCCAAATGAGATTTTCAATTTCAATTTCTCCTCCAAAATACCATGTGCACAATTACGAATCCAGCTCTGTTTGGGCATGAAAACACTTGGAATCTTTATCTCATGAGATATTGAATTGATTGGTTATGATCATTTCCTTGTTTGTAATCCAATGATGTGAATTTGATATGTTACTTCATCATGAAGCAACAAAATGAAATGGCATGAATTTGAACTCAAACCAAAAATGTAATATTGCCATTGTTTCTAAAATGATTTTTCCAATCAATTTGACCTATAACATTGCCTTGTTTGGACACAAATCAATTTATTTCAAATTTTTGGTCATTTAAATGCCTTTAATCCTTCCTTTTTCACAACTCCTTGAACCAAGTCCTTCCTTGAGCCATTTCAATGTCTCCTTGATACATGATCAAGGTTAAGACCCCATTTTGAGCAACTTTCAAGTTGAACAAAATTTCATTTGAGGTGTCTAAGTTGGTGAAAATGACCTATAACCAACAATGAACTATAATCATAACTTCCCAAAATACCCTTGACTTGTGAAAGCTATAACTTGAGTTCTACAAATAATATCAAGGACTTCTAGTACTCTATGGAAAGCTAAGAGAATAAGGAACAACATTCATGTTTACCAAAAGTTCATAGGAATCATCCTTCTAGGGAAAAAGTGTCTTGCAAGTTGGGTAACTTTCAAGCTCCAAATTCACATGCCTCAGATGACTTGTAACTTGTCTGGCTCATAACTTGAGTTCTATAAACCTTATCAAGGATTTCTAGCACTCATATTAAATCTAAGACCATTCCCTACAACAATCATGTTGGGGTCAAGGTGAGATGAAGATCATATCTTGAGTTAAATTGTCTTGAAGATAGGGGTCAAACTAGGGGATTTTACACTGTCAAGTCTTAGAAACCCTAGCCTGAAACTTCTCAAACTCTTCAATCATAATGAGTTAACCTTGGAATCATCCTTATAACATCTCAATGTATCAATCCATGATCACATGGCTCTTGAATTAGGTCTCAACCTTCTTCAAATCCTCAGTTGACTTAGGGTTGACCTAGTCAAACCCTAGCTGCACCAATCATGGCTGAGGCTTCTTATTCTTGCACAATGACCTGTCTAGGCCTCAAAGTGATCTTCAAACCTTCTCATGAGCTCTCTCAAGACCTCAAGTTCATCTTCATGGCCTTAGAATCATCTGATGGTCTTCCCCATAACTCTCAAGTTAGGAGACCCACATACTTGGTTTCAACCACCCTCTCTGAGGATCCTTTAACTTTTATGACAAGGATATCAACCCTTGAACACCTGAATAACCTTCTTAGCTAGCTTCATAGCCTTGTATAGCTCTTAATTGGTAATCATACCTCTTGATCTCTTGTACACATTTCAATGAAATGCAAATGATAACGCTAATGTGAATGAAATGAAACATAAGCTAGGTAAAGAAATGTTGGGCAAATTTTGGGGTGCAACAGCTGCCCCTATTCAAATGGCTTGGACCTGACTGGGTGAGAAGCGAACGAATCTCAAACAATCAAGGTAGAAGACGGTTGAATACCAACAAACCTGGAAATTTGCCAACTGCACATGTACACGGTACTCTGATGGGACAAATCTTCGGAAACTGAAATAATAGTTGCACGACAACTAGCTAGAGAAGTACCAATCTGAACCTCTGTCAGGATGATTCTCTGGTTTATTTGATATCATTGCATCCTCAAATCATAGAGGGATCACCGGTTACACGGTAACGGGTGATTTGTAAACGGTACTTCGATTGGTAGGAACATCTTCAAAACAGAGCATGACAGTTGCACGACAACTCTGCTGGGGAATTGGTCACACGGTAATTGGTGAAAGGTCTAACCTCAAATCTCCGTCAGGATGATCATCTGATTTTGCTGTAGATATTCGTCCTCAAGTCATCAAGGGCTCATTGGTCACTCGGTAACCGATGATACATAGCTGATATTGCCGTCAGGCATTCTGCGGCATTGCGGCAGAAGGATTCCTCGAGCATCATCAGGTCATTAAGAGCTTTTTAACAATCAAGTTAATCATGCCGTCGGACATGCAAAGAACATCTCGGGCGTCAGCTGGACTTCATCAGAGAGTCTGAAATAGAATCCTTGATCAATCATGAACCCAATAGGGATATCTATTCTTCTGCTGTCAAGCACTCCGCGTCAGTTGAGATAACAACTTCGGCATTGCAGTTGGACTTCCTCAGTAAGTCAGGGAACTTGGCACTACTGCCAGACTTCAATCATCAAGTCCTCAAGGGCAGTTTCAACTTTGCTGTTCAGAAACCTGCTGGGGATGATACACCTCCGCTGGGGATTCTGGAGAACTATCAAGTAACTCTACTTCGGGGATCCAGAAATCATTCTGGATGAATCAACTCTGCTGAGGACTACAAGAATCATCTTGGACAAATCATTCCGCCGGGGACTTCAAGAATCATCCTGAACCAATAACTCTACTGGAGATTTCAGGAATCGTCTTGATCAAACATTCTGCCGGGGACTTCAAGAATCATCCTGAACCACTAACTCTGGCGACCTCACTGGGGATTTTAAGAATCATCTTAAGCAAACACCTTCGCTGGAGAATTCAAGAATCATCTTGAGCAAACCATTCTGCGGAGGAACACCTGTAAAACAAGAACGGTAACGACCTAGCTCATGTTTCGTATGCATATGCTTTGACAATGGCGTAATGCTCCACACGGTGGAAATGCTACGCATTTAGGGTAAATGCTATGCAATCATGCCAAATGCTATGACCCCATCAGCAAAATAAATGCTGAAGGGAGAATCCTCCTGTCAAGGAGGAAGAACCACTCTAGTGGAGGAAGGAATCATCCCGCCGAGGAGAAGAAGTCACACCAATCTCAATTGGATTCCGCCTGGGGAACGAACTTCAGCCGACTGCTGCAGGGGAACAAAGTTCTATAAGAACCTGAACCCGCTCAACTAGGTATTCAAACCACAAACTGTCGAGGAAACGATATCAATCGCCGAAATAAACTGCACGGCTTCGCAGCAAAACTTTCCTGAAGATAACGACTCCGATGGGGAAAACAGCATCAGCTATTCAACACTCTACTGGGGAAAACCAATCATGGCCTGAACGACTTCCAAGGACTCGGCTTTCTTGGGGAACTGCAAACTCGGCTGGGGAGGGTAACCAGACGCTGGAATAAATCCTACTTGTCGGGGAGAGTACAACTCTGTGGGGAATCTCAATTCCGCCGAAGACTTCAGTCTGCGCTATCGAAGGCTGAACACTTGTGAATAGTCTCCTATGAGAAACTGCACCCTGACCCAATGTTGGGGAGGAGTATACACTTCAGCGCATGACTCAGCTGGGGAAATGATGATCCCTAAGGATACATCTGATTGGGGAGAATCCTCTCCTCCTGGGGGATACATATCAATGATCTTGGTTCTATGTTCATACTCCATGGGGAGATGCTGCTACATTTGTTGGAGAAGAAGGAATCATCCTGCTTGGGAACGCATATGGCGTACTGCCTGGGATATGTCATACCTGCAACAACACAAACAAACAGACACGATACCCTTCTCAAAGGGACCTATCAAGGTTATCATCTTGTGACAATGTTCAAGTAATTCATTGTTTCAACAATCAGCGGCCTAGGCCAGTAAGTTTATGTATGCGCATTTTATCAAAAACATCGGCGTTCTTTTTCGCAAACAAAACAGGTGGATGCTAAACAAACAAACAGAATTGCTGAATAGTATATTTTTTATTGATGATGAACCCCTGAATGGGAAAGAATGTTTTACAACAGATGCAAGCTCCTAGAATGAGGACGCTGCGCAAAAAACATAAATATACATCAGTATATACACAAATGTCGGCAATGCGGCGTAGACGAACACCATGAGTTGATCCCTCTATGACCCACTCGACTTCGATACTTCTTCGATGCTTCAGCCTCAGAAGAGATTGATTCAGATAAACGGCCCTCAGGTCTTCCAAAACACTAAACAATGAAAGTCCATACGCGGAACGCAATCATTTGCTTTTTCAAATCTCTAACTTTTGCCTGAATCGCCCTTCCGGGTTTTCGATTCACCGGGATACCCTTTTTTGCCAAAGTCGCCCTTCAAGGTTTTTGACTTTGCGGGTGTACATTATTTTCTTTTATATCCCTAATTTTTTCCCGAACCTTTTTTCCTTTTTTATGGTTCGCCGGGATGCCCCATTTTTGCCTGGATATTCTTTTTCTTTCCAGCGGGTCATTCTTTAAGCAAAGTATTTTTTAACTGCGTCCGCGTTCACCGGGGATGCAAAATCTTCGCCGTCCATTGTGGATAACAACAAGGCTCCTCCTGAGAAGACCTTGCTGACAATGTACGGACCTTCGTAATTGGGAGTCCACTTGCCCCGGTGATCGAAGTGTGGAGGAAGAATCTTCTTCAGGACGAGATCACCCGTCTGAAAGCTTCTAGGACGCACCCTCTTATCATAAGCTTTCTTCATTCAGCTCTGGTACAGACGACCATATGCAATTGATGCTAATCTCTTCTCATCCATCAGGTTGAGTTGGTTCAGTCGGTTCTTAATCCATTCTGCCTCATCGAGTTTCACGTCACCAAAACTCGTAAAGAAGGAATCTCAACTTCTAACGGTAGGAAAGCTTCCATACCGTACACCAGTGAGAAAGGAGTTTCCCCGGTTGATGTACGTATTGTCGTACGATAACCGTGCAATGCAAATGGCAGCATCTCGTGCCAATCCTTATAGGTCACAACCATCTTCTGTACGATCTTCTTAATGTTTTTATTGGCCGCTTCAACGGCGCCATTCATCTTCGGCCGGTAAGGAGATGAGTTGTGGTGTTCAATCATGAAACTCTGGCACAACTCCTTCATCATCTTGTTATTCAGATTCGAACCATTATCAGTAATGATCCGTTCAGGAATTTCGTATCGACAGATGATATCTCTCTTTATAAATTTAGCCATCATCTGCTTGGTCACATTAGCATACGAGGCTGCCTCCACCCACTTGGTGAAGTAGTCGATAGCTACTAGAATAAAGCGATGACCGTTAGACGCAGTGGGCTCGATCTTGCCTATCATGTCGATGCCCCACATGGAGAACGGCCACGGGGAGGACATGACATTCAACGGACACGGCGGTACATAAATCTTATCAGCATAAATCTGGCATTTATGACACCTCTTCGCGAATTTAAAGCAATCCGACTCCATCGTCAGCCAGTAATATCCTGCTCTCAGGATCTTTCTTGTCATAGCATGCCTGCCGGCGTGCGTACCAAATGTGCCTTCATGGACTTCTTCCATGAGCATACTCGCTTCTTTCTCATCTACACATCAGAGTAGCACGAGATCATGGTTTCTTTTATACAAAACTCCATCAGGATTGAGATAAAATTTCCAGACAGCCTCCTCAGAGTCTTCTTATCCTGGGTCGACGCTCCCGCCGGATACTCCTTAGTCATAAGGAAGGTATGGATATCGTGGAACCACGGCTTGCCATCGTAGGCTTCCTCGACCGCAAAGACGAATGCAGGTCTATCAAGACGAGAAAGGAGAATCCTTGGAGCTTCATTCTAAAAATTGACTTTATACATCGAAGCCAACGTGGCTAAGGCATCAACCATCTGATTCTCAGCCCTGGGCACATGATGGAGTTCCACTTGATCAAATAACGGGAGCAACCTTCTGGCATAATTCATGTACGGTACCAGATTCGATTGGCGAGTTTCCCACTCCCCTTTAATCTGGTTAATCACAAGTGCCGAGTCACCATATACATCTAGGTTTTTGATTCTCAAATCAATCGCTTCTTCTAGACCCATGATGCATGCTTTGTACTCCGCTTCGTTATTGGTGACCAGAAACGTCAGTCTTGCAATGAACGGGATGTGGGATCCATGGGGAGTCGTGATGATTGCCCCAATGCCACTTCCGTAAGAGTTAACCGCCTCGTCAAATATCAATTTCCACTAGGATTTCCTATCTGGCCCATCGTCGGGCAACGGTTCATCACAATCCTTCGCCTTGAGAAACATGATATCCTCATCAGGGAATTCAAATTTCATCAGCTGATAATCCTCGATCGGCTATTCGGCAAGGTATTCAGACAATACGCTTCCCTTGATGGCCTTCTGGGAAACGTACTGAATGTCATATTCCGTCAACACCATTTGCCATCTGGCAATCCTGCCCGAAAGCGCTTGCTTCTCGAAGACGTACTTGATCGGATCCATCTTCGAAATTAGCATGGTTGTGTGATTAAGCATGTACTGTCGTAAACGTTTGGCAGCCCAGACTAGTGCACAACACGTCTTTTCCAGCATTGAGTAACGAGATTCACAATCTGTGAACTTTTTACTCAAATAATAAATGGCATGCTCCTTTCTGCCCGTCTCGTTGTGCTGACCGAGAACACATCCCATACTATTCTCAAGAACTGTCAAGTACATGATTAAGGGTCTTTCGGCCACTGGGGGTATCAAGATGGGAGGTTCATGCAGATACTGTTTTATCTTATCGAATGCCTTATGGCAATCCTCGTTCCAGATAATCGCCTGGTCCTTTTTCAGTAGTTTGAACATCGGTTCACACGTGACCGTGAGCTGAGAAATAAACCTTGTGATGTAGTTTATTCTGCCCAGGAAACCACGAACTTCTTTTTTGGTTTTTGGCGCTGGCATTTCTTGTATTGCTTTAATCTTTGCAGGATCAACCTCGATGCCTCTTTCGCTCACGATAAACTCCAGTAGTTTTCCCGGCCGTACTCCGAAAGTACACTTGTTAGGATTCAGCCTCAACCTGAATTTCCTAAGCCTCTCAAAAAGCTTCAGCAAATTGACCAGATGTCCCTCCTCCGTTTGGGACTTCACAATCATGTCATCAATATAGACTTTAATCTCATGATGAATCATGTCATGAAAAAAAGTAACCATTGCTCGTTGGTAAGTGGCCCCTGCGTTCTTCAGACCGAAAGGCATTACCTTGTAGCAAAATGTTCCCCAAGGTGTAATAAACGTAGTTTTCTCCATGTCCTCCGGCGCCATCTTGATCTGATTGTAGCCGGAGAAGCCATCCATGAACGAAAATATGGAGAACTGAGCTGTATTGTCGACCAACACATCAATATGAGGGAGCGAGAAATCATCTTTAGGGCTCGCCCTATTCAAATCCCGATAATCGACGCACATTCGCACGTTATCGTCTTTCTTCGGTACAGGCACTATGTTGGCGACCCACGGAGGGTAAGTGGTGACCGCTAAGAAGCCAGGATCAAGCTGCTTTTGCACTTCTTCTTTGATCTTAACGACCATATCTGGTCGTGTCCTCCTAAGCTTCTGCTTAACGGGAGGACAATCTTCTCGCAGCGGCAAGTGATGGACCACGATGTTAGTATCAAGTCCGGGCATATCTTCGTATGACCAAGCAAAAATGTCACTATACTCTCTCAGCATCTCGACCAATCTCTGCTTGACATCGCTCTGCAGTGCAGCCCCTATCCTGACGTTCCTGACCAATTCTTCAGAACCCAAATTCACAATCTCAATCTCTTCCTCGTGAGGCAGAATAACTTTCTCTTCTTGTTTCAACAAGCGGGCCAACTCTTCGGGAAGGTCTTCGTCTTCATCAATCTCTTCTTCGGCTTGATAGATCGGGCAATCGAAGTCGAAGTGAGTCGTAGAAGGTCCAGAGTCGATGTCATCTGCTATGTGGATCCTGCAATAACAAGGGTTAAGCTTAAAACAAGGATATGCAGGTTAGCATAAACCCTATTGCCATTTTGTTGTTTTTCAAAACAAATATAAAACAGGAATAACAGAGATCACAACATTTGAATGCGGAAAAAACGCCTTTTGATTTATTGGTAAAATGCATATACATAATCAAACAAGACCCTGACAATAAAACCACTATGCCCCGGGTAGGACATAGGGTTGTACAATAATTGGAGAAAGTAAATCATTACTCTTTTCCTGTCACTTGGATGGTATCCCTAATGGACCAGTTGTTGAGGCTCTGGCCTGGCTTGCTTGGCTGGATCCAGGAATCCAGGTCGCAATCGCTGTCTTCGCCGTCTTCGCCGTCTTCAGACACTGCGTTGACACTTTCAAATATCACCCACCACTGGTAAACTGGATCGGCCCTTTACCTTGCGACGCACCATGAGAAGAGGAGGCTTCAGCCGTAGGAGAGTATCCTATCCCAAACTTGTCCTGTTTGTTAGGTATTTCTAGAACTTGCCCTCAGCCTGGGGTAGATCCGGCTTGAACAACGGCCCGAGCTTCCTTGAAGGAAGAGAGAGTCATCTCTGGTTTCTCAGTCATTACTGGAGTCACGTCTTTGACCTTAACAGCTTCGAATTCCTGACATAGGGTTTCGTGGATTTCCCCATCCATCTCAACATATTTGAAGGACGACAAATGGCTCACCATTATGTCTTCCTCGCCACACACAGTTACAATGTTTCCCCCGCCAGCATACTTGAGCTTCTGGTGCAACGTGGAGGTCACAGCACCAGCAGAATGGATCCATGGCCGGCCTAGCAGACAGCTATAGGCTGGCATGATGTCCATGATGTAGAAGACTGCGTCGAACGTTTCCGGCCCAACTTGGATTGGCAGGGTTACCTCTCCAAAGACATGACGATTGGTTCCATCGAAAGCCTTCACAACCAGATCACTGGGTGTGCAAATCAATCCTCTTGTATCCAACCTCATCAACGCCTTCTTCGGAAGGACATTGAGTGATGACCCTGTGTCCACCAACACGTGAGCCATAACTGTCCCCATACACTCTATCGAGATGTGCAGGGCGCTGTTGTGGTTTCTTCCCTTCGGCGTCAGCTCCAGGTCAGTGAACCCTAACCCGTTTCCAGCATTTACTTGGGCTACTACCCCTTCCAACTGGTTGACCGAGATCTCCTGCGGTACATACATGGCATTCAAAACCTTTAACAGCGCGTTGCGATGTGACTCCGAACACAGCAACAAATTCAGGATGGAAATTTTCGAGGGTGTTTGATGAAGATGGTCAATGATCTTGTAATCACTCTTCTTGATTAACCTCATGAACTCTTCAGCGTCCTTTACAAGTAAGTCCTTCTCTACCCCACGAGGGGTTTCCTCAACGACTTTACTCTTTCCCTTATCAGTTTCCTCAGCTTTATCTGCTTTGTCCATCACAATCTCAGGTGGAGCAAATACTCTTCTGCTGCGCGTGATACCGCCAATTCCCACTAGGTTATCCACAGACTGCCCATATGGTTCTAGTTCCAACTTCGGTCCATTACAGTAGACGTTTGCCCCATAGTGCCATGGGACAACATTGGTGCTTTCAAAAGGTATCGGCCCGACCTTGGTGATGGTAATTGTGGGCGGCCTGGGTGCAGAAATGGTTATCGGCTGGCGAGGGATGGTGATGGTGGCAACCTCATCATCCTGCTTCAGTATTACCTCTCCAGATCCACATTCGGCCCTTCGGCTAAACTACAAGATTCCTTCGGTCATCAAACTCTGAATCCCCACTATCAACTATTCACATCCATCAGGACGAGTCGCATAACCCATACACAGTTCTCCACAACCCGGAAAGAAGCCTTTCTTCATCAGCTTGGCTTTAATGAAGCTAAGCGGTGTCTTTAGATCCTTGACATCAGTCAACAAATCTAAGTTCTCTTCTTCAATAATGGCATTCACCCCACCTCCCCTATGATTCGACATAGGGTTCTTTGTGACATTCGACACATTATCTGAGAAATTGATGATCTTAGCATCCACCATATCTTGCACCTTGTGCTTGAAGGCTTTGCAGTTTTCTATCGTGTGGCCGGGTTCCCCCGAGTGAAACTCACATGTTGCATTCGCATCATAACCTGGAGGAGGTGCCCCTATCAAGGGAGCCAGGGTTCTCTTCTGGACTAGCTGTAACTGAAGCAGAGTTTGTAACAGCTGAGCATAAGACATGGGCGGTGTCTCAAGGTGACGACTTGATAGAGGTGCCCGGTTCTGATACTTTATGTACCCTTGCTGATTTGGCTGCTGCTGCTGCGGCTGGTGCTGTGGCTGGGGTTGTTGGACAGCAGGGATGGTTATGCTAGCCACCTGCTGGCGCTGGTCTTTACCTTTCCTTCGAGTGTTGGACACGGAGCTCGTCTCCCCTTCACGCCTTTTGTTACCATATGGTTTCTTTCCTCCTCCAGTTGAGGATAGATCAACACCTTGAACTTTCCCCAATTTGATCCCATTTTCAACGTGCTCCCCGGTAATGATGAGATCGGAGAAACTCCCTGACATACCGCTGACCAATTTCTCGTAATAAACCCCTGAGAGGGTGGCTACAAACATCTCAACAAGCTCTCGTTCCACCATCGGCGGCTGAACCCTAGCTGCCAATTCACGCCATCGCTAGGCGTATTCTTTGAACCCTTTGTTGTTCCTCTGCGACAAGTTCTGCAGCTGAACCCGGTTCGGAGCCAAGTCACTGTTATAATGATAATGGTGTATAAAGGCCTCAGCAAGTTCCTTCCACGTGCGCACACTGGTGGGTTCCAAACTCATGTACCATTCTAGGGATGGCCCGAACAGGCTATCCTGAAAGAAGTGCATCAACAACTTCTCGTCTTCGGAGTGAGTGGACATATTTCGGTAGTATGACCTTAAGTGGACACGAGGGCAAGTGGTGCCCTTGTATTTCTCAAAGTCGGGTACCTTGAATTTAGGAGGCACCTTGAAATCAAAAATCAATCCCAATTTAGACATGTCGACACCCATAGTGTTCAGGTTCTCGAAACTCCTCATTTTGTCCTCGAGTGCCTTAAACCTCAGACGTGCTTCAGCAGTCAGTTCTCCTTCAGCACTCCTCTGTGAGAACAAATCTTCTTGGCGATCTTCTCGCCATGGCTGAGTGCCATTACCAGCAGCAAATCCAGTAGCATTAAGCCCATACAGATTTCCAGCACCTGTGTTGCCATTGCCCAACCCAGTGTTGCCATTAGCCTCAAAGTTCCCATTACCGACGCCAGTCGTATTACCATTGAGCCCGACATTAGTGATCACATTTCCATTACCACTTCCATTCCCCCCGGTCACGGGGATGCCACCCTGAGGAGTTTCAACAGGAGGAGGTGTTGGAACACTCCCACCATGAAGCACACCGTTTTTGTCGACCCTTGCAATCAGAGGCTGGACCAATGTTCTGAGCTGGTCTTGGCCGCTGGCAACCACTTGCATGAGCTCCATGAAGCGGTCCATCCTCTCTCGGAGTTCCTGGACGTCAGTTTTCACTTGTTCCATTGCTCTAGCTTGATTCACTCTGGTCGAGTATCGGTGGATCGGTCTTCGGTCAATCCTGGAACAACCTGTCTACACAAAGGGTTAGAAAAACGACAAGGTGCTCGTCATGCAAATGCTTTATGCGAATGCAAACGTGTGTCTGTGCCCTGGGGAGATCCCCCCTGATCCTAGTTTTCGAGACAAATAAAGTCTATCGTCCAATCATGGAAAGAAAACCCTCATAGATATATCAGAGAAAACCCACGAGGATGGCGTACAACTGTAATCACATGCAACTGAAGCAATAAGGCATGACCCCAACCAACAGACCTGGCGGTGATCAGCATATCAATGCGTAAAATGTACAATAAGAGATACAAAAAGATCAGGTGTGGCCACGGGCACGGGAATCTTCTATCAACTTCTTTGTAGTGGGATGATCTGGCTGAGTAAGCAAACCTTGGGCCAGCAGGTCCCTCTGCCTAATGGACTCTGGGAGGTTCTCGGCAACACTCCTAGAAACACCTTTTCCAAAGCAGTCTTCCACTTTGCACCTCTTAGCATCAGCTCTGAGTTGGCAATCCTTCAATTTTTCCTTGGTTGCAACCAACCTATACTAGACATCTCGTCGAAGTGAGGCTTCAGCCTTTATCTTCTGGTCTTTGATCACAATCTGAGCTTCCAACCGGGCTATCTGTTGCTTCAGCTTTCCTTCCCGCTCTTTGTGGCTAGTGAAAGTGTTGTTCCACTAGACATTGAATTTGGAGATCTTCAGATACGCCTTATCTAATTCTTGCTTTTTAGTGGTCAACACAAAGCTTGCAAATGAGTTTCAACAACCTCCCATGAGCTTGCCTAAAGTCTTCTAATACCGTACCATCAGCTAGGGCGATCAACATCAGCAAAGGGCCAATATCGGGGCAGGAAACCTGTAGGCTATCGTTTTCTTCAGATCCTTCATATCAGCAATAAGGGACCAGATCACTAGAACTAGGGAAAAATATGCACATGTAACGCAGACACACGTTAATGATTGGCAAATGAGTATGCAAAACAATGCAAAATGCAATCATGCAGCAGGAAATCAAGATGACTGTGCTGTTGAGGAGACGAAGACTCTGTATCAACAAAACCACAACACTGCTCTGTCAAGAACAACCATATCTCTGATGAGAAGAACCCCTTATATCAGACCATAAATCTGCTCTGTCAAGAACAACCACATATCTGCTGATGAGAACCTCAGATATCAACAAAACTGATTCACTATCAAGAAAACCAGGTAGTCTGAAGGTTAAGGTTTCCTGCAACAAACCCGACCCTGCTCATAGGTATGGACCTAAACTAACACAAGTTCGGCATCCTATGCGGTCATCAGCGTCACAGACTTTCAAGAGAGATGATACGATACCCAGAAGGTGTGGCATCATCATCTCTTGAAGCGGCCTCACTTAGTTGAATCACAAGTGATCGGTCCCCAAAGTCGACAATCCTCGGGTCAGACAACTTCTCGAGCCCTAAGGGCCAGGCAAGAAGCATCACAGAGAATCTCGTCTGAGCGCAGATTTCGCGGCTAGCTGGTGCGAGCTAAGCAAGCAGGCTAACCACTACTCTCTACTTCTAAGTTTATGTGTACTCAAGCCCAGGTCCGGCTTCTCACTCATCAGAATGCCCCTCCCACAACAGCACAGATAATCATATCATACTGAAAATAAAATGCGGGAAATAAAATGCGATAAATAAATGCAACCCAACAGGTAAACACACAAGCACTAGGATTGTTTCAGCCAGAGTACCGGGTGCTTGTGCAGTTGGCAAATTTCCGGGTTTATCGGTATTCAACCGTCTCGCACCTTGATTGGCTGAGAGTCGTTCGCTCCTCACCCAGTCAGGTTCAAGCCGTTTGAATAGGGGCAGCTGTTGCACCCCAAAATTTGACCAACATTTATTTACCCATCAAGAGTTGTATGAGACTTGGAAGCTAGCCAAGAAGGTTGTTCAAGTGTTCAAGGATTGATATCTTTGTCAGAGAACTCAAGAGATCCTCAGAGAGATTGGTTGAAACCAAGGTTGTGTGTATCATAACTTGAGAGTTGTGGGAGCTCCTCAGATGGTTCTGAGACTATGGGGATGAACTTGAAGCTTTGAGAAAGCTTATGAGATGTCTTGAAAGCCATCATGAAGCCTAGAGAGGTCATTGTACAAGAATTCAAAAGATTAAGCCATGAGTGGTGGAATTAGGGTTTGACTGGGTCAACCCTAGGTCAACTGATGATTTGGAGAGGGTTGAGACCTAATCCAAGGGCCATGTGATCATGGAATGATTCATTGAGATGCTATAAGGATGATTCCTATACCAACTCATCATGATTAAGGAGTTTGAGAAGTTTTAAGCTAGGGTTTCTAAGGCTTGACAATGTAAAATCCCCTAGTTTGATCCCTATCTTCAAGGCAGTTTAGCTCAAGATGTGATTGTCATCTCATCTTCCCCATAACATGAATGTTGTAGAGCTTGATCTTAGCTTTAATTTGAGTGCTAGAAGTCCTTGATAGGATTTGTAGAGCTCAAGTTATGACTTTAACAAATTACAGGTCATCTGAGGTATGTGAATTTGGGACCTTGAAAGTCACCCAACTTGCACCCAACTTTTTCCCTATTAGGATGATTCCTATGGGTTCTTGGTCAACATTAATGTTTAAGAGAATCTTCTTAGCTTTCTAGAGAGTACTAGAAGTCCTTGATAGGATTTGTAGAACTCAACTTATGGCTTTGACAAGTCAAGGGCATTTTGGTCATTTGGAGGTTATAGGTCATTTCAAGCATAAGGCCATATCTCCTACTTTCAAGCTTCAAATGAAAAAATCTTCAACATCAAACTTGCTTAGAATGATGTTTTAAGGCTAGTAGGGAAGTCATGAGATGTTGAAAAAGCTCATATCAAAAAGTGATAAAAATGGCCTAAAATGGAGGCATAAGTTAACATAAGTTAATTAAAGTGAATTTGAAAATTGGAAATCACAAGCGATAAGTCCAAACCATGTCATGTAATAGGTCATTTTGACTCCAAATGACATTCTAAGAACAATGGTTCAGCCACAATTTTGATTTGAGGCTTGAATGATAGGGCTGCTTTGTAAAAAGCTTACTTGCATATTAAGGTACCAAACCAAAACTCAACCAAACTCAATAAACAAGGTGGTTATGCATTGCAACTTATCATAAATCTCATGTGGGGATAAATTCAAGTCAGAATCAAAGGATACAAGGGCTATGGCATGAGATAGCATGTAAGGAGAATTGGATTCAAAATGTCATGACATGAAAAGTTCAATTTCTCATTGGATGATCCTAGATGGTTCTAGATGATTCTAAACCACTCTATAAGATGTCTGTAACTTGCTCAGATGCAAGGTTGGTGTGAATTGGTGTAGAGAAGAGAGAGTGAGATCCAAATTCTTCCATTGCAAGTCAAGTGTCAATTCTTCATTCTTCTTCATTTCCTTTCATTTTTTTCACACAAACACATTCCATACACCATAGTGAAGCTGTGCAGATTGAATTAAGATCAAATCCATGGAGAATTGAGGAGTTGGTGATTGATATTTCAAGGAAGCAATCCAAAATCGGTTTTCAAGAATCAAGCATTTTCAACCATTCTTTTTGCATACAAAAGCTAGAAGATTGCTCAGTGAAGGAATTGGGAAAGATTCAAGGCTTGAAGTGAAGGATTACTACCTCTGTTCACTTGATTTTACCAGGTTTGCAAATTCTTTCCTACACTATGTTTTAGGCATGATTAAGTTAATTTGTTAGTGTAGGATTGTTAGAGACCAATAGGTGATGGATTTTGGATAGTTTGAAGAGGATTGGTGAAGATTGGATAGTGGTCATCATTTCTGTTTGGCCTTGTATCTTGTTGGATATTGAGTGATGAGCTTAGTTTAATATCAAGAGATGATCAGGGAAGAATGAGGATGAGATTAGGACCATTAGTTTCAAGAATTGTTAAGATTGATGACTGAGTATATTTTGGATCTTGGATCGGGTTCATTGATTTAGGATGTTTCAGTGGATTTTGAGATTGTAATCGTATTCAGCATGAGAAATCAAGTGGATTAGGGTCTTGAATTTTAAGAATTGATAAAGTTTTGAGGGAGTTCGAGTTGAGGAAGATGAAGCTTCATGCTGCATTTCCATGGAGGTTTCAGAAAACCATAGGTTGGAGGAAGAAGATGAACTCGCAGCCATCAGATGCAAGCAAGACTTTTTGACCCCCGCGTGATCCAACGGCCCACATTTAATTTCAGTTTGGAGGGAATTCTGATACACGCTGAAACGCACCGTTTCATTAAACGGTGGTTCCTGGGATTAGGGATCCAACTGCTAACCCCACCCCCAATTGAGGCCCAATTGCATAATGAACTGAATTGTGTTTCTATTTGCACCGTAGTTTTTTTATTTTCTTTTGGTTTTATTAATTGATTTTCTGTTTAATATTGGGCTTAAGCGCATTTCTGTTTACACCCCCCATTCTAGGCCCAAGCGCATTTGAACTGGATCTGTTTACTTCTTGCACCCCATCTCATAATTTCCATTTTATTTTTCTCCATTTTTCATCAATATTAGAAAATTCATATCAAATTGAAAAATAATGATTTTTTAATGGGATTTTTTTCTCCTACTTCATATTTTTGTCAAGAAAAATATAAAATAAAAACATTTTCCTTTCATGCATTTTTAGTATTTTTTGCATATTTTCTACTTTAATTGCATTTTATTTCTTTTATATTAATCCATGAATTTGTAGAATTTTGTTTAGGTAGCTCCCTTAATATTTTTAGTTCATTATTTTTAGGATAGTTAGATGTATGTTTTAGCTTCCCCCTGGATTTATTCCATAATTTTGTAATGAATTTTAGGATAGTTTTGATTAGATGACATTAGGTTGTGTAGGATTAGGTTAAACTTCAACATAGGTGCATAATAACACTAGAATTTTGGGTTTTTAGGACAAATTAGACTATGGCACATATAAGGGTATTAAGGGTAGGTATGTAGGATCCCTTAGAAATTATATTAGGATTTAATATAGTGGTATGCTATTTTTAGTTGATTTTTGTATAGGATGATTGTTTGTGTTGCCCTTGTGGGCTTGTATTGTTGTTTGCTTTGCTTTGTGGGCTTGGATAGCTTGGTTTTGTTCTAAGGAGCATTGAGGAGCATAGTAGAAGATTTGAAGATGGATTGAGGAGCTTGAGAGCTTGATCTTATTTCTTTTTTTTGTTGTTTCAGGGTTAGGGATTAGGAAGAGCTTAGACATAGATAACTTCCTTCTCAAACATGGATGGTATCTGTCACCTCCATTCTTCCCTATGATTCAAAGTCCTTCCATGGTATACACCTCTCTCCTTTGGAGGGATAAGTGATGTACCTAGGAAGTAGAAATTTTGAGGGAACCATTCCTTTGATGTTGAACCCTTATAGGTCACCTTTGGTGGGCAATAAGTAGTTCAATATCCCCCAGCTTATCCAGTAGGTGATTTCCTCTGGTTTGATTATCTTGAGAGATGTTGAGCTTGAGCTTGAAGATGAAGACTTCAATGAAGAGTGTAGAAGAGGATGAATCCTTGAGCATTGCCATTCCAGCTGAAGCTTGAAGAGCAACAAGAGCAAGTTGATACTTGAAGACCTCTGAAGAGGAAGTAAAGACTGAAGGATGAAGTTGACACTTCTAAGTGATTGAGATTGATTCTGAAGAGCTGAAGCTAGAAGAACAAAAGAAATTGATATTTGCTTTGATACCTGGAGACCCTGAAGCTTGAAGAGCAACAAAAGCAAGTTGGTACTTATGATTGATAGTGAAGCCTGAAGGTGGAGCTGATCAAGGAGCTGAAGCTTAAAGGGAGAAGATAAGTTGAAACTTATGTTGAAGGGTTGAAACCTGGAAGAGCAAATTGATATTTGTCAAGAGTAATTGGAAGTCTGAAGATTGAGTTGCTGTTGGAAAAGCTGAAGCTTGGAGTTGAGAGAGAGGAGCTGAGTTGCTTTCTTTTTTTTTCTGTATTGATGTGTTTTGTTTGACTTGCTTGATGCATTAGAATAAGTCCATATCTAGAATAGGTAGAATCTAGGAGCATGATTGCACTAGAGATTGAGTTGCTCCCTCTGCTTGTATTGTTAATGTGTGGCTTTGCTTGCGGGTATTCGGTAGAGCCCAGCTCCCTTGCCCATGTGGTTTGTTTGCCTGATGGCATTTTATTTCATTTTATCTGTATGATTGCAGTTTACTGTATTTTGCTGGATAGCATGTTGTTTTATATTTCAGTATGATTACTGTTATCCATTCTGACTTGAGGTTGAGATGAGCTTGTGGAGGCTGAAGCCCCACACACATTTCCTCCCTCACTTGCATTGCATGCATTTTACTATTTAAGCTGATGCTTTGTCTGTTTTGGTGTATCATTGACATGATCCCTTAGGACTCTCATTTCCTTTGATAAGGAATTGATGATAGAACTTTAGGTTGAAACCTATGCATGACAATTTCTAGGAGTTCCCTGTTCAAACCTCAACCATAGGATGAATCCATGGCATGACAACAGTAGGAATTAATAGTCTCCCTCCTAGTTGGGCCTGTTCTCTTCTCATCTCATAACAGTTTAAGATACAGTAATCATGAATGATTTCTTTCGTACGTTACGAGCCTTAAGCTATCTGAGAAAGGATTGTGGGAGAGTTTCTTTTCCATAGTCTGGATGTTTAGTATGGTACCCTTTGGGTGACATGCGATACATTCACTCTCAGGTCATAGTCTCTAGTGCGGTTGAAATTGCAAACACAATAAAAAACACTTCTTTCGTAAAAGACAGGAAATAAACCAGAGTTTCCCGAACTACGTGAGCTCTGATCTCTCATACCTGTTGAGAATACGTAGGCACAAGATGGCGATGTCTTGGCGAGCTACCTTCCCCCATAACCCTTCGTAGGCCAAACTACGTTGACTCTGATTTCTCGTTCTCTGATGAGAATACGTAGGCATAAAGTGCGACGCTTTGCCGAGTCTTTTCCTTTTCTTTTTCATCCAGCCTTGATAGGTAGATAGAATAAAACCAACCCGCCCAAGTAAACACAACAAGCGTGGATCCCGTCGAGTACGACAGACGTGAGGGGTGCTAATACCTTCCCCTTGCGTAACCGACTCCCGAACCCAGACAATGGTTACGACGACCTTGTCTTACCCTTTTTCGTCAGGTTTTTCCGATCGTTTCGTTTCCCGCTCTGAGGGATAAATAACGAAAGGTGGCGACTCTTCTGTTGTGCCGACACCTTATTTTCGCGCAAGCGACAGCTGGCGACTCTGCTGGGGATCGAACCCAGAATCTCTGGTTCTCCTGTTCCCCTATGCGAGTCAATCCTAGCGCTTTTATGTTTGCTTGTTGGGTTGCGTTTATTTATCGCATTTTACTTCTCGCACTTTATTTCCCGCATTTTATTTTCAGTATAATATGATTATTTGTGCTGTTGTGGGATGGGAGTTCTGATGAGTGAGAAGCCAGACCCAGGCTTGAGTGCACTGTAGACTTAGAGTGGAAATTAGTGGGCGCGTGCTTGCTTTGCAGGCACTAGTGTCTCATGAAATCCACGCTCAGACGAGGTTCATCCGGTTGGCTTCCCTTTCAACCCTTTGGGTTGAGACAGTTGCTGGTTTGGTGGATTGTCGACTCTGGGGACCGATCATTTGTGATTCAGCTAAGTGAGGCCGCTTCATGAGCTGGTGATGCCACACCTTCTGGGTATCGTATCACCCCTCTTGAAAGTTTGTGACACTGATGAACGCATAGGATGTCGTACCTTGAGCCAGTTTAGGTCCATACCTGTGAGCAGGGTTGGGTTTATTGCAGGAAACCTTGACCTTCAGACCACCTGATTTTCTTGACAGTGGATCAGTTTTGTTGGTACCAGGGTTTCTCAGTTGCAGATTTGGCTGTTCTTGATAGAGCAGGTTTTGATCAGAGGATCTTATCATCAGGTGTTTGTCTGTTCTTGATAGAGCAGGTTTTGATCAGAGGATCTTATTATCAGGTGTATGGCTGTTCTTGATAGAGCAGAGTATTGTCATCAGTTGTTTGTTCTTGATAGAGCAAATTTTTGGGGTCTGAAGATCTCATCAGCAAATGTTGTTTGTTCTTGATAGAGCAGTTTTTTTGGGGTCTGAAGATCTCATCAGCAGCTGTATGTTTGTTCTTGATAGAGCAGATTTTTGATTGGGGGTCTGAAGACCTCATCAGCAGATATTTCTTGATCATACATCAGAGGTCCTTATTATCAAACATTCGTTCTTGACAGAGCAGAATTATTATCCTATGTGTATGATCCTATCAGATGGTTGTTCTTGGCAGATCAGATTTGTGGTCCTGCACCGGGGTTTTCTTCTTATCAGTGGTCGTGGTTTTGTTGATACAGAATCTCCACAGCAGCAGTTGCTTTGGCCTCCTATTGCATGATTGCATTTGCATTATTTTTGCATGTTCATTTGCATTTCATTAACGTGTGTCTGTGTTGCAGGTACCGTTTTCCCCGATCCAGGATTTCTTGCCTCCTACTGTATTGTTATGGGTTCTCTGAGGAAGACCGTGGCTTACAAGTTCCCTACTCTTGATGTGGTTAAGCTGACTGGTTTGATAGCTCTAGAAGATGATTCTGTGAAGGATGAGTTCAGGAAATCTTATGGCAGGTTGCTCGGTTTGGTTCACAAACCTTCTGCATTCGAGGTGAATGGGTTGCACGCTCTGTTGCAGTTCTATGATCCTCCGCTGAGATGTTTCACTTTTCAGGATTTTGTTCTCGCACCTACGTTGGAAGAGTATGCTGATTTGCTAGGTGTGCCTATCAAGAGGCAGATGCCTTTTGTTCACATGGATGCTGAGCCTGATCTGGCTGGTTTAGCTCCTTCACTTCATTTGGACGCCTCCGAGTTAGTGTTGACTAGTTGGAACAAGGTTCCTGGGTTCTTCTTGCAGTTTCTGGTAGGTAAGGCTCAGCAGTGTGCCAAGGACGGATGTTGGGTCGCGTTCAATGCCATCCTTGCTCTATGCATATACGGCATCATCCTGTTCCCTAATATGCCCGATTTTGTAGACTTTGATGCGTTTCACATCTTCGCTTCAGGGAATCCAGTCCCTACCTTGATAGGAGATGTTTATCATTCAGTTCACTACAAAAACGAGAACCGGAGAGGGAATAATGTCTCGTGCTGCGTACCCTTGCTGTACAAATGGCTTGAAAGTCATCTACCCAAGAGGAGTCCTTTTGTCTTGTCTGCAGCCACAGCTGAATGGCCTGAGCGTCTGATGAGTTTATCTGCAGAGGATATTGACTGGCTCGACAGAGATAGGTTGGGTACTAAGGTGATCTTCAGTTGCAGCGGGTTTCCAAATGTGCCTTTGATAGGTAGGAAGGGCTGTATAAACTACAATCCGTCGTTGTTGGTCCGCCAGTTCGCGTATGCTTTGAGGACTCCGCCGAAGGATGAAGTGGTACAAGAATCTTTGTACCTCACTGGTACTCTAGAAGGGGATTTGCTGTCCAAGCTTCAGCACGCGTGGAATGGTATCAGTAAGCGAGGAAAGCCAGTGCTGGGAAAAAGTAACAATCAAGCCTACCCTTCGTATTTGACTTGGATCAGAGCCAGGGCCAATGCTATAGGAATGCCGTTTCCCCATGCCAAGCCAGAAAGTCCTCCAACAATCGAAGAGCCTACTACTGTGTCCATCCATCAGCATAACCAAGTATTAGCTGAGCGGGATGGATTGAAGCGGGCGAACAAAGAAATGGAGAAGGAATTAGCTCAGCTCCGAAGCGAGAGGAACGAAGTCGTTCATTCTTTCAAAAAGCAGACAGAGTTGGTGAACCAGCTGGGTACAGACCTGACTAAGCAGATGGCCGAGCGTGAACGCATGGGTCGAGACTTCAAAGCTGTCAACGACGTACTGGCTACAAAGAAGCATCACTTGGACGAGGCATATCAGAGGATATCCAAGTTCAACCAGCACTGGAGGGCTTCCCTGGCCACCAGGAAAGAGCGAGAGGACAAGCTGATGCTGCAGATCTCCAAGCTGGAAGCCCAGGTGAAGCACAATGAGCAAAGGTTTGATGAAGAAACCTCCCGCAGATATGCCGCCGAAGGCCAGCTCAACAAAGCTCTCGCTAACCTGAAGGAGCGCAAGCTGACGTTTGAGTCCAAGAAGCGGAAATTAGAAGATTGCTTCGGCGAAGGAGCATGGGAAGGTTCGATAGAAGGACTTCAGTATACCATTGTGCAGAGGGAATTACTCGTCGAGGGGTTGCTCACTCTGCCAGATCATCCAGAGACGAAGGAGTTGTTAGAAGAGTATCACGCCCGTGGCCGTACTTGACTATTTGTATTCCTTTTGTTTTGATTATTGTTGTATGCTGACCATCACCAGGCTTGTTGGCTGAGGTCACGCTGTTGATTCATCTTGTACTCGTTGATGCTATGTACTGCCTTGATAGGCTTTCTTTATATATGAGATTGATGTTTCCATGATTGGGCTCGGACTTCTTCTTCTTATTATTATCAGCACTGGCACTCAGGCACTAGGATCGGGGGAAATCTCCCAAACACACAGACACACGCATGCATTTGCATGGCGAGCATTTTGTTATTTTTCCTAACCCTTTAGTGTTTACAGGTCTTTCAGGTTTACAGGTCCCAGGCTGTTTCCGGTGACTCCAGGATTGATCAGAGACTAATTCACCGCTATCCTACCAGAGCTAATCAGACCAGAATCATGGATCAAGTGCAGACAGATGTTCAAGAGCTCCGCGAGAGGATGGATCGCTTCATGGAACTCATGCAAGTGGTCGCTAATGGTCAAGACCAGCTCAGAACTTTGGTTCAGCCTTTGATCTCCAGGGTTGATAGCAACGACATACTCCATGGCGGGGCTGTGCCTACTCCTCCACCAGTTGATACTCCGCAGAATGGTGTCCCCGTGGCCGGGGGCAATGGCAGTGCTAATGGCAATGTGATGGCCAACATCGGACTCAATGCGACGGGCGTCGGCAATGGGAGTCTGGGAGCTAATGTCAACATCGGGCCGGGTAACGGCAACGCAGGCGTCGGGAATCTGTTGGTGCCTCAACCATGGCTTGAGGATCATCAGGATGATGTGTTCTCTCAAAAAGGTGCTGAAGGGGAGCTAAATGCTGAAGCGCGGCTCAGATTCAAGGTACTTGAAGATAAAATGAGAGATATTGAGAATCAGAATACTTTGGGCGTTGATATGTCCAAGCTGGGATTAATTGCTGATTTCAAGGTACCTCCTAAGTTCAGGGTGCCTGACTTTGAGAAATATAAGGGCATCACTTGCCCTCGTGTCCACCTTAGATCGTACTACAGGAAGATGTCTGCCTATTCCGAAGACGAGAAGTTGCTGATGCACTTCTTCCAAGACAGTCTTTCCGGACCATCCCTCGAGTGGTACATGGGTCTGGATCCCACTAGCGTGCGCACATGGAAGGATCTCGCTGAAGCGTTTGTCCACCATTACCAGTACAATAG
Organism: Lathyrus sativus; assembly: GCA_963859935.3. Taxonomy (NCBI): domain Eukaryota; kingdom Viridiplantae; phylum Streptophyta; class Magnoliopsida; order Fabales; family Fabaceae; genus Lathyrus; species Lathyrus sativus. The sequence goes on from OZ012735.1 coordinate 951,408,307, forward strand.
CGACTTGGCCACGAACCGAGTTCAGCACCAGAACCTGTCGCAGAGGAATAATGAAGGATTTAAGGAGTACGCCCAGCGGTGGCGTGAGTTGGCAGCCCGGGTTCAGCCGTCGATGGTTGAACGCGAGCTCGTGCAGATGTTTGTTGGCACCCTCCCAGGGGTTTACTATGAAAAGTTAGTCAGTGGTATGTCTGGGACGTTCTCAGATCTCATCATCATGGGTGAGCACGTCGAGAATGGAATCAAGATCGGGAAAATTCAAGGTGAGTCATCCTCAGCCGGAGGAGGTGGAAAGAAACCTTATGCTGGTAAAAGGCGAGAAGGAGAGACGAGCGCTGTGACCAACGCTCGAAGAAAGGGCAAAGGCCCTCAGCAGCAGATAGCCAGTATAAATATCCCAGCAGCTCCGCAGCAGCAGCAGCAGCAACCGAATCAACAGGGGTATAGAAAGTACCAAAATCGGGCATCTTTGGCAAACCGTCACTTCGAGGCGCCACCCATGTCGTATGCGCATCTCTTGCAGACTTTTCTTCAGCTTCAGTTGGTTCAGAAAAGAACGCTGGCTCCCTTGACAGGGACACCTCCACCAGGGTACGACGCTAATGCCACTTGCGACTTCCATTCAGGGGCACCAGGCCACACAATCGAGAACTGCAAAGCCTTTAAGCATAAAGTGCAGGACCTAGTAGATGCCAAGATCATTAACTTCTCCGATAATGTGCCCAATGTTACGAAGAATCCTATGCCGAATCATAGGGGAGGCGGAGTGAATGCCATTATCGAACAAGAGAGTGCAGATCTGTTGACTGATGTCAGAGACCTAAAGACGCCGCTTAGCTTCGTCAAAGCTAAGTTGTTGAAAAGAGGGTTCTTTCCAGGATGCGGAGAGCTATGCGTGGACTGTGCTACACATTCTGATGGATGTGAGCAGTTGGTAGAAGGAATCCAAAGTCTGATGGCTGAAGGGATTCTGCAGTTTAGCCGGAGGGCTAAAAGTGTATCAGGAGAGGTAGTGTTGAAGCAGGTCGATGAAGTCGCCACCATCACCATCCCTCGCCGGCCAATAACCATTTCTGCGCCCAGACCGCCTACCATCACTATTACCAAAGCTGGGCCGATACCATTGGAGAGCACTAACGCCGTTCCGTGGCATTATGGGGCTGAAGTCTATTGCAACTGGCAGAGGTTGGAGCTGGAACCGTACGGGTCGACTGTAGAGAACCTCGCAGGAATAAGTGGTATTACCCGCAGCGGAAGAGTGTTTGCGCCGCCGGAAGTCGTGGCAGAGAAAGCGGTCAGAGTTGATGTGGCCGATAAGGGTAAAAGCAAAGTCGTCGAAGAAGTTCCGTGTGGGGTAGAGAAAGATTTGCTTGTCAAAGACGCCGAGGAGTTTATGCGGTTGATCAAAAAGAGTGACTACAAGATTGTAGACCATCTCCATCAGACGCCCTCGAAGATTTCCATTCTCAACTTGTTGCTGTGTTCTGAAGCACACCGCAACGCGCTACTGAAGGTATTGAACGCTGCCTACGTACCGCAAGAGATATCGGTGAATAAGCTAGAAGAGGTGGTATCCCACGTTAATTCTGGCAATGGGCTAGGTTTCACAGACTTAGAGCTGACACCAAAAGGGAGGAATCATAACAGCGCCCTGCACATCTCGATAGAGTGTAGGGGCACGATCATGTCGCACGTATTGGTGGACACGGGTTCGTCGCTTAATGTTCTTCCGAAGAAGGCATTAATGAAGTTGGATACTCGTGGATTGATCTGCACACCCAGTGATCTGGTTGTGAAAGCATTCGATGGGACTAAACGCCACGTTTTCGGGGAGGTGACCCTGCCGATCCAAGTTGGTCCGGAAATGTTCAACGCGGTCTTTTATATTATGGACATCATGCCTGCCTACAGTTGCCTTTTGGGCCGGCCATGGATCCATGTTGCTGGTGCCGTGACCTCCACGTTGCACCAAAAGCTCAAATATGCTGTCGGAGGAAGCATCGTAACCGTATGTGGCGAGGAGGACATAATGGTGAGTCATTTGTCGTCCTTTAAGTGTGTTGAAATGGATGGCGAAATCCATGAAACTCTCTGCCAGGAATTTGAAGCCATCAAGGTGAAAGAAGTAGCTCCTGTAGTCACAAAAAAGCCAGAGATGAATCTCTCCTCATTCAAAGAAGCTCGGGCCGTCGTCCAAGCTGGATCTACCCCAGGCTGGGGGCAAGTTTTGGAGATACCGAACAAGCAGGATAAGTTTGGGTTGGGGTATTCTCCTGAAGCTGAAGCTTCTTCTTCGTCTAGCAGTGCGTCTCGAGGTAAAGGGCCGATCCTTTTTACCAGTGGCGGAGTGATTTTTGAAAGCATCAACGCGGTGTCTGAAGACAGCAGGGATAGCGATTGTGATCTCGACTCTTGGATTCAGCCAAGCAAGCCGGGCAAGGGCCTCAACAATTGGACCATCAAGGATATCATCCAAATGACAAGTGAAGAGTAATGATTTACTTTTTTCAATCATTGTACAACCCTATGTCCTACCCGGGGCATAGCGGTTTTATTGTCAGGGCCTTGTTGGATTATGTACATGCATTTTGTTAATAAATCAAAGGCGTTTTCTTCGTGTTCAAATATTGTGTTCTCTGTTATTCCTGTTTTATATTTGTTTTGAAAAACAGCAAAATGGCAATGGGGTTTGTGCTAACCTGCATATTCTTGTTTTAAACTTAACCCTTGTTATTGCAGGATCCACATAACAAATGACATCGACTCTGGACCCTCTACGGCTCACTTCGACTTCGATTGCCCGATCTATCAAGCCGAAGAAGAGGTTGATGAAGACGAAGACCTTCCTAAAGAGTTGGCCCGCTTGTTGAAACAAGAGGAAAAGGTTATTCTGCCTCATGAAGAGGAGATCGAGATCGTAAATCTGGGTTCTGAAGAACTTGTCAGGAATGTCAGGATAGGGGCTGCGCTGCAGAATGATGTCAAGCAGAGATTGGTCGAGATGCTTCGAGAGTATAGTGACGTCTTTGCTTGGTCATACGAAGATATGCCCGGACTTGACACGGACATCGTGGTCCACCACTTGCCGCTACGAGAAGATTGCCCTCCCGTTAAGCAGAAACTTAGGAGGACGAGACCAGATATGGCCGTTAAGATCAAAGAAGAAGTGCAGAAACAGCTTGATGCTGGCTTCTTAGCGGTCACCACCTACCCTCCGTGGGTCGCCAACATAGTGCCTGTACCGAAGAAAGAAGGTAAGGTACGCATGTGCGTCGATTATCGGGATTTGAATAGGGCGAGCCCTAAAGATGATTTCCCGTTGCCTCATATCGATGTGTTGGTCGACAACACAGCCCAGTTCTCCGTGCTTTCGTTCATGGATGGCTTCTCCGGTTACAATCAGATTAAGATGGCGCCGGAAGACATGGAGAAAACAACGTTTATCACTCCCTGGGGAACATTCTGCTATAAGGTAATGCCCTTCGGTCTGAAGAACGCAGAGGCCACTTACCAACGAGCAATGGTAACTTTGTTTCATGATATGATTCATCATGAGATCGAGGTCTATGATGATGACATGATTGCGAAGTCCCAAACAGAGGAAGAGCATTTGGTCAACTTATTGAAGCTTTTTGAGAGGCTTAGGAAGTTCAGGTTGAGGCTGAATCCTAACAAATGCACTTTCGGAGTGCGGTCCGGAAAGTTACTGGGGTTTATCATTAGCGAACGAGGCATCGAGGTTGATCCTGTGAAAATAAAAGCCATTCAAGAAATGCCAGCGCCGAAAACAGAAAAAGAAGTTCGTGGTTTCTTGGGCCGAATAAACTACATTTCCAGATTTATCTCTCAGCTCACGGCCACTTGTGAACCGATGTTCAAGCTTTTAAAGAAAGATCAGGCGATTACTTGGAATGAGGATTGCCAGAAGGCATTCGACAAGATAAAGCAGTATCTTCAAGAACCTCCAATATTGATACCCCCAGTGGCTGGACGACCATTAATCATGTACTTGACAGTTCTTGAGAATAGTATGGGGTGCGTTCTCGGTCAGCACGACGAGACGGGCAGAAAGGAGCACGCCATTTACTATTTGAGTAAAAAGTTCACTAACTGTGAATCACGATACTCGATGCTGGAGAAGACGTGTTGTGCACTAGCCTGGGCTGCCAAACGTCTACGACAGTACATGCTCAATCACACCACCATACTAATTTCGAAGATGGATCCGATCAAGTACGTCTTCGAGAAGCAGGCTCTTTCGGGCAGGATTGCCAGATGGCAAATGGTGTTAACAGAATATGATGTTCAGTACGTCTCCCAGAAGGCCATCAAGGGAAGTGTATTGTCTGATTACCTTGCTGAACAGCCGATCGAGGATTACCAGCCGATGAAATTTGAATTCCCTGATGGGGATATTATGTTTCTCAAAGCGAAGGATTGCGATGAGCCGTTGCCCGACGAGGGGCCAGATAGGAAATCCCAGTGGAAATTGATATTCGATGGGGCGGTTAATTCCTATGGAAGTGGCATCGGGGCTATCATCACGACTCCCCACGGATCCCACATCCTGTTTACTGCGAGACTGACGTTTCCAGTCACCAATAATGAGGCGGAGTACGAAGCATGCGTCATGGGTCTAGAAGAGGCAATTGATTTGAGAATCAAGAACCTAGACGTATATGGTGACTCAACGCTTGTGATCAACCAAATTAAAGGGGAGTGGGAAACTCGTCAATCGAATTTGGTGCCGTACATGAATTATGCCAGAAGGCTACTTCCGTTCTTTGATCGAGTGGAACTCCATCATGTGCCCAGGGCTGAAAATCAGATGGCTGATGCCTTAGCCACGTTGGCTTCGATGTATAAAGTCAATTTTTGGAATGAAGCTCTGAGCATTGTCATTTCCAGTCTTGATAGACCTGCATTTGTCTTTGCGATCGAGGAAGCCGCCGACGGCAAGCCATGGTTCCATGACATCCAGACTTTCCTTATGACTAAGGAGTATCCTGCGGGTGCGTCAATCCAGGATAAGAAGACTCTGAGGAGGCTGTCTGGCAACTTTTACCTCAATCCTGATGGAGTGTTGTATAAGAGAAACCACGATCTCGTGCTACTCAGATGTGTAGATGAGAAAGAGGCGAGTATGCTCATGGAAGAAGTCCATGAAGGCACATTTGGTACGCACGCCGGCGGGCATGCTATGACGAGAAAGATCCTGAGAGCAGGATATTACTGGCTGACGATGGAGTCGGATTGCTTCAGATTCGCGAAGAGATGTCATAAATGCCAGATTTATGCTGATAAAGTTCATGTGCCGCCGTGCCCGTTAAATGTCATGTCCTCCCCGTGGCCGTTCTCCATGTGGGGCATCGACATGATAGGCAAGATCGAGCCCACTGCATCTAATGGTCATCGCTTCATTCTGGTAGCTATCGACTACTTCACCAAGTGGGTGGAGGCAGCCTCGTATGCTAATGTGACCAAGCAGGTGGTGGCTAAATTCATAAAGAGGGACATCATCTGTCGTTACGGAATTCCCGAGCGGATCATTACTGATAATGGTTCGAATCTGAATAACAAGATGATGAAGGAGCTGTGCCAGAGTTTCAAGATTGAACACCACAACTCATCTCCTTACCGGCCGAAGATGAATGGCGCCGTTGAAGCAGCCAACAAGAACATAAAGAAGATTGTTCAGAAGATGGTTGTGACCTACAAAGACTGGCATGAGATGCTGCCATTTGCATTGCACGGTTATCGTACAACGGTACGTACGTCGACCGGGGCAACTCCTTTCTCCTTGGTGTACGGTATGGAAGCAGTCCTACCGTTAGAAGTGGAGATCCCTTCGCTACGAGTTTTGGTTGATGTGAAACTCGACGAGGCAGAATGGATTACGAATCGTCTGAACCAACTCAGCCTGATGGACGAGAAGAGGTTAGCATCGATTGCATTTGGTCGTCTGTACCAAAGCCGAATGAAGAAAGCTTACGACAAGAAGGTGCGTCCTAGAAGCTTTCAAACGGGTGATCTCGTCCTGAAGAAGATTCTTCCTCCACACTCTGATCACCGGGGCAAGTGGACTCCGAATTACGAAGGTTCGTACGTCGTCAGCAAGGTCTTCTTGGGAGGAGCTTTGTTGTTATCCACGATGGATGACGAAGATTTTGCATCCCCGGTGAACGCGGACGCAGTTAAAAAATACTTTGCTTGAAAGCGACCCGCTGGACAAAAAAGAGAGAGTCCAGGCAAAAAAGGGGCATCCCGGCGAACCAAAAAGAGAATAAAAGGTTCGGGCAAAAATTAGGGATATAAATTGAAAAATGTACACCCGCGAAGTCGAAAACCTACACTGGGCGGCTTCGGCAAAAAAGGGTATCCCGGTGAACTGAAAACCCGTAAAGGGCGGTTCACGCAAAAGTTAGGGATTTGAATAAGCAAATGACTGCGTTCCGCGTGTGGACTTTCATTGTTTAGTGGTTCGGAGGACCTGAAGGCCGTTCATCTGAATCAATCTCTTCCAAAGCTGAAGCATCGGAGAAGTATCGAAGTCGAGTGGGTCATAGAAGGATCAACTCATGGTGTTCGTCTACGCCTCGTTGCCGACATTTGTATATACTGATGTATATTTATGTTTTATTTTTGCGCGACTTCCTCATTCCAGGAGCTTGCCTCTGTTGTAAAACATTTTTACCCATTCAGGGGTTCGTTATCAATAAAATGCATACTATTTAGCAATTCTGTTTGTCTGTTTAGCATTTATCTGTTTTGTTTGCGAAAAAGAACGCCGATGTTTTTGATAAAATGCGCATACATAAACTTACTGGCCTAGGCCACTGATTGTTGAAACAATTAATTACTTGAATATTGTCACGAGATAATAACCTCGATAGGTCCCTTTGAGAAGGGTATTTTGTCTGTTTGTTTATGTTGTTACAGGTGTAGCGTGTTCCAGACAGTGCGCATCCCCGAAGAAGGATGATTCCTCTTCCTCCATCAGAGTTCAGTAGCCTCACCCCGCAGAGTCTGAACGCGAGATAATGAACATTGATATGTCTCCCCAGGCAGAGATGATTCTCTCCCCAAGCCGATGTATCCTGAAGGAACGTCACCTCCTCAGCTGAGTCAGGCGCCGAAGCATGATTTCTTTCCCCTAGCACCGGGTCACAAGTGCAGGTTTCGTAGGAAACTATTCGTCCGCCGAAGTATGCAGCAACTGATGGTGCCAGACTGAAGTCTCCGTCGGAATTGAAATTCCCCACCAGAGTTGTACTCTCCCCCGAAGTCGGATGATTCCTTCTTCCCCAGCAGAATTGAGATTCCTCATCAGAGTCGTACTCTCTCCAGCGAAGCAGAATGATTTCTCCTTCCCCAGCCGAGTTTGCAGATCCCCAAGAGAGCCGAATCCTTAGAAGCTACTCAGACCATGATTGGTTTTTCCCCAGTAGGGTGTTGAACAGCTGAAGTTGTTTCCCCACAAAGTCGTTATCTCCAGAGAAGTAGCCGAGACGGCCATGCAGTTTATTCCTGCGATTGATATTGCTTTCCCTCAGCAGGATGATTCCTCTACCTGAGTAGTCCTTTCTCCTTGACAGGAGAATTCCCTGCAGCATTTATTTTGCTGACGGGATCGCATCATTGTGCATGATTGCATGATCAACCTGATGGCATGATCAACCTGATGGTTGAAGTCCGGCTGATGCCCGACAGTTGCTTTGGAATGCCTGATGGCATGATCAACCTGATGGTTGAAGTCCGGATGATGCCCGACAGTTTCTTTGAATGCCTGATGACATAATCAACCTGATGGTTGAAGTCCGGCTGATGCCCGACAGTGGTCTTTGGATGCCTGATGGCATGATCGACTATGCATTACCGGTCACCGTGTGACCAATTCCCCAATGGAGTTTCTTCACCCTGACGGCGAGGTCAGACGATGGTGAGAGTTGACGGCGAAGTCAGATTATGTTGAGTACTTGACGGCGATGTTGGGTGTTTCTCAGAGTTATAGTTGGTTGACGGCGATGTCAGTTGATTTAGTTTTCCAGCGGCGATGTTGGATGTTTGTTTCTGGCGGCGATGTCAGGTCCTTTAGTTCTCTAGCGGCGATGTTGGATGTTTGTTTCTGGCGACGATGTCAGTTGATCTAGTTTTCCAGCGGCGATGTTGGATGTTTGTTTCTGGCGGCGATGTCAGGAGGGTTATCTTTCCAGCGGCGATGTTGGGTGTTTTGGATGTTTGTTTTCCGGCGACGATGTTGGATGTTTGTTTCTGGCGGCGATGTCAGGAGGGTTATCTTTCCAGCGGCGATGTTGGGTGTCTTGGATGTTTGTTTTCTGGCGGCGAAGTTGGATGTTTGTTTCTGACGGCGATGTCAGGTGATTTAGTCTTCCAGCGGTGATGTTGGGTGTTTTGGTTGTCCGACGGCGATGTCAGACGCTTTATTATCATGAATGCCTGACGGCGAGGTACAATGTCTGATAACAATGATAGAGGAATTTAATGTGGATAACTAACGACAAGGTTCAGATCAACATGTCTCCCGCTAGTTGCCGTGCAGCTATTATTTCAGTGTTCGGAGATTTGTTTCAGCCAGAGTACCGGGTGCTTGTGCAGTTGGAAAATTTCCGGGTTTATCGGTATTCAACCGTCTCGCACCTTGATTGGCTGAGAGCCGTTCG